>CM067485.1:15387589-15690059 GCA_034552555.1 Semaprochilodus insignis | reverse complement strand
GAGAGAGAGAGAGAGAGAGAGAGAGAGAGAGAGAGAGAGAGAGAGAATAAGCGCTGCTGCCACCCTGCCGTGCACACCGGCCACCGGCAGCTCATGATGGGCGAGGTTAGAAACAGCACTCGCGCTTCCAGAGCCTCGGCGGGGATGGGGGAGCGGTGCCACTGCCGCGGCTTTCCCAGGAGCCGCAGTGCCTCGGTAAACTTCCGTTTCTCCAGCAGCGCTGAAGAGTTTGGCTCAAGTTTATCCGGACAGCGAGAATGCGGCACGGAGGGACGGCATCGCCACACTGCGGCTGTGTGGAGGACTTTAGCTTAGTCATGCGCTCGCTGTACTCTACCTCACCCTCTGCCTGTTCGTGTCTGGAGTGTTAAGACAGTGCTTTGAGGCGGATGAGCAGGCGATGATTGCACGCGCTGTTTGTACGAACGATCGCGTATGTCACGCCAGAGGGCAGATCAATGTCAAGTGTGGCGCAAACGCTCCCAACAGTCTGACCACTCGGAGAGGTTAAGCATTGTATAGGCTACACAGTCCTGTACGCGAGGATCGGGTGGTGTTGGTTTTATACGCTGTGGCTGGAAATGACGCAGCAGCGGTCGGTTTAGTTTAGACGTGCTGAAATAGTCAGTGCCGGTGTTGTCTAAAGTTCAGCTCTGATGTTGTCAGCGGTCAGTCAGCGAGTCAGTGTGGCAGACTTTTATTTCTGGTTCTGGTCTTGGGCACAAAGATGATCCGCTTCATGTCTGCATGTGTGCCTGTAGTTGCTGGGAGCATCCTGCAGAGTCAGCACACCTTGAGCTTCCTGTCTGTAACTGCGGTCTCTGTCTGATTAACATTACAATATACAGTATACAGTACTGGCTCCCGTTGGTGTCATTTTAAGATGAGTAGAACAGAACAGTCCACATATACCAAGCTGTTTCAAATGTAGTATCAGTACTAAGCAAGCAGAAAACAATTACCAATAAAATACTTCAGAAACACACTTAAAATTCTGTGATATATGTGGAATGTGAATACCGTCCACCGTCCACAGCCGTGGTGAAGAGATTTATCTTCGGGTAGGATTATTCAGATGGATTGACAGAGATTTTAGTATTGTGGTGTGCAAGTAGTACTTATTGGCATTGTGACTGACTGAGAATGGTGATGGATGTTTAGGTGTTTAGAAGGGCCAGGAAGGGCCAGGAGGCCCTGGTGGTCAAGATGGTCTTGTTGAATTCCCTAGACTGCATTTGAACCTGTCTATAATTAATCACAGAGTAGATTTTCCAGGATCACAGTAGCACTGGACACGCATTATCACTCACACAGTCTGGGTGTGCTGTTACTACAAACCTCAGCTTCAAAAAAACTAGGACAGTATGTCAAATGCTAGTGAAAACAGGAATTGTTAGCCTAATAGGAAGTTTTGCGGGAACTGTATTTATGTACAGTACAAAACTGGATATATACATTTATTTCAGATCTGATGCCTGCAGGAGCATGTTTACCTCAGAATTACATCACTTTTCCTTTTAACTGCATTTGGAGTCTGACGAGACCAACTGATCCAGGTTTTTTTGCCATGTATCCGTTATGCAAGTCTAGCTGCACAACTGTCCTGTGGTCATAATTTGCGCATCATAGTGTGGCATACATTGTTGAAGGTCTTTACTCAAGGTAGGATAGTCTAGCTCCAACACTCTCGATATTTGCAACCATGATGTCATAACGTGCCGAAAGTGGCTTGGTGTTGTCTTGTTGAAAGAAGCATGGACAAAAAGCTGCGTGTGGTACTTCAGAATGTATAAATTGCTGGTGTCTGAACAAAACCAGGAGAAGGAATAATAATTATAATGTAAGTTAATGTAAGAAGACTCTGTTCTTCCAAGTTATTTTGGTCCATTCATCATGAAATTTCCACACATTGTAAGGGACAGCAGGTCATTTTAAATTACAGTATGTCAAAAACTGAAAAACAGAAAGACAGAAATGGAGATCCGAGGTTTTGTTCAGACAGCAGCCATATATTTTTCAGTGTTAATAGTGTATTCACACATACTCATGGTATATTTACAGACACACTCCCATCACAGACCCTGGCTTTTGAACTTTAGGATGGTCCTTTTCATTCGGCCCAGAGAACATCCATGATTTGCATAAACAATTTGAAAGGTTTACTTGTCAGACCCAAGGAAAAGTTTCCACTGTGCGTCAGTTTGTTTCTGATGAGCTTGAAGCTACAGAGGTCAGTGGTGCTTCTGAATGTTGACATATGGGTTCTGCTGTGCACAGTACAGTCATAATGATGAAAGTGATGAAAGGTACTCTTTGACAGGGTATTCCACAACCCTTGTGGCGATATTAACCTGTGCTGTATGAGAGGTCAGAGGTCAGGGGCATTCTGTAATTGTTTTCGACCTTACAGACTCTCTGTATCCTTTGAAGATATTATGCTTTATCGAGGGTGGAATACCCTGCGTCCATGCAGTCGTTCATTAAAGGACTGTGCTGTCCGAAAGTTAGATTGTTTGCTGATGCAAAAATTAAATATATTTTAAATATAGGCAAAATGTGGCCTTTTGAATCAGAAATTTCTGTTTTTATTTGCATTTTGCATAATGTCCCACCTTTTTTGGGAATTTTAGGTTTATATTTTAGGGGAACTCTTGTGTTATAGAAGTTGAACAGTGGACTTATGTTTTGTATTTTGTGAATTTGTTTGTGTGTGTTTATGTTTTGTTTGCTGGCCTTTGCAGTGCTGATGTTACAGGGGGCTCTGGAATGCAATAAACCCTCTAGTTGTATTTTAAAACCCTGTTCTGTTAGGATCTTAATCAGTCCTAACTTGGGGTGAGAGTTTGTGCAGGAGTTTTGATCAGTCATGGTGTTTATGTAATTCATCACAATTATATTGATCAATATAATGAAAGCTAAATTTTAAAGGGCCCGTAACATAGAAAACCAGAACCTGATTTTTAGTTTTTTATTAAAATAATAATTATTAAGTATGTATATACTGTTTAGGTCACAGAAAATGCTAATATCACCCAGATCAAATCCATCCATATATGTGGAAATAAGCTGCAAATTGCTGCTGATGTCAAGAAAACCACTGCATTTAGATACATGAACTGAACATACAGCAGTTTAGCCCCAGCTATTCACCTTGATGTTGTAAGGAGTTCTTCAGTTTGGACTGCGTTTTAAACGAGATATAATACAGGCCTGACAGCTGCATTTAAAAAATAATAGTAAAGCCACGGAAAAATAAATGAATTTTGAGTGTTTTTACCAGTATTTTGTTCATATTCTGCAACACTAGAAAGAACTTCATTGTATAATGCATTTAATCCGTATCTGTCAGGCTTCTTTTCCAGGGAACCTGCACCTGGTGCTTGTTCTGAGACCCACCAGCTTCTTCCAGCGAACTGTTACGGACCTTGGTTTCCGCTTTAGCCAGGAGGATTTCATGCTAAAAATGCCTGTAGGTCCCAGATTGCAGTTTTTGAAACTTGAATTTTCTCTGTGCAGGTTTTGCCAGAATTGTTAAAAGTACATATTGAAACTTTCATGGTTCAAAGATCCAACATTTGATTGATTGAACACTGAGGAGTGTTGATAACGCAATAGGGGAGTTAATCCATAGGTAGTACAGTCACAAATATTGTCAAATGTGATCAGGAATGTGGGAATTAGAGGTACTAAGGAGGATTTTGGAAGCAGCGCCCACCAAATGCTTAAAACAATAATGGAAAGGAAACAAAGGAGCAGAACTTCTTTAGAACAGAAAATGGCAGAAGTATTTTTATTAATTAATTAATTAATTTAATTTAACAAATGCTGACAATCTGCCAGAGCCATGCGCTGTTAAAGCTCCAGGTTAGAGTGAAGTGAATTGCTTTCCTTTTGGCTACTCTGGGTGTGTAACTTTGGACATGTCACTAAAACACATGCATGAGTTTATTATTTCAGGACTAATTCTGTGCCGTGTAGCTGCCTAGCATTGTTTAAATATTACACATCCAACAAAATTTATTTCAACCATGGTAATAATCTCCTGCTAGGCTTCCTGCCTCATGTCAACAGTCTGATTGGTTGACACTCTGCTCATATGTATTTCTTGTCATCTTTCTTCAAAGAATGAGCATGCATATGCAGAGGCAACCCAGAAAGTAAAAACACTCCCCAGGATGCTGTTCTAACTGCCTGAACGTCTTTGCTGCTGGAAAAGTACAGAAACTGGGTAGCTGGCAGAAGATCCTGGGGAGAACCTTTACATTATGTACCTGGATTACTCACTTCTATGTGTATGAAGATAAAAAGTCAGCACAGCAACTTAAAACATCTTCCTACATGCCTGAATATGATGATGTCGTAGATAGGACTGAATATCGTCACCATAAGAGAAAAACATGTATCTCTGAAATAATAACTTCACAGGAGAAAGTAAAAACTTTCTTAACTTTTAATGTAAGTTCATGTAAAGAGATTATATTAGAGCATCTGATCTGTTCAGGCAGTTAGAACTCATCATGGGATTTTCACACAGTGTACAGGACAGGTGCCGTATTCAAACGATGTAGCAAATTAAACCTTCAAACGGAGAGAGTTTTTTTCTTTGGACAGTGATTGTATATTCTGTAATTGCAAACTGGCAAAAAAAACATGCTAATTTTTATTAAAACAATTTAAGTGTCCCTAAACCTTTGATTAACAGTGTACACCTGGGTGGGTCTTGGAGGGCCCTCTGCACTGCACAGTGGAATGTTTCTGCTTACCAAATCATGCATGGCCTAACATGGAGCAGATCATGTACTATTATTATTGTGATAGATTACATCAAAATACAATTTTAGAGCATATTTTGGGTGTCAGTTCTTGTAGGAGCCTAAACAACTGCAAAAAATCATAAAAAGACCAATTAGAAAGAGATAGGAAACAACAACCAGTAGCCTAAACTGTAGCTGAATGAATGTCAACCCATTATTTTCCCATTATCTTATTTTTTAGCTAGTTTTTAATAGTTTATTATAAATGTTAAATTAGAAAAAAAAAAGTTCTTAAGTTTTTTTTTTTTTCATTTTCATTTTTTGTGAAGTAGCTTTAGTGGTTAGATTTATTTCATTTTGTTGGTTTTAACTTGCTTGAAAAAGTAGTGTAGTGATTTTGTAAGTATTGCAATGTTATATCTTAACCATGTTAAATAATGATCTGTGCAGTGCAGATCTAGCTTTAGGAAATACAGACAACTTCATCATAACTGTATCACTGACACAGACTGTATGTCTTCTCAGGTAGTGATGTTGAGCTCTGTTACTGATCTCCTGCGCTACATTGATGAGAATCAGCTGACATCGGAGTTTGGAGGCACTCTGGACTACTGCCACAGTGACTGGATCGTCCTCAGAACAGTACTGCTCTAACACTGCCCTGTCACTCACAGCCCAGTCTATACACTGCTCAGGATCTGCTGAGAACTGATTAAACACAATGCAAATTTCTTCCTTTCTGTAGGCCATAGAGAGTTTCGCAGTGACGGTGAAGGATATTGCTCAGATGCTGCAGGCCTTTGGCACAGAGCTGGCTGAAACACAGTTACCTGAGGAGAGCAGTGCCATCGAGTTGCTGCTATTGTCCCACACTGAGAAGTACAGAAGACTGAAGGTACTGCTGGGCAACTGCTGAAAAATGCTCTCTGTGTAATGTGTTTAGATACTTTTCTCTCTGTTGTTTGAAATTTCACAATTAACAAATTGAGCTAAAAAAACTGTGTATGTATATGTATTTTGCCAAATATTAAGAAATGACTTGAGTGCAAATGGTGTGTAAACTGCGTGTTATAGTTGATCGGAAAATATTATAGTCTTTGTTGTTTTTTTTTTTAACTAAAATAAAATTATTGGGATATTTTGGGATGCAAAAACCACACAAAAGTAGTGTATTTCTGGCGTACTGTTTATATGCCATTACTGTTAACATACACTCAGAGCCCACATTTTACATGTATTTAGTGAGTCCACTATTTCATTTATTACAGCTTCCACTCTTTTTAGAAGTCTTGCATTTAGTTTTTCAAAGAAATCTGGAGGGACTTTTACCTCCGTAGTTCAGTCTTAGTAGTTTGCATTGTCTGCTTCTTACAATCCATATAAGCCCAAATTAATTGCTATTTAAGACTCATTTGTCCCTAAAAACTTTTCTACATTCCAGAAATCCAATTTGTGTGTTATAGTGGAACTAATGTTTTTCTTGTCTATTTCATTTTCTCACTAATAGCATCTTAATCTCCTCAGAAATATTTCTTTTAGTCATGTTAGATGCAGATTTGTAAGAAATCTGCAGGGCAGCTGAGGTGTGTTTGGATAGTTGCTTGTGTGAATGTCAGTGTCTGTTTGAAGGGGAACATAACCTTAATGAGAGCTTTAGGAACAGCTGTAACTCTGTGGTTTTGAGATTACAGATGGAAGAGTTAAAGTGGCAGTAGGTGCACAAAACTGAGTGGACAAATTAAATACTGATAGTTTTGAAAGTGCTTAAGCTTTTATGGAACTTTCTGTTAAATATGTTCTTTTCTGACACTGAAAAATGAGCAATGAATAACCTGGACAGTAAATAAAAAGTAGTAGTCTTAGACCCACACTACTTTAAATGATCATGACTAAATCATGTCATTGTGAGGTCAGATTCCCTTCTCTATCGAAGCAAGCCTAAATGAATAAGTAAACATTAAACACTGTTTGCATTCCAACATTCATAATCAGACAGCGTCACTTTACTTCTCTATTGCTCTGGTAGTTCTGTGCTTTGTTGCTCGCTGTCATTATTGGTGCGTGTTGTCATCGCCCCTCTGATCACTGAAGGCTGTTTCTCCCTGTGCCTCTCCTGCATCTTTGACAGAAGTAGATGGTATGTGTTATTTGTGGTGATGTTTGGGTGTGCAGGATGCTATCAAGTCTGTCATGAGGGAGGGGCGGCATCTGCTCTCCTGTCTAGAGGCTTCTGGAAAGCAAGAAGATAAAGACACATATTGGGACATAACACAGGACTGGGACACAGTGCAAAGGTATTTGCCATCAGGGTTGCGAGTAGGGATGCACCACTTATAATTTTCCATGGCATGTTCTTTACAGTGAGATTGGATGAGGGCCAAATTTTATTTGCCTGGCTCACATCAATTATGTCAAAAGTGGAAAATCAAAATAATAAATTGTCAGATTACTGATTGCATGTCTGAAGCAAAAATCTGCTGATTGTCCAACTTCGATTGTGGATTCCTAACTAGGGATTATTCTAAAATCAATTAATCATTCTTTCTGACTTGATCCGTTATGGTTTTGTTATGCTTTCTCTCACTTTGCCACCATTACAGTACTGCCATCATGCAAGTCCTGACAAAGTATGACACGCAGACTTCTTTTATTGCGCAACAAAGCAATTGAACCCATATTGCCCTTAATATTGTATTGCTGTTTTGTTAAGGTAATTTTACATAGCCATCCATGGGAGTCTCTCTTGTTTTATTCTCTCTGGGCAAATAGGACAGCCCCCCTCTCTCCTCATCACTCCGCGTGATGCTAGCCAGCACAGGCATCTGTTAGCTAATGTTACTGAAATGACAGTGTGAGAGAGTGTGCAGAACTGTCCAGTGACACTGCATGCATGGCATTTTAAAAGTAAGCAGCCTCACATATCTGGGAAGCATGTTGAACACATGTTCAACTTTCATCATCCAAGCTTGGTACCATTGTGTGATTAGGAGAGACCAACTTAGGGGGCATAATTGGCAAAGACTTAATTGAGGTGAAAAAAAAAGAAATATTTTTTCTATATTCAACATCATTAAGGACTAACTGGCACTGTCAACTAATAGTTGCTTTTCTTTTTGGAACTATGAATTATAAATTATCTGCCCATACTTGCGGTAAAGTAGATACAACATGTTTGAGCAGATACAAAGCTGAAATGGCAGTTTACTGTGTTTTATTTAACGGTGATGTAGGAGCATTAGAGCTATGAAGTACAGTGCAGAAGAAGTGTGCTATTTATACTTTGCTTGCTCTTATAGACTGCTAGCCCAGCTGAGAGACATGGAGATGGCTTTTGACGGTTTCTTCGATAAGCACCACCTCAAACTGCAGCAGTACCTGCAACTGCTGAGATATGAGCACAGCTTCCAAGAGGTACAAACCACAAAACCAATCCAAGTAGTGAAGGGTCAGGTAAAGGTTAGGCTGTACAGGTGTGCAGTGTGCAAAATACCCCTTGGTGTTTGGGGGTCCTGTGTTGGCTAGATTCTCCAGTGTTGGCGGTACTGATTACTTTACCAAGTCTTCTTCATTCGCTTATGTTTTTTAACACGTTAATTGAGATTGTACACATTTCTTTTTTTTTGTTTTTTATTTGAGAAATTAATAACGATTCACTCTTTTACCAAACGTTTAGGAATCTGGGCCCGTTTTCAGATTTACAAATGTACTGCAGCATGTAAAGTTTTTCAGAGGTATACCAGGCATATTTACAGTTGCTAGACTTTGTAGGAACAACTGGGTGAACCAATTTGCAAGAGCACCTCCATGAAGCAGACCAGTGCTCCTGCTAGTTGAGAGTATCAAAAACAATAGCTTACTGAGGGTGAAGCAGCTAAACAGTGACCTTCCCTGAATCTTCCCTGAATTTTGAATTTTGATTTTGAGAAGGTCTAAGAGGTTATTTAGGGGGCCCTGGCCCCTCAGGACCCCCTTTATGTTGCAGGTGTGTATGTGTTCAGTCTGTTGTATCTCTGTCTCTTTCAGATGGAGAGCTGTTTAGAGAAGCTGAGTGCTCAGGAGAGGAAGGTGATCATCACTGGTGACACACTGGCTCAAACAGAGCAGACCATCAGAGAGCTGGATACCCTGGAGAAAAGAACCATGGTAACTTAACTCTCTGTCTTTGACCACGCTCATATGAATATGTACAGGTACATGTACAAGTGTTTGTCAAGTTTAAATATAATAATTAAAATGTCATAGTTAACATGATAATATGAAAACATGAAACAGGTATGTTGGTATTAATAATTTTACTAAGAATACAGTCATCTGTATTGATAACAGGTTCTGTCTCAAATATTACCAAAGACAAGTTGAACTGACATTGAAACTTTGCAGTGCTCCTTCCATATTTATAACACAATGAACAGTAAGTTAACAGTAAGACGTTGTTTAAGCCTTTGGTAAACTAAATTTGTCATATGTTCCACGTTGGATATTTGTTGTTTTCTGTATCCCTAATATGGTGCATGACATGTCCACCCTGTTCCACAGACAACAGTTTTTGGGACCACTTTACAATCAAACTGCTGTTATAAAGGGTTGACTTTAGTTTATTAATGGTTTTTAATTAGGTCAAAATTTTGAGTAAACAGTTATAGCAAAAATGTGGCACTGGTCCAAGTAGATCAGACACAGCAGTGCTGTAGGAGTTTTTAATATAGATAGATAGATAGATCTTCATTGTGATTCATTGTGTTCTAATCTTCATCTAAGTCACAACAATAGACACACACAGTCTGCTTAAACTATGTTTTCATGTTTTCATGTTTTTATTGAACACAACATGTAAACATTCACGGTGCACCATGTCCAATCACTGTCCATGCAATTATACAGTCCTACCTTGCTGGTACACCTAGATGTAAAGTCAGAGACAATAGCTCATCCGTTGCTGCACAGTTTACGTTGATCATTCTCTAGTATTTTTCATCAGGCATCACACTGGCCATCAGACACTTCCCACAGAACGGGTATATATTTTTTAACCAGTTTTCTCACTAATTTTGTCTTGGTCAGTTTCACCCACTAGCTAGATCTGTGGCAGCATGTCAGACCCACTAATATCCACGCAACATACATTAACACCCCACTCCCATGTCAGTGTCACTTTATTTATTGAGCTACACATATAGAAGTTGTCTCTCTCAGTCTGGAATTGGGCTGGCAAGACATCTCATCATGGAGTTGTGGAGGTTCCTAATGGTGTCCTCTGATAATCCTCCCATACAGCTTGAATATTCTCATTCTTAATGAAGTGTATGAGCGATGTATACTGGTTATTGGTCATATTAGCAAGTCCATGTAGCACTGATCTTGTAAAATGGCTACCATCCAGTACTTGGTTTTGGCTTAATGATACATAAAATACTAATACTTAATTGAGTTAAACTGTAATAATACTAATACTTAATTGAGTTAAACTGTAATAATACTAATAGTTAATTGAGTTAAACTGTAATAATACTAATACTTAATTGAGTTAAACTGTACTTCCTTAACTATAGCTACACCTCATTCATTTTATTATATTTCAGTAAGTTAAACCATGTGTGCTGATGGACGACTTCACGTCTTGCTAACCATCTCACAGCATATCAGTAAAAACTATTTCCACCTTCTTTTTGCTACTTTAATGTTTGTCCCGATATGTGTCTGACTGTATCTCCTGTGTGGTCAGGAGGAAATGGCCCGTGCCCAGGTGATGATACTGCATGGTCACCAGCTGGCTGCAGGGCATCACTATGCCATGGCATTGATAATACAGCGTTGTAATGAACTCAGGCACCACTGTGACATACTGAACTCCGCCATCAGTGCTAAACACAAAGCACTTGCACAAGTACAGACTTTACTGCAGCGCCTAGAGGAGGTAAGATACATGCGCTTTCTCTCTGTCTCAGGAATCTTCTGATTCTAAACATCAGAAACCATGTAGCAGATGAGTCATGTGCTGTGTTGATGCATATATTTTTATGCTCTGATTGTATCTGATTTGCCAGGCCCAGCGGTGGTGTGATGAGGGCACTTACCTTTTGGCCAATCAGCTGGTAGATAAGGTTCAGTCTAAAGAAGGTGCTCAGGCAGCTCTGAGAGATATTGAGAAGTTCCAGGAGGGGGCACCGGTGCTCCTCAGTGCAGGCTCTGACCTGCTCTTTATGGAATATGAAGTTGTGCTCACTTCTCAGCTGCAGGTAAACCACCATTTCAGAGCATTGCTAATTTTCTGTCAGATTATATCACTTCACAGCTGTTTGTAAAATGCCTTATTTCTAAATCTAATGATATCTGTGTCCGGGCTGGTTAGGATTGTGATCAGATTACATAATTAGCAAATGTAGATCAGCCAAGGTCTGAAACTTTGCTTCTTTTGTTATGCACTGCAGTTAATTCAATCACACATGTTCCTTAAACCCTCTAAACCTGTGAATTAATGTAAATGGGCAAAAGTACATATTAAAAACAGTAGCAGTTCATTTTTAATACATTTATTTTTTAATTAGTTAGATACCACATAAACTTATTTTAGATTACTTAACAAATCCACATAGTTTGTTTAAAAATTAGGTTTGTGCGTAAATTAATTAAAATTCTGCACAAATTCGAGATCTATGCAAATTAAATGACACTTTTAATTACTGATTACACTCATTACACTCATTACACTGATTACAACAAAAGAATAGTTGTACCCTGAAGGAACTGTTGGATTACAATGCTATTATGTTACCAGGAACAATAAATGATGATAAATTTAGACTGTTATGGGCAATATTTAGTGAGCTACACATACAGAAGTTGTGTCTCTCATCATGGAGTTGTGGAGGTTCCTGATGGTGTCCTCTGATAATCCTCCCATGCAGCTTGAATATTCTCACGCAGTTCCTGCAGATTGTACTGTTCATCTTGCCTACACCCATAAATTTGTTGTTCGTCTCCACCAAGACAAAAGCGGGACTTGTCACAGAAGATGACCCGCTGTCATTCTGAGTCACTATATGACAGTCTGCCATGACACCATTGCTGTCTTTGGTGACGTTGACGTGGTGTTAAGGGCAGTTGTTGTAACGGTCTGTATACATGTAGTTCTGCATCATGCAGCTGTCTGCCAATGGTGCTGGCACTAACAGGATGAATCATGGAGGGCATCACTGCTCGTGAAATGTCTGCAATCCTGACTGTTGGGCCAGTCATCTACAGCGATAAGGTCATCCTTGCTTGCACATGCTTACGTTTAAGCGTGAAACTGAATCATTCGTATGTCTCACAATGTCAAACCTACCTGCCAAATTTCATTCCTGTCGGTTGATTCCTTCTGGGTGCAACTATTTGTGCAACTGTTCATGTAATGATAAGAGTTTTTGCTGTATTTAACACATTAAAACATAAAATGTTTGAAATGTGTTCATTTATTTCTCTCTTAGAAAACTAACAAAATGTCATTTCCCCGGAAGTATTGATATAAATGTGTAGTGTGTTCTGATTTTACATGTTTAGACTCATATAGAGAAGACATTTGAGAAGCACACCTCGGTCCAGAATCTGATCCAGGCTAGGCAGAATTGCCTGAAAAAACTCGCAGACAAACACGTGCGGCCAGTTCAGCTGGTGGCTCCCCGACCAGAGAATCCACCCCGCTCCAAGTCTCCAATCTTCTCTCCAAAACATGGTACACTAATACAAGAGTACCTACACATACACAGAACACTTTAATACCATCGCCTTAACCAAAAACACAGTTAGATATTAGTCCTGTCAAGCCTTGAAGACCGACTGAATGGTCTGAGGCCCCTTTGCTCTCAAATAATGTTGACAAAAATGTCCAGTCAGAGCTGCTACTGAGTAGCTTGGTGTGGGCCTTTGGTGTGGATTCCACACAGGGCTTGTGTAAGAACTGTAGACATTCATTTGTACAAGTTTAATTGCTACCATCTTACAAATCAATTCCCCCAATTCAAGGCAGCCATCTCAAGGAGCTGTGCTGTGGCATGGTCTTACACTGCAAGCCAACTATTTGGTTACAACAACTGAAAAATAAACATGACCATTTTTATCATATGGCAATGTTAGTTCATATGTTTATTCCCATAGAGCAAAATAATTTGACCTAAAGTCTTCTAGTAGTTGTTCTGAGTTTTATTGCATATACTCAGGAATCTAACATTTGCAGCTAAAGGCTTGTCAAACTGTATCATTTGTGTTCAATTGGAATTAATTAAATTCTGTACAATACATTATCCTAAAAGGCTATTACTACAAACCACTGGCATAATTTGCACAAACTTGGTTAAACTAGATGTTAATAAACATGTTGTATTATTTTTTGGCAACTTGTCTTACAAAATATTGATTGCTTCCGTTCTCTTGGTCGGTAGATATATGTTAGACTCCCTTTTATCTCACTCTGCCGAATGCTGCAAATCTTCTCAGTCTTTGTGTAAATGGGGGTGCATTGCTCCATTCTCCATGTTGGATCATACAGGGACTGTTTTTCCTATGACACTCCTACAACAGGAGTAAAACTAATGAGTATGAGAGAGGAAAGCTCTGTAAAATATAGAGATCAAGAAAGCCATGCCAGATGTGGATAGGGTGAAAAGAGCAGCCTGTATTAGCCTGACACACTGTGATCTTCACCCCATCAAAGAGAAGCTGCCAATCACAGAGAATGTAGAGTGGAGAGGAGTTAAGTGGGATTCTGTGGTTAACACTCTTAGGGCTTAGTGCCAGCACTTTAGAGACAAACCTGTCAGACCTTAAAACACTAGAGTGGATTTCTAGGGTCAACTAACTGCCAGCCCTGCTGGCCAGGTCACTGAAAACTCCACTGATTTTTCTCTGGAATACTGCTAGGCCTGAAACTGCTATAAAGCAGCTGAAAGGCTTTTAAAAGATGCATGGATGGACTGGATTTATATGTTTACCTACAGAGGTATTGTTAATAGCAATTTGGGGGCATTAAACAGTTGTTTTAATCAGCCACTCAACCCATTAAAAGTAATAGCACAGATCCTCTGCTGGAAAGACTAGTGGAGCTTGAATAGTGCTTAAAGTCAATGTAGTGCATTTCCTTTCTTTATGTGTTCCAAGTAAACTCCGTTTCAGGGAGTGTTTTTCTACAAGTTGGGTGTTTCTACTTAATGATGGATGGAAGTGGTGTGGGAGTAGGAAGTGTAAGATGAAATTATTGGTTAATATTCTTGGTCTTTTATTTATCTATTATTGGTTTTATTTGAAGTATGTAGATGTAGAACCCATGTAGTTGAGGTCTGCTAGAATATATGTTCATGCATTTGTATTTTACTCATACCATACATCTACTATATATTCACCCTCTCTCTGAAATGCTCTGTTAGAGCTCCTAATGAGCCCTCTGTGCTCCTCTGTGTGATTTATCAGCTTGCATACACTGTTCTGTCTGGGATTTGATTCTGCCCTATCAGTTTGTGCCAGACCCCGATGCTATATGTCAGATAGAGCAAGTTGTTAGTCTAGAGCAGAAGCATTTCAGAGCTCCCTCTGCATTAAGAGAGTAGCAAACTTCCCGGTTTGAGCTTCATAACTTTGCCAACTGTTTACATGCACAACCAGTATTAAAAATGCACTAAAGGAAAGAGAAAAAACAGAAAAGCATAATAGGTCCCCTTTAAATTATCGAAAGGCTTTTTGACTGTAATTGACTTTCAGCAACATTAAAAAAACGAAAAAAAAAAAGAAAAAGGTGTATAAATATAAGTTTAGGAGTAAAGTAAAGATTTAAATTAGATGATGTTCGAAGGACGTGAACGGTGTAAAATTTGGATTTCAGATTTGCTTTAAATGCTTTTCACTAACTCAGGCACTGATTGTCTTCTCTAGATTTTGTCATGGTAGTTATTTTGTTGATATTTGTCCTGGTCCACAGATTTCAATTCCAGCTTAAAGTTCACTTTTGACCTCTCGCTACCAGGCAAAAGAGCAACAAGAAAATGCCCCAACTCCAGGAAGGTAATAGAAGAGTTTTCACCTAAAGTAATTATTTATTTTTGTGCATTATTCTCATGATGTATCATACAGTGCAGTTCTACTGTTAGAGCAGTGCTTAGTTTGCAGTTGTGGCAGTACTTGCATAACTAACATTTTGACATGTGCTTGTCAGGTTTTCTCCTGTATGGGGTTTAATTGTGTAGTAAATGGAATCTTATGTTGTGTGTCAGATTGAGGTGATGCATGACTATCAGAACCACAGCTCGCTGCCCTATATTGTAGATGGGGAGGACAGTGCAGACATGCTGAAACGGTGAGTCTGTTTTGTTTCTCGGCTGGCTGTTAGTGATGGGAGAGCTGGTCTAATACATTTAGGACCTTTTCCACCTTTTCTACTGGTATTTCCATACAATAGCATTATCGAATTATAGAATTTTTGAATCAAAGCTATACTGTATATGCAAACGTTCGTAGACACCTGCTCTTCACATGCTTCTTTTGAAATTCAGAATCTGAACCAGAATTTGAATCTTTATTTTGTCAAGTTACACATACAAGGAATGTGTCTTAGTGAGAGGTCACATATATGACAAGTAACAAGCACACAGACTGTTAACAAATATTACACTATGGGGAAAGTACAATAAGATACAATAAATAGAATAAAGAATAAGAATAAAACTAATAAAGAGCTGGAAAAGGAGCTATAGATATATGTGACTATCTGTACTTATATTTATATGGATATTCTATACATAAATAAGTCTGTGTAGACATATATATTATTAAAAATGATTATTTACAGAATATCACAGAATGATCTTACCATTTGTCAAATTGAAAACTGTACAGCTGTGCAAATAAGCATTATGTTACTATAAAATTTATAGTATTTATAGGGATATTAAAAGGGAGTTTGTCCCCATTTGCAGCAGGAACAGCCACCATTGCTCTGTAGATACTGGAACATTGCTGTGAGCATTTGATTGTTCCGACAAGAGCATTAGTGTGGTATCTTGCAAATGTCACTCCTACTCATCTCAAAATGGTTTGGATGGTCCTCCACCACTCAAGAGAACACAGTTCCACTGCTCCACAGCTTAAGGAGTAGGGCTGGAATCCACTCTAGTTGACAAGTTGGTTGGCTACGGTGACCATAAAGTCATATGTGGCTGCTCTGGAGCATCCCATTCTGTTGGTGATGCTTTTCTATGTAGATCATACAAGCTTATTTGTGCACAGTTGAAGGCCTTTGTCAGCAGTGGGTACACCTTAAAGCTGCTACGTTTGTAATAATTAGAAGGGCTGTCTGGATACTCTTGGACATATAGCTGGCTAATAAAATCATCTAACACAGCTCTGAGGATAGGAAATGTATGTTTGACAGGAAATGTAAGGGCATGTATATAACACATTATGTATATAACATATAATGTATATAACACATTATTCAGTTCTGTTCTCATGTTGCATTTGTGATTTATACTGTTATATCACCCAGCCATGTTCTCTTTGAGATTCTCATAGATTTCATATCTTATTGATTGATATGGATACAGCCAGAATAATGATCTGTTCTTTAATCTTTGTGTCCATGTTGCTTGTGTGTGCTTTTGTGTAGGCATGTAATAAAGGAGCTGATCGAGACAGAGAGAATATATGTAGAAGAGCTTCTAGCTGTGCTTCTGGTAAGAACATTGGATATGAATAATCTGGAATTCTGCTGCGTTGGATTTTCATTAAAGAGTCATGTAAATACAGTGGGTAATGAAAAGTTCAGATATATTTTTGTGGGGTTACATTTCGTTACATCACTTAAGTAAGAATTTGAAGTGTCTGTGCTTTTGTCAATATTTTAAAATAATAATCTTCATAGCCATGTATAGTTTTCTGGGGATAATAATGTACAGTAGTTTCACTCAGTTTCAGAAATCCTCTTTTTATTAGGTAAGCACAGTGATATCGGAATCAGAATAATATCAGCAGATATCTAGAAAACTGAAATTGAAGATCCTTTGAAGAGCAGAATGTTTAGATGAGTTTAAATATCTAAAATATCTAAATCGTATTATTTTACTTTTAGGCATTTAGCTGACGCTCTTATCCAGAGCAACTTACAAGGTTATTCATTTTACAGGTGGGCCAGTGCAGTGTTAGGGGTCTTGCCCAAGGACTCTTATTGGTGTAGCTCAGCATTTACTACCTAGACTAGGATTCAAACCCACATCTCCCACATGGGGTGGTAGCTCTCTAGTGGGTAGTGGTGTTAACCGCTGAGCCACACCAACCACCTTTTACTACTTTTGTAACCCTCTACAAATAAGTATTGTGAATCTGCTAATCCAGGTTAATCTTGTCTTAATTTATCAGTTTTATCAGTGTTTATGCATCATTTTATTTGTGCCCCAAAAATACTGGATGTTGGCATTAGACAACAGTTCCCATAACAGTGCATTCCTGCATTTTAGAGAATTCCTAAAGCTACATAATGTCAGGGAAAAAACATGCTAGTCATGCAGTAATGTCTGAAATAATGATTTAAAAGTCTGAGGTGTCAGGTCGGTCCAGACCATGTCATCTTTGTGTGTCAACGTCACATACTAAAGGTCTAAAACTAGCAGATATAGTGTGGCAATGTGAACTAGGCTATATAGTGGATGTTAGTTATCTCCAGCAACAGTGTAAATATATTTCTCTAACAAACATCATGCACTGAAGAGACAAGACATTGTACTAGAGGACAAGGCCTCATCAGCATTCAGAGGTGTACCAATTAGCTGTAGTTTTAGCTCATATCTGAAAGGGCAGCCTCCACCCCTCATCCAAAAAACTTTTTTTTTTTATGTTTCAAAATGTATTCCACTGCTCTCTGCTGTGTGCTACTGAATTTGTAGACTCTTTACATCAGCACTACCACCTACAAGTGTAAGCTATACGTTAATTTTAGCTAATTTCATCTGTGTTTGTGTTTTGTCCATCCTTGTGGCTAATGGATATCTGTTCATTATATAGTGTAGCTTAGACTTTTGCTTCTTTTCTTTGTTGTTTTTATCCCAATGCACTTTTACTTCAATGAAGTAACAACATTTTTGCTTTTAGGTTTCTCTGCCCACCATTGTGTAAATAGGGAAGCAGTAGGTAACTGATGTGTTGCTGGTGTGTGTTGCACCCCTGCAGGGTTACAGGGCTGAGATGGACAACCCCTCACTTTCTGCTCTCCTGCCCACCAGCCTACGCAACAAGAGAGATATTCTGTTTGGAAACATGCCCGATATCTACAATTTTCACAGCAGGCAAGGCCACACACACACACACACACACACACACACACTGTGTATGCACACAAGTTCTTCAGAACTTCATTATCCCACTGCTGAGGGGAATAGAACCATGCAAACTAATACAGCAGAAGAGTGATAAGTGATTCCTGTTTCCTGTGAGATAAAACAACCTGCTGGAAAAAGCCATCCAAACACACACACATATACCCAGCAGCTCAGTGGCTCAGAGCAGCACGCTTTCCTCACACACCTTCACACATCTCTGTCAGAAAATTTTTTTCCCCACTTTCAAACGCAACTTATCCGGTTTGTGCAGCTCCGTTTGTTAGTGCCTTTGAAAACCAGTTCTGCCCGCTGGGTTTCCAGCCCTGCTGGGCTAGATTGCCAAATTGGATGTCTGCGTGAAGCTGTTCCGCCAATTAAAGCGCCCTAATTACCGCTAAATGGCTGTTGGTCAAATAAGGATTGGATTAAGCCAATGAGAACACAGCTGGAGGGGAAAGCAGCAGCCGGGGGGCTTTCGGGGAGTAGCTGTGTGACCTCTCACTGGGTGTCAGTCCCTCTCCGTATGGTTTGGGTCGTCAGGGAGCTTTAGTTTCACAGGGTAGTAAGGATCCAAAATGATGAACTACAGTGTCTGACTAATGGCCTCTGATTCTTAGGCTCTTCCTTAAGGACCTGGAGAGCTGTTTGGAAACGCCTGAGGCTGTAGGAGCGTGCTTTCTAGAGCGGGTAGGGCACAGCGTGTATCATGTAACCACACACAACCATACATGTAGAGTTCTCTCCTTGTATTATATTTTTTAGACCGTTCTACTGAACTGGTTCAAAGTCTGAGCTTAAAATACAGTTCAGACATTTAAATGACTTGGACTAAAATCCTTTACTTTGCATTTCCCTTTCTTCATGTTTGTTTATGTTCATTGTTTAGTAACACATTTGCGCAGTTGAACACATAAAATCAGAATATTAATATAATCATAATGTGACAAAAATAGTCACTTAATTGCAGATAATATGTTTCAGTAGTGACAATTCTTAATGCTGCACACCGATTTTCAGACTTTGGGACATATTTACTACAAAATATCAATCTGATGAAAAATATCTACAATCTGGGATGCAGTCTCACTTCCTACTCAAAAATGCAGGGGTGTGATTAAAATGTAACAATGTGGAACAGCAGTTTTAAAATTAAATTACATTCAACTTTAATTAACTTTAAAACTTACCATAAACATCACAAGAAAAGAAATCATTTCAATCAATTATTTCAATCAAGAGATCATTTCAAGTATTATTTTCATTAAGTGAAATTTAGGGGTCATGGTTTGGGACTGCCACCTCCCAATAGAAAGTAAAAATAAATGATGATTTTGTATATGTTTAGCTTATTAGTCTCTCAGTTATGGTTTTGGGTTTAAATATATCATAATTTGTAAATATTTTTGGTCTGAAAACTTGCTTGACTTTTAAACTAGGTTTTTATTGTAGCACTGCAGTTTGGTAGAATGATCTATATAGATCATTAAGAATGGTTTGATGTTACTTGTTTCATTCTTAGAGAATGATCCCAAGTCAGCACTGTTTACAATGGTGGTGATCCGGACATCTGAAGTTTTTAACACCTCTTACATTTTAAGCTTACAGGAAATTATTACATAACATTCTTATGAAATGGTACCAGCATTAAAAGAATAATGAGCATATCTTGATAGCCTGAATCAACTTACCAGGAGGTAAAGTAGTAAAACTAAGCGTCTGCACCGAGTTAATATGTATTTAAAATGACTTACTACACTGTACTGATTTTATGAGCATACTCATATGTGATCGTCAACCCCCCGTTCCTACCATATTCCTGTTAACATCGCTGTATAGAAATGTCACTCATGTAAGTTGAAGAGTCTCTACAGTGCAACATTCTACGTCAAACAACCCTAATGACTCTACATCTACATCTCAGTCACTGAAAAAGAAATCAGTAGAATTCTCATTTAAAGCACAGCCAGTGTTATTAAATGCTGAATGCAAATGTATATAGATATGGTGTATATGAGATATGGTGTATGAGAATACTGTGCATTTGTTTTTCAGAAGGAGAACTTCAAAGTGTATGAATGTTACTGTCAGAATAAGCCGCGATCAGAGTCCTTATGGAGACAGTTCTCTGACTGTGCCTTTTTCCAGGTATTAAATGCACTATTATACCTACAGGGATTAATACTGTTTGGCACACTGCCATATATGGTATCTACTGTATGACTGTATGATTCCCTATTTGACTAATATTTTATAGGAGTGCCAAAAGAAATTGGAGCACAAACTGGCTCTGGATTCATACCTGTTAAAGCCAGTCCAGCGCCTTACAAAGTACCAGCTCTTACTGAAGGTCAGAGCATTTATAATGATGTGTGCACACATGTGCATGTATGTGCATAGATACTACTGATAAAAGCCTATTCACCTGCTCAGTTGTTTGGGCTAATTGGTGTTTCATGCATAAAACCCTGCAGAGCTCTTTAAGGTACCCTTCTTATGTATTCTGTTTTATGCATCTGTTGATCTTTCAGTCAGTCATATCTCAGTACTGAACCTCAGCATGCTGGTTAAATATGTACATTTAACTATACTGTAAAGACTTCTTACTGAATACACTTAAAAGATGCTACAGGTGATACATTTGCTGTAGAGTTAGTTGTTTATTCTAAATCTCACTGACATTTTTTGTCTAATCAGGTTATTTAGAATTGCTTCTGATGTGATTCTTGTATTAATACGGTGCACTATGTGTTTGTATTTTGCATCTATAATAGATAGAGTGATCTGTTTTATGTGTGTTTCTAACGAATGATCCACTTCATTTGCACCCAAATATACACTGTACATGTTTATGTATGTGTGTGTATATAGGAGTTGCTCAAGTACAGCTCAGGGTGTGAGAGGATTTCTGAACTGCAGGGGGCGCTAGCTGCCATGCTGGACTTGCTCAAATCTGTTAATGACTCCATGCACCAGATTGCGATCACGGGATATGAGGTGAACGCTGTGCGCCTATTAGTAGTTTATGGGTAACTGAGTACTGTTTTGTATTCTAATGGTAATTTCATTTAGAGACTTCCAGGTAAACTGGACATCTGCATATGGTGTATAGTGTTATTATTTTGATCTCATTAATTTAATGTACAGTACTGTGCAAATGTCAGAGACCACCTTTCCATCTATTTAATTTTCAGTCAAATAAGAAAAGCAGAAAAAGTATATATTTCACAGACAATTATACAAAAACAAATAAGTATATTTTATGTCCATCCTTTTATTACATCTTTCATTCTTTGTTTTTTGAATATTTCTTTAGGGTTTTTTAATTATTATGATTTTTTTATCTTATGTTTTTATTTTAATTTTTTATGCCTCCCAATCTCAGTCTTAGAAGTTGGTTACAGTTTCTGATTTTCACGATCCAAATACAAAAAAACTCATACATTTCAGATATGCTGTTTGTTATTTACTGCAAATCTTCTCAGTTTTTGCCTTTTTTCTTTTCTCAATAACAGCTTATTGACAGTTACACTTCCTTTCAGACCCATAGTGTTGAGTCGTCTTCTCACAGTGGAAGGACTGAACACATGGATTTTTTTAGGTCTGCTTTCTCTCAAAGATGTAAGCTTTAAGTATTGTTCATCTGACAGACTTTGAACAAATTGCTTGGAGTCTGATTTTTTTTAAATCTGTTAATCTTTTCTTCCCAAACAAGCTTGCAATGAGATGTGTTTGGGCAGTTGCTAGTGTTTTTTTGAAGTGGTACATAATATCAGCGACTTTTTTGTGAGCAGCTTTTGTTGGGAAGACACAGCTAAAACTAATCCTACAAGGCTGAAAGGACGTGAGATATAAAGTGGCAGTAGGGTGGATCCTCTTCTTTTTCTGACACTTCAAATGAATAAATCAGTTGTTTAGAGCTGTTTTGACTGAGAATTAAATAAATGAAAGGGTGGTCTCTGATTTTTGCATAGTACTGTATTTAGAATGTTAAGGATTAGGTTTAGTGTTTAAGATCTGGGGATATTTCTTTCAAAGCAGTATTTCTCAGCTTTAGCTTTCCAGCAGAAGGAGAGATCATGGATAGTGCTATTTGCCAATACTCATTTTTTTCTTCTTAAGTTGGCCTGCTTATTTAGAAATCCTGCTTTGTAAAATACCACCTGAGGGATTTGGATCAGGAGCTGCACTAATATACTGTGTGATGTCAGGTATGTTTCATCACTCATGTTGTTTGTGTCTCAGGGTGATCTGAGTGATTTGGGCCGGGTCTTGATGCAGGGATCCTTCAGTGTGTGGATCGGTCATAAAAAGGGTCCGACACGGATGAAGGACCTGACACGCTTTAAGCCCATGCAGAGGCACCTGTTCCTGCACGAGCGAGCGCTTCTCTTCTGTAAGCGCAGGGAGGAGCATGGCGAGAACACAGACAAAACCCCCTCCTACAGCTTCAAACACTGTCTAAAGGTAGAACACCTCATGCTGTTAGTATAATGTATTCACTATATCTGATATATCCACTAGTCTGCTAATTAATTAATGACATATGGTAGTGCAGGAGTAGCAGTCCACATGCAGACGGAAGATCCAGAATTCAGTATTTCCTGCTAAACACAAAGCCAAATGTATTTCATTAGTCTGGTTAGTCTGGTTTAATGCTTTATAAGAGATTAAACCTTGTTCCATTATCAGTTGCAAAAATAAGTTGTGTAAAAACACCTTGATAACCCCTGAGCCTTTTAGAACGTTCTGTGGACTAACGAATCAAAAGTGGACCTTTATTGTCAGACAGGAGTCCTGTTACATCTGGCATAAAGCTAACACAGCGTTCCACAATAGGAACAGCATACCAACAGACAAACATGGTGGTGGTAGTATGATGCTGTAGGGGTGCTTTAGTCCTTTAGGGCGACCTCCCATAATTGAGGGAACCATGAATCTATGTGCTGTGTGTCCAGTCATCAGCTTGTGATCTGAAGCAGTACAGTTGAGTTATGCAACAGGACAGTCCAAAAGCAATTCCGCAAAAATAAGTGGACCAGAATTCATCCATAGTGATGTGAAAGACTGATCTGCAGTTATAGAAAGTTTGGTAGCAGTTGTTTTTGCTAAAGGTGGCACAGCCAGTTATCAGGTTTTAAATTAAATTAAATTAAATGAGGTTTTTTGTTTGCATCTTGTATGAGAATCTGAAACAAATGTGCCAAAACAGGTTAAGTAGAGGAATACATTTGCATGCCATTGTACTACTGGAACTGACATATAGTATCATTCCCCAAACATGTATCTGTGATTATTGCGCCACAAATAGAGTAAGAACCATGTGTTTTGTAAGCCAGTAGGTAAAAGGTGTCTTGCTTGCTGTGAGTGGGTTTGCTGCTTCTTTCAGATGAGCGCGGTGGGCATCACAGAGAATGTGAAAGGAGATGTGAAGAAGTTTGAGATTTGGTACAGTGGCAGAGAGGAGGTGTACGTGGTGCAGGTGAGATAGGCCAAGAGTTTGTGTGGGCTCAGTTGTTTTCCTTTGACATGCTTACATTTCGCTCTTTTCTTCGGTTCTTAGGCGCCAACAGTGGAAGTGAAGCTTGCCTGGCTGAACGAAATGAGAAAGATACTCACCAACCAGCAGAAAACACTCAAAGGTCTCTTTTATACTGTTGGGTAGATTTGAGATTAGGTCCTGACTGCGGTATCAGTTGGCTCATGAAATCATCACACATTAAGTTACCACTTTCTTCCACTCTGTACATTGACATTGACTATATATTGACAGTTGGCAGTCACCAACTGTTCATCATTATTGCATTTTTGGGTGAAAAGAACAAATGAGCACTAAATAAAAAAATGCAGGAAATAAAGCTCTTCCACAGTGCTCAGATATTTACATTATATATTATATTATGTATTATATATTTTATCCGAATTTAGCAAATGAGCAATTGAGAAATGAGAGCCATATTTGACAATTTACAGTAGATCACTGGCACTCATATCAGTAAAGCACTTTCTTTCTTTCTTTCTTTCTTTCTTTCTTTCTTTATTTATTTATTTTCTTTTTTTCTCATAGTTCCTTCAAATTGACATCAATATCAGTGCCATAATTTCAGTCCGGGCCCTAAAAGAGACTTTATGGTCTTTAAACACTTGTTTATCTTGTTTATTCAACTTCTTTCCTATCCTTCACTCTGTGTTTGTTTCAGAGGAATTGTGTCACTCGAGCCCACTGGCTGAGCAGATGCAGCTGTCTCCACCCCTCTCTGAGAGGTAAATGTTTTTGTATGTCGGTTCCTTTTGTATACAATAAGAAGTGACACTCGGCGCGCTTAGCAGCAGTCTATCTGTTCTCCCACTCCTTTGCTTTTTTAGCTTCTGATCATTCCTACCTTCCCTGCTCTTAGACCTCCTACTGCTTCAACCATGTACTGTATGTGTACAAAATGAGCAATGCGTCTGTGCGCACGATGCTTCAAAAGTTTGGAATCACTGGTTTTTTTTCAGTGATAACTTACACACAGTGTACGGTGAAATATTATAAACTCTATATCAGAAAGTGGTTTTAAACGTTGTGTTCAATATTTTAAGTTTTGGGCACAAGCAAGAAGTTATTTAATGATAAATAATATACTGAAATTATCTATTTATAGTAACTTCTTCTCAAGTTTTCTGCCTTGAGATTTGGATTTTCAGCTTCAAGGCATTCTGAATGTTAATTTCATGATGACAATTTATTATTAATGTATTAATCTTATTATAACTTCATTCTCAATGCTTGAGCCCTCTCAGTTTTTATGGAATCCATCTACCGCTGTTTATCCTTCTTTACAGTTTCAGTTTCAATTTTTTATGATCTGTAAAGTTACGAATTCCAAAAAAGTTGGTACAATAGGTACAGTGCAAATAGAAACAGAAAGCAGTGATTTATAAATCTATTTTCACATGTATTTGAACAAAAAAAATAAGACAAAGACCATCTCTGTTCTATTATCTGTGTACAATGTACTATATCCACTACCATACTTAGCCAGTTATACAGAAATGCATCAGGCAAATCTAACAGTTTTACCCCTTAAAGTCCCAGGCTTATTACATACTAAGGCTTATTATTCAGTAACTGCTTGGACTACACTGCAAACTGTTTTTTTATTCCTATATAACGGAAGCCATTTAAGAGGTTAAAATAATGATCCTCTTAGCCGATAATGAATGTCCTTCAACCCCTTAAGCAGCAGTGCATTAAAAATCCTCTGCAGATGTTACAACAGCATGTCTGCCAAAAAATAACATTTGCATATTATTGAAAGTAGTGGTTCCAAAGGTCAATTTAAACACTGATTCCAGACCTTTGAAGAGTGGTTTAGATTTCCAGCCCTTCTTTAGGATTTAAGGTGAGTTTGTGATGATGATGATGATGATGATGATGATGACGATGATCATGATTATAATGGGGAAGATGAAGTCGCTGTATGTGGTTGACTGTCCTCCTGCAGGGCCATGCGGCCTTCCCGCGGTGTTCTTAAGGGTTGCCTGCCGCGCCTGGACCTTGTGTCCCTGTCGGCTGGTGCGTGTGTGTGTCTGCGCGCCCGGAGCCCGCGCCTTGCTCGCCCCTCCCAGCGCCAGTGACGCTCCGTGGTAAAGCGGGCGGGAAGAGAGGGCCGCTCAGTTTCCGCTCCGTAACACCATGGCTGCTGTGGCTGCTGTGGTCACTCACTGGCTGCCATTTCAGCCCCTTTCATACCATAGCTTACCGTCCTGAACCCCAATTTGTGCTCACTCATGATGCTGGGCCGCACTTCGCTACTTCATCTCTGCCTCAGTTCTGCATGAAATGCAAAGGAAGAGAAAACTAAGAACATTTGGTTACTTCATGTTGTGGCTGTTAAAACCATGCTTTTAACGTGGCTACCAATGAAAGCTGCCAGTTTAATATCATGTCAGCCTAGCTTTCATTCATTGTTAGCCACATTAGAGTTGTTTGGTTAAAGTGTCCCTTTAAAGCAGGTCTCGCTTCTTGTAGATCAAAGCCGACATATAAATATATATATATATATATTTCTGTTTGTGCAGAAATGCCATAATCACACAGATGGGTGCTGAAAAACTCAGCCTATTGAATGAGATCTGAACAAATCTTACATTCGTTCCATTTTCTTCCCAGCATGTGGCTCTGCTTTAATAACAGACAGACAGTTTCTCCATAGACTTGAATGCAGACTTGCATCTGCAGACATCTGCCAGCTTCTGATGTGATTTATGCTGGGCTGATGGCCAGCTTGGCTACTGTGTTTCACAAAAACGTGTGAGTGTGTGTGAAAGAGAGTGCATTTATTCAGCTGATTTAAAACCTACTTGAGCTGGATTAGTTTTACATGTGGGGGTACAGTAATTTGAATGATAATAACATCTATGATTTTAATCCAGTAAGAATCTGCAATCTGCATATTTTTGATAACAATTAAAAATTATTAATTCCAGAGCAAATTGCATTCTTCAGGCCTGTCACAATTCTCAAATGTTAGCTGATTGCCACTTTAATTATTGAAATGCACAATTGAATCGTTTGTTTTGGTTAATTGTATGCAACCGTTATAGCGCGAGCCTGAAGTGGTCAAATAGGATATCTTAGCTATCTTGCTTTCTAGCTGTTGATACCTAATATCTTCTAAATGACAAATGGCACATCTGATAGACATTCTCACCGCTGCCCATAAAGGTGCTATTGAATCAGTAAGTGTCTCAATAAATGCTATCTACTTACCATTACATGTACACTATGTGGCTAAATGTATGTGGACACCTGACCATCATACTGTATGAGCTTGTTAGACATCCTATTGTAAGACCAGTGGCGTTAAAATGGTCCCCCCCCATTAACAGCCTTCACTCATAAGAGAAGACTTTCCACAAAATTTTAGGTTTGTGTCTGTAGGAATTTTTTGCCCATTCAGTCAACAGAGACACTAATGTTATACAAGAGGGAACTGCTCACAAATCAGAGCTCCAATTCATCCAATCCAATTCGTCAGTTAGGTTGAGGTCAGGGTTCTGTACGGCCACATTAGGCTCATCACTCCAGAGAACATTTCCACTGATGTACAGGCCAGTTGCGGTATGCTTTACATCACTCCAATCACTTGACTTAGTGCATAGTGGTATATATAGTGCATGTGCCGCTGCTCAATTATGGAAAGTGGAAACATTAAACAAAAATAGCACTTCCAGTTGACTGGGCAGATATAGCCAGGTAGAAATTGACTTGTGGTATCCTATGACAGGCTACATGTAAAATCACTAAGCTCTTTAGTATGACCCATTCTACTGCCAGTGTGCACATATATTTGGCCATACAGTATATTTACCTCAACTCGAATGGATAGAAATGGACCAAATCACATTAGGTTTGTTGTAGTGTAAACATTTTGTGGCATCGGCGTAGAGTAAGACACAGGAAACACAGTGCTTCAAGCAAATGCTCTTTTATTGAACACAGCAGCAGAGTAGCACTGCTGTATAACAGGCAGGTCATAAATATCCATACAACTTCAATCCATGATAGATACACAGACCGACTAACTAACCCCACACTAGCACACAAATAACACAGCCGCACAAAAAAAGCCTGTAACAACTTTACACGATAAAATCTCTTGTACATGTCACCACTCTGCATGGCCACCCCTCCCACTACAGTATGGTTGTAATTGTATTGATCAATAATTGCGATCAGCTCAAATAATTGGAGTCAGATGACTGTGTAATAATTGTGACAGGCTTGTAGTTCAAACTAACAAAAGCTACAGGTAAACATGTGAAACTATGATATTTTAAAGGCTATTTGTCATAATTCAGTGAAATTACGCAGATATTTTATCTTGTATAAATTGTCGCAAAACGTCAAATCCTTCACAAATTACATTACACAACCTCCTCTGTTAAAGCTAATCCAGCCTGAGCAGTGCTTAAAATGTATCACATTCCTCCTCTATCTCAGCAAACCGCAGAGAGCGTCAGTCAGCTCGGAGGAGACAGAGTCAGGCCGCAGCAGTCCAGATCCAGCCAGCCACTCTCCACAGCACCAGCGTAACAGACGCAGTGGGTACCACACATATACATACACAGGGTGGTGTACATATTTAAACCATACATGCACACATAAGCAACTTGCATATGTACTCTCTCTAGGAGATCATGAGCTTCATCTCCATGGTGTGTTCAATCCAACTATCAGCACCACCACATTCACTCACAGCGCTGTTGATGAAACATTGTCAACCATGCAGTCTCTCCACCCACCTTCATGTTTTCTCTTTAGTGAAGCTCACACGTTGCCTACATCATTTAAATTCAGCAAAGCCTTCTTGTATCTTGTATACCTATTGTAGGTACAACCTCTGCAGAATGTAGTACAATTATGCCTAGTCAGCTGGTTCACTTATATGCACTCTGTGTGTATATTTATGTGTGTGTGTGATGTGGTGATGTGGTGTTTAACCTGTAAGTGTTTAACCTGTATGGAGAAAAGGTAATGAGGGAACCAGGACTGAGAAACATGATTGAGGATTCAGGATTGGTAGAAGAAACATCAGTGACTTTGATACAACATTCATCGCGAAAATTCTGCTAACTAAGGTTAGAGAATAGAGAGGCACAGTATGAAGAAGACTAAGGTTGTAAAGTCAGGAACAACTACCAAGTTTACCATTGATGTAGATATGGAAATGGTGGATAATGAACAACAGAGCTTCCATCACTCAAGAAGGAGCTGGTAAAGATCTTCAAATGCAAGGATTTGTCTCTGCAAACACAGATCAGAATCATCCAGACTATGGACCTCTCTGTGGATCGTTATAGATGTAAAAACTGGTGTACTTTTGAGAATTCGAGTGGATCCTCTAGCTAATTAAGTATCACTTCTCACTTATAGCCCAGATACACAAACTGAAGATTTCTTATTTTAGACGTATACCAACCAGTTCATTGGAAAAGACCATTAGGCTTTGAGAAAGAGGATGGCCAGTAACAAGATAGATGTACACCAAGAAGTCATGAAAAAGCCATTTAGAAACCTGAAAACTCAAAATGAAGGCTATATATTCTGAAGAAACAAAATTCATATTGTTGCTGGAATTTTTGTCATATTTCATTTTCTGTTTGTAGGCTGGCCGGGTGCTCCTCACTCAGTTGATATCTGTGAGGGTCTGGAGGACTGGAATGGAGCTAACAGCCTCTCTAACCTGACTGACACTGAGGAAGATGACACTGCTCAGTGGGTGTGTGCCCTGGATGTCAGGCTGCCATGACATTACATGTCTTGACATTCCTTTATCCTCATATCCAATCTTTCTGCCATTAACTTGTATTGTAGGGGACCCATATCTGTCAGTCTGCTTTATGCCGTTTTTTCCACCGGGCAGTGCAGTACGGTACAGTTGCAGATCAACGATCGCGCTTTTTGTCTTCATTTTCACTGTCAGGTGAACTGTACCTTACCTGAGTACCCATGCTGAATGTGGTTATACCAGACAATGTGTAGTGAGGGAAACTGCCACTCAATATTGTCATACAGGTCTGTCAAACTCCATCCGAGTCTAGAATTAAGGGGTTCTTATGAAGCTTTTAATTTGTAAATTGTAAATGCTTAAAGCTGCATTGAAGCAAAATGCAGTGTTTTTCCCAGCAACATACAATATTCAACACTGCTGTTATATTTTAATGCTTTTAAACTCTTATAGAATATAGGACTTTATAACCACACCTCATATACATTCACGACATCATTGAGCGCCAATCATTATAGTCTGAAAAAATAAAGTGATAAGCTGATTAAATGCAGATTTTAAACTTAAAGTAACTGGGTTAACTTGACATGTTGAGTTCACGGAGGAGTATACAGATTAATAATCTTTGTTTTACAGTTGTTATTTGAATTTCAAGTTAACCCAGTTACTTTTTTTTTTTAAGTTTAAATTCTGCATCATTTTAACAGTGTGCTCTTCTAGTAATGATATCAACCACTGATTGACTCTGTCACCACTGAATTGTCACACAGAGTGACTAGGGTCAGATGACCAGCATATGAAATAAATAATGAATAAATAAATAAATAAATAAAAGTAAAAGTTAAGCTTGAAGCTTTGCTGCTACTGCTGTTGTGTTTCTGTTAATGCTGGATTTGTGTTCATGACCATACAAGCTAAACTCTGCCTATTTTCACAGTTCCATTATGCAGACACAAAAACTTGCCCATGGTATGAATAGCTCTGGGTTTGGATTTGTAACAATACCATGCTGTACCATACCTGCTAGTGGAAAAACGGCAATAGTGTGAACAGACTGGATGATAAGGACAATGATATGTGCATCACAATTCCATGTGCATGCAGTGAAGTGTGAAGAATTTAAACATTAATGCTAGTACAGCAAGTATTGGATATGTAGCTGAAAAAAAACAGGCTGGTGCTTCTCCACCCAAAGTTTTCTTCTCCCTAATCTCCTCCCAGGCACCAGGCAGGTACAGGGCCTTAACAGACTGCCGTAGATATGGGCCTGATGACCTCATCATTAAGTGTGGTGATGTCATACAGCTGCAGGAAGAGGAGAATAATGGCCACTGGTGTGTGATCTGCTTTCTCACATATTAACATCCTTAATTTATGCTTTAAGTCCGCATTAGCTTGCATGTTTGCTTAGCTTCAGATAAAATCAACACTGCTTAAAAATAGTTGTTTTATGCTCGGGGTGTAAATATATAACTTCACATCAATGAAGATTTTATTTGATTATGAATCTTGAAGAAATGATTCAGTGCACCATGAAATGTCAGATTTCACCACATTTTATTTTGACTAGATTATTAAATTTGAGGAAATATTTGTGTGGAATACTGACCAAAATGCCTTACTGAATATTGTTACAAATCAGTTCTCTGATACAGTTGAATTGCCACCTTCATTTATAGCAGGACTATCCAATCATATCCGAGGCAGTGTGACTGAAAATTTCAATTTCAAACCTGCAGAAGCACACCTAATTCTATTTGTTCAAACATTGATCCTGTCTGCTCCTGCTTTGTTGGAATGAAAACATTCAGCCACATCAGCCTTTTCTGAATATAACAAAACACTCTTTACTTACAGAGGTACATTTGTAGCCCCTTTACTGCTGCTGTCAATCAATCAGTGGCATAAGCCTTCTACTGTGGTTGAATATTAACTGTCCTAAGCAATTCCCGTACTGAGACAGTGTTGAAATAGAGACAATGCTCAAAGTGACATTCACTGTACTGCCTTTACGTAATCTTTGTAGTGTGACAGTGTTGGAAAACTGACCCTTGGTCTTTAATAGGCTTGTAAAGAATCTGAGCCGGAGGCAGGAGGGCAGGATCCCTGCTGCCAGCCTGCAGCTCATTCTGGGAGACAGCAGCAGAGGGCGCCGCAGCCGTCTGGGAGGTAAGGGGTAATTTTTGTGAAACTAAGCTGCTTTCCTATAAACTCCCAAATAATACTTACTTTCCAGTGGAAGGCCTGACCACACGTGAACATGTTTTCAAGAAAAAGCTTAAGCTGAAAGTAATTTGAATGTGTATTACGTGGGATGCTTCATAGTAGTTTATGTTTTACAGAACCAGGGAATCGGAAAGCACGGAAACTCAGCTCTCCCTGAAGTTAAACCTCTCATGCTGTCTGGGACTAAGTGTTGCCCTCAACTTAACCAGCCTCACAGCGGTGTGAACTCTGTCCACCACGTCTGAACATTATTGCTGTACTTTATTCTACATTCTCCTGACTGGGATATTTCCTGGATTTGTCTTCCAGCTAGATGCTTTCTAATGGTGGGGACTGACAAATGGATAGGCGATTTTTGTTTTGTACTGTACAAGCCCTTGCCAGCATTTTGGGATTAGTCTTTTTACCTTTTCCCCTTACTGCTGTGGGCCTGACCTTCAGTTCAAAAGGTCGAACATCTTCAAAATGCGCGTCTAATTTGACAAAGTGATCTGTTCCTCAATTAACACACTTCAGTCCTCCCAACCCCTGTGAACCCTGGAGCATTCTACCAGCTGTGGTGTGGCCCATCATCATCATTCCAGATGTGGCCTTCTGTTGCTGTGACCAGCTCCTAACCTTTGTCTTCTCTCCTACTCACATAAAACACTGGCAAGTCTCCATGGACCTATTTAATCATGCTGTTGACAATGAATTGGGTGTTAATACTGATCATGTTCTGGCCTCCCACCTGTGCCACCATGTGTGTTTGAGGTGCTGGTTGTTGTGCCCTGTACATTTTCTCTTAATGTGTTTCAGCTGGACATCCTTTTTAAGCTCTTTGAGAAGGCCAAAACGTGCAGTGCCATAATGCCTTTCTGTACTTCCATACACTGAGTTGCTAATATATTTCCATGTATCTGCATTCATTGGCCATAGTACCAGGTACACCTCCCATATATGTGCTCTTTTAGGTTTACAACTGCAGACTATAGTCCATCTGTTCCTGCACTGTTTATCAGACACCCTCTGTTCCGCCAGTCACTGGAAATGACATCACTGATCAGATATTGTTTTAGTTGTGGCTGTAGGTGGTAGCGATTGTTTGCGGTTGCACACGTTGTATGTTGTACAAGATTGCTGGAATTTTTGAAACACTGTGTACACTTCCTGGCTATGTTTTACCAACACTACCTTGTTGATACTCCCATTTGGTGTACAGTTAAAGAATGTACTTGTTGTCCATGCACATTCATTTGTGTTGTCGCCCTCTAGCTCTTCGTCAGTGGTCAGTTTCTGACCACAGGCTCACTATTTTGTTCTTTGGTATTTCAGTTGGAGGACTTTTCTTAACCCAGCAGGGAAAGTTGTGTAAAAAGCTTTGCAATGCTGCCAGCCTCACACCCATTTCCATACCATAAACAGATTGGTCCATATGATAGGTGCATCTGATAAAATGGCCAGTGAGTGTAGGTGCAAGGTCTGTGTATCTAATAAACTTTCAACTCAATGAACAGTTCTGCATGAGACCATCCCTTGAATTATTTCAGTCAAAATAGTCTTCGGTACAATTATTCATATTTTTCAGTGTCAGCAAAAAAGCAGAAAACACTGAGCAATGTTAAACCGACCATTTAATGCAATTCTAAACAATTAAATATAATATTAAGTGGTTCTGTATTTAGTGTGTACACCTTTTGTTTTTTACGGAATCCATTATTTTTTGGAGACTTGTTTAAAGTTTTTCCTCTCCTCTAAAAGTTGGTTGTACAGCCCTGCTTTTTATAACCCAAGTCATCCCAGTAACTTGTGATGATGTTGAATGATGCCACTAGGGTGGCCAGTCCATTGTTCTGAAAACACCAGCGGTTTCTTTGTTTCATTTGCATTAGCTTTTTCTTTTTTCTCTTTGTTTCAGTGTGGACTTCTTCAGAGGTGAAACATAGCAGAGCTTTATTTCCTCCTCTGAAAGATGAAGGATTTAAGTACTGTTTATCGGATGCTTGACCATTTTGATGGTGTGCCAGGTTTTGCATGGTGGTCACGAGTCTTTTAATTCTGGTTTTGGTTTTTCCGTCTTGCACAGTGACCGTAAATGAAATAAATGAAGGGTTGTCTCTGACTTTTGCACAGTTCTGTCTAGTCTCTGTCCTTTTCTCTGTTACATGCAGAATTTGATTAGCAATGTATGTGTACTAGTGTAGCTTTCCAGACCTCAGATATGAGTTTAAAAGCACTTTAAATAAACTATAGGTCATGGGACCTGCTGGATATTTTAAAAGGCTGCATGTCTATAAATCCTCTGGAATGAACCTGTTGTTCTAAAAGCACTCAAAGACTGCTGGTTTGTTGAGCATTAATGCAGCTATGCCTTCATCAAGCCTGTCAGTATGAAGTCGATTATTAAGAGATGAGGGCCTGAGTTGCCCTGTAGATTGACGCACAAGTTGAATTGCGGCAGAGTGTGGAGACATTTTCGTTTCCCCACTCACACTGGTGTGTGTGTGTGTGCTCCCTAATCTAGGCTTCCTATTAGAGATCATACCGCAAACATGAAATGTACCCACTGTGTCGAGCGCTTAATTAAATATTGATTGCGGACTTATATGAATTTACCACATCAAATCAAGCCCCCAGTTGGAGGGCTGCCTTTGATATACCAGCGTTTGAAGTGGAAATGAGTTCGGCGACGCAGCAGGAGCAACTCCAAAGTACACATTTCTTATGTTATTAATTTATTTATTTTGCTATCAAGTTGTTCTCTTGCAGCGCTCTGCCAGCCTCTGGAAATCATGTCTCTATAACGCTAAATACACTGCAACTGGCAATACAGGATATTCTAGCTGTAAACCTTGCATTATTTCCAAGTTAATATGCCTAAATAGCTTTCTATTATGTCACAAAATTACTCATTTTGATGGAAATGATGTTATCCAATTCATTTTTGTACAGCCCATTGTAAATTGTAAAATATGTGTTTCAATAAATTAACTGTTTTTTAGAAAAGTGAAACTGGACACTGTCAGATTTCTTTGTCTCTCTCTTTCTCACTCTTCTCTTCCCATTGTTACCTGTAGAGACCACAGGACTGTAAAAACTCCATTACTGACAGAAATTGAAAAAAGACCACTTCATATTTCTTCCAGTAAATGAAAAACATGACCCCAAAAAACGAGTTTGTTAGATTTTTTAGTTTAAAGCATTTTAACTATATTTATCGACAGAATATGAAGCAACCACCGATGAACATCGATCTACTGTACTGCCGAGATATCTACTGAAGTTAGCATGCTAACCAGCCAGCCCCAGCCTGTCCAGTCTTTGCAATACCACTTTGTACCTCATGAGGCAATAGAGAGTCACTGTGTCGAGTCTGCCATCAGTCCAACATGAGAGAATGAAGGTCCTTGTTCAGCAACAAAGAAAAGAAGTTCTTTCCACCACTGGAGACTGTCTTAGTAATTAAAGAGATAAAGTCAATACAGTCAAAACAGCTGTCAATACTGAAACTGAGGAGGTGGTTTCTTATGATCAGTGTGTGTTGCCCTTATTGTTTGGAGTATCGATTCAAGAGGTTACATCATCTGATATTTTTTTTTTGTTTGTTCTGAACCTTTTTTAATTTTGGAAAGTAGAAAGATTTAACTACAAAGCGAAGGAACTGACTTGATGCTAGCATTACTGTTACTAAGTGCCGATCAGCTCACTGGCTGAACACACTAAAAATTATACTAGCAGTGTAAACATGTTCTGTGTTCAGGAAATGTATTCATTCTTTTATTAGTTTATATAAAATGTGTTTACCATACCATAGCATTTACCCTGTACAGTTTTGTTCAACTGCTCCATGTTAACCCACTTTTTTGGACAGACTTGGGAGAGCCACCTAGTGTCTGACAAACCCGGAAGTCATCGCTGAGTGACAATTCTCCTGTCTACACATTCTCATAAAAGAGAGTCGCAGAGAGTTATGCAGTAAATTCATTGCTGATTTGGGTGGCCACTTATCTGACATGTCATACCTGTACAGTTATCAGGCATATCTGGTATTGCTAGGTTATTTGCCATTTTACAGTTACACCCTGCAGCTAATTCCCTTTGGGATACAGGGATGTTCAAAATCTCTTCAAATGAATGTTAAACCTGTTAGTGATTTATTTTAAAAAGTTTGTCATATTTCTTAAAATTAGATTTTAATAGCTCAAATAAAAAGAAAAAACTGTTACCTGTAGAGACCACAGGACTGTAAAAACTCGATCTGAATGAAATTACTGTGCGATGTGATGTCAGACCAGCCTGCCTAACCACCTACCTGACCTGCGCACATGTGTGTACTCTGTACGTGTACTTATTAGCACATGTGCAGAGTCCGTTGCAGCAGAAAAGCAGAGAAAGTTACACAACAGCCTGCACTACTAAAGGAAGCAAGAGACGAAAAGCAGAAATGGCTTCAAATAAGGTTAGATAAAGCAGGAAGTCAAACATGAACATCATGGTTTTCTAATGGTGGAGACAGTTGAAAGAACCGAGTTGGAAAGCCTCATAAACGTACTGTTTTTCTGACATACAGTAAATTATCTGGTTTGTTTTGTTAATGGGGGAATTTTGTAGTCAGTATATCCACTTATGTAGCTGCAGTGCAGTTCAAAGTTAATGTTAGCTAAGTTGTAGGTGCAATCTAGCTAACTGTGTTTATCTTTTATGTGGTCCGTTCAACAATGGATGCATCTCTCTAAAATGCTCTCTTTTGTGACTAGTCAGGCTGCATTAGAATGGAACAGCTTTAAGGAAAAGGTTTTATGCTCTTATACTTCCTGGTCTGCAGCTGTAGTAAAGACTACCTTGGTCTTGGTCTTGTCAGATTGTATGGTGAAGTTGTGAAGTGAGTTTTGCCCCAACAGACTGTGACATAATTAACAACTTGCTATACTGTTAAATGAAAAGATGTATTTACATAATTCACTTCATATTTATGTAATTAGTTACATTTGAGTTCAATTAATATTTTGTGCCAACAGGTTCACATCATGGAAGGAAAAAAAACCCTCCAAACAAAATTCTATGTACAACAATAACTCTTCATCAAATTCAAACCAATATATCTCATCTTCTACTTATAAACATACATCAGGTATAGATGAGAAGCATATTAGAATATGGCCTCAACTGTGTATTTCAGTTTCCAACCTTTGACCAATAAATCCAGTCATTGCCAAAGTCAGTTGGCTAAATTAAACTCAGACAGATGCAGCAATTTGGAGAGCAAGTCAGTGCACCCTGAAAATTTTGTTTTCACCAGTTGTGACAAAATTTGGAGAGTTTGGGTACCAATACCGTCTAGTCTAAAAAAGTGCCTTGAGTCCAGACACACACAAAAAAATAAAGGTGCAGTAAATTGAAGTACTGAAAGACAGGGTGGGAGTGTTGTCAGGTCTCTAGAGCTGATGAGTGAGATCCAGTGATTCTTCTTGAACTGGGCCATGAGTCTTTTTAGGCACACAGTTGAAATCTTAAGTAGGTTTCAAGTGTCAGATATTCCCAGCTATCCCCCTTTTTTCCTCCCCTCTCTGAAGTGTGAAGTTCAAAGCTGAGCAGCGGCTTGCTTTTCAGGCTCTGTGAGATGAATCTGTCCTGTTCTGCCTGTCCAGTAAAAGTGGGTCTAAACACGATGTGCATTTAGATGATTATTCTCTCCTTAAAGGTCCCATTTCATAGAAAGTTCTGTGTTGTATGTAAACATTGTTACTCCTCATTTTTACTCCTCAATATCTAGTATGTTTGTGTGTACATGCTTTACTTTTAAAGGCACAGTAACAAGTAACATCATGCAGTATTTATGTTCTCCTAGTATGCATCATAGCTGACAACAGGTCATAGTCTACATTGAGAAAATTCAGTGGAATGAAATACTGAAGTGGCATTCTTATTCAGAAGCTGCGTCTAGAACTCCACTGAAACCGCTGTAAGATCTCTAAAACTGCAGTATTTGCATGTATATTGTTTCATCATCCCTCAGTTCCTTAGAGGACATGATCTGGAAACTCAACCAATTTTAAAGCATCTAAGAATCAGAATCATACACAAATGGAGTCAGCTTGTTTATTAATATAAAACCTATTTACTTGTAGATAAATACAGACATTTTTGAAGAAAAAGACAAAGTTTCTTAATAAGGTGTTGGGCCACCTGAACAGCTTAAATGCACCTTGGTATTGATTTTACAAGTATCTGGATCTATACAAGAGTGATGGACCACCGGTCTTATAAAAATATTGGTGTTATTAAAGGTGAAGAGCTCAGTCTAACGTCCAAGATCTCCCACAGGTGTTTGACTGTGATAATCCATTTAGTGACCCTGCATACCCTGTGGAAGGGGGTCCTGTCATCCACTCCCATCAGGATAGATGTTTCATTATAAGATAAAGATGATTAGTCACAATAAAGCTGTATTGATTTGAAGTGACTCTTCTCTCTAAGTGGAAATATTCCCCAAACCTTGCCAGCATACAAGTGCATTGGATGAGGTCAAGTATACTGTTCATTTTTTTTGTGTAAGCTGCATGTGCACCCCATTTATGGAGAATTTCGATCAATTGGATGACTCGTCTAATCACTTCTTTTTCCACACCTCAGTAGAGCAATGTCTTTGGTCTCAAATGTGCATTCACCTTTGTAATGAGGGGTTTATTCGCTGTTGCAGTACATGTCAGTTCATCTGTTTGTAAACATATGCACTCGTCATGTTTTTCCACAGATTGTTTTTATTTAATGGTAACCATCTGTACATCTGTATATAAAAGATTTTAGTTGGTCACAAATTTCACAGGTTTTTAAAGCTGTACAAAAATGTTAAACACGTCCAGAATGATGAACAGAGCAGTAGTTGATTCTAAAACTGAAAAGATTTACAGCATCAATCTATGCTAGCATAATTAAGAAATCAGAGAGCTGGATTTTAGCTCAGCGATCAGACATCTCAGGGCATGTATACCAAAGTTTTTAACATATCAACTGCGAATGGTAACAAACCACTTTTGGAGCAAAGCTGAGGCCAACTACATGCCTAACAAAATGAGTGATTTGTTCTTATAGGTGATGTATGTTCATATTTTCAAGTAATGTGACCACTGTAAAAACAAACAAAGCCACAGCAGTAGTTTGCTTTCTGAGTTACATTTATATTACATCTTATTCTGTGAGTTTATTGGTCAGTGGTAAAGTACAATTCTGATTAATGCCTGAGTTTTCACATTATCTGATTGCTCAACTGTATGTTCACTTGGTGAATGGATCACTGGCAAAATTAGATTTTCTGCAGTTATCAGATTATTAGATATATGTAAACACGCTGTTTATGCTAAATTAACATAACAATGCACTTAAAGCTGTTTTAAGCTGTTTCACTTCGAAAGTCAATAAAATGTGTGCTTTAAGCATTTCAGAAAGCAAAATTACAAAAAACAAATTTAAAAACAAAAAAAATGTACATTTCAGAAAACAAAATTATAAAAGTAAAAACAAATTTACAAGACGTTAAACACTTTTACCAGTACCGAAACACTTTTACAAACTCAGAATTCTGATGGAAAGGGTAGGTCTAAGAAGTGCTTGTTGTGGAACTTTATCAATCAAACTGTTTCGCGGTGGTAGAGTGAGTGGAGTGTGGGATGGTGACATTTTGTGGCACGCATTTTAGCCAGCTGGAATGCTTTTGTTTTTCCTGTGGAAGGTCTTTAGAGTTTTTAAAAGAGCAGAAGGAAGAAAGAGGCGAACAGGCGATGTGTAAACCACGTGGGCTGTAAAAAGTGGGCTGCTTTGCAAAACCTCTCAGCCATTTTAAGCTAACTAGTTATCCACTATAGCTAGCGTTACAGTCCACTTACTTTCGTTAACATTTCCAACTCCAAGTGGTTTAGACGTCGCCTGTTCGTCTCTTTCTTCCACTCTAGGGTTAGAGTTAGGTTGTGTGGGTTATTTCATGTAGTTGTGGTGTTAACCATGAGGTGAAGTTATATGGCTATTGCTGACCATGCCCTGCCAGTCAGTAACCCTTGACGTGTGATCATTAAAAGAGCCTTTGACTGTAAACAGCTTTGCCTGCCATTATTGGATCTCTAGGCAAGTTCTGCCCCTGAAGTCTACCTTTATTATCACTTAAGAATCCCAGCCCAGGTTCTCTGAGATGAAGAACCAATTGGGGACATGATTTGCACTTGCACACAGAGCTTTGTAGCTAATTAAGTGGCAAGGCTACCTGTTTGTTTGTTATGGGCATGAATATCACCTTAAATGTCCTACGCTCTGTAGAGTCAGTGTCACACAGTGAATTCCACAAAGAAATGTATTCAGCTTGGATGCAGTCAGCTATGCATCCTACTCACTGTCATTGTAGCTGCTGCGTGACTACCACACTGGCGTATTGTGATTGTAGAAAATTACCAGCATTCTACAGCAATTTACTCTGAACAACAAAGCGGCACCTGTAACACCGAATTCTCTAAAGCGCTGAAGGAAAATGCTCTGAAAAAGCACAGAGCGAGCTGTGAATGGTATAAGGAAAAGTTGGATTGACAAGGGTCCGCAACAAACACTTCCTGTGTGTTAGACCTACTTTCCGTCAGAATTCGGGGTTTGTAAAAGTGTTTCGGTACTGGTAAAAGTGTTTCACGTCTTGTAAATTTGTTTTTATTTTTGTAATTTTGTTTCCTGAAATGTTAATTTGTTTTGCACTTCTCAACCACTGTATTGAGCAGAGGTGCACCGCTGCACAGTTTAGTGTCTAGTTTACAATATAAAATATATATATAAAATACATTTTATTATATTTTACTATTAAGACATGATCCTGAACAAATAGTGTAATAAGTAATAAAAAGTCTTTCAGGGTGACAGTTGTGGAAATCACATCTCAACGTCATTAAGTGGTGCTTTTTTGAGGAATCCCATTGTGTACTGTATCCACTTATAGTAGCTGCCTACGCGTGTGTACACCCCATACTTTCCTTTCTTGGCACATTCCTCTCCCCAGCTGACAATGCCGGTCAGGAACCAGGTCTTCTGGAATTGGTTTGCATGAGGCCCGCCACTGTCCCCCTGACACGCGTCCTTGGTCCCATCTGAATAGCCAGCGCAGAACATGACGTGTGTGATGCGGTCACTGCTGCTGTCCTTACACTCACTTCTGTCCACAAACGGCACCTCCACCTTCTGCAGTGTTGTTGTTTGCCGGCCATTAAAGCGCAGCCGGCCCCAGCCACTGATGATGGCCAGAGAGCCTGAGTTCAGGACAGACTCAGTGAAGGCTTTAGGCCCAAGGCAGATGGGCCCTACCTGCTCGGAGAAAGTGATGGCACTACGCAGGCGCAGCAGGGCCACATCATGGTTGTACAAGCTGACGGCAGCATTGTAGCGAGGATGCACGACAGCTTTCTCCACCTCCAGGTCCTGCTCCGTGCTGTCCTTTTTGGAAACGTCATGTTCGCCTGCAGGACATGTGGTTCAGTCTGACAGCCTGAACTAGCTTAGATGAATCTGTCTACACTATAGCATTGAGAATACCCGCTGTAGACTTAATTACTAAGTCAGCCCCTCCGGCGTTTAATAATATTTCTTCTGTGATTAAGCTGATCCATGGTGAAGTTGCTCATTTGCTATTGGGTTAGAGCAGTAGTTCCCAGTTCTTCTCTTGGAGTACCCCATCTCTGCATAGCATGGTGTTTCCTTGTCTAAGCCACAATTATTTCAATTACTTGATTAATTTTCAATTAATTTTAATTAAGACTGCACTATATAGGGTTTTTGTTAAAACTGAAAGAAGTAAAATTACTGAGTCACTGAGTATAGTGCTGCAAGTAAATACTCATATAAAGGTCAGAGGCATTGGTTTTGATTTTGTGAGATATTTTCAAATCACTTCATACGTCTTTAGGTGCAGTGGTGGACAGTCACAAAGTAAATGTAAGTAGGCTTTTCATGTATCTTTACTGGGGTATTTCCATTTTGGGGAACTTTTTGTTTTAACTCCTTCCTTTTGGCTTATGTGTGCATAAAAAGGTGTCAAAAAAAAAGAACCAAAGAGTGAGCCCACCAATCTCAGGGTACAGTGGTCACTTTGTTTTGAGTTTGTTTTGAACAGTTGGACAGAGCTTGGTTCTACCTAATGGAAACTGTCTCCTTCAGTGTTTTGTGCTTATGATCATTTGAATAAAGATCAGTGTCAGACTAACTAATGACTTTCTATTAAAGATGGACCGAGACTGACACTGAAGTCTCTTCACGTAAAATAAGTTGATTAAAAGTCTTGTTCCAGAAATGATAATAGGACATTAGAGCCATAATATCATGCGAATCATGCTACTTTTACTTTCCATAACTAGGTAGGCAAATACTTTTGTGCTTTTACTCAAGTGGAGGTCTAAAGGTAGGAACTCTTTCTAGAGTAATATTTTACCTTTGGTATCTCTATTTTAACTCAAGTACATGGTTTATGTACTTTGTCCACCACTGTTCAAGTGTAAACGTCACATGCACAGCCTCAAAAAGATGATTTGGCCTGATATTTAGGTCAAAAGTAAAATACAAAGCAGTACACTGATGAAGATATGATGACAATCGTCAAAGTTCTCTTTGAATACTCTTTCAATTCTTTGCTTGCATTCAACAGATTCATCTAGCTATTCATTTTTAGCTATGTAATATAGTTTTGTCCATTTTTACAGATAACACAATGTCATACAGGGTGAGCCACCACATGCACAACTCTATTTGAGATCTTTCAACTAATTTAAACAGTTTGTATGTATGACAATTTAAGCATTCTGATGTTAGCCATTACCTATTAGCTAATTAGTATTGTAGCTCTGCAGCAAACAATGGATTCCTAAAATGTCCTAAATGATTATTTTTGAGGTAAGGGGATAAGTATGTCCATTTAAATTTTTGGCAAACTACTCCTTGAATTAGCTGATTAGTTTCAATTGGTTTGTTAGTGATAATAGATGGTGCTGGGGTACTCCAGAACTAGGCTTAGAATCTCTAGAGACTTACCCACTCTGACAAAGAAGGCTCTGTCTTTGCTCTCCTCTAGACAGTGGGCTGCAGTAATGACCCACAGCTCGCTCAGAATGGATCCTCCACAAAACACCTGCTGCGTGGAGTGCACCACCAGTGCCACCTACAGTACAGCAATAAGTCAGCCAAGGTTACAAACTGTGTAAATAATGTATTATATCAGATTGTACTGATTATTCCATTATCATTACTGCTGTAGTGCTGAGTGCTGTAAACCTAAAGTCCTATTCAAGCTGGAATACTTCTGGGGAGGTACTGTAATTTATAAGTGATATTAATCCAATATGATTCGTTAAGTAGTTTTCATCAGTCTTGACAGTAATAATCCCGGATTGAATGACCTTTAATAGTTGGCTAAACTAAGAGCACCTGCAATTAACAGTAGTCTTATTTGAACTGACCGTATAATTAATCATGGCATATGCAGGGCAATGTTATTATTGTGATGAGTGCGGTGCCTGTTACGTGACTCTGATATAAACATTTCGTTTCAGTCCAATCTGGTTAACTGAAGAAATTACACCAGTACTTCCAGCTAGTTGAAACCCTTAAAAATTGCAGTACCTGCTTTGCTAAAATGAATCCAGCTTGAATATGGTTTAGTTCATCTGCTGTGAAAGGTCTCATGCTCTCATTACCTGCCAGGGAATTTCTCCAGGTGCTGCTTGGCTTCCACCAACAATGCGAGTCCTGGTGTTGGGTGGCTCTGAAGTAGAGCGAGACTGCAATATTTTCTGGGTCTGATTCCCCTGGCTGGTAGGAAGGCTGATGGTCTTGCTGGAGGTCAAGTTGCTCTTGGGTGCTTGAGGGACTGGAACTCTCTTATCATGGCCCCCTGTGCTGTTGGATGTGATGGAGCCTAATGTTCTGGTTGAGCCGCCTACGCTCACTTTCCTTACGCCACATGGAAACTTAACTGGCAATGCACATATACATATACAAACGTATGCAAAGGTTTTAGTTGGTTGAGTGAACATGTAAAGGTTCTGCCACATTTTATGGATTTTTATGTTAAATGCAGCTACTGAATAGGCATGCACTAAAACTTACAGAACATGCCACATTTAAGTTTGCAGAAAAATGTGAAAAGATATGAAAAGATCCAGCACAACATTGCTTAAGGCAGTAGTGCCCAATTCCAGACTCTTTTTTTTCCTGGTCATTTTTTTTCAAACACACCTGCAGCACCTACTACTGTTGCATGAAGTCCCTCCAGAACAGGCCTATGTAAACTCATGACATAAGGCAATACCAGTAACATCAAAAAGGCGGTGTAGAGAAGTTAGTTGGCTTTAACTGATTTCCGAAGGGAGATAGTCTGAGGTTAATGACTGTGTCAACACATTACCTTCAGGTTGACAGTTGACCTCCCCCACCAGCTTATACCCAATAGCACAGGAACACTCTGCCCCCCGGGTTCCAGAAGGTGAACAGAAATGCTTGCAGCCTCCGTTATTCACATTACACTGCCTGACCTTCACTGCACAATGCAAACAAACAGGTTAGTCATCTGTAGTCATCACCAAAGCAAGATGGGCTTATCAAACATCTGCTATTTTCAACCTTAGTAATGCAGAAACTCAGTCAGTAGTGTGGACAGATCTTTGGCCTCACCTATTTCACAGTTCTTTCCAGTGAAGCCTGTTGGGCAGGTACATACGTAAGTCCCCTTCTGGTGCTCACATGTGCCCTGATTCTTACATGGTGCCGATTTGCACTGGTTCCCTTCTGAGAGGCAAAACACAATCATTTCTGGGAAATAATACACATATACAGTAATGTGCTTCATCTATTTATGTTTCTGTCCAGTAACAAAATATTTATTTTTCAGCATCAGGAAAAAAGTCGTGATCATATATTTAACAGAACATTATACAGAAACCATAACAACTAAACATGACATCAATATTTTTAGTGCTTCCACTCTGTCTTAATTTATAGATCCTATTTTTTCAGACTTATATTTAGCTTTTCAAAATTTGCAGGGGCATTTTTGTATGCCTCAGGAGTTTAGACACTCTTTTCATTTTCTTTTCTCAATCACAGTTTCCTGACAGCTACACATCCTTTCAGGCCCTCAATACAAAGTTTTTCTTGTCACAAAGCAAGGATGGACAGAAACAACTGTGGATTCTCTGATCAGCAGCAAAAGTGGAGTTACTGTTTATCTGATGGTGACAGTTTTGGTGGTCTGCCAGGCCCCATTTTCTCTGTATTTTTTTTCTTTTTTCTTTTACCTTGGATCACCTTATATCATTTTCATAACAAGTTACTTATAGTTGGTGGCGTTTCTTTCTTCATCTTATTTCTAATCTCCTCAGAAATACCTCTTGAAATATGAATAACTTGTACTTGATATCTGTTTTGACTGGACATAAAATAAATGAAGGCTGGTCTATGACTTTCGACCTGTACTGTATATCCAACGTGAGCCAGTACGTGCAGCACCTTTTCACTTCTTTGAATCTCAGATTTGTCCTCAGATCTCTTGCAAGCTTTAGTCAGTAATGCAGTAAATAATTAAGCCATAAAAGACGTACCAGCATAACCTGCCCAAAACTCCATCTGAAAAACACAAAACAAGTCTGCAAGTTTACAGTTACCTCTCAGTTAACTGTAAGAATGAAAGTTTGAATGACAGAACATTTGAGTGGAGTACTGAGACTGGGAAAGTATGTGTGACTCTCACTCACCGTTTTCTCATCATTTTCAAAGGCTTCCCTGGCTTCTTCCAGACTGCACCTTTCCTCCATGCACTCCCTCTCCACATTCCCTTTCAGAAACTCCTCGAAGGCCCCAGTGTTAGCACGTCTGTGCCTCTGCAGGACATCGTCTGCTTCTTGTTCATCCAGGAACACGACTTTGGGGACTTTAGACAAGGAAACAGAGAGAAGTGGAGCAGATTAACCATCCAGTACTGGCCTTAAAGACTTAGACCAATCGCAAAAACACTGCATACTGTTACAATAAATACAAATCGACCTGATATCTAATATCTGGTTCATGCACTTAGTTACCATAGACAATGACTTTGTTTTTTTAAGTCTCTGAATCCCGTTGACCAAATTGCACGTATATTTGGAACACTCTACTGAATTAGTTCAAACTTCAGTGTCATAAAAGAAGCTATTAAAAAAAAAAATCAATATTCAGACATTAGATATTATGTGGATTATGTTATGATTTGTTGTTCAAAGCTGTGTTTTTAAGTCATTTACTGGCCTGTGTTTCTAGTTTATGCTCACAATAAGCTAAAATTGATGGTAAGGTTTCAGTATTGATTGTTTTGGTAGTGACAAAGTAGAATGTTCAATTACTTATTTAAGTACAATAAACACAATTCAGTTATAGGGTCACTCAAAGCAAATGGATTTTAGTCTAAAGTTCAGGTCAGTTAGAAGTTTGAAATGTGTTTTGAACTCTGATTTTGAACCAGCTTGATAGAATGATCCTTAGGACAGGAGCCAGGTGTTAAAACATCTGCCCATGGACTTCTATAAAAACAAAATTTTCCAATGAACAGCTTTTCTGCTCATTTATGTCTTATTGTGGGTGGTAATCGCCAGTATCTTATAGATTCAAAAGATTAGGTTTACAAACACTTCAGTATCCACCAAACACAGTAAAATGTGAGGAGAATTTTTTATTGTCCAAAAAACTATTGATATTTTTGAGGTTTGGTTGCTCTTTCTTGCTCTCATCAGCCACTTCATGTGGTTGTTGCCATTATTGGTATTGGTTGTTATTATTTTCCCCTTCTGCTGGTGCACAGTCACAAATCAGAAGGGCACTAGCTTTTTCTAGAAGATAGTGGGAGAAACAAGAACTTTGTCTTTTAAATGATTTAATATGATAAATTGTATCATTGTAAATAAAAGACCAGAAACAACAGTCAAAAAGCAAAAGTTTAATTCTGGGTATTAATGGCACCTACAATTACTGGGCTGTTTTAAAGACTGGAGTGGAAATGGCAAAGCTGAGAGAATCTTTCTGGTGGCCTAAAACCTCTGTGGAGCACTGTACATTTGCCTAGATAGCTTTTCTTCCCATTATCATAGATCTTCCAAACAAACAAACAAACAAACAAACAAACATAATAATAATAATAATAATAATAATAAACATGCTTAAAAGTGTATGGCATAGAATAAACACAATCAGTTCCTTAAAGAATGCATGTAAATGCAAAATCTAATGATTTTTTCCCCTTTTCCTAGAATGTTCAACACGAAAGTCAAAGACTACATCTACCTACAATTTTAAAAGTGAAGCATGTGGCCTCTTTTGTAACCTACACAATCCGTTGTCCTCGTTTAAGCGTGGTAGAGCTGTTGAAGTGTAATATGAGGTGTAGGATGGTCTTACCTGCTATAATGTGTAAGCTCTGCTGTAACAGTACCCCTGACAGCAGAAGCAGGTAAAGTATTGCCATGCCTACCAAAAGCAGATTTAGTCCTTTACCACGCTTCAGTCGGAGGTCAAATAACTCAAGCCCGCACTCCGAAGTGCAGTTGCTATGTTTGCTCTACCCACACAAACAGTTTGAATAGTTAAGAGTGAGTGAGTGAGTGTGTGTACATGAGATTTAAGTGTGTGTGTGTTTGTGTGCGAAGAAGGGTTACTGTGAGGTCCATTAACATCAGTTAAACATTAACAGCATCTCTTTCCCCTATTAGGTCTGGCCTGGCTTTGGATTATGACTGTAGATGCATTATAATTAAGGCAAGCACTGATAAGTTATGTTCCTGATCAGGTTTAGGAATGTAAATAACAGAAAACTGTAAATTATCAGATCATCCAGTATAAAAATATTTTCATCCTAGATCAAGTATTAATGCTTTTGTCACTGTTTTCCCTAATATGCTCAAAAATAAAAATATATAATAAAAAAAACCTGCAAGTTATCTGTCATTAAATGTTACCTCACCATTAATTTAAGATTGTCTTGCGTGCCTTTATTCTCCACTAGATGGCGATCATACTCCAGTTACTGTGTTGCAAGACATGTTTTGTGGTTTTATTGTGTGCAGGAAAGTAATAAAGTATGCAGGATAAGGTCATTTAAAATTGGATAGGTGATAAACAAACACATATATTAAATGAATTTTGAATGTTTACCTGCTTTACCAGACCTGCTTTAACTCACATTAACCCATGGGTTTGCACCCGGGTTTTTAAAGCAGCCTGGATCCCTACTATATATTCTTTGGTTTTAACTTGCAAATCTATATGCTTACAGAGCAAGCTGCAGGTTCAGGACCAGGTCTGAAGTATGCTTCAGTGTTTCTCTAATCTCTATCTGTTGCATCTGTAGCTTATTACAATGCACAATGTTTTCTCTGAAAGAGCAGAAAGCATACTTTTACCATCTTCTGTGCATTGACTTCTATTATAGAGTGCTTTGCAAAATTCAAACCACGCTCCATTCATTTGAAGTCAAAACAGTCATTAGTTACAAGTTGATAATTTTTCAATTAGATATTTCTGAGGAGATTTGGTATAAGATAATCAATTTGCACAGGGAGGAGGAAGATCACAGGAAAAAAAAATGGGAGTTTCCAAAAAACTGTTAAAAGAAATGGAGAAAACTGGACTTTTAAAACCCATTTGAGGTCCAGTAGACCACCTTTCATCTTTGAGAGAGAGGAGAAAATCAAGCTCCACTCTTGCTTCATATGTGAAAGAAATCTACAGATGTTTCTGTCCATCTCTCCATTGTGAGAAAACAACTCAGTGAGTCTGAAAACATGTGCACCTATGAAGAAGCTGTTACTGAGAATAAAGAAAAGACAAATATAAAGAAGAACATGTGCCCACCACAGGACCAACCCAGAGTCCATACTGATGAATGTGCTTGGGATTACTTGGATCATAAGAAGCAGAAATGGGGGAGAAAGTAGAAAAATCAGGAATGACTTGGATCTGAGCACTGTTAGTGTCCTACTGCAGTCATTAGTTCATAGCGTGCCTTCCCCCGTCACATTCCACCCATTCAGTATCTTCATCAGTCCTACTGTCTCCAGCTCAAGCTCCACTGATGCCTATAACAGAGGCACCATGAGAGCAATGAGAGGTTAAACATGGGCAATTGAGTTAGCTGAGCTTTGCCATATGCCCCATAGTCATGCCACTAGCAGCCGTAACTTCTTCAGCTCACATAGTGTTAATTGCCAGTTGGTGGGGTGGTTTGGGGGAAGGAGCTAAATAAGCACACTGAATGAAGCTTAGTCTGCGGTTAGGTTCCACTGTCAGCCTGCGGTTTAGAACCCCCCACCATCTACCCCGAGCCCATCCAGGCCTGCGCCTCAGGGACTCCCTCGGCTTCTCGGATGGAGCGGTCATATCGACCACAGGTTTTTTCATCTCATCTAGCCATTACTGGGCTGAATTATTCATACTTAAGTAATTAACACTGGCCATCAACCCCACTGTGCAAGAGGTACTCAATCGAGTCATGCAACAGTGGCAGAAAGTTTTTTAGGCACGAGAGGGGGTGTTGATAAGAGCTTTTCATAAAATGCAATCAACAAACAGTGTAATTGTAGCCCAAGGCCATTTCAGAGAGCGTGAATAATAATGACTGCATCACTCTAAACTTTTTAAAATTCACCACTTAATGACTGTAAAAGCTTTTGCCCTTGAATCGGTCTTGACTTTGTATAACTGAATGAACAACATGCATGTGTTTTGCAGTTTAGATATTTTATACATGGAAGGAGACCTTAAAGACTTTAGAATATGTTAATGTTTTGAAAATATGTCCAATTCTTTATCTTAATGATGAATATGCCACTTTAATGTATTTTGACCATGGTAACTGTTGTACTGTAGAAAACAATGGTGAATGCTGACTGATAAAATTGTGTGCCAGCTTTGTAAACTCTGTCATAAAATCACACAGTAGCCTACCATGGTCAATAAAGCTATAGTAATCTATAGAACAGTGAAATAAATCATAATAAATGGTCAAACTACATTGGCTCAATACAGTTTCTTTAATTAGCAACCGAGTCCAGTAGCTTAGGCAGGGATGAGGAGGGGATACGTTTACCACAAAAGATTCAGTGGTTGTGTGAGCGCATAACTGTTATTCAAATTAAATACTTTTGCAGTAAAAATAGACCCATGGCCAAAGAAGAAAGACCAATGGCTATAGCCCAATAGCCAGACTGTGAACATACCCCCAGGCTAGCTCCAGTTCTGGAGAGACATAAAAACATGACATATGTCATATATGGATGAAAAAGGAAGGGAGTGAAAAAATGATTGATTGATTAGATAGCATTGTAGCCTGCCTTCAAAAGTGTCCAATCTTATCCACAAAGGGCCGGTGCAGCTGCAGGTGTTCATTCTAAATGACCAGGAGCACACCTGATTGATTCTATGTGGCTAATCAACTGCTCAGCCTTCATATCATCTTCTGCTTTGTTGTAATGAAAACCTGCAGCCACAACAGCCCTTTGCAGATAAATCTGGACCCCCTTGAGATTGCATGCCTATAAAGAACAGATAGCCTACCTGTCATGTGGTAATATTATTCAAGTCCCATAACTCTACTCCTGAATTTCATCACTGGGTTACCTTGTGTCTTGAAAAGACATTTGTGGTGATGTTGTGGACACTTGCTACCTTCACACAGTTGTACACAGCAGTATTCTCCAGAACTAGGCAGTCAGTAGATAGCAGCAGCTAGCCCCCTCTGTTGGCCAAAAGAAGCACAGAGCAAGATGTCTGCCTGTCTGCTCTACTGCCAGGTCTTTCTTAGGACTTTACAGGGACGGCTGGACATGTACTGCACGTCAAACTGAAAGCTCTTCAAAATGAGATGCTCATTATTTGAAGCCATGTCGAACTTGACAGGTTTAGTAGGGGGTTACTTTTGTCAAATATTATTCCAGCAGCTAAAGACTGAAAAGTCGGCTTGCACTTGGATGTCAGAGACTCGAGACTTGACTCAGGACCCATGAACATCTCCAGGCCGAAAGAAACTGACCATTGGCTTTTACTGTGTGTTTTCTGCATGTACAGCATGGGAATTATTGTCCATAGTAATCAACTTTATGCTACAAATGCAGCTGATTAGACTGACCAATACAGGAGCATTTCTTCAATACATCTACAGCCAGCAACATTGGCTACTTTATGAGACTGATGGTGTCATACACAACATGCTCTTTAATGCATCACTCTGTCACCTCTCACCTTTTGTTTGGGGTGAAGGCCACGTAGTTGCACAGTGAAGGGTTAGTCTGATGTACAGCGCAGGCCTATATGTTTTGAAGAGACTAATGGTAGTGTGTAGAAGTAATGGGTGATTTATAGCAGCATCATTGATTCCCATGCTGTGAGTCTCCAAGTCTGCCACAGGCTGCAGACAAGCTGGGAATTGGTGCCATCTCCAATTAGACCAGCGGCCATGAAAAACAGAACGATCGATGGCAGACCACTTCTTCACAAGGGAGTGTCGAGCCTTAGCTGGACTGTGCATGTTACTGCTGGCTTTTTAATCACCTGCTCAAGGGTTTCATCAGGCAATGCCAGCCATTTGTTCAGCCTTATATTTGGACACTTGAAGCATTTGCCTGTCAGTGGATTGGAGCCTTTGTGGTGCTGTGCAGTGGTGCCTGCAGAGTGGGTGCCCCATGCCGACTGGACCCTCAGAGGTATCTATTGAATTCCTCATATGACTACTAATGCTTTATTGGAATGCTAAAGTCTTTTACAATGAACTTTAATGTTAACTTTAATAATAAGAAATGTCTTTCTTATTAAGCTTATTCCACTTTTGTAAAGAAATGCTCATTCTGAAATTGATGCTTACAGGACAAGGGAATTTTAAGATTAGGAATATTGTGCAATGTTCAAAAAATATCTCAAATAGTTGATTAACAGACATTATAGAACATAAAAGGAGTTTTGTTTTTATGAAAACCTAGTCCTTTATGAGCAATACTGGGTCAGACAGGTCAGTAAATAATCCAATCAGTGCATCTGGGACAGAAATCACCACACGTGTCATCATGCAGTTTCTTTGTTGTATCCACAAATACAAGTTAAGACATTATTCAGAAACTGACTTCTCTGTGGCCTAATAAGTCAACACTGCAGTCATAGATAAAATGAACACTGTGTTCATTTATCCAGATTATTACCAGAGCAATGTCTAAAGCCAGTCTGTTGGGGTACAGGGGTGTATTAGTGCACATCTGTAAAGGCACCATTATTCAGATCTGGTTTCCTTTGAAAAGGTGTGGGACATGAAGCAACCAAACTGTTATTTCGTCTTGTTAAATGAAAAAAAGTGATGTAACACATCATGTTTTGGAACTTGAATAAAGTAAATCGTCAACTAGCATGTTTTTGTGTTTAATGCAGGTATAATAGAGCGATTTTTATATGTGAACATTTTATTTTTTTTACCACTTCCCATTGAAATCAGAAGGATAGAACTGTTAGGAAGTGGCAATGAAGGGAGAGATTGGTGGTGGTGTAGGAGAGTGTCACTCAACTGATTGTATCAGGAAAGAGCTGACAGAGGTGCAGCTTCACTTACTGTAAGCAGGATTTATGAGCTGCTGCTCCAAAGCACTTAGTGAAATGTAGCGCACAAAGAGATTCACCCCCTCTTCACTCACAACTGTTTGTGTTTCTCTCTGCTCCTTCAGTCACATTCAGCAAAGTGCTATGAGCATGTCCACTCAGTGGCAGTATTAGACACTCTGTTCTCATGCCATTCACTGTCTGCCTCAACACGAAAAGCACTATGAGAGAATTATAACTGATTATAACATTCTGCTATAGGTGTGAGTGTAGAGTTTACCAGACTGACTGTCCTGTAGGCTCAAAATACTATAACCAGTAGACTAGAGAACAATGTATGGAAATATATCAGCCTTAAAGTCATTAAAGATTTTCCTTAGAGTGGTGGTGATTTTACATGTTAAATCAAAATACTGTTAAACCTACATGCCTTTCAATGTTGATGATATCAAAATAGTGGACATTTTGAAAACAATGCAATTTCTTTGGAGACTATTTTTCCTTACAACATTCGTTACATGGGCCTCTCCACCATAAACATATTAAACACATGTGTTCTAGGCCAAAAACTTCAAAACTATCATAAAACAATGTCTTCTGGCAGTAGGCAATGTATCTGTAACCACTGCATGTAATAACTTTCTATGATGGAGCTTATAGAGGCATTAAACTCTTTGGATGTCTTTGGGTCATATCAGCACCACTGTGAACAATTCTCACTCTGTCAGTTTCTCTAGAATAGAGCATTTCACACCAAAGCAGAATAAATGATTACACTTTTAAAATATACATAATGATCTATAGAATACTTCTAGAAAGATCTTTCATGTGTACCTAAAGGCATCCTCTGTAGATTGTATGTCTGAAATACTTGTGTGTGTTACAAGATGGGCTATCTTTGAAAGTGAACTTTAAGTACTGTGTCTGAATTTACAGGTTTGAATATTTAAAGAGGACACCAGCTGGTGAGTTTCTGTTCTCCATAGTAGAGGCTGATTGGTCTCTAGAGACAGTGGAAGTAGCAATGTCAAGCAGCACAGAGGAGCCTGAATACAGGATTAATCTGACACTAGAGCAAACAAGCTGAAAAATGCTCAGATAGTTTCTTATCTTGCAAAGCAAACTTTGTTTCAGAAGAATAAAAAATCGAATTGTCCCCAAATCGCATGCACAGCCTAAGAATAGCAAGCTCTTTGAGAACAACCTTAAGCGGCAGAATCATGGTCTCTCTTTCTCCAGTCTAAGGAATTAAAAGTGACTCACCAGCTAATGCACAGTTTTTTTTTCTCCTTGAAAATGGAGCACAGACGTCAATCACTCCATGGGGAATGTTTACCCTGCTACTGGTCCCGGGGGGCAATGCAGAGGCGTCTGTGGGTGTGTTTTCAATCATGGCATCAAAATGAGCTCAAGTTATTATTTAAGTGAATTACATGTAATTTAGTATAAGGATCACCTTCTGCCTGTTGGCCTGAGGTGTTATATGGTGAAGGAACAGATTTTGCTCTTGACTTTTAAAATACATTTTAGATGACATAGATTTAAACATTATCAGATGGTACGATTGACTTTAAAAATAAATGGGTGATATTTATATGCTTTAGGGTTGGACATGCCTGAGGTTTAACATGGTCGTGTCTATAAATATTTGGATGTTGATGAAGTTTTCAAGTTGGAAGTAAATAATGGATTTGCAAGGACAGTGCATACTTTCAGCTTTAATTTGAAGGTATGTATATACAAACTGCTCCTACATATCCCCCATTTGTAGTGTTTCATAAGTCACTGGATGGTTGGCTGCTCAGCTGTTCCATATGTGTATTATTCCCTCATTGTTTTAAACACAAGTAAGCAGATTAAAGGTCTAGATTTGATTTCAAGTGTTTGGAATCTCAGTATGAAGTCCAACGAGCTATTAGTGCCAGTAAACCAAGCCATCATTATACTGAAAACTAAACTATTGGTAAATTCTTAAAAAGGAAAAAAACTCACTGGTGAGCTCGGGAAACACCAACAGCCCTGAAAGATCATAAAAAACAACTGTGGATAGAAGGCTCGAACACTTTTTTTCCACTGTTGAACAAAAAACCCTCACAACAGGTGACTAGATCAAGAACACCCTGCAGAAAGAAAGCATATATATGTGTCAAAGTCAACAATAAAGAGAAGACTACCAAAGTAAATCTGGTGGTTTTACCACAAGATGTAAACCATTGGTAAAATATAAACACAGAAAGACCAGAATAAAATTTACCAGGAAAAAACACAACCATTTAAAAAAGGTAAGCCTGTACAGTTATCAACTTGTACCATAATTGTGGCAAAAGAAGAGCAGGAAGAAGGGAAGGGACTGCTCATGATCCAAAACATACCATCTGTCCAGCATGGTGGAGATAGTGGTATGGCAGTGGTGGACAGTAACTAAGTAGAAGTACTTATTTACTGTACTTAAGTAGTTTTTCCATGTAGTTTTTCCATGTATCTGTACTTTACTGAAGTGTTTCCATTTTGGACGAAACAAGCTTATTCATGGATCTTAGCATCCATAGCAATGTTCATTTCAGATCTGGACTACATCAAGGACCACCTGGAGGAATGTAGGTAAAGCAGGATGGGGTTAGTAAACAGATAAAACATATTGTTCCTGACTTTGTGGGTAAACCACAAAGACCACAATATAGAAATATGTACACATGCACTTCTGACTGGCGAGTGTCTTTTTCTCCTTTTTATAATAAATTTGTTTTGGCTAGTTAATGATTATAAACAGAGAGGTGCAGATGGAATATAGTAAAAACTCATTTGTGAGCCTGTTTAAAGCAAGTTCTAATTAAACTTAAACTTGTAAGTTGCAAATAAATCTTAAACCGAAACTTTGCTTGTTTGCAAATAGTGATTTTATAGTTCTAGCTAAAGGAAGTTGTTCTACTTCAGTGTTCTGTGCTTATGATCATTTGAATAGACGTCAGTGTCAGACTAATTAATGACCTCCTAATAAAGACTGAGAGACACTAGAGTTTCTTCACCTACAGTGAGTTGATTAAGAGTCTTGTTCCAGAAATGATAATAGGACATTAGTGCCATAATAAATCATGCTACTTTTACTCTCCATACTTAAGTACATTTGAAGGTAAATACTTCAGTATTCTCCACTTTGACTTTAAACATGGTTTGTGTACTTCGTCTACCACTGTGTTATGGCATTGGCATGTATTGCTGCCAACTGGTTCCCTTATATTCATTGATGATGTTACTCCTGACCAAAGCAGCAGGATGAATTCTGAAGCCTAAAGAGCTGTATTGTATTACATACAGCTTAGACTGCTTAGATTCAGCCAATTGCTTCAGTGTGCGAATGGATAATGAATGCCTCAAAACATGCTGTGAAAGCTACCCAAGACTTTTTAAAGCAAAAAAAATGAAACGCTCCACAATGGTCAAGTCAGTCACTTGATCTTTATCCAATCAAGCATGCATTTCACTTACTGAAGACATAACTGAAGGTAAAACACCTCAAAACATGCAGGCAAATTACAATTACCAATTACCAGTTTGCTGTGTTAACATTCAAATATTAATGGACTTGACTTGACTGTCCGACCCCTGAAACACTGGCATCGTACAATGAGAAGCAAATGGACCAAAGAAGGAAAGAACCAACCAGATTGTTACCAGTACGAAGTTCAAGAGCCAGAGACGGGTATTAATGGGATATTTTGTCTGTAATATCTGTAAAAGCTGAACACATTTTAGAATTGCCTTTTAGATGCTGTCTTTTTGAGGGACAGTCATGTTCATTTCAGCATGACAATGCCAACCCTCCTTCTGCATGTGTTACAACAACATGGCTCCATAATCAGAGAGTGTGGGTGCTTGACTGACCTGCGTGAAGTCCTGAACTGTCTACATTTGAAAATATGCATCTTATTCATCTCAAAATAAGTCAGCAAAGGCTCTGCATGGTTGCACACCTGAAGACTTGTATAGTAGAAGAATGGCAAAATGTATGCTTAGAAAACTTGATCAGTTTGTGTCTTCAGTCCCCAAACATTTATTAAGTGCTGTAAAAGGAAAGTTGATGTAACACGGAGGTAAAGATTCTCCTCTCTTAATTTTTTGGAATGCAGGCATCAAATTTAGAATGAACATACATTTACAAAAAACAAAGAAATTCATAAGTTAAAACATCCAATGTATCATTTTAGGTAAATACAGGTCAAAGAGAATTTTCCTAACCCTCCAATCACTGCTTAGCAACTGTTGCTGTCATCTGCCATTACCTCAGTCAAGCTCTCAGTTCTTCAGCAGCATGCCAGCATTTTTTTGTGAATATATTTTGTTAGAAGCTCCAGATGGTCATAAGGTGCCCCAGGACAGCTTGTAAGAGACACCCAATATGCAGGCTGAATAAAGAATGCCAAAGGAATGTTACTTCCAAAGCCAGAAATAACATAAGGTTTTTATTTCTTTCTAAGAAAAACTTTGCCTTCAGCGGGACACAACAGAAACAGTCACCAGTTACTTCATTTAATCATTTGTAGCTTTGTGCTATTTTTGTATGAGGTTTAGACTACAAACCTTATATGTATCAATATTATGGTTATGTTAACAGCCTGCATGTCTTGTATTTTGCAGTCATGTTATAGACCCTGCATGTAACTCACTCACTTGTTGCATGCCAAAGATCCTCCACAAGCGTGCACTACTAGCATTTCAATTGATTTTGGTGATTTGCATCAATGACATATATAGACTTGTTGGTAGTAGAATGAATAGGAACTGGTCATGCTCTCTCTAGACTAGCTGACACTGAATCTCATTGTATAGGGGATGCATAGAATGCGTAATTTAATCAGAGATTTAATTTGTTGAAATAGACCATCTATTTGGTAAACTGTCCTTCCATTGCCAAATGTAACTTGTTCCAGTGTTACTGGGCCAGTGTACCAGTTCTCTTCTTCACCTAATGCATAGCTGCTAAAGTCAGTTCCAAGAAAATGCATTGAACGTCGTAAGAACAACATGTTTGTTTGATAGGTATTATATGGGCTACTTCATATAGGCTAATGTTACAACAGAACTCTCCAATGATACATAACACCCAAGAGCCCAGATTCACGCATTTACGTCTTTTGTTTTCTACTATTATAATAATCATAGAGACAGTGCTTCTGTGAAGACTATGCAGTTATCATGTCTGTGCTCTTGGATTAGGGAGTCTAGTCAAAATGCTTCATCTACAGGCCTGGGAATGACTTGTTACACTGGGCTAATACCAAGATGATAGCACCATGTTATGAGTGCTGGTAAGAACTGTCAGTGCAGCAATATGTTTTTTACATATTTCAGTGTCACTGCTGGGTTCAGAGCACAAACTGCATAGACAAAGAGCAAAAGTCTCCTACAAGGTGTGCAATTAGACAAGATTGGTGTTTCTAATAAAATGGCCAGTAAGCATTAGCAAAGCCTTCATGTATATTGTTTGGTTGTTTTGAAACTGAATAAGTTATAATACACTCTCCAACAATCACTCCAAAGCTAATTCTCTGATTGCCCCTGATTGCTTCTGTCATCAGTCTAACTCCACTATTATAGAGCACTTTTTCCCCTTCAGTGCTCCAAGTTATAAATGGAAAGACTGCAGGCTTCAAAGCTTTGCCCCACGCCTCATCACCCCCCTGGATGAAGCCATTGACATTAATGTGGTATTTGAAAAAGTATACCTCTGTTAATTAGTACAGTCATTCTGCGAGCCTAAAAGGGTAATGTTTCACACCCACACCCCCTCACTGCCAGTCTGACCCTGCCCAGTCCGGGCAGCTGACATTTAAACAATCTTGCTTGATATTTAGTCAGAGGATGAAAAGAAACAGATGCTTTTATGTGAACACAACAGTGAGCAGATTCCTTTTGAATTATTTTATTTCTCTTTTTCTGTTTTTTAGACGTGTCTACAGTAGAGCGCTGACCTCAGTTAATGCATGGCCTCTTGGAAATGAACGCTGAAGGGAAGTCCTGTTGTATTCAGTCCATTCTGTGCATTTAAATGTTGTACTTGAGGCAAATAGTCATAAAGGAAGTTGTAAAGTGGCAAAATTGTCACGTCACCAAATGACAACTACCAGCTGTTTGCAATCAGTGGCTATCAGCAACTGTTAAAACGTATGTGAATGTGAAGAATGGGGATATCCATTGGGATGGACTGTGTTCTTGTGACACCACAACTTAAGTTGTGAGCCACGTTCTTGGGTAGCATGTAAATTGTTTGAGTTTGCAACTCGTTTTCATGACTTTCACAAGATCATGAGAGCCAGGCAAATGTGACAGTAAAGGAATGGTTCAGTTGAAAAACAAATGTATCAATGTATCACAAAATGTAGACAATCACTAAAACACTGTGCATGCTGTGGTCTCCAAAGTTAGTTTTAAAATGGAGCTACAAGGGTAATGTAGCTATCAAGTAATAGAACCTTATATTCCACCTTACTTCAAACTGCATCAAATTGTTGTGTATCTCTGTTTAAGGTGTAGGTCCTTCTGTCCAGCTTATAAAGGGTTAACCAGCAAGGAAACTCAGTTGGACATATCTAAATAGATATGACAACTCCTGATAATTATTGGACAACTGGGAGTTTTAAGATCTTAACCTTTTTGTTTCCCAACTTAAATTAATAATGAACAGCAGCTTAATTCCTAGAAAACTGTAGAAATGACTAGACTTTCTCTGGAGTCCTAAAAGACCCTGAGGTTTCCCCACTGGGGAATGGCATGATCTTAATCCTGGCTTACCACTCATTTAAAATTGTTCACAATTTTCTATCATTCCTTTGAGGGAAAATAGGTCATATTTATGTCAAGCACTGGAGAGTTTTGCAGAAGTACCAGCCCTGCTGAGCCACCGTTACCTAACTGCAGCTGATATCACTGTCAGACAGGGCAGCCTGCAAAACCCAGTGTTTACCTACTGAATGTCAACCATGAGTCTGCTAAGAGCTATAAAAGACAGGCAGAGAGGAGTGGAGGGAGGGCTGAGAAGGTGATGCGAGAGAGAGAAGTTGAAGAGAAAGAAAGGTAAAGAGCTGTAGCTACTTATGCCTGAGGATATTTCCCAGCTCATACAAAGCCAATGGCTGGAAATAATTATGCTTTTTCAGCTGTATGCTTTTCCTTCTTATAGCAGGCTCTTGGTCACTGCCTCCTCTGACGATTGTGTAATATGCATGCAGAGGAATATATAACACTGCTTGTACTATTATTATGAGACCTAACGAGTGGTGGTCTAACAGACACAATGTGGTCCTCAAAGCATTACTGTCCTTTACAGTCCTTTTGCTTTGAGTGACCTTCTGTCTTAAATGACTGAAGATTGAAGATTGCAACAGTGACTGTTTGTGTAATGTCAATTGTAGCTCTTCTTTTCATAAGTAAAGATGGGGAGGAGTTCACCACTCTGTGAAAGATTGCACAGGCAAACAGTGGCAAAAAAATGGCAAAGAACTTGAATTGTACCATCCACAGTACATAATATCACTAAAAGATCCAGAGAATCAGGAGAAATCTCTGTGTGCAAGGGGCAAATACAAAAGCCAATACTGGATGGACGTGATCCTCAGACCCTCAGGCAGCATTAAACCAGACACAATGTTGTAGAGAAAATCACCCTCGTCTGTGAACACAGTTCATTGCTCCATCCACAAAGCATTTTTCAGTCCCAAATTCAATCTTTAAAACTCCCCTTTCTGAAGAATATGCAGCTCAACACAACAATTCGGTTCATAACCCCAAATTCTTTACAGCAATAAAAACACTACAGAAAACACTCAACATCAAAACACCAACACTACTATTCTTACTACAGGAATATGGGAATGTCAGTCAGAGCACAATCATGTAAAAACAATAATAACTGTTGACATTAAAATAGAGCCAGTGTTTTATGTTAATCTATGAAGTAGCAAATTAGAAAAAAGGAAAGTAGCATAAATGAGTTATTTGATCCTGTTTTCAATCATAATCATTTAATCATTCTTTGACTGAACAGGACAGAAGTTGATTTGAAGTGTTTTGGAGGTTTGAAGACGTTACAAGTACATTAAACACTTAATTTGGCTGATCTGTATCATTTGGGTAGATGTTCTCATTCAGGTCTCACCTAAAGTCCTCTGTTGCTTATACGCCTATATATAAGCAGTTGCTTATTGTGTGCTGGGCCATAATGGACTCTTCATTGTGAAGTGACCACTTTTTAGGCCATGCACAGACTCCAAGCAAATAATGTTTGTTTATCAAATCAGATCTTTTGAGACGACTGACCACACTGTTATTTGCACAGTTTTGCTGAGACTCAGTGAAAAAAAAGAATTCTGGGAATTGTGGTGAATGAACACATTTGGTTTTCAGTGATGAGAAAAACTGCTAATGGTTTAGCAGTTAATAGATTACAACATAATTCTTGTAAATATTAAAAGTCTAAATACATAAATGTGCTGTTATTTATTTCATTATGTATCTTTACTGGGGGACCACAGTTTGAACTAATTGAGTAGAATGGTTTATACAAGATTCATTGTTAACAATTATTTGATACCAAGCACCAAAAAATATGCCATAAAATAAAACTTGGCTGTGGATGGTTTATTGGCTTGTTGCATGTGACTTATTGGCTTGTTGCATGCGGCTTAATGGCTTATTGCACACTGGTTCACAAACAGGTCCTCAGGGACCCTCAAATGGTCCACATTGCTAGATCTCAGCTTGCAACACATAGGGACAGAGCAAAAATAGGCCAACTGGGGTCCCTGAGGAGCTGTTTGAGAATCTCTGACTTAGCACTATGTTTTCCAACTAATATTAAAGGTTCAGGGCTGAGGTTCTCAAGGGCACTAAAATAGATGATCTAGAAGACTTTTTGGCTTCCATAATTTAAATATTTGTCAATTTGTCAATATTTGTCACATTATCTTAGTTACATATACAAGATATACACTCATCATCAAAAAAATAGTTGCATCCAGAAGGCATCAACCGACAGAATTAAACTTGGTGGGTAGGTTTGACATTGTCAGACATGCAAATGATTTAAGTTTTACACTCATGTAACGTAAGTAAGGGCAGGCCTAATCGCTGTACCTGTCTGACTATATAAGGTTGTACTGTTACGCATGCTTTCCATTGTGACTTATGCTGTTGTGTTGGTTGTTGTGCTGTTGTGTTGGTTTGAGAGGGGTTGCATCATGGGGCTCCGTGTTGGCAGCAGTGGATAGAAAAAGGCATCCACCAGCAACATAAACGATCTGGGAGACCTGCACAAACCATGAACCGAGAGATTGTTCAACATGTGCGGAGTGACCCAACAGCCACGACTGTGGACTTTCAGTGAGTAGTGATGCCCTCCATGAGTCATCTTGTTAGTGCCAGCACGACTACATGCTTGCAGACCGTTATGATGACTGCCCTTAACACCACGTCAATGTTGACGAAGACTGCAATGGTGTCGTGCCAGACTTTCATGGAGTGACTTAAAATGGCAGCGGGTCATCCTCCATCATGTGGAGGCACCGTGGTCAGTGCCAAGATGAATGGTTTATTGTCACACGTCCAGAAGGCCTGGTGTCACTCCACCTCCACCCCTACTGGACAATCTGTAGGAACTGTGTGAGAATATTCAAGCTGCATGGGATGCATTAATGCAGGACACCATTCAGAACCTCTAAAACTCCATGCCGAGATGTCTGGCATGTTGCATTAGCCATATTGATATATACAGTGCCATACTGAGAGACACTGCTCCTGTGCTGTGTAAAATGTAAATAAAAGTAAATAAAAACAGAATTCATAGATTTGCAAATCGTAGACCCATATTCTATTCATAATAGAACATGGAACACATAACAAATGCTAAAAGTGAGACATTTTACTCATATAGAACTTGATGGCAGCAGCGCATCTCAAGCATACCCTCTTCTTTTAACAGCAGTCTGTAAATGTCTGGTAAGTGAGGTTCCCAATTACTGGAGTTTTAATAGAGAAAGTTCTGCATTGATAGTGCCTTGCTAGATGTGTAAGCTGCACATGCCATAGGCACTAATGTGACCCCTGAGCCCATGCAGTGATTTCCAGTACAGAATCATGCCTGTTTTTAAGCTTTCAATATTGACCAGGTCTTGTTCCTTGTACATTTATCCAGATTCTCTGAGTCTTTTGATGATATTATGCGCTGTAGATGGTGGGAGATCCAAAGTCTTTGCTATTTTACGTGGAGGAACATTTTTCTGAAATTGTTCCACAATTTTTAAATTGTTCCACAAGTTTTTTGCAGATTGGTGAACCTCTGCCTATCTTTGCTTCTGAGAGCCTCTCTAAAATGCTCTTTTTATACCCAGTCATGTGACTTAGTTGCAAATAGCTCCTGCAGCTGTCTATCAGTACCACTTGTTTATTAGTACCTTTTGTTTCCCCTGTACTTTCTCACTTTCAACATCTCATATGTGGTCTATGTTCTATTGTGAATAAAATATGGATCTATGAGATACCAAATTATATGTATATATATGAGTGTGTGTGTGTGTGTGTGTGTGTGTGTGTGTGTATGTGGGTGAGGGTTAATGTTAAGATAAAAGTGCACTGTAAATTGGTAGAGCAGGGTAAGTTTCTTCAAGGTAAAGTTCTGGATGAATGAACAGAGGTCACTTCGATCTGAATGGGGCAACAGTTATGTGGGTGGATAGACAGAAAATAGAGACTGAGTAAAGAAAAGTAAAAACAGTCCTGACAGACTGATAAGAACCTCAATAAACTGCTAGTGAATGTATAGCAAGGCCATGGTCTGACCCAGGATGAATGCGAAAGGATTATACATTGTCGCTAATAGGTGCTGCTGTGTGATGGCTGGTTAGGTTTCGAACTACAACCTGGAGTTAAATGTGCTGAGCCCAGACAGCTGACACTAGCGTATCATATCATTACTTTATTATACTATATGTACATAATGTGTATGTACATACAACAGCCTGAGAGCAATACACACTGATGTAGCTACTTTTTTCATTCTTGATTGTATTTGTATTCATCCACAAAGGCAGTTAACTATGTGCCAAGCCAATCTTAAACAGGTATACATGGTTTTACAGAATAAAGTCATATCAGCAGAATGTTGATCATCATTTCACCAGAAAGTAAATTATTCCCTTATCAACCTCTTTCAGAGCAGTATCTCCAAAGTCATCCAATTCAAACTCAAGGCTCAGTATTCCATAAATCACTACCATTCTTTTTATTCCTAGAACACATTCCTCTCTGTCCCAGAAAATTATTTTAAGAACAATCCCATACGGCAGAAAAAGCAGCTCCCTGAAGCAGCACCTGAGTGGGTTTTTTGAGACGGAACAAGTCGATTCATCCTGGTCCATCTATTTTCTTTTAATATGACAAGGAATGAGCTAAGGCTTCAGAATTAGCACACATTTAGAGTTTGCTGAGCTCACATTTAGACATTACCTTACAGGCTCCATGTACTACATTATCGTACTTTAATTTTTTTCACTAAGGTCCTTTTATAAAGTTGGTGTTGGTTTTCCATTTTCCAGACTATCCTTATCATTTACAATTAAACATTTTTTGTTTGTTTTAGTGTCATTAAGACTGACATATGCATATGGGCTCTATATGGATTGGCTGACATGTTATTGGGCTTCATTCAAAAAGCATTCTGGGCTGAAACACTCCTAACACCTTCATTATATATGGATAGAACTGTTATAGGCTGATAAGGTGGATATACAATGCTCAGAATTAGATTTGTCTATGTTCATTTGTTTTGTTTTTTATTAGTGATTTATACTATTCAAAAACTACATAATTTCAGCTATATTATGACTTGTCAATCAGTTCAAACCAGAGAGCTTTAATTTACCATCCAACACACTTGTCTCTAAATTTTATAGACATTCTTAAAGGGCAAGTTAGAGAACTTTTATTAATCTGACCAAAAAGCGGCACAATGGTAAAGAGGGTAGCGCTGTTGCCTCACTGCAAAAAAGGCATTGGTTCAGTTCCCTGACTGTGTGACCCAGGTCCTTTCTGGAGTGGAGTTTGTCTGTTCTCACCACGTCTGTGTGGGTTTCCTCTGGGTGCTCCAGTTTCTTCCCACACTCAGTCTGGTGAGCTGGATTTTCTAAATTGCCCTTGGGTGTGAATGTGTGTGTGTCTGGCCTGTGATGGACTGGCTCCCTGTCCTGGGTTTTTCCTGCCTTTTGCCCATTGAGCACTGGGACAGGCTCCAGCACACCACCACCAAACCCTCCCAGCTGCAGTTCTCCACAAATGTCTGTTCCTCCTGTAATGGACTTCAGACCATTACTTATAGACAAACTTGTGGGCCTAAACCGTCAATGATAGCAGCATACCCCCTGTTCCCAAATCAGCCCGATAACTTTTCTGTAAGATTTGAAATACAGAACATCACTTCTCTCCCCCAAGTCTAGCTTTAGTCTGTCTGCTACACTCTGTCTGCAGCCTCTTCACACTTCACCTTCACCAGCTCACAACACCACAACACCTACAACCCCCATCCCACTACCACCTATCACTGAACAGCAAGTCAGCTGTGTTCTCAAGAAGCAGAAGATAAGTAAGTAAAGCTACAGGCCCTGATGAGGTCTCACCTGCAATACTCAGGCACTGCTCTGAACATCTTTCTAACTTCCTTACTGATCTTTCAAGTCTTCTTCCAAGGATGTACCTGCATGCTTTAAGGCCTTTGTCATCAAGCCAGTTCCCAAAAAAGCAGATCTCTTGTCTGAATAAGTGCAAACCATTTGCCGTAATATCAGTCATAAAGTGCTTTGAGAGACTTCAGTCTATAAATAAAGCCAATAAATTGGATCCCTCCCACAATGCCAACAACGCCTGGATGACCCTTACAAATATGCCCGTTTGTTGTTTGTGGACTTTGCCTCAGCTTTCAACACCATCGTTCCTGATTTTTATTAAGTTTATCTTCTGGATAAACTGTGGCAGTTAAGTAACTCACCATCTGTCTACTACTCTTGTCTAACAGAGAAACAATATGTCAGGGTGGATGAACCCATTTCAGACCTTCTCTCCTTCAGCGCTGCTAGTCCACTGAGCTGTCCCCTGCTCTGCTCTCTCTCCACCAATGACGGTACCCCTGACAGTGACTCGGTTAAACTCATTAGATGTGCAGATGACAGTACTCTGGTTGGTCTTTCAAACATTTCAAACAATGATGTACCCAGAGGAAGTAATACAGCTAGTGTCATGGTGCAGAACTAACAACCTGGACAAACACACAAAAAACTGAACGTTGATTTCAGAAAAAACCCACCTCACTGCCTCCACTTGAAACACATGGCTCCACAGTCAGCTGAGCAGTCCTTCTCTGATGGGATGACCAACTGCTATCTCCTCAGCTTTTTGTATATACTTGCCATATACACATACGCATTCTACATACACAAATACACATTCTATAAAATGTTTACACACACACACACACACACACACACACACATATATATATATATATATAATATATATATACTAATGTATTTGGTTTGCTATAAAAGTAAATACAAATACGGTAAAACCAATAACAGAGATTGATTTCGTCAGTGGTGGATTAAAGCGTTATTTCCTGAGGAAAGCAAAGAGCCTACAGTGACAGCAGCTAGTTAAGTGACCAGGTTAGTAAAGGAGGCTAAAGCCTAGCCCTTCTTGCTGAATTATTTATTCTGAACACACTCTATGTCTCTGTCTCAGCTCTTGTCCATTCTGTAAAGTTGTGAACATGAACTGTGATGTAGGCTAGTTAACTAAGGTCCCTGATCCTGTTTTATTTACTTGTATAGGACCAATTGTGTGAGAGATCAGGGGCAGAGGGTGGGAGAGTTTTGTTTTGTAATTCACATATTAATGGATGTGGCTATGCTGTGCTCTAGATCATCTCTGACAACTGACAAATCAGACTACTGGTCATAAAAAATCTCCTGGTACCGACTCTGGGCAGTCTGAGCCTGGAAGGTACAAGTAAAAAACATTAGTAGGCTGGGTGACATTCGTCACTTCTCTACAGACCCCTGTGCCATGGTCCACACAGCCCCCTCTGTTTACACCGCTGTACTAAATACTGACCTAAGTAAAAGAAAAAGGACCTGTACATTTGTTACAATTATGGTTCAGTACATTTACTTATTTTCAGTTAACTGGCCAGATAATTTTAGGTGTCAGTATTTAACAAAGTCTTTATTGCTGGTTGCTCTAACTTTTCTGATGGATTCTGAGGAATAAACAGTCAATTTATCTTGTAATGTAATAAATAAACAAGGTAGAAAGTATATTCGGAGAGTGGAAAGATTATGTAATTGATCTTTATGTAAATCAGTTGGTGGTGACATCACAAACACACTTAACACAAGCTGGTTTTGAAGCTTAGTTTCCATATGTGGATAGGAAAGTGAATATCATGTTTGGTACCTTACAATAATTATGCTGCTGTCAGGCCTATCTAAGTTCTCCCAATTCTATGACCCAACTTTAAAAGACTCAACTAACAATTAAAAACCCAAAACTCAACATTATCTCTGAAGAGGCTGTGCTTATTGCCAAAGAGAAATAGCTTTATTTTTCTCAGGCTGAGCATTGGGTATCTTCTCCCAGGCAATTGCATCCCTGCGTTACAAAGCACTCATTTTATACAGCCTAGATGGGTGATATGATTCTCTCTCTCCATTTTTAGGAACATCTCAGTTGGCCACCATTATATCTCCTATTAGCTTTATTTACAAATGGTTATTTCTAAGCCAAAACATAACTCCATAAGAAACAACCTGACGGCTCTTTAAGTGAGCTTGATTGTTCTAGTCCAACTCCATCCAGGCTAAATATGTCTGACCTGCAAAGTTTACTTAATCCACAGGGAGCTTGGAAGAACTTGGAATTCCCCCAGAATGCCTCAATTTTACATTATATGGGCCCTTAAAATAGGTTCACATGGAAAGGACCCTTAAAAGAATACTCCGGAGTCCTTACAGAAAATACTTTTATCATTTTTAGAAGAACAGAAAACCTGTTGTCTCAAAACATAATTATAATTGAAGTCAATGGACAGATGTTTGATGCAAATGCAGTCTACAGTTTTCTTAGGTTGAAGAATCAGCATGTGAGATCAAGCAAGGTCACACATCAGCCCCTTTACTGTACCTTTTGAGTGACTGTCACCCTTTTCAGTTCAACAGTCCATCCCTTCAACAAGGGCACTCACTAAAATTGTTCTAAACCCTCTTGTTTTCTTTATCTGTAATCTCTGCTAACTAGAGGGAATGCTAAGCCTGCTGTAATGCGCAGAGTTTGGCTAGCTGGTGAAGGCAGCCAGGACCATTCACTGTGCATTTTACTCACCGACCCTGTGGGAGAACCTGGTCAAAGTTGAAAGCAGGTGAACAGTGGCTCCGGGGATAATACAGTGGCCTTGTGCTCAGCAGAAGGTTGACCCTGTGAAGTACGTTGATTGGACTGCAGGATGAAATGAGGTTTTTGTGTAAATGTCTTTCTGGGAACAGGATGGAGGACAGCAGCTGATTGAAAAGGTCGCAGATAGAGATAGGACTTAGCTTTCATGCTGTTTCTAACAACGGCCCAGCCCTACATTAAATCACCATGCACTGTCATGACTGGCATGTTTATTAACAGCAAGTAGGGTTCTGCAAAATGGAAAACAGAGAAATATGCACAGGACGTAGTGTGGTTCTTGCTGCTATCTGATAGGTGTAACGAGTGTGGTGATAACAACCAAATCAAAACCAGATCAATCATTGTAGACCTCAAACATTAGCTCTCTCCATTCCTAAAGTTAATGTCAGTGGATAATTACTCTTGCATTACTAAGTTAAAGCATCAAAAGGGTTTTGGAGCAATGTCATAGAGGTACCACCCTTGGTTCTCTAAAGAACCTTTCAGTGAATGGTTCTTTAAAGCAATATTTTAACTTTTTATTCAGTTTTTAAACCTAATCTTTTAGAAGTCTGTTTTGAGTCCAATTTGGGTTTTCCTTTGCTACAGTACTGGCCAAAAGTGATGAAAACCCTATTTTGTTTAATTTCTATTCACAGTGGTCAACAAGTTATTTATTTTTCAGTATCAGGAAAAAAAGCAGAAATTATCACATCATCACAGAAAAAGGACACAGGAAACAACCCTTTAGGTGAATGCTCTTGTACTGAACACAGCAGCTGTGGAGAAGCGCCACTTAGCATTGCCTGACAGGTCATCTCCGACCATGCAATTTGCATTCATGGTACACTGTAAATCCACAGAAACTACCCTACAGCCCAGCACAGCATTGTCCTCCCACAGGGCTGCGTCCTCTCCTAGTCCACATGTGCCCCATAGTCCTCCCTTGAGGCTTCATCTCTTGGGGCGCTGCAGCAGAGACACTGCGCTCTGAGTCCTCCTCCCCATTCACAGTGAAACTCCTCCTAGCTTGTGGCAGCAGTTCTCATGCTACTGGGGAAGGTGGCAATACCAGCAATGCTCCCGCGGCTGCTTTCTGCATCTTGATGTATGAAGTGTGTACATGTGTTATTTGTGCTATTCTGTGCTGGGCTAATCTTACATCTAATCTCCACAGATAAATCTCCTGATAATGAATTATTTGAATTGTGATTACTTGCAATTACTTATCCTATGCCATGACACACCTCTGAATCATGTCTGAAACTTAACCCATTCCTGATTTGTGAAGTCTAGAATAAAGCCATGCAAACTGCCCACAGGGGTTAAAGGTTCTAAGGGCCATACTGTACATGATGAATTTGACTAACTATACATTCACTACAACACCTTACTGTTTGCAACAGTGGCAAAATTGAGATCTAGCCTTTAACAGTGTCCTTCATCATGTCATACCCTGGTTGACCTTACAGTTCATTGATTAGGAGCAGGCTGACATGCATGACCTCTTGTTACCGAATACGCTTAGCCCATATTGATTCACCATCTCCACATCTGTATCTCTGCCTAACGCTTGCGCTTGCAGCAAAGACATTACTTATACTCCTCTCCGTTCTCATGAATACCAATGAGGAAGGAGCAGAGCATTCATCCAAGCTGAAGTAAAATCCTCTTTTATGAGCTTGAACACGCAGGGACAGGCATCACCAGCACACAGTGCATACACATATGCTGCATGTTGCCAACATAGTGTGCACAATATGCGGCTTTCTCCTACGATGGTAGAAAAGAGTGAGACACTTTGAACCCTTGTGCTGGAAGCAGAACCTGAAACACTTACTCTGTTTCTGGGTGTAATAATACTGATCCATGTCTTATTTCCAAGCTATATGTAATGTTTATAGTAAATTTTGCCTTGTTCAACATTTTTAGACAACTTCTCAGCAGCATTTGCTGAATGTCTTAAACAAGCTTAGCAGAAGATCTTACAGTACAGTAAATATCAGTGGGCCTACATAATGTCCAAGACTGAAACAACTTGTCTCGATCTCAGGGTAAGATGGACTTGGATGCTGTTCTTGAGTCCAGTGTGATGCCTCCATCTGATAAAACTGGAAGCTGAACTTTTTTACTGTCATTACTGTATATCATCAATCAAAACCTTAACAACAAAATAAAAGTCATTTCTCTACATGTTTATATAAAATCTGTTTACTGCTAATTGAGGATCTAATAGATTCTTTCCACGATGGTCTACCGGGTTTTTACTTGTTTGTTGACGTTCATTGGTTCTAAAATTCAAACATCTCTGAGGGCAGATCAGAACGTTATTATTACTAGGAATAGGGAGGACTGTTTACTACATTTAACAGTAAAAGTGTTAAAGTAGAATGTACAGAGATTTACCCCACCAAAACAGCCCTCTTCCAGTCCATCAGACACATTTGGCATTAATGCTGCATGCATTGTCAAGAAGTAGAGATGGCCGAGAAACGGCCAAAGAGGAGAAGCTCTAAAGAACAAGGGTTGAGAAAAAAGCTCTTAGATTAAGTGAGGGTGAAGAGCCATGTTAACATCAGTGAGGTGCCTCAGTGGTGGAGAGACCTCCTAGAGCTGGCTTCTGAAGGACCACTGAAAGGCGGGGTGTATTTGCTTTGCTGTTTGGTTCAAATATCATATCAACAATCATCCTCTAGATTCCCTAACTGCACCTTCAACATGACCAGGTGCATGAACTAACAAAGAACGACTTCAGGTTGACTTTAGGGTCATTTCCTGTCCTGTAGTGGTGTTCTTATGACAGCAATGACACGAAAGTGTAATCTTAGTATAAACTGAAACAATAACAGTGATTAAATGATGAGCGCGATGAGAAATTAAGTGTTTTTGATCACACCTCCCAAACTGTGGCCATAACATTATATTCAGCTGTTGACACTAGTTGAGTTCAAATCTTCGAATAAAAAGAGGCTGAAACAGTCATATAACACATGAAGTAATTTAACTCATTTAAAAGCACTTGAAGTGAAACGTTTGCTGTAACCACTAATTGACAGTAATTACAACAGTACTTATCGCGTGAGGCTTATCAATACAACATTTTAAACAGCAAATTAAATGGGATAGTCTTTGCCTATAAAATAGTGATAATTATCCTCAGGACAGTGCTACAGTCTGTCGGAATGTTTTCTAAAAAACTAGCAATTACTGTGGAACTGGGGCATAAATAGATGGCAGTTCTGACTGAAGAAGCTTTCTGCACATGCATTACTACTGACCTCTGAGGGCCACTGCAGCAGGGTTAATGAAGGGCAGCGGTAAACAGGAGCAGCCTCCTTCTCAGGCACGCTGGTGTCTTATTTCTCATTTCTGCTAAAGAGACCACTCAGTTATATCATACCTGCATGTCTACCGCGGCCTCCTTTTCCTCTCCCATAATGTACCAAGGTGACTCTGCAGTCTGTGACCTCAAACTGTCAGCCTTTTGGTGTTTGTCTAAGTAAACACTGTTGAGTGCATAATCAAAGGGAGGAAAGAAAAAAGCTGCCTAATCTACTGCCTTTTGGCACATACAGTGGTCATTCTCAGTAACGGTTATGTTACCAGCCCTAAGGAAAGTTATCTGTACTGGGCAGAATTCAAATGCACGACATAAAAGTTTTGTCCGGTGGTTCCACACAACTGTGTTTAGTAGTTTCTTAAATACTTAAGGGCCCATATAATGGAAAACCATGTATTTTAAATAAAATGCATATTATTCAATCTCTAGTCCATGCAGCATCCATATATGAGTATTTTGCTGTAAAAACAGCCTACTTTGAACCAATGGCTTTTGTGATGTCACAAAAATCAACAGATTTATATATAGTTATCATCAAAAGAAGAGTTGCACCCAGAAGGAAGTGTTGGATTGCAATGCTATTGGGAAGGAAGATAAAGGTTACCCGGAACAATAAATGATGATAAATTTAGACCGATATTGGCAATAGCAGCTTCAATATTCTCACGCAGTTCCTGGGGTGGAGATGGATCGACACCAGGCCTTCTGGACGTGTGACACATGACAACAAACCTTATCCTGGCCCTGACCACGGTGCCTTCACACATGGATTCGTTAGTCATTTCCACCAAGACAAAAGCAGGGCTTGTCACTGAAGATGACCCGCTGTAATTCTGAGTCACTGACTATTCGCAGTCCAGGAGTGACACTAATGTGTTTAAACACTCCAGCAGCACTGCTGTGTCTGATCCACTCACACCAGCACAACTCACACTAACACACTACAACCACGTCAGTGTCACTGCAGTACTGAGAATGACCCACCACCCACATAATACCTGCTCTGTGGTGGTCCTGTGGGGTTCCTAACCATTGACGAATGGGGTGAAGGTGGGATAACAAATTATACTAAGAAACAGACGAACTGCAGTCTGTAATTGTAGGACTACAAAGTGCTCCTATATGGTAAGTGGAGCTGATAAAATGGGCAATTAATGTGGATACAGGGTATGTGTACCTAACAAAGTGCCGTTATCCTGCCCATTCAACCTGAAGTTCTGAGGGGTCTTTAAGCCAAGTTATAACTGTTTCTTTAATGAGGCAGAGTGCAGGGAAGCCTACAGCAATGATTTATATACAGTATATGAGTGATAAAGACACGTACATCAACCCACATAAACCAGTCACAAGACCTTTAATATGTATTCAAATACAAAAGAATGAAAGTAATCTGACTAAGCAAAATAGCAATAGCAAAATAATTAATCATAATATATTAATAACAGATCATTTTACAAGGTATGCATACCCTTATTTACCTTCACATGGTTATATAAATGCTATACATTTCATTTATCATGGTAACCTACTTACCTAAAGAGCAACAGACCATGAATCTCACTTGTTGAGTTTACTGGTTACAGCAGGTCGAAGCCCAAATGGTGTCAGATAGCAACTGAAATCTAGTTTATGGAGCAAGTGCTGGCAGCGTAAAGCCTGAAACGCGTCTTGGGAAAGTCTTCAGCAGGCGGTGTGAAACCTAGAAAGGAGTCCAGTTACCCCTAAAAATAGCAAACGCACGGATCCTGAAACTGTGGCTAGCAGTTTTCTTTCGCACAGAGGGGGGGGAGAGGGGCTCAGAGCTCCAGTCCGCCAGGTGATGGACACAGAAGGGTTTCATACGCGACTCTAAGAGCACCGGATTGACGAAGACGACAAACAGCTCAGAGCTATAATGGTGTTGACGCTGTCGAGGTGAGGAAACAGTATAGTAGCAGAGACTTTCCTGCAGCCGCAGCAGTTAGCGCTCTGAGGAGAAGACCACCTCTGTCTGCTGTAGACAGCATCCACCGCACTTCGCAGCAGGTAAGCACAGACTCTAAACTGCAGTGGAAAAGCGCCGTACTTTTCAGTGTTTTGTGGGAAACGTAGTGAGTGTAGTTTAGCCACTTTACGGTGGCTGTGCTGTACTTAAGACTGTCCCCTACCTGGTTCACTGCGGCTCCAGAGTATTCGCTGGTGTCGGATCAGCGGCAGTGAATGGTCTAGAACTTTAGCTCGTCAGTCTGCCAGTAGTGAAGTAATCATGTAGCCTAGCTAAAACCCTGCAGACGACTCTCACAAGAGCCTATAAAGGCCACCACTGCATCTTCAGTACTGGGGTCCTTCGAACTCAATGTTCTTTGTCCCGTTAGTCTGTGTGAACATGTATCTAAAGCTACAAAACGCAAATTTATTAGCAAACTCCTGAAAATAACCAGAACGGACTAGCGAGTGGTTAGACGGAGATCTGGGTGCAGCTTAAAGGGGAATTCCACCCAATTTTCAAGATTCGATTTTTATAATTTAGTCGTTTAGGTGTGACAATCATTCAGATTATTCCCATGTGATAACTCAAAGGTGAAATTCACTCAGTTTTCAGATACTCTGTGTAATATACTAGTTGAGATATTAACAAAGTCATTCAGCTTGGTTGGCTGTGAGGTGGTTGATTTGCAGAGAAGCGTACAGACTGCACAGTGGCGGTGATGGGAATCACGGGTCTCTGTGTCTACAACACATATACCATTTTATTCACTATCCAAAAGCATCAGTCAGCCTACACGTGTCTGATGAGTTGTTAATGATGTTGTAACCCGTCATGTATAAAATAAGCTGATTTAAATATAGTGCAGACCACAGTGTGTCAGACATCAGGCAGCATGATCACAATTAATTGATGTAGTAACTTCCCGTAAGGAAGCTTTTAGAGGTGGACGTCTGATTCCAATCACCACCACTGTGAGCACTACAGACTATCTCTAGACTATCTAGAACTAAGCATCAGAACCTCCCTGAATTATTATGCTTGAGTTTTGATTTCTTGTATTTTATCATTTTGCTTTGGAATGTATTATTTTATTGAAAACATTTAACACAAAATAACTTAATAAGAAATCTGGACCCACTCACCAAGTTTCATTCCGGTCGGTTGATTCCTTCTGGGTGCAACTATTTGTGCAAATATTTTTTTTGATGGTGAGTGTGCATGGAGCACTTTATTAGGTATACCTACTTTGCATCTACACTCATTGTCAACTGTATGAGATCCTTTTCCATATAGGAGCACTTTCTAGTTGTACAATTAAAGACTGCAGTCATTCTGTTTCTCTGCATACTTTGTTATCTTACCTTTACCTGATTCTTCAGAAGCAGCGGTTTTACTGGAGTTTTTAAACACTGTGTCCACTCACTGTCCACTCTACTAGACACACCCACCTTGTTGGTCCACCTTGCAGATGTAAAGCCAGATAGCTTGTGTTGGTCATTGTCTAGTCCTTCATCAGTGGTCACAGGATGCTACCCACAGGACACTGTTGGCTGGATAGTTTTGGTTGGTGGACTATTCTCAGTCCAGCAGTGACAATAAGGTGTTTAAAAACTCCAGCAGCACTGCTGTGTCTGATCCACTCACCCCAGCAAAACACACTAATACACCACCACCACGAAAGTGTCGCTGCAGTGCTGAGAATGATCCACCACCCACATAATGCCTGCTTGACTCTGTGGGGGTCCTGACCATTGAAGGGGGGGGGGGGCTAAAGGTGGGATAACAAAGTATGCAGATAAACAGATGGACAGCTCTTCAGATTTCTGGTTCCTATCACTACCTCTGGGAGGAACTATAACTCTGTAAGTTTGTCTAGAAAGGAGCATTTCACCTCACACCACTTGAAATGGCTTTGTGTACATCTGACTGGTTGCGTAAGGCAGTCATTAGACATAAATCCTACTTCCCTTTCTTCCCTTTCTTCCAAATAAACAAAAACAGAAATGTGTGTATCAGTTATGACGTCCTATGGAGTTACAGGCTCTCTGGGCATGAATTGCATTGCTGCTAGCCATGGTGGAGGTGAATGGGGAGACTGTGGTACTGCAAGCTAGTCAGAGAGAGGCGCGTTTATTTACCTTATTCTGATCAGCAGTGGAACCTGCACTGCTTGCACATCGCGCTTCAAAAAGAGCCCACATATTAAGGAAACAGCTCTAGGTGCGGATGCCAGTGTTTCTCGCCCCCGTAAGCGACGCTGAAGCCACTCGGGGCTTTTTGACTCGCAGCACCCTGTTGAACAGTGTACAGCATATCAGATATCACGTGCTAGATGTTTCAGCGCTGGAACCAGCGGCGTAGCACAACCCATGGATATGAGATCAACCCTTTTGTACTTTTAGAAGGTGGTCCCTCGTTTTTTTCTGTCTTTTTTCCTCCTCGTGTGTCATAGCTGACGTCGACCGCCACTCGGTGGAACCCCCTTTCTCTCCCCCTCTCTCTCTCTCTCCGCTTTTTGTTCGCTCGCGTACAGCAGTGAGAGGGGTCGTGATTTGGTGCGGGAGCGTTCACGGTGGATGCGCCTTTCTGTATCCATGTGCATGCATGTAGGAGGCAATGTGGAGGGGATAAGGTAAGAGACTCGCTGTTTTAGGCATATGAACGGGGTCGGGACGCATCCGTAGCGCGAGCCGCGCCGACGGCGTGTGGGGAAAGCACGGGGTGCTTTTTCCTCTATCGACTTGTTAGCAGCACGCGCTCCTACAAACTCGCCGCTTTTGTTCTTCTAGGGGGGCTGCGTCGACGAGCGTAGCACCCAGTGTCGACAGCAGGCGGATGCGACGCGCTTCTGAGTCTAAACGATGTGTGTAATCTCTAAACTGTTTCCTTGCAGAGCCCTTGTCTCATCACCTGGTACCTCTGTTTTGGATTTGGCACGGACCTCGTAGGAGAAATCAGTGGGCACGCGACGGGGGGGACTTCGATTCCAGTCTAAATCAGGAATTACGCGTCCAAACTGGGATCTATGAGCGGGAAAGTGGCGAAGCCTAAAGAAGAAAAGGATGCTTCCAAGGGTAAGATGCGAGTCTCGCGCTGCTTGACTGCTGCCCCCTTCCTTTCCTCACATCAGTGGTTTAAAGCGCCCGTGCTCATCCACCCCCCCCCCCCCCAACACTCATCGCATTGTCCTTTCAGGCTTGTGAACACACACAGAAACACAGCAGCCTTTTAGCCCTTTGTTAACGCTGCCATGCCTTTTGCATTGTGCTGATAGCTGTAGGTCATAAAATAAGGCAGCGCTGTAACTCAGCCCACATATCGGCTTTGCGTGTGTGCTTCCATTGATTAAAGAACGCCACATTCAGCCGCTACAGTGGCCCGTTCAGCGCGTGCAGCATGTCTAAGATCAGATGTATGGCTTTAGTGTAAGAGTCAGTGGTGCAGCTTTAATGTAACAGTCAGCGATGCATTTTTAATGTAACAGTCAGTGGTACAGCTTTAATGTAACAGTCAGTGATGCTTTAATGTAACAGTCAGTGATGCATTTTTAATGTAACAGTCAGTGGTACAGCTGTAATGTAACAGTCAGTGGTACAGCTTTAATGCAACAGTCAGTGGTGCAGATTTAATGTAACAGTCAGTGATGCATTTTAATGTAACAGTCAGTGGTACAGCTTTAATGTAACAGTCAGTGGTGCAGTTTTAATGTAAAAGTGGTACAGCTTTAATGTAACAGTGGTACATCTTTAATGTAACAGTCAGTGGTGCAGCTTTAATGTAACAGTCAGTGGTATAGCTTTAATGTAACAGTCAGTGGTACAGCTTTAATGTAACAGTGAGTAGTGCAGCTTTAACGTAACAGTCAGTGGTACAGCTTTAATGTAATTGGTACAGCTTTAATGTAACAATCAGTAGTACAGCTTTAATGTAACAGTCAGTAGTGTAGTTATAATGTAACAGTCAGTGGTGCGACTTTAATGTAACAGTCAGGGGTGCAGCTTTAATGTAACAGTCATTGGTGTAGCTTTAATGTAGCAGTCAGTGGTGCAGGTGTGCTGCTGGACCTAAAGACAGGTGTGTGTGTGTGTGTGTGTGTGAGAGAGAGAGAGAGAGAGAGAGAGAGAGAGAGTGTGTGTGAAAGACAACTGACAGAAAACCCGCATCACTCTCGCACTAATGTGTGCGTGTGTGATGACGCGCGCGCGCTGTTTTGTTTGGAGCGCGAGCTCCCGCGCGAGCAGAGCGGCAACTCCTGCACGAGCATCGCCATGGAGACAGATGGGCCGCGGGGTTGCCAAAGAAACCCGCGCGAGGAAAAAAACGAGAAAACCGCACGCGCGGTCAGAGCGCGGCCATCTGCGTGGAAAAGAGCACGAGCTCATGATGGTGATTAATAAATCAATAAAGGCATAAAACCTGCCAGGAAGCAAAGCTGATAATAATAATAATAATATTAATAATTGTAATAATAATAATACATATATTAGGAAACATATGTCTCCTTGAATTTGGATTTTTAGTCCTTATTCAAAAAATCACTTAAATAAAATCACCAGTACCATAATACAAACACATAAGTAATAGCACAAACACATGATCCCACTAGTCATAATCGCTCTATCATTTTTTAAAACTCAAATAATATGTAGCAGTGACTCGAGTCCAGTAGTGTATGTGCACAGTTTAGTGTTTTGATACTGAACCACGGGATTAATTATTTTCCTGAATATCATATTATCTAATATACTGTAAGTGGCCGCTAAATCAGTATCAGCATATGACATTGACAGTATTATGACAACAACAGAAGCCAAACAGGCTAGCCAGCATGTTGCCATCCTTAGCTAACATAACTGTCGCAAGAGGTACTTTTTTATTTTTACCATCTGTAATGTAATCTCTGCACACATAACATGCGTCTAAATAATTCAAATGGGATTTTCAGACATGATAATTTACATTGCACCCACAGGCTAACAAAAGCCTTGTTGTTCATCGGACAGTGGTGATGAGGGCTCCATCATCTTCTACATGAGGTGCTGGAATGGCTTAAAAAATTCCCACTCAGTTTGTTCCCACCCTAATACCTCGACGTTCCATCCCACTGCTTCCCCAGACATTCTTGTTACAGCTTTACATCTTGCCCTGTGAGACTATAAAACCCACTGTAACAATGATGCTGTTTCTGTGCAAGCACTCACTGTCTACTAATAGATCACTCTGCACAAGATCCGTAGAATTGCTGGATATCTGTGGGAAAAGCCCATGCAATAAATCACATCAATCCATGACATTTGGTAATTGTATCCATGTCTTTGCATACCCACTGGTGCCTAATGATTTACTCCCATGGGGTATACACACATCCCCAGTTGGGAAAGACTGAAAACAGAGAACATTTATACTTCTGGCTCTTTACTTCCATAAACAACCATTGTGGTCTCAAACCTATAGATCATTTTAATGTAAATCTAACTGTTCTAGATTAAGGCAGATTATTCTAGAACCTGATTCCTTCACAGTGCTCTTGTTTTAGGATAGATTTCCAACTTACTTTCTTTCAAACTATATGACAGCATTGACTTTTCCAGTTTGACAACAATCTGCTGACTATAAACATGGTTAATATGCTGCTGTAACCTGTATGCTCTTGGCTGGACAGCAAGGCCACAGTAATCAGGCAGCGGACGCAGGACAGGGCAGGAAACTTAAGACTTGCATATTTTCTGGCAGATGAATTGAGCGCTAGGCCAGCCTCGGTGCCAAAGCAATAGATATTCCTAGCACAGTTTAGAGAAGCTTCATTAATCATACAGTACCAAAGCCATTTTTACACTGGGTCTCTGACACCTGCTCTAATCTGCCAAGCAGAGCGACTGGCTGCCCCTACCGTGGTGTTTAAATCCTCTGCTGCTCGCAACGGGTATGTACCAAACACCTGCAGGTGAGATGATAGACCTTGAATCCACACTGCAGCAGTAAACCACTGAGGGGTGTGTGCTCTTTTGTCGTTCTTTACGCCACATCCACAAACTGCATATCTAAGGTGCAATCATTTTTACCATCTGCCGCTTCATGTGGAAATGTTTCTAGCTTTGATTGGGAAGTTACATACAGGTTGCTGTAACTCGAGGACTGGGACTGCAGATACAGTTTACTACTGGCACTAATTCAAGACAAACTAAAGGATACAGGAGTCTGGATGGTTTGCGGAGTATTTTTACCCTTAGAAGTTAGTTATAAGTCGCTATAAGTCTGTGGACACTGTTCATACACAAACACTGTTGAAGTTTTGAAAACATTGTGTTTACGTCTCAAAGCATGAAGTCCCTACATGCAAATAAACTGTAAATTGAATTTAAGTCACACGATGGCTCACACAAAAGCAACATGTCATAACAGACACAGTATTTAGTATTAGGTAGTAAAATAAAACAGATCTTCATGTAATAAGCTAGCTCACTTTTCATATCCTTCCCAGGGAACTGAATGGTCAGTGGTCATGGTTGGTCTTCATATTTAAACAAGGCTAAATTTGGCTTCCTATTCAGCAGCTTCCTAATCAAATGTCCCATTCCACCTTAAAGACTATGGCTTATACAGTCTATGATAGCTAGGCTAATGTTAGTTATCTAGAGGTTGCTAGTAGCTAACATTACTTATCCTAGCTACTTGCTTTTGCTCTCAACTCAAAAACTCAAAAAACTAAAAAAAAAAAAACATTTTTGGTACATAAATTCTAACAAACATTGTAAAAACTAAAGAATAGTGTAGGATATGGGCCCTTTAAACCTGCTGGGTAATTTTTATTGTGTTTTCAGTCTTGACAAATCCTCAGTTTTTTGTAAGTTTTTGTTGTTGTTTGAGACAAATGGGGAAAAATCAAGAGAGCAGACTCACATCTGCTCTTGCAGTATGCATGACTGTAAACGTACCTTATTATATAACTATGGTATTTGAATAGCATAACAAAACAACAACAGGAGCTCTAGGCTTCTAAGTAAGACATAAAAACTGGGAAGAAGTCAAAAGCAAAAGCATGGACTCAAAATACAAAATATATATTAAATGTAAAAGTAGTTACTTATTTAACTGTGTAATTTATTATGTAATTTATGTTACTGCCTTTAAGTAGTATAGCAATGCAATAACCTTTAATTTAGACATCGGAACAAGTTTTTAAAAGAAAGAAGGTCTCGACTCAAACCTGTAAATGCAGAATATACATTGAATGTAAAAGTTATTAATTTCACCATGTAATTATGTAATTGCATTTAAATGTTGTGGCACAATTGTAGCAATAATGCTGCATAAAGCTTGTAATTTGAAAATGTCCAGCTTCTGACTAAGAAAATCATAGAAAGCATTTAATCAACTGGCAGTTCCTGCTCGTAAAGTTGGGAGTCGCAAGTTATTCTTACTTCAGAGTTACATGTCATATGAACATGGCTGCTCACACTGTCAACAGTAATACAGTAGCACCCAGTTACTTTGTATATATGGTCAGTAGACTGTTGGATGGTACTGTAGTGTACAGTAAGTCCATCCTGAAGGCCTCATAGTAAACGCTGGTTGGTGAGAGGTGTGCGTGCAGCTCTGCAGCCTGTTCAGCACTGACAGACATTGTGCAGTGCAGGCCCTGAGGAAGGTCCAACTGCATCAGAGAGGCTGCCACTCCACATCGCCGGCCTGCGCGCTGAAATGTTTGGGAAATGTTCCGAGCCTGTCTCTTTAGCTCTTCTTTCGGCCCTGTCAATGACGCTCACACTAGGGAGGAAGCGTTTAGGAGCCACTATTGGTGGACTGTGTCCTGATCTGGCCTGTCCTCTTGGCAGGATCCTATGCAAAGATTTGGTGTCCCAAAATGTGCTTGAAAAGTCAGCCCTGCTGCACTTGAGAGTGGAGAAGGGTGTGGTAGCACTACTTCACTAAACAAATTGTTTAATTCCTCCTATGAGCATTGAAACTCCTCTTTCTATAATGTATTTTGGCTATTTCTCACCTGTAGCTGATTGGCATTGAAAGTATGGCTTGTAAACATAGAATCCATACTGCAGTACTTGTAGTAGTAGAAGAGGAGATATTGTTGAGGGATGTTATGATTGTGTGTGCAGTCTTGTCTTGTGGAAAACTAAAAAATCCTTTATATGTTTTATCTTGGGTTGACAGTGCAATGAACAGAGCCGAAGCAAGAGCTCAAGCCTGTCGATACAGGAGGTAAATTGAATGTGTATGTTGTTCATTAAGTAACTGTAATTTGTTTACATATAAATAATTACATTGTAATTACAGTACACTGACCCTAGCTGGGCTAAGCAGTTGAGAAGATGGATGGATGGGTGTAATTACAGTACTGTGTTCAATTAGAGAGTCCACTCTTCATTTATTTAACTGCTAGGCAAAACAGCCTTTAGTACAAGTTTTTCATTCTTTTCAGGAGAGCTGCTTTCAGTATGTTAAAGAAATCCGCAGAGCTGTTTTTCCATACCTCCAAAGTTCAATCTTAGATGCTGGTTAAATGTTTTGCTTTCTTATGATCCAGTTATCCCAAACACATTCAGTGATACTGAAGACTAGACGCTGGGGTGTCCAGTCCATTGTTCTGACAACAAAGGTATCTTCTTTGTTCTCAGTGAGGGCATAATGACAGCTACACATCCTTTCTGATCCGTGTCTTCCCACAGAGTTGTCTTCCCACAGTGGAATAATGGACAGAAACACCTTTGGATTAGGTCTGCATCATGTTAGGAAAAACTGACATTGCAGTATGTTTTCCCTTGCTATTATCTGATATCAGATAATGCTCTGTGATTGGTTTTAGTGCACCAAACACAAGAGAATGTGAGCCCTGTTAGACTACTCAGAGCCTTAAGTCAGAGTCAAAGATCTGTGCAAGTTTTTCTTTTGTATCAAGCAGCAAACAAAGTTGATGCATGACACGTTTCATTTCATTTGTCTTACTTAACATTGCACATCCTGTGCATTTTGCGATGACGATGCTGAAATCGATGTATTGTACTGCCCCACTCTGGATTTTTTTTTAAGCAGAACTGTTTATATGATCGTGACCGTTCTGGTGGTCTACTAGGTCTTACGTGGTTATTACGAGTCCTATTTTCACTGTACCCTTTAATCAGTTTTGAACTCTAGTTTTGCGAGTGGCTTATCTTACGTCAGAAATATCTCCTAAAGAAAGAGTGACTGGATTGGATCTATTACAATCAAGGTGCTGTAATGTGGGGTAGTGGCTCTTATGAGCCTGGCACTGGGCCCAAGCTGTCGTTAAATCATCAACATGCTGGTTTGTTTTGTTTGTATTTAGTATGGAGTAAATAATCAGGTGTTTTGCAGGGCCATTTCATCTGGCTGAAAAGCCAGTGGCTTATCCTTACACTCTGCAAATACCTGCGTGTGGTGTAATCCTGACAGCGCAGAGTGTGTTCTGATGGGAGCGGTGATGTAAGCTGCCCTCGCATACTCTCTGGAGCTCCGACCTGCCGGAGAAGGCACATCACCATTTACTAGGCCACATCACTCAACTTAGAAGGTCACTACCTTATATTCTTTCTCTCTCTCTCTCTGTTTCTTTATGTCTTTCCCTCTGTCTGTCTACCTCTCTCTTCTCTCTCCCCCGCTCTGTGTCTTGTTTTCTTTTTCATCTCCTCCAGTTAAAACTCTGGCCTTTGATTTCTTTATGTGTTAAAGTTCTGCGGGTGAACAGGCGCATCAGATTCAACAGTCTATTCCTGTCGTTCAAAAGAACTGCGCTATGTAAGAAATGCAAACAACTTCTAAAGGGGCTGCCAAAACAACGTTTCATGCGGAGCGTTGTAGAAAACAGCGTAGATGCACCCATCATTAAACAAAGTTTCCAAAATGTGTTCTTTGCTCCAAGCACATTGTGTGCTTTGTCTCTGGATTTTTTGTCACAAGACAATTCGAAGATTTAGGCCATTGTTTGGACTTCGTTATGTAAACATTCTATAATATTCCCCATCTAGGAATAGTATTCAAATTCAGCCATTAGCTACAGAGGAAATAAACATGCTAGTTTAAAGAAACAAGCAACAGGCAGCACAGCTGTGAGGTCGTTTTGAAACAGAGCAGGTTGGAAGGAGCTGCAGAGGGGCCCTATATGAGCTTTTGTGGCCATCCTTTTCCTGCACATTGTGACTGGTGACGTGGCAGCAGCCTGCCTAGTCAGGGCTAGAGCAGGATTTACATAGTCATGAGTCATGGAGATTAAACACCATCTAGTGCCTTTATGTTGCATGTGTCATATATAAAATATCCATTTCCCTCAGGGTTGTACTGCAAAGCTTTTAAAGTGTTATGTAGTGCTGTCCAATTCTTTATCACAGTGTTTTCCAAATATATCATGACATATCAGAGATGTCTCAATCAGGATCAGAGCTGGTTCTGGCATATTTTCCTTTTTCAGGTATTGGTTATATTAAGCCTGATCTACTTCCAGTTCTTACTTCTTTGTGTTCCATTTAGGCCATGTTACGTAGAAGCACTAGAAAGGAAGATTTTCCACAACCTGCAGCAGTTAGAGACATTTCACAAGTTCACAAGTGAACAAAGCAGTAAGGCACTGTTTTAAAGACGTAGTATCTGCACCCAAGTCTTTCCTCACAACGGGCACATAATGGCCAAAACTAAGCCATAGTTAGCACATATCTAGCTAGCACATCTTTCCTATAATGTGTAGCTTTGTTATCTATGCCAACAAAAACATTGGACTGGTATCAACTGATAATCAACATTACAGTACTGAGATCAGATGATGACAAAAACTTTTTGTAGCAAATAACAGTTGATGTATAATGGAAAGCATTTTTTTTCCCTGATAGATAATTAAAAATATAATTAGTATTTACTGGATATGTAAAGCTCATGCACAACAACATACAAAAAATATGTAATTTTTAAAGTGGTGTTTTTATTATTGACATTAATAAGCCCATGCTTACTGAGAACTATTGAAGAAATGGAGTGAAATGTTCTGATTTGTTCTGTATAGGGAATATAAAACAGTATTGTAAACATTAAACTAGATATCTATAAAAGAAAGTTACATATTTAAAACAATCCGAGACACACAGTAAATGACATAGAGTGCAATTAGCAAAGTTAGAAGTGGTTTCTCCTAAAAGCCTGTATTACTGAGCAACAGAGATACTGGTATACCTGTGCAGATTCTATATCACTCAGCACTATGTATACTGAGCATGTGAAGGTAAGTATGCAAGCTAAATAAGATAATAGGAAAAGGATAGCCAGATAAGCAGTTTAATATAAATTACATATATTTGAATGTACTCAAGTTTGTAACAGGTTATAGTCTCAGATCTTATCATAGACAAAACCAGACTTGATGTACATCATTTTTGCATTTGCATTGTTGGGTTCCGCTGTTAAACTAATGGCTTGGCCTGTTGGTCCTCATCTGTGCAGGTGTGGCATTACGTGTCAGTTTCGGATTATTTTCACAGTTTGGGTGGGATTGCTTTAGGTTTAAATATGCTCTCTGTGCCGTTTGTTTATGTGGAGATAAGCAGTGCCACTTGGTGTCACTCGTGGTGAACTGCTTATGTCGCCCACTGGAAATTGCATTACATTGGAGAATTTCAGACAGCATTAATATGCGTAACAAGGTGGCGCGCGCATGTAATGTCTCATGTCAGATGTAATCAGGGCAGTGATGCATGGTGGTGCAGACGGTCTGCCAGTGGTCTGCTTTTTTTCATACTTCCTTAAGAAGCACCACATGCTGGTGTTATGAGAATAACATGGCATAGCTTCAGTGCTCACTATATATCAAGCTTAAAGCATCCTGAACCCCAGATTATTTAATTTCAGTTCAAATTGATGTATAGGGCTGTGGACAGTAGACATGGTCACAAAGCAGCTTTGCAGAAATCAGTGTCCAAACCCTTGACTAGCAAGCTGGTTGCAACTGGAAGGACAGCAAAGGACAGTGAAGGCATTGTCAGACATAGAGACAGATAAAATAAAAAAACAGGTATTAAAATAAAGTTGCAATATGCTGGCCAATTTAAATCCAAGATGATATTAAACAAACCAGCAAGACTTTCATTTTAAAACCCACACAGTTGAGTCAGATAAAATCCTAGGAACAGTAAAAATATATAGCAGTGCTTGTTTTTTCAGACAAAAGAAAAGAAATTAACGAGATCTGAGCCGTGAGCTGCTCTTAGTTGCCTCAATAAATAGCACTTGCTATCATTATTTCTCATTACCTCATATAACAAGTGGACCAGATAAGATAGGTAGCTAAAACCGATCAGGAACCAAGTGTTGTAGTAACTAAGCTAGTTATTAGTTAGACTGATTCCAGGTGCATTTGATGGTTTACCAATCTAAAGGATCCTGCAGAAAATGAGTGGTCTCTAAAGGTAACTATTAAACAAATTCCCATTAGAAAGCAAAGCCTTCAGGTTTAATCCTGACGTAATAGTCTGTTTTTAGCAGGGATGTTTTGTTCAAAAACAGAATAGCTGTAGGGGTTGTTCATCAAAAACAGAAAAGTGAAGTAAAAAATGATTAGGATAAGTACATATCCAGACAAAAAGCTACCTTTGCACAGTAAGAAAGTATTTCTAATTCAGTACCTTACACTTCCTGAGTTTAGAGACAGTTGGAAACATGAGAGCACGTTAAACTCAGTAGCTCGCTGGTGACTAGTACTGAATATTGTTTCAGTGCATGTATACAAAACGAATGCATATAATACATACAACTCAGGCAAGTTTTAGGATCGACAGCCCATGCTTATTATAGAATACTGCAGATTTAGCTTCATATTGCTTTTAGGGCTATTGAGACTTCACAGTGTGTGTTCTCTGCTATGGCAATGTGCCATTATAGTTGTCATAGATTAGATTTAAGTTCTGCATTGTTTAAATAAAGCAGTAAGAAAATCACTACCTGTTCCATATTGTAATTACATGTAGCTGCCCTGGCACTAAATATGAAACCTGCACCAGCAGTTCTGACATGGTTCTGAGAGTATGCTGCTTGTCATCCCTGTATCAGTGATCAGCGTGTGTTTACTGTTCCCTCCTGGAGAATGGCGGGGAGATTGTATGTTATAGAATTACTGCTCCCTCAGGGATGATTATTACACCACATAATGGGATTTTGTTTTCGACAGCAAAGCCAACACAAGGCAAGCCATTTATGAATAGCCGGTCAAGTTGCTAATTCAGTGCTTGATGGAGATCACTTGCCTCAAGTTAACACATGAGAGAGGCCAAGGCTCTTAGTCTTTATGAGGGAACAGGCCTGTCACCCTTTACTTTCCAGCTATTGTAGAAAAGTTGTTTTAGTGCAGACATTTGTGTTAAAAGATTGATGCTGCAGCTGTAATGAAGAATCTATGTGATGTTTACTGGCTGTGACACCTCAATGTGCAAGTAAAGGTAAATAATATCACTTTCATGACACAAACCTTAATCTAAATAATCCCTAATGAGCGTCTCTATACATCATCACATAGCACAGTATTAAAATATAGAAGTATATGGAATATACAGCAGCACAGAATTAAGAATGTTCCTTAAGAATGTATTGAATTAAAAGGTGTATTTCAGTCAGAAAAGCAGTCAGGTAAAACCTGATCTAATTTTGGCTTAAAACCAGCATTTAATGTGGGCTTTTGTCCTTTTATGTAGTGCAAGTAGTAGTATAGTAGTTGTATATTTTAGCCTTAATGGTTTGACAAAATGCTAAAATGGCTTTTTTTGGCCATCAGTGTTCTTTTACCATAATACCCAGTATGCATTGCTCAAATATGCATTACCACTATTGGGTATTCCCACATGGTGATAAAGAAGTGTGCTGATGTAGTTAGCTAGTAAATGCAGATGTAAAATATGACTTCCCAGCAACAGTGTTAGCTATCTCTGTTCCTTAGCATTAGCCAGGTAGATGGAGCATCCTAAACAGTCCACCCCCATGTATCTACCCCAGAGTGTAGTTTTTCAAAACTTCATCCCACCTTAAAGATACATATGATAGTAGATTTTTTAGTCTTTATACTGGAAAATCTTACGATTGTGATTATTGTGGCACAGCTGCAGAAGATGCATAAGCACCTTTACAGTCGATGAAGCAATGTTTTTTTCTTTTTTCTTTCATTCTGGCTGGAGTGTCTTTGAAAATTTTAATTATTTCAATTTATTTTAATTATTTCCACTTTGTTATTTTATCTCTCATATCTTTCAATTCATAGGCTATAATCGGTTCTTCAAGAAATCTCTGTTTCTTCACAGAATCATTATTACGATCATTATTCTAAGTGTTTTTTTCTTATTTTAGTGTGTTTATTTCTTATTTCACTTTTTGACATATTCACTTCACAAAAAATCATATACACTATAAACTAACTGCTGCTGAACAAAGCTTTACCATCAGCAGAAGTCCAAATCAGGTTGTGCGGAGGCTATAGTAAGGTAACACTGGTCAGTCTAGCTGCAGTTTCTTTATAAAATAGCAGCCCATTTCCACCTTTAACAAGAGAGCAAGCAAATCTCACCTTTTAGCACAGGCTCCTTCTTCAGACCACGCTGTGCACCGTATGGCTCTCTTTTACTCCTGCCTGTTGTAGCTCAATACAGAGATCAATACGTCAGCTCCATGCCTTAATGGCCACTTCTCACTTGCTGTTGGGTCCCAGAACCCCCTTTGTCGTGCTTTATGACGCCCAGCTGTGAGTGTGAAGGCAGGCCGGAGATTTCTTTCGCTCTGCAAAAGGTACCCTGAGATCGCACATGTTGTTTTGAGAAGACGAGTGATTTTTCCACTTTTTTTAACCCGCTTTACAACCTTTTCATTTAAGAGACAACCTGAAGACAGTGATTGCTAATGCAGCTGCTGTGGGCTGGAGATAAAGTCAGTGTGATAGAGGGAACCAGTGAGAAGGTGAATAGCACTCTACAGGCAGATGTAATGGACACATGTACTTTATCTTAGTGTGCTTGCGGGCGTGTGTGTGTGTCTACATGGAGGGCTCAGAGGACGTTAAATGGCTCAGAAGATGTCAGAAGCTTTTTATGGTCCCTGGGGCCGCTGTATTGCTATGCAGAGGATTAATGCCTGGTCAGAACATGAACTAATTAAAGTTTTTTAAAATTATGGCAGGGATTAGCATAAGGTAAGAGAGGCAGGCAGTAAGGCTTGAGCAGTGTTCATAAACAAGCGCAGTGTAGTCCATGGACTGTGGACCTGGGGGGATGGGCATTTCCAGTTTATAGCTGATCTGATAGAGCATTTATACTAGATATTTCCAACACTGATGGGAGGATTTGATCTGATGACATTGGTGAGGTCACCTAGAGATGTTGGTTGATTAGTTCTGGATCACAAACGCCACTCTCTGTCACTCTAACACCAGAGAATGCAGTTCTGCTTCATACCGTTCTTGCTGTCATTGGGCGTGGTGACCTTAAGCTTATGTTTGGCTGCTCCAGGATGTCCCATTCAATTACAAATGCTTTTCAGTGGAGATTTTTAAGCTGTGTGGGTGCAGTTGAATGCACATGTCAGCAATGGGTGCACCTTAAAGTAGTATGTAAATCTGTATGTATTTCCTTGGTGTAAATTTGCAATCCAAATCATTGCCTAATGTAATTTGTAGGCCTATTGGATCTACCTGTATCACAATCTGTCAACGCAATAAAGTTTTATCGATCTCTGCTACTTTATGACTGATTGGTTTCATTCAGCTTTATATTTAACCAATAAATTCATCTCTGTGACAAACTGTCACAGAATTCGGGGAGAAAATTAAACAGACTGTATCTTGGTAGCAACATATGATGCAGTGAGTTATTATAAGTCATGCAAATTAATAAAATGATGTAAAACAATAACCCATTTGCATGGCCCATCCTATCAGAAGTATTGTTGCTGTCGTAATAAATCCTTTTGTCTTCACAATGGTACGGTTTATGAGAGGGGAAAAAATATAATGTAAAATACTGTGCAAAAGTCAGAGACCACCCTGTATGGATTTTCCCGTCAAAATGGCCGTTAAGTACAAGCTATTTATTTTCCATAGGAGGTATACAACAGTAATAATGAACTTCTACAATCCATGGTGTAGACAAGTATTTCAGCTCTTGTCCTGGGGGCCCACTGTGCCACACTTTGTAATATTTTCCCTGCTTCCAAGATCCCTGAAGCAACTAATCAGCTTTTTAAATCAACCCATTTTTGAGTTAGGTAGGTATGTTAAAGCAGAAAAAGTCTCAAAGCTGCAGGACAGTGGGCCTAAAGGACCAAGGATGAGAACCGCTGGTGTAGACCATTCTGCAATGATTGTTGGTGGGGAGTATGTGGACATAATAAAAGGTTATCAGGTCTGCTCAGAGGTGAGCTCAGCCTTGGAGATTGGCTCCTGTTATCCGCTTAGCGTGATGAGTGCTTAAGTGACAGACGGCCATTTCCTCATCCCTGAACAAGGCGGTGGAACGAATTGCTCTCTGCTTAAAAACAAACTTAAAAACAGCCTGTAAGAAGCATAGAATGGGCCTCAGTGCCCTAGCATACATCAGTGCTCAGCCTGACAGCAGTCTGGCTGAAGCAAAGCCTACCTAAATTTATACTATTAGTTCCTGGCACGGCTTTAAACAAGCTTCCGAGACAAGCCTAATTAAGCACCTCCACGCAACTCAATATTCGCCGTCCGCTGGCTGGATTTGATAGTCGGGCTAAAAGCGGTAAACATTCTCTCTTTTTGGCTACACTGACTCTGGCATACTGTCACAGGGTTGTGGGGCTTAATGGGTCGAGCCGCAGCGTTAATTAAAAGCCCGGGCTCCGTTGTGCATGGGCTGTGCTGGGCACTACTCCGAGGTTAATGCTATTGACCACATTGATCTGTGGGTCACTCATTCAAAATGGCTGTTTCATTAGGACTCAGAAATGCAGATCCACTGAGAGAGCCCTCTAGAGAGCAGGTTGATCAGAGACATGAGGAAGCTTTAAGCACCACAACTTCACCTGGATGTTGGGCAAGGTCATCAAGAACCTTTCACTCTTGTTTTGCTCTTTCTATAAGGGTTATGCTCTTGGTATTGTTATACTCCAGCCAAAACTAATTTGTCATAGACCTGTCAAAATTACTGTATAATTGCTTGATTGTAAATATTTGGGCCAATCATAATTATTTTCCACAGTTATTAACTTCAATATTTTTACAGATACAGAACTTATTGAGATTAGTCACGTGTCTTACAGTGAGTAATGTTTGTTTATTTGGAAGTTACTGTTGGCTGCAGTTGGAGGTAGCAACACCTAGGAAGTCATTTACAGCTTTAACAGTTAAATACAATGAACAAAAAAGACATGTGAATTGTTAATCTCAATTGTTTATATGGCAGTTAATCATCAGACTGAAATTTCATGACTGTGTTTCCCTGCACGCTGGAATAAACACACTATACCATTGGTTTTGTTAGCTTGTCTTAGATGATTGATTAGCCAAGCTGTTTGAAATGTCAAACAGGGAAAGAAAGCTTGAGGTGGAACAAGAAAAATCATCCTGGCATTCATCAACACTTCAGTTTCCCAGTTGAGTACAATAACGACAAGTGAAGAATAGTACAAAGAGTGCCAGTACCACTACTTTATGTATACACTGTTCTTATAGAAATGCACATTCAGACTGTAGGTATACGCCAGTTTATTTAATTTTGAAACGTAGTCTTATTGTTTACATCATTCTTGTTTAGTTTTATTATGAATCATATTAACATACTTGCCGACAGTGTCATATTTATTGTGTGCTTTTGTCTATAGGTTTGTTTCAATGTGTTTTATGTCTTCAGAAAATGCCTTGTGCCACTTATGCCATTAACGCTTGTTATGTTTTTGCGACAACAGAATTCCAAAATATAGTAACTCTGCCACCATACATTCTTAAATGTTAGAATTAGCTACATGGCTAACAAATAAACAAACAGTGCTCACACTGCCCTCTAAGCATGTTAGAGCACCGGTTTTTGTGTGTTTAATAGGCCCTCAATGACTGTATTTACTGCTTTCATTTATTTTTTATTTACATTTTTTATGTGTATTGCAGATATTTCTGCAAAATCTTACGGCTGTGGAGAATAATTTCAGTCATCTTAAATAATTGTGATCATTTCAAATAATTGTGCTTAGACAGTTATACAATAGTTATGTGATAATCTGTGACAGACCTTGTGACAGGAATACTCAGTCACTCAGTCAGTCAATGCAAATAGTATATTAACATTTCTTGAATCATATTGTAATGGAAGAAAAGTTGTATTGAGAGATTTGTGTATTGTTATACTGCTGGTGACAGGCCAGTTTTGTCCATTCCTGTGAATTCAGTTCTAGTCTTGAATTACAGACTACTTATCATTCTGAGCTTTTTATTATCACATGAGTGAACAGACTGTTCCAAACTCCTGTCTGACCTGCCAGCCTTTAAATAAAAAAAAATACAGAATTCATCTTTTGACATGAATCTGTTGAAAAGCTTGTGAGAGGTACAGCTTGTCATCTCTGTGTGCATTAACCAGTTACCATATAGTGGTTTCATTTTTAAGGTTCTGTTGAAACAGTGTCCACCATGCATTACAACTCTGCTCACATTCAGAACAGATACTAAACACATTAGTCCTGACTGGTCAACATGGCTAGAAAGAATTTTAATGCACATCCTCATTACTGTAGAGTAACTTAATTAAAAACTTTTTTTTCTTATTTGTTTTTTCTACTTGTATTTCAGTTCCGCATTCAGATGTGTCTGTGCTTACAACATAAATTAAACAATGTATTTTACATTGAATTCTTTTGGGATATTTTGAATTTGTCATTGTATGTCAGGACCTAAATAAACAGTCTCTGCTAGACGAATGTGTTTGGCCTGCAGTTTACTTCATAGCACAAATATTTAAATAATAGTGCAAATGTATAACATCCAGTAATGGCCTCTGGATATGTGGCGGTGCCCGTATGTGTGTTTGTGTGTTTGGATCTGAGCTCTGTTTTTGCTGCTGCGCTATATTAACTGCAATAAGATCTTGTATTTGACAGAGAAGGAAAAAAAAGAATTGTGAGGACAACAATTGCTAAAAATACTGCACCAGCGCCCGTGGTCCCTGAAGCTGGTTTTGAGCAGTGTGGAGTGGAGAGGGGTGCGAGGCGTGTGCAGCAGTGCTCCGCTGCTTGAGGAGCGCACTCTCGGGAGAGGGAGTCATTTCCATAATGAGACGCAGCCAAGGCAACAAAGCGCAGGAATAAGCAGCACACCGTCAGTCATCATCAAAACCCTCACTGCTGTCACAGAAGGCTGCTGTTGTAAAGCTTGCAGTTTGTATCTTCATTTAGCTTAGTGATAACTCTCTGCTCTTTACACTTAATTCTTAGAAGTCAGCAGTAAAACAAAAGCAGAAATGCTATTGAAAGTACAGATTCCACACTTTTAATCGGTATTTGTGTTTGTAAGGAGCAGAGGAGATATCAATGATTTGATATTAATGATAAGTTACCACCTTGTTTGCAGTAAGACAAAACAGGCATTACATTATAGCCATGTCTTTCTCATTTCCTAGAAATATACGGAAAACAGATTTATGAAATTTCAGCTTGCTAAAAGATACAAACTGTTTTAATTACATCAGCCTTAAAATAAACCAACACCTTTTGAGGAAGCCTCATGACATTTGGCTACAGTCATGCACAGCTGTTAGTGGCACTGGACCTCATTCACTAATTATTCTTTAGAGGAAGTTTCTTCTTAAAACCCAACTGTTTTCACTGAGGTTCTGACTTTCAACAATATTTTCTTAGAGCATGAACAATTCTGAAGGTTTAGAAAGTGCAAACAATGATGCAGTTTAAGAACATGGCATTAATCTGTTATAGAGTTTTTTTAGGACCTTTCGCAAGAACAAACTTTAAAAAATGGTAAATGTGGCCCATTCTCTTGCAGTTTGATGTGACTGTAGCTTGATAGGACTTAAAATTACAAGCCTTTCACTATAGAAAAACTTTTTAGTCTGATGGACAAGACAAAGCGTTATGTACAATAAATGTATTTATGGAACAATAAGATTATTTTTCATTTTCACTGTGATACTTTCACTGGTTTGCATGGATCTGTGTCTCATACGTTACTCTGACATGACTTTAACAGCAGTAGTTAGTTGTTGGGTTGTTGTTATGCCATCTAGTATCAACCAGAAGAGGATGGGCTCCCAAACTGAGTCTTGGTTCCTCTCAAGGTTTCTTTTTGTCGAGAGACATTTTCCTTGCTACTGTCGACCCTTGCTTGTTAATCTGGGGCTAGAATTTTCCCTGAAGTTGCTTTGGGAAACTGCCCAGCAATACATAAATATATACTGTACAAATTAACCTTGAATTGGTTTTAATTGTTTTGAAAACTTAAAACAGTGGCTAACATGTAGATTGGATAGCAATTGAGCCACCTATTACAACAGGTCAATAGCTTTAGCTGAAGTTGTCCTTTAACTCATCCAATGTTTTAGTGACAAATCACATTTGTTCACCTCGATTTAGGCTAACCCATTATTTCAAGCTTTTTTGGTTTAAAAGCTACTTGCACTTCAGTTCTTTCCTTCAGGCTGTGAAGAAAGGCTCATTGTTTGATGCTGTGTTGAACCCTGACAGTTCTTTATTCGGGGCTTATTTTTGTGAAAGGCAGTGTCTGAAGCTAATAATGAGATTGAAGACTTGACCCGGACTCAGAACACGGGTACTTTAGAATCAATTCAGACTCACATGAAGCGGCTTGTGACCATCTCTGTCATTACACAGCTATTTAATTAATTGTGTAATTATGTGTTTACAATCAAACACTGTAGCAAACAGCAGCTGTAAGGGTTAAACCGGGCACTCAGAGAAGTTGTGCTTTGTGAAGAAGCAGCTACGTATCTCATGAATTTTTACACTTTGCTTTAGTTTCAAGTCAAAACCAGCTAATTTTCTCTGCCCCTCCCATGCAATTGCATAGTACAGTTGTTTACTTGATCAAAGCCCACCAGCTGTCAGGTGTCCCTGCATCGAGCTGTTCTGAATGCCTCAACTCAGCGGTGTGCTCCACTGTATTATCCCACACCTGTGGCTGCCTATGCATCCCATTTACTTTTTTAATAGGATTTTTTTTCTTGCTTCTACAGCACTTTACTAATACAATTGTGTGTATTTGATTTTGCTGAGCATGTTTGCATTTGTTGCTTTTGTCAGCCTAAGTGCTGATATATGGTCGAAGGTCATTGGCTTGATGATGTCATCACTTTGTTGGAGAGCCAGCGGTGATGCAAAATGTACTCCTAATAAATGACAGCTGTGAGAGTTCAGGTTGAAAGCTTAGACAAAACTACCTCAGGCTATCCCTGAAAAACTGGCGTTGGCAAACTGAGAACTGCAGAAAACATTTTCAAAGCAACTTTACTGTTGATGGTAGCAGTATCTAGCAAGCTGAAGGCCGCAAGGCATTTAGTGTGGACGCTCCTTATAGAGGAATGTGACAGTCCTGAGCAGTTAGCTAGCATCACCACTAATGCTCAGTGACAGAGAAGCAGTAAATCAGGTCTATTGGTTTGTAATGAAGTGCTGGATTTAAAGGCGGGTGTGTGTGTGTGTCCGAACAGTTAGCAAACTGTTCCATCTCAGCCGTCATAGGACTATACAGCTGCAGTCACAACAAAAAACAGTGTTTGTTGTCGTTTAGTTTTTCACATAATCTGAAAATGTTGCATTTAAAATTGTATATCTCATTGTATATTTAAAATTGTGTCTCCTGTAAAGTTATCATTTTGGAGATACAGTGTTTGTTCCAACAGCAGTAATATATGGAATTCTATGTGTATTTATGTCTGTGGGCCAGTTGACTTTTGTCAGTCACAGAAAGGTGTTCTTTTTCAGTCAGTCAGTCAGATTGATTGTTATTCCAGTAAACTTTGCCCCACCACCTTTGGAGTGGCACCACCCCGATACATAGCCTTCAGCCTACATTCAGATGCATATGTCATTGTGTTGACTAATCAATGCAGATTCATTAAGAAGATGAAAACCATGAAGATGAGCAAAAGCGTTTAATCAAGTAATCTTGACAGCCGTTGACATGAGTTCAGGAGTTCACCGCCTTAGCTTGTCCATCTGTTGTTCTGCAGTTCCTGCCTGTTCTTCTTACTTTGCCTCGTTTGCCCTCCTCATTACATTTCACAAAATGCAATGCACTGTTTGCATCCACACTGTGGTACTGGAGTTATCTTGTAGCTGTAGAGGCAACAAGGTCTCGCCAGTCTGTGTGCCAATCCTCTGGGCATTCATATAATTGAGTTTTCTGTGTGCTGCATCAATCACTGCCTCTTTATCTGCTCTCTTCTGTCTCTCACTGTTAGAGAGAGATGGTAGGCTCGCACTTGGCCCAGCTGGGAAGCTCACACAGCCTACACAGTGCCGCACAGTAGAAACCCTTCCATGAGAAGCATCACATGTTAAAAAACAGAGAGAGAAGTGTAGAGATGTATAGTTAAGGAGCCCCACTTATTTCTGTTTGTTTGGGTTCTCTTCTGTTTGGGCTGTTTGTGCGGTTACATATGTGGGCACATTCAGCCTATGTGATTTTAGTCTCCTATTCCCACTGAGGAGATAAGGAGTGTTTCTAATAGTGTGTTTTGGTGGAAGAAAACAGGAGGCATGTCTGGACCATTTCACAGGACAAAGACAATGTATGGAAGAGCAACATTCATTTAAATCTAACATTCATTTATCCTTCTTATTCAACAACATGATTGCACAAGGGATAAAACATTTTTGATCTATAGTATTGAATCTTTGGATGCCTGTAGCGAGAGCCTGATGGAGAGCCTGATGGTAGAAGTTAAAACTTTACATTCAAAGGATGGTCTTCTGATACAACGATTAATTCGGCCATGCTTGAGATGTGCTTCTGATACAGTTGTAATAAGGTTGCTTGCTGACATCCTATAATCCTACTACTAGTTTTAACAATGCTACTCCAAATATTCTTATTCTTAACAGTCAAATTTCCAAACCTGCTCATAAATGCAAATGTCAAAACTGTCTCAATAAGATTGTAAAATAAGGTCATAAGCTTTGAACACACCAGAAACTTGCAGGCTGTGGCAAAAGTTGGGACAGTTGAGCTTTGGCAGAGAGATATCGACAGTAATGTAAACGTGAATTTTGATTTTGGTACATAAAACCACACTAATGCTAAATGTGATTTTGAGCAGCAAGGGAAAAAAATAGATTATTAGTCAGATTTTAGGTTGAAGACATCATCTGACTAGTTTGATTTGTTGCTGTCCTCATCTGCCCTTCTGATCTATGTAATTTTAAATATACAGTGAAAGCTGCAGTAAAATGCCCGCGTGTGTTAGTGGCAGCCCACTTGCACCAGCTGTCATGTTACTTGAACCATGCCTGTAATTTTGCAGCACAAGACAAAAAGGGTGTTAACAGCAGAGCAAAAGCGCGGCCGTGTGAGCCCCTGCCCTTTGATGTGGCGTGCTGGTTTGGAGGCTGGTGTTCCAGCAGTTCTGCTGTTTATAGTTTAATGACTGAAGGCGCCCTCCGGGGCGTGGGCGACCTTTGGTGAACACGGCAGACCAACACATTTCTCGGCTGGAAATTCTCATTAATGCACCTAAGCGCCCAGTTTGAGCACTCAGACACATTTGTGTACAAAAACCAACTTCAGAGCCAAAACTCTTTTCATCTTCAGCATTCGACACATTTCCCTTCGACTGTACTGTCTGTAAACACAGTTGTCACCTATTACAGCACCAACAATAAATGCTGCATCTATAATCAACAAAGCCAAAACACTGTTCTTGTGATTATCTTGTAGCAGCAAGGCAGAAATAAAGAGTAGGAGATACATAGCATGAAATAAAAATGTAAAATAGAAAAGAAGGAACAAATCAAATGCTTTTACTATTTTCTCCAGGCATAAATAGTGCTGTAGGAAATGTATATGATAGAAGAGGGAAGTGGAGAATAAAGTGACACAGGAGGAGAGAAAAAGAGAGCTGTAAAAAGGAAAGAGCTAGAGAGAGAATTTGGGTAAGAAGGTTCATGTGTTGCTGTTTGGCACAGTCTCTGGCCCTGTCCTGTGTGCTCGGCTCTGGGGACAGATGGCCTCTGCTCCCCTGCTGCTGCTGCTCCCTTCACTTCTTTGCCTCCCTGTTCCCTTCCTACCCTGTGCAAGGAACAGTACTTCTGGGGCAGTCATATAGACTGCATCTCTTTTTTCATGTTTTTTCTGTTTTGTGTTTATAAGCAGTACTGAATTAGTTCAAACTGAAATAAATAAATTTAAACAATTAAATATTCAGATCTTACATACACTCATCATCAAAAGAATAGTTAACAACCGACGGTAATGAAAGTTGGTGGGTAGGATTGACATTGTGAGACATACGAATGATTCAAGGTTCACGCTGACATTAGCAAGGACGGGCTTTGTCACTGTACCTGACTTACCTGAGTCTTTCTGTTAGTGGCATCACTATTAGCAAACGGCTGTATAACGCAGGACTACATGCACCATATTTACCATACTTACCATATTTTTAAATACTTTATTTAAAAAAAACACATTTCACATTTGTTTCCCTGAAAGGCTCTTGTACATTTTGTGTATCAGAAATAATAATCAGAAATTATTACAAATATATAATAATAATAATAAGAAGAAATAATACTTTTTTAGAATTTTGCTTAGACTGCCTTTAAAGTACAACTTGGACAGGGATTCATATTCAGTGGGGTGGTGGGGTACTGTGAGTTTACCATAGTGAACTGTAATGTTTGCATAGGACAAAAATGTAATCTCTGTAGTGTAACTTACAGAGATGGAAATGACTACTTGATTTATTCACTGTACTCCAGACAACAGTAGAAAACATGTCAAAATAGTTAATTTAGCCTCTATTCCATTTACCCTGACTTAATCTGTCTTGTTAGTTTATGTGTCTTTAGTATTGCCCTCATCTTGGGAATTTACAACCAACAGTCATCACTATCAACAACATTGCATAAAAACGTTTTTCTGTTATTTCTAATATTCATTGTGAATATCCGAGGTCAGGCAAAACATTACGGCATGATTTTAGACACAGAGAACATGGTTCTTTGAGGATTCCTGGATGGAACTGATGCCATCTGAGTCTGCCAATGTGCTAACTGGTTTGATGAGCTGGCTGGCTTGATTCAAAATGTTAATGTTCAAATATTGCATACATCTAAATATACCAACATGTATATTTACAGGGCTGGTCCTGACCTCTATGGAGCCGCAAACAAATTTCTGCAATGAGACCCTAATACCTGACCCGTGAGCCATGTAAACCATTTATAACTGCCACATAGTCACAGCTGGGACCCCACTGCTCCCACTACAGTCCTTCCTTTTTGCTGAACTGTTTGCTCAGTCTGTCGGTATAAGAGTAAGTGGACCTATACATAACAGAAATAGGTCCAAACAAACAATATTTGAAATTATAGATAATTGTTCGCTTCTGTTAATATGAGCTGCCTCAGGCCAGTCAGACTGACTCCCATAGACTTCCTCTCATGCATTTTCAAATATAAAATATCATTTACTGTGATACTATGGCTTGGCTGAAAAATGTATGGTCATAATATACTGAGAGACGTGCATCCATATTGTCCAGCACGTCTAACTAATCAACATTTAAAATTCAATGTTTAATCATTAGTCAGTGCTAATCCAGTGTTTTACATTTTGCATTAGTCCAGAGTTAAAGTGAAACCTTGACTGAGAGACCAAATAATCATTGTCTAGTTTTAAGACTGTGGTAATAAAACAGATTCTTGTGAAAGTGAAGTTTAATGACTATATAATTATAAAGAGCTTAGACTTTGTTATGTATACTGTAGATCAATAAGAAGCAGCACTTTCATTGTACAATTATATTGGCCCTTTAAATCTAGAGTACGAGTACAGTTCTTGAATTTCTCTGTTGTTACTCGAGCACTCCAGGCCCTGGAGACTGGCCTAACCTAAACCTTTACACCCGCCACACGCTGCAACCATGGCCCCCTGGTCCCCTCGCGCCGCTGATTCCAGCTCTCCTCTCCCCTCTGGGCTTCTGAACTGCCCACACAACACTTCCACTGCTCCACATGACCTGACCCACATTAGCGCTGCGCTAACAGCACTGACAGGCCACCATTCTAGCATTTTCTCTGCTTGTCTCACCCTTTTCTCTATCTGTGTGTCTCTCTCTCTCTTTCTGTCTTTGCTCCTGTCATGGCTTACAGCATACGTCAACGTGTGAGATGTGTAGGTAGAGTGAGGCAATATGGAGTCACTTACTCTGAGACGGGAGCTTTATGATTTATTCAGATGTAGGGCTGGAATGAGCAGGCAAAGTTGTGTTCTTAGCACGCGAATCAACCAAAGACTGCACTGACTGCAGCCAGTAAAGTCTCAAATCATTCCAGCCAGCACACTCCAGTGACGACATCCAGCTTATCACATAGTCTCTCTATCACAGCCCTCCATTTCTCTCTCTCTCTCTCTCTCTGTCTTTCTGAGGCTTCAGTGTGGACCGGTTTGTCGCTTTCTGTCCGTTTCCCTCCTTGTCAATTCCAGCCGTCTCATGCACTGAGCATCTTCCTTCTGGTGGTGTTTTAACACCATTTACACTAGTGGCATAAGCAGTAATATCTTTTTGGGTTCTAATCCCTCTATCCATCCCAGCGCCCACCAGGTGGAAGGCAGGACACACCCTGGACAGGCCACCAGTCCATCAAAGAGCAGACACTCAGACATACACATTCACACACACACTCACACCTAGGGGGTAATTTGGCATCTCAAATTCACCTGACTCACCTGAAAACACAGAGACATGCAGTTCTTCTGCATCTGTACACGCACATTACAAGTAGCCTTCATGCTACTGAATGGCCTCTGGAAACCCCTATGTAGAAATGAATGGAGAGCCAGCAACCTACTTAAGTAATAAAACAGACCTAAACATACAGCATGTGAATGGTACTTCCCAATATAAGGAATAGGCCGATGAAAATATTCCCACTATCCTTAAAGCAATTGCCTGTTATGTCACTGGTGAATCCTGTAATTGGTTTGTCTGTTTAAATGAGTAATTGTCCTCTCAGCAGTCTCCCAAATATAGATAAATAAATAAGTAGATAGAATAAGCATGCTCCTGAAACCTGAACAGGGTGTAATTACCTGGTTTATACCGTAATGTTCTAAGCAACATTTTCTATAACTGAGCTTATTAAATGTTGTGATGACTCTAATTAAGTTGTTTGCCTTTGATAAGCCCGGATGAGGGTTACAGATGAGCTGATTGTTTCAAACTCTCTGCTGCAATGAAGCAAATCTCTTAGCACTCTTAGCATGCATGGTGTGGTCTATAGTTATAAGCTACATCTACAGTAAACTGCTTGTACGGCATCATATCATCACTCTGTGTAGATCTGTTTTTTAGTTGTAGAACTGTGCACAAGGGTTGTTGGGTTTTTGAATGAGGTTGCTGCAGTTGTTGGTTGGTTCTCGCAGCATGGAGCCAAGTATAGTTACTATAGTTGTGTTTCCAGCTCTCAGACCAGCAGGAGGGAACACTGCCATACAGCATACATTCTTTCCATTGAGAAAAGCAACTGCATGGTTTAAAGGGGGCATATCCTACATTAGTCTTCTATTTTATCTAGGGCTGTCAGAAAATGGAAATATATTGGAGTAGTTATTATAAAGGGAGGTAATCACAGTTAACTGCATTTGTCTTATTTACTGAGAATGGGGGCTAAAGAGAGATTTTCTTCCTTTTAAAAAGCTGTGTATTTAAGCTCAGCTGTGCAAATAAGCTTCCTCAGGATGCATTTATTGCCTGATTATTACCAGTGATTTAATAGTATTATATTCAGAAGTTTAAAAGAGCCATTTTAAAGCTGTCGTTGAAAAAGGGAAATATAGTCATAGAACTGCAGGAGTGTAACGGAGTGATTGAGGCGGGTTGTAAACGCACAGTGGTTTTATTTAAGTTTGTCCGGGTAACAGGGGTCAAAACACAGGTGGGTATCAATAAAGACATGTCCATAAACTGAGAGACGATAACAGAAACAAAACAAGGGTCAAGAACTGAAGACGAACACAAACACTACAAAACAAGGAGAACAAGAACTGAAAGGAAACATGGCTAGGATTCACGAGGGAAAACAGGCTCAGAACTAACAAAGGGAAAAACAGCAACAGGTACAACAGAGACTTCACAAACAGACAGGGCAAACCAAGGGGTCTTCGTACAAGTCCTAATGAGTACCAATTGATAGCAGGTGTGGAAGTGGGTGGAGGCAGGGGGGAGCAGGAAAAGCAGTGCTATAGCAAAAAGCAACCAGAGGGGGCGTTGTTTGACATGAACAAGACCAGACAGACAGACAGAGATGTGACAAGGAGTATACAGTGTGCAAGTAGCTGGGAACTACTGGTGGCTCAAAAGTTGAACTTTATGCATTAACTGGGTTAAAGCAAACCATTAGTGGCGTAGATGATTTATCTTGTTAAGACTTTATTAACAGGTTATCAATGACACCACTAATTTTATCACATTGTAGCGTCTCACTACCAGTTCGTTTAGCAGTGAACTCACAGCAGGCATGGCCAAACAGAACAGCAAATGTGTGCACTTAAACAGAGACTTAAACACATAAACAGTTGGGAAATTATGTGTATGTGTTATTTGTGATGATCTGTTTTCTATGCTTTACTATACCATATATAGCAAGTGTGCTGCTGATGACCTGCCTGCTATCCTGACTGATGAGTAGTGCTGGCTGGTAGGCTTCAGTAAAAGACCTTTCTTCTAAATTAATTTCCCATGTATTCTTATCTACACCAACACCAAAATATTTTGGGCATTTTTACCATTTTCTAACCTTAAGTCTTAATCGCTTAATTAACCGCCGTTTTTTGTGATGTGCCTTTTGCACTCTCACCGAAATGCTCTGATTGGCCCTGAACTGTGGCTTGTCCAAAAAAAGCAATCCAGGCTAAAACAGGTCATATAACACATAATGTGAAGGGCTGGTCTAAACTGCTGTAGGCTGAATAGCCATATAAATGTGCTGGTTTTTTGGTGAAAGCAATTCATTCAACTCCAGGAACCAGGTGGCTTTGAGCATGTAAAGCAGACCCTCTGCAATGTTGTGGCCCTCCAGGACTTGAATTTGACATTGCTGCTGTAGAAGGATTTGATAGAGAAAAATTGGCTTAGCCCCCCTTTTCCTTTGTAGTGTGAACCTGTCGTGTTTACCCAACAGAGTGGTCTTCATAAGTGTAGTGTAAACCTGATGACACAGGCTTCTGCTGAATTTTACATAGTCATCCCTCTTTTCCTCTTTGGCACTTCAGAAGAGCTTAGCATAAACACGTCATGAAATGTCAAGCTTAAGATATTCTTCTTGTCTGCAGCTTCCATGAAGTGACTCAGGCTGCTCCGTCGACAAGGTTTTATTGCTGTAGGGAAATGATGTCAGACTCCATTCGTGGAGGGCCACTGCACTGCAGTGTTTAGTGTTTCTCTCTGATTTTACACACCTGAGGTATTTCAGAAAGCAGGATTTCTTGGCAAATCAGGTTGATTAAACTTCTACAAAGTGAAGACAGTACGAGAGTTCTTTAGCTCTCCTGCTGTTTGACAGGCCTTGACTTTGGGTTCAAGTTTTCTGGCTAATTAAGTCCTAATTTGCGAGCCTACAGATTGCTGGCAAAAATCCCATTCACCTTAATGAGACAATGTAGCACACAATAGTGAACAAGAGTTTCTTTTTTGATAGAAAAAACTTTTGAACGGTTTAGAGAACAAATTTGACCTAATAGGAAGTTTTATTGCTCAGCCCAATTTAACCAAAATAACTTCCTTTAGAATGTATAAGTAATATAAAATTGCATATGGAATTTGCATATGGAACTTTCTTAGAAAACCTGGACTCTTGCATCACTAATTTTCAGCCCTTGGTTTTGTTTTCATATTAAAGAGGCAGGTCTTACCTTTAATATGGACATGATTTGTTATGGTCATTTTTAGCTGGTTTATTATTAAACATCATGTTTAAAGCAGTGATTAGTAAGCTGCTATTCTGAAATCTGAATTCAAAAAAGTGTGCTAAAATTCTGTTGGGATAAACAAAGGGCCTGCTTACAACACAAATTTTCATTGATTGGATTCATTTAGATTTTATTTGAGCACATGAAAAGTCAGGTGTAAACATGCCTAAGGCCACGTTGGGTGTGGATTACGTTCTCATCACTTAAACCACACTCAGGTCGTCAGAGGCAGATCTTGTCCACATTTAGTACAAATGTTTTTGAAGTGTTTTTGCTGTGCTTCTACAATGACAACAGTAGAAATGGGCTGACTAGCATTTCTTGTCGACACGCATCAGGATAAGCTTGTCGACACGTATCATATGGTAAAAACTAAACGGTAAAAAGATGCAGAATATTAACAACATATTTCGATGTAAAGAAAGTAAGAAATGATCAGCAAGCCAGTTTGCCTTGTATGTGGGTAAGTATAGTCAGATCTCCTCTAATTACACTCTGGAAGCATGAAGTGAAGTATAAATGGAATCCTGATGTATATGCTGATGTATGCCCGGATACAATCTGGACATGAAACACATGTTAATGCCGGCATGCTGAAAATGTGGTTTACTCTTTCTCAGAATGTGATTTTTTCCAGCATTCCGTATAGTTTGTCCAACCTTCCATCAGTTGCTATGAGGAAAAAAAACCCTCACATATGAGTGGAGAATGAACAAGTTATTTGGATGTGATATATCAGAGTGAACACTGAACCCAGTGCTGTGAACCTCCAAGTCTTGAGTGTGACACTCGTGCTTTAGAGTGTGTCTCTGGTGTCTGACCAGCAAACACTTGCTTCATAGAATGTTCATGGGGAAGTGAAGAAAACATGAACGTCCAGTTCTTCTGTCCATTCATTTTTGTCATCCCTCCTGTTTGCTGCCAAACTGTGATGTCCAGAGGCTGGTATGGACCACACTCCAGTACAGACCAGTGCAGAACCAGGGGTTTATTTTTAGCTCTGGCCTCATTGAGGTCACAGTGGGAAGTGTCACACAGTGTAAACGCTCAGCTCTTTTATACCCACACACACACACACACACACACACACACACACACACACACACTAACATCGCCCTTGGCAGCCACAGACCTTCTGTAGGAACACACACACGCACACAGCCCATTCTCCTGCTCCACACAAACACACAAACATAGCTGATGTCAGAATTGCGCAGATTAAAAGTGACGTCACTTCCATAGCGTGGTGATGGTGCTAGAGGTCCAGCATTGGCAAATCACTGAATGAGAAAGGACAGCAGCCTTCTGGCCATGTTCTCCCCTCTCTCTGTTCTTCAGCCTCACTGGAGGCTCAGCAAGAAAGACAGTCCACACAAAGCCTGCTCAGCATTTCCCCCTTTATGTAGCAGGCAGATAAAAAGTGTGTACATATACTACAACCTCATATACGTCATTGTTGAGAAGATTAGGATCCTTTGTTATGATGTTTGGTGACATATTGTCTATATCAGTTAGTGTTGCATTACGGGTTTAAAGTGCAATATGCAATAAAGCTGCTGAAGGATGCAAATATGAAATGCATTAAATTATGATTAGAATGACTTGTTTTTGCTTACCCTTCAGTTCATTAAATCAGAACGTTGATTTGATTGAAAAGAGCTTTACAAAATGACAAAATTGCTATTTTCTAATATGCAAATATAAAAAATAATGATTATGCAATAATTATGCAATATAAAAATGAAAATGTTATGCTCCAAAATTGCTTGTACTAAAAATTTATTGAACTAAACCAACTAAAATTAATGGTAAATTAAGGGCCATAATGGTGATGCTAATTAAACTCCTAGATACTGGTATAATTCCGGACCATGATACTTGCTGTTTGAAACATCTTACTGCTTGGCCAGAGTCATCACATTTAAAATGTCATTAAAGGGTTAGTAGTTATGGACAGAGCAGTCACTTAGATGAATGTGCCTACATGGCTCTGTAGCAGAGTGGTTAAGACACTTGATCAAGTGGGAGTGCAGGGCTCAGGCTCCAGTTCAGACTACTGTACCTTTAGACATGGTTCCCTTTTGAGTAATTTCCCAAAACACAGGAATCATAAGATGATTTAATGCTAGCTTATTAAATATATGATTTGATTGGAAAATAGAGAGATAATATCCAATTACTAATAATCTAGTCTATTTATGTGTTGATGGACAAACAGATTGTGACGAGCGCTGAGCTAAAATCATGGCGAGGTTTATTTAACAGGTTTGTAATCGAACACAGCAGCAACAAGAGCAAGGTGGACATAACAGAAGGGCAAGACAGGGTCAGAGTAGAAACAACCGGACGTCAAAAACCAGGCAAACAATCGGACCAGCAAGAGTACCAAAAGGGCAAAGACAAAAGAGTAAATCAGTAAAACAGAACAACGTCAAAACCAGAGTAACAAACAAGAGTAACCGCAGAAAGTACTGCTTGTTACGCACAGAGTGGCAATACTTTGCAATGGGTTAGTGGGAGAGAGGAGTATATATACAAACGGACTAAATGAACAACAGGTGTGATCAATACACGGGAGACTCAGATCTAGAAAACAGAACGGGATTGGGAGATGTGAAAGTCACATCATCGGGTGGTTGATAAAAAATTGTTAAATAATATACTGTAATTATCTACTTTACATTTTGTGATTTCTAAAGGTATATGTTCAGGTTTTCTCGCTTCTCAAGTCTGGTCATTCTGGAATCTTCTACATCTCTTTTAATCATTGTGGCCATCTATTGCTTTTATATTATTACAACATTGTATCGCTTTTATATTATTACAGACAGCAATTCCAAACACTACTCTTGAAGAGCAGGGTGTGTGTGGATTGCGAGAGTCTCTTCCTGGGAGTTTCTGCACACTTGACTCATGTCAGGACCACTGCTTGTGGATTTTGCAGACTGTTTTGTGTGTGTGCATGCACACTCACATCTGTAGTCAGTGAAAGAACACTGCCAGAGACAGAATCAGCTGCAGTTCTGATGAACATCTGCAGCCTACACACGCACACATGAACATACACACACACACACACACACAGACCACGCTGACGCTACCTCGTGAGAGGCCCAAATGAATCATGTCTCTTGTGGCCCAATCAGATGTGTAAAGCATGTACCGTGACATGTGCAGTATGACCTGTTTGTTTGGTATAGATAGCCGCTCAGTGAACAGAGGCCTGTTAGCTCATCCTGTTCTGTCTCATTAACTCTGAGTGTTATATATATTCACATTTGTCCTGTTCATGATCAAATAATTGGTAAAATCCATGTGACGACAACCATAAAGCTCTCTTTACTGTGAACCAAGAACTGCATTTGAACTTTGAGGTCTTTAAGTGCTGTGATGTAAGCGCAGATGAGGTAACATTAGTGTTTATCAGTTTATGAGGCAGCACAAGGTAGAGTAGAAAGAGTAGAATACCTGGCCTGTGAGGTGACAGGCAGTCTGTATGTATTATATACATGTGCTTCACATCTGAACACAGCTTCACCGTTTAAGATGACGTTCCAGATTATTGAGCACACTGTACCTTCACTTATCGGCTGTTTTATCAGGTGCTCCTGCCATATAAGTCCACCATACACCACCATGAGACCACCACTGACCCAATAGGCCACCCCTATCAGGATATAAATGTTCCATCATGGGATAAACATCATCATTCCCTTCAGGGAAAGGTGAACCCAATTTTACTGTAATTCATGCTGGCAGCTATGTTTCATGTACATCTTGTTCTTGATGAATAATAAACAGTTCAATCATCCTGATTCTTTACTCGCAGCATTGCTGACTTGTACACACACTTCCCTTTCACGCTCTCTCAGCATCAAACCTCCCAGTGCACCCCCACTGCAGTGTCCTGCTGTGTGACCGAGCCATAGTCCACACCTCTGTCCTTACCACTCGCTGCGCTTTCCAGCAAAGCACGCACGCAGACTTTCAGTCTCGGCCTCTTCCTCCCTGTCTGGCCCAATCTTTCTCTTCCCTTCTTTTTCTTTTCTTTCCTATTGTTACATACACCCCACACACTTGATAAAGTTTTTCTCCCTGTTACGCCTGCCCCCTGACTGACCTCAGTGTCTGATCACCTGCTTCTCCACTGCTTGTCAAAGGTTTGGTGAAGCGAAAGAATAGTTTAACTAACATTTTCATTGCTTTCCACTTCTGGAGACAGAACATGGCAATTTAAAGGTTAAAGTAGATGTTGAACTTGCTTCTTTCCTGGTAAGAAGTGTGTATATGTTGCCCCTTATTGTTTGCAGTATGATTTTAAAAGATTACAATATCTTACAAATTGCTCCTTTAACTGCCATAGTAAGTTTTTTACTCCTATAAACTTAACATATTTAAGATTTTATTACAAATATGGACAAAAGTATATTATATAGCTAAAAACATTAAATATTGCCATTGGAAACCCTAATTCTGTTCATCTATTAATTTTCATAGCTGCAATTTGCATGATGCTAATTGGTGGCTATAACTTTCCATTGCTTGTTAGCTACATTAGTCTACTAGCTTCAGTGCAAAACTAAAGTAGCTCCCTTCAGACACCAAAACAAGTCTTGCCTGATTGACTCCATGTGGGGTGAGTGAAAAATTGGGTGCTTTTTATTTTTGGCCTTTAAACAGTGGAGAAGTTACTCTAGCCGCTCGGTCTCAGTGATGGTCCCACAACAGAGGGGCCCTGCAGACAGCTCCTCCAGGGGTAATTACCAATTAGGTGATGCACTTTAGCAGATCAGGGTGCAGAGAGTGGAGCAAATGAAGCTAATGAGAGAGAGTTGGGTGGTGCTGGGGGGAAGCGGGAGTGGCAGGGGAGGGAGGATTACTCCTGTCAGACTGTGACTGTCTTTACATGCTTCATTAGCCGGGGTTTTATATAGCCTGCTCTGACTCCTCCCTGAAGACTGCATTCACTCTCAGACACCCACATGCTGTAGCTTGTTTATCTCGCACTCTCCGGAACCATGCCAAGGGGATTCTAGTTATTGTTAGGAGTGGGCAACGTAATGATAAGTCATCACTATCATGATAAATATCACGAAGGTATTATCCCAGGCTTTCTAGGCCTACCGAGAAGTTCTAATGATATACATCTGCAAGTTAAAGTCTCACAAAAAAGTGTAAAATTGGTCAATCAGGAATTTGCTTTTGTATCCAGGTATGTACAGTGATTTGTCCGATTGGTTGGCACTTTAGGAGATAAAGAGAAGGTCTGGATTAAATATCAGTGTAATAATGAAGTGACAGAGAATCAACTAATTATGTTTTGATATACAATGGGACCGAATCGGTGAATTACAAATTTCGCTCTATGCCTTCTGGAGATTCTGCATTCACTACTGGTTGTGGGAGTGGTAAAAATCCATGGGTTGTTGGAAATGGACTATGTCAGGGCCTTTTACTTTCACTGTGATACCTCTACAAGGTAAAATCTTGGGATTCACATAAAACACGCTTTGTCCTTTAGAGGCTTCAGATGTATTTAATCTGGAACTGCCAGAAAATTTGAATTGCCATTAGCCTCGTGCTAACAAATTACTAGAATCTCATAGGGATACTAGCAGAAATTAGCGTTATTGTTGAGTTGGTGTTTTTCTGCATGTTTTGACCAAAGTTACATTTATGAGCCGGATTGAAGGTCCCATTGATAGCCTTGATAGTCATAATTCTCAATAGATAAATACTCTGATGTTATACTGTATGTCTGTTATTGCCAGACCTTGTCAATTGTATGCCACAAGTTTGGGGGGGGGGGGGGGGATGGGGGGCGTACATTGTTGCTTATTTATTTTAGGTTTTGGTGTTGGGTTAGATTTAGGATTAGGTGTTGGAAAATTAGTGTTATATACTGTATGGTATAGTTACATATGGTTAGGTGGGTCATTGTGGTGGCTGTAATACCGCTGACCCAAACAGTACTGACAAAATGACTAAAATACGTTTTATGAGTAACACCACTGACAATGAATGTTTTTGGAAACACATGAAGCTATCAATATTTTCAGTATCCATGTTTATTAGAAACTATTTTGAGAAATAGTTGAGAAAATTGAGACTTTTGTATTGTTGACTGTTTTATTTTTTTTTGCTGAAATTCCATACTTTGCATGTAATGGCTGTAAAGTTGTGAGGCAATATTTGACTGTGGTTGTAGAATTTACCCTAACATATAATACATTTGGCAAAAAATATAATTGTCAATACTTTGAAGACATTTCATTTATGCATGACAGTAATTTGTTTTTCCGAGGTTTGATAAGTTAAAATTTAAATATAAATAAAATCATAAAATGATTTTCATTTAATGTTTCATACATTACCACTGCACAATTAAGACTATCGATCCCCTTTTTTCTAATAAGACATGCATTTGGGAATTGTTCTTTAAGTACTGACAATATGCTGAGTACGCTCAGAAAAGTATTTTGTCAAAACTGATCTCAGTGATAAACATGTCAAACATGGATATGTGTGTGAGATGGGTGAAGGGAGCAGAGGAGTGGTTCTTGCTCTTTGCTTCCTTATGACGTGGTTGCTCTGAGATTTTTATGCTGATGAGCTCATGTTTAATCACACCTGTAATCTTCCTGCTGAATTATTCATGTCCAGAGATTCGGATCTAGCCGCTGACATGGTGCTATTTCAAGACGATCTGAATAAAATAAAGGAAAAAAAGCCCTGCAGGTTTACATATCCCCTGACATTTCATCAGCACATATTCCTTTTGTCCTTAAAACAGGTTTGAAAGATAGACTCAGGTGACCATGAGGTGCACTCAAGCAAAATCAAATTAAGAGCTGCTGATATCTGTACTTACTATTGCCCATATTCTGTGTTTAATATAAGTGACAGAGGTCAGTATATTCGGCTTGCAAATTTGAACCATTTTAACCACCGTTTGTTTAATTAATATTACTGGAATGGCACCCAGAGCTAGCAAAAAGGGTTTTCCATTCTGTGACCTCTCGGTTTCTTTAACTGTTTTATTTGTAGTTTAGCTTCATGTAATTTAGCACTCAAGACAGTCATTTTAATTTTGAGATATAATCATTTTTATAAAATAACAACCCTCCATGTTTGCTGTTTCTTGGCTTTCTTGGCATTAGTGTTGTGAAATCAATAATAAAAAAACACAAAAATGTTTTGAATATTTCTACCTTGTGAGCTCATTAGTGGTCATTTGATCATATATATTAGCCTACATGAGCTTGCTCACCTCATCTGATTTAACACAGCAAATATCTGGAAAGAACTGACCTACAGTCTACTATCCAGAAAAGAATCAAATAATAGCAATACAATAGAATAGGTTAGACAACCTAAGCTATGCCATACAAACCCCTCAGATTCACACTATTTGATCAACGTCATGCTTATCGCTGCTGCCAAATTGTTGCTATCTTTCTCCCATCAATGCAGTGATGACAGTGGCATTCGTAGAGCTAGCCCTTGTTAATAGAGCATCCCGACAGATGAATGTCAGGTTAACACTGATTAACCACATCCAATAGATACATAGCTTTTAATCACTTTTGCGCTCACAAAAACATTTGACAGCGTCAAAAACAGAATTTTGCTGACCCTTGATTTTATTGATTTGTCCTTGCAGTTCTACCATCATATGCTCACGTAAAAACCTGCAAAGTTTTCAAATTCCAACCTATGTGTGTCTTTTTAAAAAGCCCCTCACGTAAATAAATGTAGATATTTGTATATTTGAATGGCTCACCCTACATTTAATATGCAACATTTTAAGAAAGAAAAAATATAAGAAACATCTTACTGCCCACTAAGCATCTTCTAGATGATACCACATGCCTAGAGTACTAAATGTTTCGGTCTTAGTCTCCAGGGGAAAGCTGGTTGCTGAAGGATACAGATGTGTTTGTGTTGAAGCTGTAAATAAAACACACAGCATTGATTGAGCCTCACAGCCGGTGGCTGACTGGCTATGAGTCATCTGCTGAGATTAAGTGCCCTCACTCACTAATCTTGCACACATTTTATTTTAACTGCTGCTCTTTGTACTTTCTCATTGCCTGGTCAGGAAGGCCACCTCTTAAGGAAAGGTTTTATGGTCAGAAAAAGCTTTCTTTCCATTTGTAAAGGATTTCAGACTTCCCACTGTGTTTGAAACCTCTAACTCGTCAGGTTTGGTGTGGGGCTTGGTGATATGAACTCAAATTTATATGACAGACTTACAGTTACAATAAAATGTACGTTTTCTGCTGTTGATTTAGGTACATAACAGAAACACCATTCTCAATTCTAATACATACAGAGAAATATGGAAAACAGTAATTTAAAAATAAACATTGACTACTTTTTGGTGCATAAATGTAATCAGTAGAATTTAATGAAAACATATGTCAGAAGAATATAGAATATGGGTCCTTTAATGTGTATTGGGGTGGAGCTATTTGTCATATTGAGCTTAACACAGTATCTATGTTATGGTAAAAATCCATGCCATGTTGTCACACAGGCATTTACTTTTGTAGTATACCACTCATCTCTAATTTAAAGCAGCAGCCCATCAAGGCCACATCAAACTCAACTATTCCCATCACATGCTTCAGTCGTGTGTGGTGATTTAAAGTTATGTCCAAGAGCGTGTGGACTTTAGATTGGTGTCGTTATCACCTAGCCTTGAGCTGACAGCTCCCAAGCAGGCACTAAGTCACAAACACATGGCGACAAGCATGTTTACAAGGTGGGTCAGCAGTCAAGGCATGGAGGGTATGGGAGGAATGGAAAGGAGCCAACATTGACAGATGTTGCAGGCGTTAGATTTAGGCGGTAGTGGGGCAGCTATATTACACACGAAATTACACACACTCTGGTTATATTGCTACATATTAAGACATATGCCTCATGCACTAGTGAACTCGTGATGTGACATTCATAAAGACTGACTGAAACTGCTTACATGTGTTGGCTACACGTCCTTTCAGAACCATAGCATTGCCTTCTCACCATGGTTGGATGTACAGAAACTCTTTTGGAAGTTTTCAGTTTTGCGGCAAAAGTGGGGCTTGATTTTCCCCATTCCGTCAAGAATGAAAACTTTAAGTACTGTTTGTCTGCACTCTCACATGATCCGGTTTTTGAAACCGCTGTTGTTTTACCTAACATCCTTCCTTATGCAAGTGGGCTTGTCTTATATCTAATCAGCTCAGAAATATCTCCTGAAAAATGAAGAACTTGTTTTTAATGGTTGTTTGAACTGGAAATTCAGTAAATGAGTGGTGGTCTCTCACTACTATTGGGGACTTCATTAAAGCTTAATATCTGTTTTACTGAACAATGGCTGGGTGACACGGTGGCGTATTGGGTAGTGCTGTCGCCTCACAGCATGAAGGATCTGGGCTCCGTTCCTGTCCAAGGTCCTTCTGTGTGGAGTTTGCATTTTCTCCCTGTGTCAGTGAAGGTTTCCTCCAGGTGCTCAGGTTTCCTCCCACAGCCCAAAGACATGCAGTCTGGTGAGTTGTATATGCTAAATTACCACATAGGTGTGAATGTGTATATTTGTGTGTCTGCCCTGTGATGAATTGGTGGCCTGTCCAGGGTGTTTCCTGTTTTCTGCACATTGAACATTGGGATAGGCTCCAGCATAAAGCAGTTTAGAGGATGAGTGAGTGAGGGTGAGAAAACAATGGCCTGCCTAAAGATAAAATACTGCTAATATCATTTAAATACCCGCCTGTTTTCATTTCCTTTTCCCACAATTCCGTAAACAAATCAGCAGACAATGCCCAACCATACTGCTCTACCCCCCTGTATTCGCTGTTGTTGCTTTTCTCCATGGCCGACAGCTGAGAAATGATGAGCCACAAACTGGGTCGCTTATAGCCTGGCATGAAAGTGATGTGCTCACTGAAGCTGCACTGCATCTACCCTCCTCTGTACATCACTCTCTTTTAGGGCCTGTCCACCCAGCCTTTGGCCCAGGAAATGCTCTTTGTGAGCATGTGTATGTGTGCACTCTGGCTTAAAGCTAGCCGACACACTGCCTATAAACGTGGAGTACAAATGGCTGATTGAAGGAGCAACAGAGACCTCGGAAATCCATTATCACACTACTGTCATGGTGTTCTTTAACCAGTGACAGACATAGTGTTTCAGTCACCTCTGGTATAACCTCTTACATCATGTATTCACTTTTGTGGGTCCCACTGGCCACTTAGTGCGAATGATGTTAAAAATAGTTTTATAAAAAAGGAACAGAAACACTAAAATAGCAGCAGCGAGCTGAGATTTGTCTGAAGGTTTGTCTATTTTTATCGCTGTACAGTGTCAGAAACCACAGAAGGAAGTATGTTTGAAATGACTTAATAGCCCAGTATGTGAAGTTTGCACAACACTGATCACTTGGTACAAGCTTCATTTGGAGTGTTCCATTGTTCCCAGGGTTCTACGATCCCAGGGTTCAGTGCTCATAGTCCCCTATGTTGCCAAAGCCCATGTTCCTAAAGTTGAATGTTTCCAAAGTCCTATGCTCCTAGGTTTCTCTGATCTGTTCCTCGGGCCTATGTTATTATAAGACTGTGGAAACTGTGGAGACATTGGGACCTGGGAACGGAGGGCTCTGTGTTCCCAAGATTCTATGTTACCAGGACCCTATGTTTCCAAAATTCCATGTTCTCAAGTTTCCATGTTTCTAATTCCTTATGTTCCCATGGACCTATGTTGCCAAAATCCTGTGTTTCCAAGGTTCTATATTCCTAATATAAATTGTTCCCTGGGCTCAATGTTTCCAAGGTCCTTTATTTCTATAATGCTTTGAAAATACAGGATCTTGGGAACATTGGGCTACACAGCATGTTACATAACTGGAAAAATGACATTGAATGCTAGTTTTGGGCCGGAATGACCCTTTAACTTAAACACAAAAACTCCAGTGTGAAACTTGGCTGATTGACTACATTTAGTGTAAGTAAAAATTGTGCAAATTAGTTTATTCAGCCAAATTACTCCTTTAAGATTTCTCTTGTTTTATGTAGGCATTGGTTCATGGGATAAAGCCCTCAGGTGGAGGAATAGCTGTCTCTTTAGTTCTGCAAGGAGTATGTTAGGTCCTCTCTCGCTTCATCTCTTGCTCTCTAGTTAACCTAGAAACAAGTCTGACTCCCTGCTCTTTCAGATTGGATTTGTCACCTGACTGTCAGTTCCTTTCTCTTTCTCACACTCTCACTCTCTCGCTCACTCTGTGTCTCTTGCTTACTCTCTATCTTCCTCTCGCTACTTCTCTCCCTCTGTATGTCACCCCCCCCCCCCCCACGCCTTGCTCCGCTAAGCTCCTGTCCCCTGTGGAGTGTGTGGCCTGAGGCAGGCACGTTGCAGAGGTCGTTCATGAGCCCTTCCACTCGTGTATTTATTTATCTCAGCTGTAACTATACATCTCCAGCAGAATGTGCCCCTGTGTCTGGGCAGGGCTTTGTACCAGATTATGAAATTAAAAAAAAAAAAAATGCGCAGGCGCCCTGACAGCGGAATAGAGGTCATAAGTTCACTTGCTAGCAGTATAAGATTTGAGGAGCTTTTCACTGTTTGACTGCATTAGCCTGCAGGGTACCAGAAGGATGTGATGAGCCTGTGTGAAGAAGAGTCTCAGCATCCTTGCAGTAAAACACACAAGTCAAGGTACAAAGCAACCTTGTCAGGAAATAACTGTAAAAGTTACTTTTAACTGCTGTAACTTTTAATGAATATAACCTAGTCTATTTGTTCATTCATCATTTACAACATATTGTAGATTCCTGGGAAAAAAGAACTTAATACCGATCAACTGATCATATTCATTTTGAAATGTTAGGTATATCCAACATTAGTCTGAACAGATCTGTCTCCCAAACTGACCCACGTGTGCAGGAGAACAATGCTTCCCGTGGCACACTCACCCAAAGTTAAGTAATCATGGCAGCTGATGGATGCAGGTGTGCTCCTGGAGGTTTCAGCTTTATCCCCACCAGCATCACAGGAGCCATCACAAAGTTCCAGTGTCTGACAGCTTGCTTTGCTTTTTGGCCAGTACACTTTGCCTCCAGACCTTCAAGTTTTATTCAAGTTTTTTATCATGGCTGCGTTTCGTTCACAATCTCCTAGAACACAGGGAGGTTGCGATTAGGCCTTCTATTTATATGTGATACAGAAACATCACCTCAAGTGTTTGAGGTCTGGGTGGGGCGAAATTGTGATGAATGTTCAGCTGAATTGACGTAAAAGCCACATTGTGCCACACCGCATATCAGATACGCATTTCAGTAGCCCATATGAAAGGATCCCAAATCAGAACTGAAAACATCAGATTCAGGTTGTTTATACTACCGCACAAAAGACACATCTGTCACTTTTACCTGCTGTGTAAATGTAGATTTAGGGGCGATGTCATTAAACATGTATTCATTTTAATGGTACAGTATCAAACACGGTCTATTCAACAGCAGGAAAAATGTAGGATATGGATTTTTAATTGTGAAGAGCAGTTGCCATTTCAAATTCTGTAAAAAGTATAAAAACAACATAAACAAAGTTTTGTTCTGACAGGCACTGATATGCTATGGATGTTACAGATACAGATTAAGTTCAAAATGCTGGCACATGCTTTTGATGCACAGCTGATATTTAAAACCTAGCAAATCTCAGATGTACTTGTGTTTTCTTAATCTAATTGCATAACTATGCAGCTCTTTCACCATGAAGTTGAGCATAGGACTAAAGCCAATTGCTTGATTGTACTTTTGTGAAGTATTTTGCGTAAACAGAGTAATAGCCTCATGCAGCGCTTGGCCTGGTTTCTTTAAACAGTTGTTTGGCTTGATAATGTGTACTCTTGCTGTCTTGTTTGGTGCAAAGCAGTAATCTCCTCTAATCTTGCGGCGTGTGTGCATGTCTCTCTGTATGTGAACGTGTCTTCTCTATGACTGACCTCAGGTTTGGAGGACTGACATTAATAGGCCTGATGTTGTAAAGGCTTGACACACATCTGGAGGCGGAAAGCAGGAAACTGCCCCACAGCTGCTGAGAAACAATTTAATGCCTCTCTGACCTTACTGTGCTAGAGGCAGACGTTCACTGAAAGGAGGCCACTTCATTCTCCTCACATGCTGTCCTCAAATCGAACTCCAGCTGACAGACACAAGTTAGATGGCATTCGGCCGGCCCTCGTCAATTTGGACAGTCTAAAGTCAAAACTATTGATTTAGCGATTAACTGGGAGATTAACAGCAACTGGTAAATTTTTACAATACATTTCTGCTACAATAGATCTGTGGCATCTCTCAATACACAAGTAAAAAATATATATAAATGAAATAAGATGTGGTAGATGCCAATACTGATTTTAATGGGATAAATCAGTAATACGCTGTAAGGCCAAAAGTAAGAAAACACCTGACCATTACACCTGTTTGAGCTAATTGTCATCATATTACAAAACTGTGGCCACTAACCCCCCTTTACCCCTCTTTCTGTGGCTATAGCAACCTCCACTATTCTGTGGATTGTGTCTGTGGCCATTCCATTCAAAGAGCATTTGTGAGACAAGAAGGCCTGGCTTGCAATTGGTGTCCCAGTTCATCTCAGAGGTGTTCAGTGAGGTTGAGGTCAGGGCTCTGTGGCCCTGCAGTTCTTCCACACCAAACACGTCATGAACTTGTCTTTGTGGAGCTTGCTTTGCATGCAGCGTCATGCTGGAACAGGAAGGATCCTTCTCCAAGCTGTTACCACAAGTTTGGAAGTCTGTCTTTTTATCTAGGTAGGTAGCTTTCTCCTGGCATCTAGAAGCACGATGCATCACTCCAGAGTACATGTTTCTACTGCTTTACAGTCCCGTGCCAGTGTTCTTTACATGACTCAACTCAGTGCTTGATATTGGACATAGTGATTCTAAGCTTTGGCGCCTTTGTCCAGTCATGGTAACCCATATAACGGAGCTTCTGAAGTACAGTTATTGTAGTAAAGTTGCTTCCAGAGGCAGTTTGCAACTCTGTAGTGAGTGACGCAACAGAGGATAGGCGATTTGTACGCGCTACACGCTTCAGCACTTGGCAGCCCCGCTCTGGAGCTGAGCTGTTCAGTGCTGCCATTTCACAATAATAGCACTTACAGTTGACGGGGACAAATCTAGCAGGGCAGAAATTTCATGAACTGACTGGTGGCAAAGGTAGCATCATATGATGTGCCACTTTGAAGTCGCTGAGTGACTCATTCTACTGCCGGTATTTCTCTATGGAGATTGCATGACTATGTGCTAGATTATACATTTGTTAACAATGGGTGTGTTGAAACACCTGAACTCAGTAATTAGGAGGGGTGTCCACATGCATGTTAAGTTTACCACTTCACTGCTTCAGTGCGACCTTCTTATGTCAAACTCTAAAATTTAAAGGTGTACAGAGTACCCTGCAAGTGCCAAAGAAATTAATCCTGTCTTAATGTCTAATGTCTCACTGTCATACTTTCAGAGATGTTGACTTTGTCCGCTTTAGTTCCAGAAATGGTTTGGTAAACACGCCTACCAAAGCAGCATAATAAATAATGTAAACTTTGTTGTTTCTTGTTTTGTTATACTTTTTTAAAAAGGGAACAGTGTTTGAAAAAGAAACAGATTTGACATTTGCATCTTGCCTAGTGCAATGGTGGCATTTGGCTCTTAATGCTGGCTGCACTGAAGGGTCCTGACATTATTTGTGGACAGAAATAGAGTAGGCTAACCTGTTTGTTCCATACAGCAAACAAGTAAAGGTGATATTACAGGAGTTTCATTTCTAAACATTGAAATCAGAGCAATTCTAATACACGTAGAATATGTGTAATAAAGTGGAATGTTATGCAAATCTTGATCTCAGTGTTTATCTCTGGCTTCTGTCTTTCAAGTATGTCAAGCCTCTAGAAGAGAGCTGTTATGGAATATTGACAGTGGACAGGAGACTGTAATAATACCTACATCAGCTGAAGTTCAAGCTATCGGATGGCTTACCTGCTGTTTTTAGCTAGGCAACATTTTTAGAAACAGTTTATTATTTGGGACCGTACCTGTGTTCTCAATGTTCTGTTTTGCCAGGGCTCCCAGGGTTGATGTATTTATGTAATACATTGTACCCCATTATGATCCATTAGCGAAACCTATGAAAAGTCATGTTTAACATCATTGGGTCATCAACAGTCATGCAGGGAACAACAAGATGTAGATTAGGAATATCCTCAGCTAGGTAGGGGTGTGTGTTGCCAACAGTATGATACGTATTGTGATACAGGGATTATGATTCAATATATTGCGATACTGTAAGCACAGTGATATTTTGTGATTATTTAAATCTGATTTTAGGAAAACTGTCATAAAACAACACACCACCATATGCATAGGTTTGCTAATGCTAACAATACCGGTGTTCCACTCTACTTGTGGAAGAGTCTGATGGCTACAGATAAATTACAACACAGCTGTCTAGTGGTCTGATTTTTGAATTGTTGCTTTGTCTAGTTGTAGTGTAATCCATTGCACCGTAAGTCGTTACTAGTGGTGTAGCCCCTAGCCTGCAAGTCAACAAGGAATTACTGGCTCCCGCACTCATTTGGGCTGTTTTTCAGAATTCCAATCCAAAAATAAAAGGCCATAGGAACATGGAATGTTGCAAACATGACCACTATCATATAGTGTCAGAGAACACATGTGCGAGAGTCCTTTTAATAATTCATGAGCCAGTGATGATTTATGTATGCAGTTTTCACAATGTTGACAAGCGACTACAAGCTTCTATTACCTGTTAGCGATATTAATCTTGTAGGTCTGGTGAAGAATTAAGCAACAAACTTGGAATACTAAGCATGTCTTGGCTGATGGGCTACATTTGGGGGTAATCAGAAAGTTGTAGAAGGTTTTTTGCAGAACCGTCTCTTGTAGAACCATGCAGCGGGAAGCTGCATTCATCATTCACTCTAAAGAAGCAGCTGCAAACTTGGTTTTTCTCATGGCTTTCATTGTTTATCGCTTCATTCATTCTTCACTGAGAGACGGATGTGGCTGTGCAAGACTGTGATTAAATCCAGCTTCACCACCCCCCTCCAGTTCTCTACTCTGCTAGTTATTTTGGGCACATTCAGATGGGCTGTTTTTTTCTAGAAGGATTAAAACCTTTGCTGAAGTAAATGCACTGTCATGCCGTAATACACAAATGCTTGTTTGTTGACAGACATAGGGCTTAGGTCTCTTTGGACCTGTCTGTGAATGCCTGCTTTGTATAATGCACCTTCTCTTGTCTCTCGCTGTTCAGTAATGATCATGCTGTTGGCATTTAGTGAGCTGAGGCTGCATTCTAATCAGCTGCTGGCCAGTCGACCAGAAAACGACGATGTAGCGGTTAATTCTGTATTGATGGCATTGCCTCCCACTAAACGGGTATCGACTGTCCTGGCCAGACAGATCATTCCCTTTCCCCCCCATTGTCAGTGATGTCATCATGCCGCGTGCCATTCCAACGACCATCCGCATCCCCTCGTGGTTGTCCTCATGGTGATGGTCTGCAACAACTCGTGTCCTCTGTGCTGCGCTAGTATTGGCCTCATAAAGAGTAGCTCTGTGACTGTGAACCGCACAGAAAGCGATATATATGTGTACGCAATTGTTCTTTAGAATTTACCATATTTCTACCACATGTCTCTTGGCTTGGACGTACATTTGTTGCGAGGAAAATCTGGAATTGGTATAGATTATTTATAGTATGTGAAGGTTTGTGAATCTTTTTAAAGGTAAATCTTTTTTTTTTTTTAGTGGTTCTTCTCTGACAAAGATCTCCAAAGATCTGTGGTTTGTCCCCCTTTTTAACAGTGTAGGATTAAAGTGTGCAGAATTGGTGTCTAACCTTAAGAACCATCACTAATGAAATTGAATTCTTGTGCAATTAACTAAACTTTTTGTGTTTTAATAAAAATTATCATGATTTTATGTTTATACAGCTGTTCAAACTGTTTTTGCTAATTATAGTAGCCTATTGACTAGCATTCAGATTTAACTAAAAATGAGCTAAAATAGTCAGAACCAAACAGTTACTGCTGAAACATTTGGTAAAGTTTTGGTAGTGTTCAGTAAAGTTGGGTAATTTCTTTTAATAAAAGAAAACTCTGACTTTAAACCAGGTTTGGTGATATATGTATAGAAAGTAAACTAGATGTGCGTGAAAGTAATGCAGCTAAACAAGACACAGGTGCTGATGATGAGCAGGAAGTTCCAATGCAAATCCGATTTGGGTCACATAGAGAAGAAGAGAGACTGCGGATGCATCTAATAGTTCTGACTGTTGACTCTTTAATTATTCACTTTTATGTCCTCTAGCCTGTGACCTGGAAATTGTTCTAAGTTCCCATTTATGGACCTATCGAATCCTTAAACATACTCAGAGGAATTATGGAGCAAGCAAGGACAGAGGAAATTTCTGGAGAGAGTATAGCCTATATGATATGTGTCAACTGGTAGAAACAGTAACCCTTCTAGGTACTTATATGCAGCTTTGAAACTCTATAAATTCACTGATACCATGTAATATATAAATGTTAAAATCATTAGCAGCATCACCAGATTATCTCATAAATCAGATGTGATACCAACCACAGTCTGTGCTCACAAAGGGGGAAAAGCAAATCGGGACACGACAGAAATTTAGATTGGGCATTTATGTCCATTATTATAAGTGTATTAGTAAAACTGTATTAGATCAGGTTTCCTGTATTCCAACCTTATAAAACAGTGGTCAGTACGAGTCAATGCACTGCAGAATGAAAATTGAGCTGCAAACGATGAAAACACATCAAAATGACTATACCAGTACACGCTGCAACTACAAAAACAAGACAATGGAAATGTTTCCAGACATGTCAAATTTCAATCCCAGATATGATTGATAACGTAGCACAGCTATGACTGCTGTGTTGTAACTGACTGCAGCTTAGTATTTGTAGAACGGCTGTAAAATTTAGGTGCTGTTGTTGACATTGTTTTTCAATTATCGGGTGTTTTATTGTACTGTGCATAGGACCTTCTCAGTCACCACATTGTATGGCCACAAACCTCGAAAAATGAGGGAAAACGTTTTATTTTACATGAGAAAACCACATGGCTTGACACCTGTGCTTTGTAGTCATTCTATGGTTACTACAGCTACTATGAAAGGATGGAGGTGGAGGACTGACACCACAGGCACAATGGCTCAGAATTAAAGCCAATTGTTAATGTGTCTGGATTTCAATAGAACATGCCTTGTGAAAAGTAAGCTGATGATAGAATCTTTTTAGGCTCACTCCTCAATATTTGAGCATCTCATATACACATACACATGTAAATTAAGTTTCTATGGATGTTAATTAAGTATTTAACAGTGCCTTGTTGTGAATTGAAAGATCGGTCGAGCACCATGACGGGGTGATGCAGCAATGCTGTTTGTTGTCAACAAGACATTGGAAAGTGATGAAGGCCATCTCATTTGACATAAAAGCATTTGACTCACATGTTTAACAGTGTGTTCTTGGTTGAGGAGTGGTATATGTCCATTCCTTGCATCTCTGGGATGCATCTTAACTCCTCCCGCTGAAGCTGTGAGGAAGTGATGCGAGGATAAGTGTGAGGATCAATGCCAAATGGATTCACCAGCTGAGGTATGTTCAGTGGTCAATCTCAAGCAGCATCATTTTTTAATGAATTGATGACTTGCTGCACGGCTGCCTTAACAAGGTGCTGTTAAACACCTAATTAACATTAATATGAGTTGTGGTACGTACACTTGTATCACATTCATAAAGGGTGATGTTTGAACATTCACAAGGTCATTTTTTTGCAGTCTGATCCCATTAAAGTGGAATTAGATCGATGTTGTAAAATTTCTGCATTCTTCAGTTATTCAGTTGTAAACAAAAGACGTTCATTGACGGTCATTAAAATGTTCTTAAAGGAAACCAGGACTGTTAAGACATATAAGCCCAAACATAGTGTATGTGTCCAGTACCAATCAAATATATTGTATAAACAAAGCAAAATACTTTATTTATTATTAAAACACAACATGGTTGCCATTTTTGTTGCTGCAACAAATAGTTGCTCTCTGTCTTGTGCACTGAGCAAAAAACAACACGCTAAATGTCTCATTTAACTCTATCATTCAGCCTTTACAGATTTTGCTATAGTATGACTTTCTATGGGATCGACTCTGCTGCATTCACAGGACATCGTCACAGTGTGGGGGGTTTGGACTATTTGTCATGCTTTTTAAATATACAAAACATTTCTATTAAGTTTCTATGAAGTTTATTTGTCATTTTAATAGTGTACAACTCTTAACCATTAGGATTCTCTTCAAAGATGGCAGACCATGATTGATTTCCAGGTCACGGGTTAGCAGACTAGTAATGAAAAAAGGAGGAGGACTAGACTATGAGACTATGAAAACTAGAGCTATGAGATCAACCGGTTCCTTGTGTCATGGGGGAAGAGCTAAGGCATGCAGAAGGCATGCAATTAAAGGAGAACCTTTCAGAATGTATGCCTAATTAATTCATTTAGATGTGATTAGAGTGGTTTGGTGTGAGATCCAAATATTAAAAGTTTTAAAGAAACTTGCCAAGAATTGTTCACAGTAGTGGGGATAGGAACCAGACTGAGTTGAAAGGAAGAAGAGGAAGCTGAGTTGTCTAAAAGCTCCCTCACAGAAAGTTAACTTATGAAAATGGTAAGAATATGTTATATGATGCCTGATATACTGCTTACGACAGTTTTATGAGAAGATTTTGACCTAAAGGTTTTGTTTATTCTATTCATGGCAAAAAGGTTCATGCAGGGTGTGGTAAGGCAAAATAGTTCCCAAAGAAAACTTATTTTTTAATTTACTCAACGTTACATAGCAAAATTCATTTAGAAGATGTTTAGGTGTTTTAGGTAGCAAATGAAATGGTTATATTTGCAGTGCAGACGGTTTCAGCCTCATCATCATCAAATCAAAATACCAGCAAATCATTACACATCCAAGCACAATTAATGACTGTTTACATCTCTACAACTGAATTATGAACAGCAGCTTACTGGAATTTCACTTTTGAAATATGAGATGCAGCCTGTGACAGAGAGATGCAGAGCAGTTCTCCAGAGATAGATATTCGGTCTTCTCCACATCTCATCTTTTTGAGCAAGTTGAGAAATTATGCTGTCTTAAGGGCAAAGTGGTAAAACACCGGCAGTTTCATCCATAACAGGATTGTGCATGGATAAATGTTTTTTATTACGCGGCTTTGTCTGCAACATAAATGATTTCCCTTGTGCTGCCATGCAAAGCTGCTAGTTTCACAGTCCCTGTCGCTGCCGGGGTTCGCTGGACTGTTCTAGAGAAGTCGAGACTGGCCTGCAGGTCCACTGGTGTCCTTTACCTCTTTCACACGGGGATCAGAAACACTGCCCCTGGCCTTGCCAGCGGGACTTTACTTTCCCACACACATACACTCTCTCTCTCCTTCTCGTCTCTCCAAAGAAGCGGCTGACGTAAATCTGTCTGCGGCCTGTTCTTTTTTTGGGCCGAAAGGTGATCTAGGCACTGTAAATGGAGAGCTGTTTCTGTCTTTGGAATGAGTGACTTCACTATGAGCTGAACTTCTCCAGCCTGTTCTCCACCTGCCCGTCAGACATGTCTTGCTAACAGTTCCCATGGTGATGCTTTTGACCACTCAAGGTTATGAAGTGCTTTGTAAAAGGTGGCTTATCTTGACTGAGAAAGTTATCAAAAATTGATTAAAAAAGGGCCCCTGAAGGGCCATAGAGGTAACACAGATATCTGTATCAGTCCCTCGGTCAATTAGATGTCTTTGTCACTCTGAGGATGAATCCAGGCAGGGAGTGAGGACTGTAACCTGTGACAGCACTCTGGATTTTGACACTTGTAAATTAGGCTTCAAGCTGGAGTGAATTATTGCAAGTTCAGTACATCATCTGGAATGCTATTTGATATTCTGTTCAGGGCCGTTGCTGCAGTATGACAGCATGATTGAATGCATCCAGCGGCCTTGTCCAAAGGATCAGTGCAATCAGAGCCAGTTATCACAACCCAATGACCAAATCTCTGAGCTTCCTCTATCAAAGCATCTTTGTCCTTCAGCAAGGAGCAAGAGAGAGATACTTTGTGAAAAGGAGCAAGAGAGAGAGACATAGGCCTAAAGCAGATCCTGTGTGGAAGATGGTGTAAAAATTGTCCTCTAGTGCAGATATGGAAGATACGCCTGCTGAGCCCTCCTTTATTATTCATCTGCTAAAGAAGAGCTAAATCACATGTTCCAGGCTTACTACTGAACTACACACTATATCATAAATCTGTTTCACACTCCTCCTTGCTCTCTCTCTCTTTCTCACTCTTGGACTCTTGGCAGAAATGAAGATTTTTCAAAATTGCAGTGGTACATAAAAATGTTTCAAACCTGCGTAGGTTACTATGCATGTTAGTACATTTCTGTTAATAGCAAGCTTACTTAGTCTGCACCCTGTAAAGTAACCTGCATGAAAGTAAGTCTGCTATTAAACTTGACACTGTTCTATAACAAAACCAACTACACCAAATATACTGTACTCCTGCCAAAGCAACTTAGCTGCCACAGCTTGTATAACAGTGTAAATTTGCTGTGCCCTCAAAATAATTCAACACACAGCCGTTAAAGTCTAAACTGCTGCCAACAAATGTGAGTACACCCCTAAGTGAAAATGGCCAAATTGTGCCCGAAGTGTCAATATTTTGTGTGGCCACCATTATTTTCCAGAAGTGCCTTAACGCTCTTGGGCATGGAGTTCACTAGAGCTTCACAGGTTGCCACTGGAATCCTCTTCCACTCCTTCATGAAGACATCACGGAGCTGGTGGGTGTTAGAGACCTTGCGCTGCCCCACAGATGCTCAATAGGGTTTAGGTCTGGAGACATGCTTGGCCAGTCCAGCACCTTTACCCTCAGTTTTTTTAGCCAGACAGTGGTCGTCTTGGAGATGCGTTTGGGGTCGTTGTCATGTTGGAATATTGCCCTGCGACCCAGTTTCCGAAGGGAGGGGATCATGCTCTGCTTCAGTATGTCACAGTACGTGTTGGCATTCATGGTTACCTCAATGAACTGTAGCTCCCCAGCTGGCAGCACTCATGCAGCCCCCTCATTGCTGCCACACACGCTTGATGCCATGTGAACCAAATACGTTCATCTTGGTCTCATCAGACCACAGGACATGGTTCCAGTAATCCATGTCCTTAGTCTGCATGTCTTCAGGAAACTGTTTGCAGGTTTTCTTGTGCATCATCTTTAGAAGAGGCTTCCTTCTGGGACGACAGCCATGCAGACCAGTTTGGTACAGTGTGTGGCATATGGTCTGAGCACTGACAGGCTGACACCCACCCCTTTAACCTCTGCAGCAATGCTTGCAGCACTCCTACGTCTATTTTCAAAAGACAACCTCTGGATATGACGCTGAGCATGTGCACTTAGCTTCTTTGGTCGACCATGACGAGGCCTGTTCTGAGTGGAACCTGTCCTGTTAAACCGCTGTATGGTCTTGGCCCCATGCTGCAGCTCAGTTTCAGGGTGTTGGCAATCTTCTTATAGCCTAGGCCATCTTTATGTACAGCAACACTTCTTTTTTTTCAGATTTCTTTTCAGAGGGTTCTTTGCCATTAGGTGCCATGTTGAACTTCCAGTGACCAGAATGAGAGAGTGTGAGAGCGATAACACCTAATTTAACACACCTGCTCCCCATTCACACCTGAGACCTTGTGACACTAACGAGTTACATGACACTGGGGAGGGAAAATGGCTAATTAGGCACAATTTGGCTGTTTTCACTTAGGGGTGTACTCACTTTCGTTGCCAGCGGTTTAGACTTTAATGGCGGTGTGTTGAGTTATTTTGAGGGCACAGCAAATTTACACTGTTATACAATCTCACTTTTGTGAGATACTGTACATGTATCAAAGACACCATCCAAATGGTCATGTAAAAATGCATAGCAGTTGTATTCAGTTCATGAAACTACACAAAATCATAAGTGAACATTACAGCAAGATATCCATAAAATGTAAAATGTGGTAAGTTACTAGAATGAAAACAGAGAGGGATATTCTATGTCTATTCAAATTTATGTTTAATAAACCAAGTGGAGTAATAATGAACCTAGTCTGAGACAATGAACACCCTTGTTAGCTTCCTTATATAACAATGAAAATCCCATACAGCTGCTAGCAGAAATTAGCATCACTATAGCAGTGGTAACAATGGCAGTAAATATAAAATTGCTTCATTATTTCTAGATCTTTCTCACTTGTTACAACTTTCCTTAAAGAACATTAGGTGCAAGATTGGGAACAACATTGTTAACTTAAGACAGTGTTCTCACGAAGTGGGCATCATCTTTAAGGAACAGTGACGATAATTGCATATTGTGACGTAGATTCTTACTCTATGCTACACCATGCGTTAAACTTTAGGGGGCACTGCAGAGGCTGAAATGACAATGGAGATACCTGATCCTGCATAGAGATGCTGTCTTTGTACTATACAAAGGTCAGCAGCTGCCTAGGGCCCCCATGAGCCAAGGGCCATATAAAAAAGGGAATTAGTTATTCTGTATGGCTTGTTTGTATGTACCCTATTACAAAAAATACATATAAACACACATTTTAAAAATAGCTGTTTGTGATCTTATTATTCACTACTTTTCTCTCTTTGCTGCATGTATTTGCATGTTTTAGACATTGTTCTCTTATGTCAAGTAAACTTACCTGGCAATATAGTGAGATTTTCACTTAATAAAATTAGATAAATAACAAAGCGTCTAGAAATAAAAAAAGATAATTATGTAATAAGTTTATACATTTCCTGTAATAAGAAATCAATTTCTTATCAACAGTCTCAAGATATGGAAAAATTATATATCGAATGCATTTGAAGTTCGTCCAGGGGCCCCTTTCCTGGCTTTTGCCTAGAGTCCAAGAATCACTAAATCCATCCTTTCTAGCGTTTCCTGCTGATATGTGCCCAATACTGATACCCGTTGATACTACTATGCTCTTTCAGTTTTCAACCATGATAGTAAAATATAGGCCAAGCTGCCTTTCTCTAAACCTTCTGATTTGTCAGGATGTCATTCGTCAGACTTCTACCCTGAGCATTCTGTACCACTATCAGAGGATGGATCTGAAGAGAAACAGACAGAAACCTTAGAAACTGTTGTCTTATTCTGCATGTCATTGTGCAGATGCTTTGTGATTTCACCATACACTTTTCAAAGTTCAGTGAAGTTTGTTCTTCTGTAGAGGTGACATGATTCTTCTGTCGCCTCTTATGGTGCAGAAGATAAAGGAACTTAAAATGAAGCATCTAAAGCAGCACTGGTGTCTTTATACAGCTACAAGCTTAGTAGGAGAGTGTGAGGGTGTGTGTTTCTGCCTAGGACAAACACATCCAGCCCTATTTCTGTTAAAGTCACACGCTGCCTGACAGAATGGGGTTGTTATGAAGGGTGCTAAGTCTGTACATTTATTTTGAAGCTTTTCAGAGGGTTTCGCAAATTAGTGACAAATAATGCTAATTTTGTTTTGTCACCTCTATTAACAGACTGTAATTGGTACCACTCGTCTTCTCGCTGTAGCGGGCTTTGTGAAGGGTGGGCAAATTAACAGCAGGGCCATGCGATGAAGAAAAATGTTCTCTAAACTCAACTCTTACCAACTCCTAACACGTCATTGTCCCATGCATATATCAGGCTAAACAACTCTTCCTCAGAGGACTCTTGTCTTTTCTCAGTCTTGCACAAGATAGAAGCTAATGTTTCATTTCGCTTACTGTTGTCCCAGTTTAAAACCACCTAGACAACAAATCAATACCTGCCTAAAGCCTAATACATAATGGCTAATCCTGCAAATGGAAGAACAAAAGAGCTGAAATGTTGTCTGGGGTTGATTTCAAAGGCTTTCGGCCTGCTTTGTAAAGCAGAGCTTGGGTAGATTGCTGTTATGGATAAGCACGGTGGAGACTTCCAATCTCCAAGGGGTCTGGATGGACAAGTGGGTTTATTACATTTCCCACATGCATGTGAGCTGCCGCAGTATTTGCTGACCATGCTGTGGTCATTCCAGTCATGCAGTAAGACCCAGTGAGAGTTGAATGAAAGATTCAGGCATGTAGATGCATAGCTTTGTTAGCTGGCACCGGGCAGCTGTTGTTAGCATGCTTCAGTCTGGTCAGGTCTCCCATGTGAGAAGTGCATGGTTATGGTTAGTCTGCAATTCTGGCTGTTTACTCAGCATGCATACACAATAGGAAGTAGACTGGACATGGATCGTAAGTGGCAGGATCAGTTTGTCTAAGGGGGCAAAAGAGATTACTGAGGTGGCACAACCACCTTTAGCCATAGAATGGCCAGTGCCAGGTTTTATAACTGATAATTTTATGAAAGCTGTCTTTCTTTAAGCATTACCTTTGTTAGAGTGTGGTAATAGGTTTTCCTTGCTGTAGCTACAATCAAATATTAAAGTAAAAAAAATAAAATAAACATCAACATACCAACAATATGAACAACACACCTACAGTATTTCTAATGATGGACAAATAAAACTCTATCCATCCTCATAAACGTAGAGTGACACAGTCTACAATGGGCTAAATTATCATGCTAGAAAAAAAAATATATATATATGATGTATTTGCAGTGGCAGGTCCCAGTATTTATATATGTTTATATATAAATAAAAATTAGACAAAAGGAATCCAATTGAAAATGGTCCCACATGGACCAAATATCTGCCCTCTACATTGTATGGAAAATACCTGAAAAATGGACCATGTATATGGGTCCTGGGTTTGATTCCCGATCTGAGTGCCTGTGGTCCTTTGGTTCTCTGCATCTGCGTGGCTTTCCTCCGGGTGCTCCATGTTCCTCCCACAGTCCAAAGACATGCAGTCTGGTGAATTGGAGACACTAAATTGCCCCCAGGTGTGTGAGTGAATGCGTATGTCTGTGTCTCTGGTCTGTGATGGATTGTTTCAGATAAACAAAAATATATGTACATGTATTTGTCTATATTTGGCTTTTCAGGCCTATTTAAATGCTAATTTTAGTTTTTCTTTCCCGAAGAGTCCAACTTGGTAACCGAGGTTAATGGAACTAATTACTGACGTAAATATCAGTCAGTATATTGTAGTTCATTTTAAATAAAATGGGTTAGGTTTATGTGTGTTTTAAGAAACAAAACACCTACTTTACAAATAGAGGCTGATTTTAGCAGTAGCCGCTGCTCTTTGAGGTGTAATATGTGTATTGCAGATAAGATTATCTTGTTTAGTTGCACTACAAGTTAAGAAAAAAACATAAATTTCTTTCTTTTGCATATGGGGAATCATGTATCTACTTCTGGTTCATATCAGGCAATATCAACTAAAAGGCCACAGCAATGCTGTAAAAGTAGTTGGATGGTTTAGGTTGCTTTGCTAGATGAAACAGAGATTGACTAGGTGTTTGTTAGCGCAGAACTGCAGCTGCTTCCATTTAGCTGTTACCTTACATTATCAGCACTTATTAGATTGTGGACAAAGATATCAAGTTGATATCAAATATCAAGCTGCACTGATATTTGCCCTTATTTCCTATTAGCCCTGTATCATACATGCAAACGGTCAGTGTCTGCATTATTGTGAAGTCGTGAAGTAGCAGGGCACCCTGGGCAAGGCACTCTGCCACATCAGAGTTGCCTTTCTTTTCCCGGCACCTTAACACAAAAGAGACTTCAGTGTGTGGAGGGGAGCAGCGAGGCAGGCAGGCAGATGGAGAAATGTGTGATCAGTGTGTATCTTCAGATGCCCCGGGGCACCTCGGCCAGATGGACTCTCCAGTCTAAGCACCAAGCCTGCCTGCCTGCCCGCCCGCCTGCCTCTCTACAGACCACGCTGTTATGTAAGCTCAGTGAACGCTGCGTGCACACACGTGTGTGCGAGAGTTGCTGATAGAAATGTGCTGAAGGACAGAGGGAGGGTGAGTGGCTGGAGGAGAGTGGGGGGAGTGAAGATGTCACCTGAGCATGGATTTTTTTTTTACCTCCTGTGGCTCAAGAACAAACAGTCATGCAGAAAGCATCCCTTGAAACAAAACCTCCAGCATCAAAAGAGATGTGGCTTCTGTGAAGACAGATAGAGAGACTTCAGGTTCTTTGCTGAACAGTACAGCCCCTTGTCTGTCACCTTCGTGTATTAGTTCAGAGATTTCCAGCTTTACTGTTTGGCCAATATTTTACTTTTTTTGCACTGAATTTTTTCCCATGTAGTCGACATACTACCCTTACGTGGTTTTAAGTACCACAAACCGTCATTCATTCTTACATGACCCTTTCCCACCCTCTCAGCCTAAGCAGCCTGTGTTTCTTACTGTGCCCTAAATGTAAATAAATAAGTCTTGTTATAAATGTATCATATAAATATATATCAGCAGCTGCTGTTTACACTGTGTGAGACTTTAATGATGGATGGATCAACAGAAATGACCCAACATCGCTTGGGAAAAAGTCTGCTTCTATTTGCTTATGTTAAAGTTAAATGAGGTTGTTGTTCCCTCCTGTAAAGTTGCCATTTTGGAGATACTTGTTTTTCTTTGGACAATGATATATGTTCGTTACCTGTATTTTCACATAGAACATCAACAAAACAATTTAGTAATTTCACAAATAATTTGATCAGTTATGACTGTACGGACGGCTTTAAAATGATGGTTTGGCAACAAATCACTTGTCAGAAACAAAACAATTTTCTCCTTAAGATAAATTTAGTTTAGCAAGGCATTGTTCTGTGTAGCTTTAGTTAGTTTTTAAATTGAGCTGCAAAGCTAATATAGGTAACAATAATGGAAAACTATCGATGTGAATCCTGAAAACTGCATTCCTACAGCATCACACATTTGGTGGTTGCTACTGTAGTATTTAACTATGCAATGCACTAGTGCATTTTAACTCTAAGGTGCTGGATCACTTGATCATTGATATAATTTCCATGAAAGCAACTCACAGCCTGCTGTCAGGCACACAGCCTTGTGTATGTGGGGCAGGGGATTCTCTGGCAATACTCTACGTTAAGCAACATCACGAGGGCATCTAAGGCAGCTGTGCTCTGTCTCTGCTCTGTTGGCTCCTCTCTGCTTTCAGCCTTTACTGCACATCGCCACTGTGGGACAGCTCAGTTTCTCCAGTCTGGGACTTAGGGTATGCAAAGGAGGGAAAGAGTGAAAGAAAAAAAGAGAGAGAGAGACAGAGAGAGAGAGCACTGTGGCTTGAACGCTGATGAGGTTGGAGTAGAGATGTCTCATCCCTTTCTGCCTAGCACTGTGGACACCCAACGCTCTCTTTCCTGGCTGTCCAGCTCAGCCTCTTCACCCCGCTTGACTGGCTCTGTGTTCTGCCTTTTAATGTAGTGGTTCTGTGTTCTGCCTTTTAATGTAGTGGTTCGGTGAGGAATCAAATTTACACAATTTTCTCCTTAGTCCAAATGTAGCTTATCAGTCAAGACATGTTTGCCGTCATGAAGTTTTCTTCTTTATTTTGCACCAAAGCCATGAGGCTAGTGCTGCTAACAAGAGATACTCTACCAAATAGCATGAGACTTGATGTTTAGGTCTTTGACTGAGGTCTCTTTGAATATTCCTTCAATGAGCTCTGTCATCAGATTCATCCACTTAGGGAAGAGGTCTAAAGCACAACTGACTAAGGGGATGTGTGTATTCGAGTTCTTAACTGTTTGAGGTGTCAGCATTTGAATACAGAAATCACTATTGTAGTTCTCATCACAAGGGCTACTCTTGTAGTCAGTTTCATCACGAGAATCTAGAGCTGGATAAGGATGTGATTGAGGCAGATGTGGTGTGGCTTTAGTACTTACTAGGCTAACTACACTAGTCAGTAGGTCGAAAATAAGGCAAATATATTTCACTGAACTGTGGAGAAAATGGCTTATGTTAAGGCTCATTCATGCTCCCTTTACGTCTAGATACTGCCATGCATCTTTTATGTTGGTATGTCAAACATTTATGACAACAACAAACATGGCGGTGGAGAAGGTTGAAATAATGTTCCTACAATGACGTCACATAAGACTTTCAGTGGTACTCCTCCATTTCATCCATGGGCATAAGCTTTTAGAGAATGTGCACAAATGCGAGCGAAATGAATACAGACTATGGGCACAAGGCTTCATCCTAATCCATATTTAGCGTTGATAAACTTCTGTTACCTATTTAGTTTCAGTGCAAAGCTACAAAAATCTTCAAACAGATGTATTTATATTTTAGGTTTTCATTTCATTCAATTCCTTTCATTGTTTGCAAGCTTATTCCTTTCAGAGATCCTGCTTCACCTGAAGGAGCTCATTGCTTCCTGGAAGCCTCCCAGTACAGTTGTATGCTGCTACGCAAGCATATTAATAATTAATGTCTTTGCTTTGCTTTGGTTCATCAGGATACAAGACCTTTTAATAGACAGGATCCAGACTGTGAATAGAGGGAACATTATGAAAGAGCTCCAGCACACAGGTCCCATGTGCCTTGTACCCTTTCTCTCTGCACCACGAGCAGGAGTACAAGATGTTTGGCCGTAATCATTTTGCCTGCTTACTGCAAAATACATCTGCATCATCCATATAATCACATTTCGGTTTGTTCAGTCTCTGCTCCAAATCAAATCACATTTCCATTTGTGGTCCAAAGGAGAATGTAATAACAGCATCGTCGCTGCTTATATGGCCAAATGAAGGGCTTGTTTATGCTGTGTTTGTGGCTCTTAGAATGTTTTTAGTCCTAGGGCGTCATTCTAGTCTCATTCTACTCTAAATCTGCTGTCATTGCGTCTCTTCACCCCTAAGCTTTTTTATAAAGGCAAGACGATGCAACTCTTTGACGAGTCTTTTGCAGTGCTATTTTTACATCCTTTCTTTTTTGGACGTGAGCTGGGAGCATTTTGGTGCAATGTATGCTCAACATGTCTGCGTAATCTGGTCAAAAAATAATCAATTAGTATTTATTATTAATCAAATTTTAATCTAAATTGTCAGTCATTCTGTTAAGATTTTTAAATAACAACAGACTATGGAACGGACTCAGGCTAAAAAGGATAAAAATGGCACCTACTGGGTGACATGGGGCCCCACCAGCGCTAAAAGTTGTGATACATCATGCATGATGAAATGGCCTTCATTAGGTGGTTGCACAACTTCAGATTTTGAAAAGGTGACAGTTATATGATGAAAGTCAAGTCATCGTCCCATTACCCACTAATGACATCATTAATAAAGCCACAGGAGGAGTGAAAGCTTTATGACATTAATAATCTGACCTTAACAATGTGTGGCGAAGTCAAACTCCACAGGCCGAGCATTTCCATTGAGCGGTATAAATATAGACGTCAAAGACTGATTTCAAACCTTACAGGATTATAGGCTGTTATGTCAGGATTAGTACAGCATTCTTTAGCTTCCATTGGATATGGGAGCAGAAGACCCACCAGAGTCCCTCTGTTAACACCACAACACTGGACACAGCACCTCACTTGGGCCTGGGAGGTTGCTAACTGGACCCTAGAGGACTGGCAACATGTTGCAGGGTCTGATGAGCCATGGGACCAGTTGTTTTGGGTTGATGGTTGGGTTTGTGTGTGGCGCAGAAGCGGACACGTGGAACCCAGTTATCAACAAGGCACAGTGCAGGCTGATGGTGGTTCCACACTGGTGTGGGGTGTGTTCTCATGACATGGGTTGGTCCACTGGACCCCCTAAACACGTCATTCACCTTTCACTGCTTGGTGACTATTTGCAGCCCTTTATGGACTTCATGTACCCCCAAAATTGGATATTCCAGCAAGATAATGCACTGGCCATCGGGCCATTGTTCTCCAGAATTACTTTGAGAAGCATTCTAGAGAGTTCTGATGGCCTGCACATTCAACCGACATGAGCCCGATTGAGGTATTCAACTATAATGAATCATTTGAACTCTGATAATTCACATTGTCTTGCCCTGAGCACCTTGGCCAGTGTTCAACCTCACTCATAAGAAAACATCTTATAACGTGTGGGCGTTCCCAAGTCATTGCCTGATGTAACTGCACTTCATAATAATGCCATCCCATGACTTTTGTTGTGTGTATTATAACACCAGAACTGTCACCTCAAATGGTGACCCTAACGCTTTATGCTATATTTGGCTAAAATGCTAAAATGTTTTTTTGTTTTCTATTGTTTTGGTCAAAACAAATATAAAAAAAATCTATTTAGAAGCTTTGAAAAAATGAAATTAAAGTGTGCAAAAACAGTTTCTCATAGCTGCTGACTGGTCACCCTGTTCTCACCCTGTATATGATATAAAAAGAAGAATAGCTGCCATGCGAATAAGGTGAATTACGGCCCCTGGAGGCTCCAGCTCTCCACTGGGGGCTTCTGGCATGCCTTAGCTGTATCTGCCGGCCAGGTGAGCGTCAGGACAGCCGGGTGAGGAGCTCCTGTCACTTTGATGTACCAGGACAGCGGCTTCAGACTCCAGCGGCTAGCGTTGTGTAACAGCCCAATTGCTTCCGGCCCAGTGGTCCAAAGCGGGTTCGGCAAGGAAGTTACTGAGGCCTGGGAGTTCTCTTAGCGAGCGAGTTTCTCTTAGCGAGTTTGGTGTGCGGCACTGTTCTCCAGACCGCACGCAGGTGTCGGGAGATGTTGACTCACCGCATCCTCTGGAGCAAAAAATCAATTACCTCACTTACCTCCGCTTTGTAGCCTCGTCTATCTATTTACCCTCTGCTAGCTCAGCGCCGGCACACGGGAACACTGTTCCTCGCAGCTCCCTCAGTCTGTTTTCAAGCCCTGCTCGCACGCAGGCCTGACAGCTGCAGAAAAGCAGGGCAGAATAAACAGAACTGACACTGGCAGCCGCCAACAAACACTCTTTTGTTGCTGAGCGTGTACCCGTGAAAAAGTACAAGCAGATATAGTGGTGTAACTATTCCTAATTCATCTGCGGTGATGTCAGCACATGGCTCAAAACCCATGGAAGGCGTACGTTGACATTTCTATTTTGCAGAGCTGAAGTAACACCTCCGATTTACAGTGTGTGAGTTTCTGCATATAAAACAGGTGTGAAATAAGCCTTATGTGCTGCGAGCTTTCAAGTCGTGAGTCTTCTGGTTGCTGCATTTGGATTTGAAGTGTGTGGAAATGAGCTTTTTCCACTGTGCTTGCATAAAACATACAGCATGGGTTAAGTTGTCGGGCCCCAGATCATACACATCTGGGGACAGGTTGGTAAATTTTGGATCCTCTAACCACATTCTTGAGACACTTAGGACATTTGTAACCCATTAGGACCATCATATTGTCCAGGTCTGGGTGATATCTAGGGGAGACCGTGTGATCGAGGTAGGGGAGAGAACACTGAGATCTGGGTTGGCTTAGTGGCTTCTGCTTGGAGCTGGAACCCTGGACCCTGGTTTTTGATGGTAATAGGACAGTCCGTTAGAACCAAGGAACAGAGAGGAGATGTGGAGGGTTGTGGTGAGGATGGCGAACACTTTGTCTCAGGAAGCAGAAAGTAGAGTTGCTCATTTTTAGGGTGTTAGGTTGGAATGAGGCGGGATTTCAAGCATGGCCACTAACCCAACTTTACTTATTCCATAACTACATTAAAAGAAGCGATTTTCCCCTTTATGTTTTTATATATGACATTTCTAAACATGTCTTTTCACAGTGATCAAAGTAACATATAATACACTGTCAATGTTATAGTTTAAAATAAACCATAACAGGAAGCAAAGTAAACTCACTCACTCATGTTTGTTGTATCACTATGATTTAAATACAGTTTTTTTTGATTGATATAGAATAACACTTGCATATTGTTGTAACAAAACCTTATGTCACTATTGTTTCTGGGGTTTTTTTCACCTTTTGGCTTAATTTAAAATCTTCAGCTGGTCTTTATATTGTGTTATGATTTCATAATAAATGAAACACCAAAAATGGGTCATAATTACTTGGAAAACAATTGTTACATTTATTAAAAGTTAAGAATGTGTTGTGTTTCCTCTGTTAAGTTACTGTTTTGGAGATGTGACATGCAGTCTGACAGCAATGATATATAAGTCATAAATAACAATGTAAGCGGTTCTCACCATTGTTTACACTAGGCTGAGGATGGAGGCATACCATATGGGCTAGCTCACTCTCTTCCTATTGTCTGAGTGCATTGAAACATTGTCTGTCACTAACAGACAGCAAAATAGCTCACATGCCAGCTTCCACTTAAGGTTTAGTCTAGGGATTATGCCATGATATCCTGTCCTTTTTTCGAGAAGGTAGTCTGGGGAAGTCACTAGCAACTAGTAACCTTTTTATAATCTGTCCACTGGATTGGGATTACGCTCAGAAATTTGCTCAGAATTTCTCATGGTTGTTACAAGACTTAGGTTAAGTACATTATGACATACGCAGGATGACAAAACTGAAGTGGTTGGCTATTTAATTAACACAAATTGAATTCGACTCATTTTAGATATGCACATCTTTCGGCAGTAGAAAAAAGTGTTTGTGTTATCATTATTACGGTCATTTATCATTGCAAGACCTTTTGCTAATGATTCTCTCATTCTTTTCTCATGAGCTGACAAAATGAAGAGTATTTTGAGGCTCTGTGAGGCCTGGAATGACTCCATCTCATTATGTGGTCCGGGAAAGTCTCAGCAGAGCCTTGGGCCAAATCATGATGGAGTTTGAGGTCAGTCCCTCTCTGGCAACCGTCAGACTGACTCAACTCCCTAAAATCGCACCACAGTCAGTCAGCCGTGAATTATGCATGTAGAAATGGGAATACATAAATGCAACCAAAACAGTGAGCTATAGTAATAATCAGTAGATTTGTGGTATTTGGCTTCGGCTGTATGTGTTTGGTGTCTGGTTATGCTCAGAGATAGATCTGAAGTTGTTTTTAGTTGTGATTAAAGGTCAGTGGAGCTCTGGGGAGTGAAGGCTTCGATTAATGATCATCATCAAATCATGACTGGACACATCGGCGTGTCCTCTATTGTGGATCTGTGCATACTCTGAATCAATATTTGGTAGTGTGTGTGGCTTTGGTATGAGTGTATTTACATCAGTTTTGCTGGAGTTTAAACATCTCAGTGTCAGTGCTGAGTTTAGAATAGCTCACCCACCAAAAATATCCAGCTAATAGTGGTCCTGTCCTTAGAATGTGACAACTGATGAAGGACAAGAGGATGACAGTCACATACTGTGCATGGAAAAGTGAGCTGCACCTACACTACACCTATGAGGTATATCCGCAAAGTTTATAAAGTCATATGCAAAGTCATAAAGTTGCTAATAAGTATATGCAGTGCTAAAAAAATAAAACAAAATGAAACTACCATGCTGTATAGCAGGGGCAGTGCTTGCTGTCCTAAATGTTTTCAGCAACATTACAATTCATAAAGTGATAAAATCTGACAACTGTACTGTTGTTATTTTTACTTAATTCCTGCTATTTCTTGTTGGTGCTGGTCGTGAGAAATGTAATTTATTTCATTTATCTCATTTGCTGATTCACTCCAATTGCAGAAAAGAGTTGTTTGCTACATGTAGTATGTACTGTATATACATTCCCAATACTTGCAGTCAGTTACATTCCAACCCTGACAGTGAGTAATTGCACAGCTACCATATAAAAAGCATCTATCTGGTATAGTCATAGGCATTTCTGATTAAATAGTTACTAGGAATAGCTTGATAGCTTGTAACTGTTATACTAAGGTTTGCTCATGTATTATATTGGCTTTTGTCTGATAAAGACATTTATGAATCATCCATAAGTCCTGATTATAAAGTTTATTGGGCGTGTCAAGGACCTGAACCACTGAGGTGACTCTGTGATTAGGACAAAATCTAAACCATATTATGGGCACAGTGGTTAACAAGTTTCAGCCATAATGGCCAAAATCCCGATGGTCACCACTTCACTGTGAACATTGAACTCATAATCACTGCCTAGAAACAGTTTTTTTTCTTGCGGTACGGCAGCATTTCTTGTGAATGCCAGATATTCAAAGGATGTGCCTGGAGGATTGTAAAAGAGGAGTTTAGAAGGAATTGAGCCCCTGTATTTACTGGCTAGTACAATTTAATGGTCACTTTAATTATATAGTTAATTATAATTAATTATATAAATAAATTATGAATAATATGTATATGTATAATAACATTATGAATAATGTTAGTTAATTATACTCATTCTTGTTTCTAGAGTTGGGTTTGTGTGAGCTGTCTAAATTAGGTGAGAATGTGTTTTAAATGCATCCCTACCTTGCTCCACAGTTAGTATGCTGCCATCATAGTATTGCACAGTCAGGTAGGGTCCAACCAAATGTGCAGAGGCCTTTAATGTAATGATCTGAGCTAGTTTTCCAAGAAAAAGAGCGAAATCCTACTGCCAGTCTTAATGTGAACCTTGCCATTTCATATGCTGTGTATCCGCATCATTACATTGCTGTATGACTTTCAATAAATGACTGATCTGTGACATTTCCCTAGTGCATTCATCCATCTTAAAAGCATTAACGAGAAGTAGTCTTGCTAATATTATGGAGGCTGGTACACAAAGCAATGATGCATTGTCCTAGAGGTGAGCTGAGTTGGATAGCTGTGCAAGGTTACCGCAAATGGTTCTCCAGTGGGTCTTTGAACTTGGCTGTTGTGAGTGAGACTGATGAAGATGAAGTGCATGATGCGTAAATGAAGCAGCAGTAGTGGACAGAGTCTGGTCATCTTTATTCGTCTGGATATGTATAATTATGCCATTTATTTACTTTTAATGGAAAATCGGCAAAAGAAAATCAGTCTGTTTTATATTGCTTAGAGACCAATTCTATATCAGTATTGGTACCAATATGCACTTAAATATGGACAATTGTTATAGACAATAGAGAATACCGACACCTTGAAGCTATTTCTAAAAGTAAAAAATGCTTTCAGCAGTCAGTCTTCTCCCACCGTGTAGTCAGTTAGAGTCCAGTCAATGTTAATCCATTTCATAGTTGTGATAGCAAACTTTAGCGATATATGGAAGGAACAGCTCTTGGGTTACAGTCTCTTGGGTTATTGATTTAGGCTTAGGATTACCTTGTAACGTAGCAACCCACTGGCCAGACTAGTTTTAGAATCTTAAGGATCAGAGAAAAAGGGGTATCATTGCATCTAATGTTTTAACATGTATATCCCCCTACTGTGTAAACAGCTCCTCCAGGAATGTTTGTACATTCAGTTTAACACTTGTGTCTAGTTTCAGGAAGAATGATGACCATTTTGCTAGGCCGGTATCCTTTGTGAATCTCAGGTCAGGTTAGTTTTGAGTCGGCAGCATCAGTAAGCACAGAGCGTCAGTTCAGCTCAAGATGGTAAGAGAACATCCCACTCTCCAAAACACTCTCCATGAACTGCAACCTTGTCCTTTCCCACGACTTTCATCCAACGTCTCTCTGGTGCATAACCTTTCCACTTTTTTCCCAGTTATCCCACTATTGTCTATTCCGCCTTTTAAACAGTGCTGTGTCTTCTTTTTTTATATTGCGCTCAGATGAGTGAGCTCGTGAGAATAAAGCTATCTTGAAGAGCAGGGCATCTGGGAGTGGGTTATTGAGAGGTAGTGTGTGCTAGTGAGTGGGGTTTCTCCAAGCCCACTCATTCATTCTCTCACTCACTCAAAGCTGAGAGCATGGGCCTCTGAGGAGATCCCACTGTGCTGTAAAGGAGGAGGAGAAAAATGAGTAGGAAGAAGGCACTGGGAAGAGTTGCCAAGGGAGAGTGCATATAGATTAACAAAGCATCACTGTCATATCAAAACCAAACCAGATTTTTTTATTGCTTATTTTTTAACACCATTTGAACATGGCAGTTGGCCTTTACCCTGTGAATGTTTCATGATGAACGGACAGATGGAAATCATGGAATCACACCATGAAACATTAATGTTTCCTATACAACATAAAGAACACATACATGTTGGCTCGCTTGTAATAAAAACCAGTGGGCAGGTGATGAAGCAAAAACTGCCCAACCCATGTCTTGACACAAGGCTCTTGCGGTGCAGTACGGGCTTAAAATAAACCCAACTGACGTTACACACCTTCCCTAAAGCATGCATCAGCTTATGACATTCATAACCACAATGCTCCCTAAGCCACAGCAGACATGAAAATGTTCATGGATCATGTATTTGTTTCCTTTTTACTCTGGGCAGATTTTCTAAGAGATGTGCTGATTATAGATGGTAAGATGGTAGAGGAGGCCAATTTAGCAATCCATCCAAATGAACACATGCTCAAATTTGTTTTTGCTCATGTGCTTTATGTGTTAAAACTTGTTTCCAGTTGGACAAAAAATGTGCTGCACATTCTATTTGTACCTCAATAGGTCAAAATGGCTATTTTCTTAATAGTGTGACTTAGTAATTAGAAATAAAATGAACTCTTACTCATCCAGAAAGTATCTGATCAAGCGTAATTCAGCATAGTACAAACATAGTAGAAATGCTAGAATGTTGTTTCACTCTCTGTTTTGGACTGCTTTCTTTTTTGTCTAGAGAGATGAGCTAAACCTGAGTTCTCTGCAGAGCACAGTTTAAAATACCAACAGGTTGCTGGATTTTAAACTGTTGTCTACTGACACATCCCTGGCAGCCCTGGGTATTGGGATTGGGCTCTTCTTGGGCTAACCCTGTCCATGTTCCCCCACTGATGCTGGTCTTATGTAAAGTTTTTATTTCGGATATATGAAGTTTTGCTGTGGCAGTGAAGAGAGAAGAAACCGATTACGTGGCAGTCATCTCAGGGTGCTGTTAAAAGTGCTTTTTTATAGATCCATGGATGATCTATTGCTTGATTAAAAATATATGAAGGCCAAATGAAACACTGTCGATCATCGCACACTGATGTATTAAGATTAGATTTTTCTCTTCAAAAACTGTAGTGGGTTTGAAATGGATCCATTACTTTAAAGTGCCCGTGAAAGCATGAGCGTGAATGATGAATGAATTTCTGCCTGATTTAGGTCCAACTTTCTGGCCAACATCTGATTTATTCATTGTTGAGACGTGTTTGGACCTTGCTCTCACAGATGCAGTTGTAGATTAATCAGGCTTTAAACTCTGCCAGCATTGTCCACAATCCCATTAGTTTATATCAGCTGTTGATTATGGTAAATACCGTCCCCAGCAGTAATCCGACTTAACATTTACATCTGTTTGCTTTCTGAATCAGCTATGTGTGTGTGTGTGTGTGTGTGTGTGTGTGTGAATAGCAGAGGGAGAGGCCCTTAATTCTTACTAGTCTCACCCAAGAAGAAAGTGACAGTCTTTTGCTCCAAATAAACTCAGATATAGTAGCCATTAAATGAGTCTGAGTTAATGTGTCCATAGTTCAGTCCTTTTCAAAGACAGCAATGTCAAAACAGGCTGGACTTTTGGTTTTTGATGCTGCCCTTAAAGATGGCGCAATGTGGGCTTCATTGAAGTTTCATTAATGCGAATGACTCAGCTTCAGTTGAAAAGAGTGCTGGAGGAGGGCGCTCATTACTTCTGTACAGGGCAGAAAATACACAAAAGAAGCTTTTTAGATGATGTTTATACCATTTAAACACAGTCCTTTTTATATTAAGTGAGCGTCACCAGCGTGTTTTTCTTTCTTCCTTTATTTAGCTACTCCTTTTAACCACCTGGACCCTTATGTTGAGCTTTAACACAAGGAGAGCAGCTTAATTACCTTGAATCATTATATTATGCTGTTGTTCCATTAAATCACACGTGTATGTATAGCTTGTAGTCTTAACATTAGTCACTCTGCTGTAGATTTGTGTAATTTTACATCAACGTAATGTTTTATAAGGATTGCTGGGAGTGGAAGGCTACAGAGGCTATTGGCACCTATACTCGTTGCTTTTTGCCAAAGTTTGGTTTAAGACCCACTTGTATACTGGGGCATATAAAATACATCAGTAGTAACATAATTTTTTATAAGGGGTATATATCATGTGATTCTGATGATTGTGAGTTTTTGTCATAGACAATCCATTATCTGCAACTCCAGTCCAGGGTTGTTTATACACACAACGATCTGTGTCACACTAGTGTGCTGACATACAGGAAGAATGGTGCAAAAAAATAGTGTTTTTATAACTATTTTATAACTATAACTATATTTTAATGTTTTGTTCACATCAAGTCCAATGCACTTATATCTACAACATTAAGAACTCCTCTTTAGCCAAAGATGCAGACCCTGGATAACAACAGCCTTAGCATTCTGCTAAATAAGTGATAAGAACAACTATGAGTTCTGGTGTAAAATTCCAGCACTGATGTTAATGTTGATTTTCTTTCACCTGTAAATATCAGACATGCCTCGAGTGGAAATTGTCCATGACAAACAGATTAACATTAAAACGCCTGTGGTTTTAAATAATTAAAAAATCAATTATTTCACCTCAATTTATCAGTTTTTTAAAAGGATCGTCCTGACCATAATAGCTAGTTATGCATCAACGTTTTTTTACACTTTTTTATGATTCAGAACTCAGTAATACTTATATTTTCACTACCAGGCATTGTGACACATTACAGTTTTGGCCTTGTCCTTTATTTACCATGCATATGACATGGTCAAATGATGGAAACTGGGCAACAAGGCATGTGAGAGTTGTACTCCAAAACTATGTCTCTTTCGCTCTCACAAGTAACACAAGTAAGCCTGAAGGGAATGTTGCGGTTATGCTGTATGCCTAAGCAACTGTCATGGTGATAAATGAATGCTGGCAAAGGTAAGGTCACTCTTTGAAGGCCTATCAGGACCTTTGCTTTAGCATTTGAATGGTGTTTATCACTGCATCTTAATTAAGGCTGGTCCTCTAATAAATAAAGAGCCTTAGCCCTGAAAAACATGCTGGACTTTCATTTAGTCACAAATTGAAAATCTGTGAGAAGTTAATTGAATATTTGTACCGCTTACACTAGGGAGGTCATGGCATGCTATGTTTTTTAAACACAGTATTATTAAAGTTACTTATTGCAATGAAACTGGCATGTTTAATTTGGTGATAATTCAGCTGTAAGCACCTAAAGCGCCATCACTGCAAGTGCCATGATATCGTAATGCAGCGCAAGCTCCCCTAGGATGCCCTCGTAGGTTATTTTGTGTATGCATTTAATAGGGTTTCTAAAACTCCAAGAACCAAAGTGAGTGGGCCCACACTTCTCAAATATGTCCAAACGTTTGCAGACACTCAGCATTTTTCTTGAAATCAGGGGTATTAATAGAGAGTTTGTCGCTGCAATAACAGCCTTTATTCTTTTGGGAAGGCTTTACTTGATGATGGAACATGCGCAAGGATTTAATTGCATGATTACTTCTCACTTCAAAATGACACTCCAAATCATTCCAAAGATATTAGAAGGAGCTCCATTACTCCAGAGAGTATGTTCTGACTGCTATACTGCATGATGTCCTTAGGCCTATGGACAGCTGCTCACAAGCATCCCATTCTATTTGTAATGCTTTTCTCTGGGGATTATATAAGCTGTGTGCACAATGGAACTCATGTATCAGCAATAGAAGCCTCTTAAAGTAGCTGTAGTCACTCATTACGGCCTGTCTGGATATTGTTGGACATGTAGTGTAACTTGCAGTTCTGAGCAAAAGTCAAAGACCCACCTTTTCATTTATTTAATACCTAGTCCAAACCACCACCACAAGAAAAATGTTTAGCGTTTTTCAGCATCTGGAAAGAAAAAGCAGAAAACATTTATTTTAACCACAATTGCAAAGACAACAATTAATTTAAGTTGCCTTTATTACAACTTCTGTTCTCTTCATGAGGCCTTCTTTTTTCCAACAGTATTTTTTCTAGACCTCCAAAGTGCTTAGAAGTCTTAGAAGTGCTTAGAAGCCTTGAAGTAAGTGTGGGGCTTGATTGTCTCATATTTCTCAAAGATGAAAGCTGTAAATGTGATATATTAAACCCCATTTCCACCAGCTATCACAGTCTCCCAGGGTCTCAAAGAAGCAACATGTAAGATGAGGCAATCTGCCAAATTCAAACTCCACGCAGTCTTTCCTCCTCCCTCCTGACTCCTTCCCTCATTTATTTACCTGTACGAAGAATCATTGAGTTTTGTAGCACACTTAATCCCTTTATTTGTCTAAATTGCTCTTCAGGCAACTGCTGCACCATTTAAGGTGGAACGGGGAAATTTGACAGGTAGCATGAGGCAGCGGACTATAATTGCTGCAGCACTTAAACAGGAAATAATAGTGGCTAACCAAATATTAAAAAAGCAACTTTAATTAACAGCAGTGTACCAACACCAGCAAAACATGAAATCCAAGCAAAACTGTAAACTTCACTTTACCCAGCACAAAAGTAAAAGCTCACAACTCACAAACAGAAAGTACACACAGAGCTGTCAATGAAAATCGTCACTCTGAAAAGATATTATTTATTGTACACTTACTTGAATTAATTTACTGTCATCCAAATAAATCACATTAGGTGTGTACCGACCTTAACACAGCTTTAATAGCATGAAGAGATTATTATGCCTATAGTTTAACTGTCATTGAGTGGCCAAACAACATTATGAAAGTCATTCCAAAAAGGTACTGAGTGTCTAATTCTAAGTAGCTCTGGCTACTGAATTGATTTTCTAGGTCTACACAGGCACATTACCCTCACTCTCTTTATCATTCAACTTCAAGATGAAGTCAGAACATGCCCTTTCTCGCCTGTTTAAAAGAGCACCTGATGGAGGGCTTGATCCTACTTCTGAATAGCTAACAGTGAGAACTACCTGAGCTCCAAGTGCTTTTTGTTCTATGCCACATTCTCAACAATGTAGTGGGTCATGGATGCTCTTTCATTAGCGGTAGTCGCTTAACCACAGAGCCATGAGTGGTAATTGCCTTTTTCCACTACACTGAACAGTCTTCTGCTTCTCATTCAGAGACACTAGCCTTTCCTTGCCCATTCCCCACCTAGCATGATACTTTCTGCTAGAGCGGAACACAAAATACACGTGTCCGCAGCGCAGTGTACACACACAACATCCCTCTGTGTCTAGCTCCATGTATCTCTGACCTTAGGAGCTGCCTTTTCTGTGTGACACCTGGTTTACTTCAGTTTGACAGCCTTGTTCTTTTGGGCTTCTGAAAGTGGCGTCATCACAGCATTCATTTGTAGGGAGTTCAGAAATGCCCTCTTAAGGTCTAAGGTCTAACCTCTTGTAGACCTACCCAGCCAATCTTACAGACCATTCCAACCTTGAAGACTCTATATCATGGACACACAATAACTATCCGACTTTTTCTGCTGGATATACCAATAGAGGAGGTGGTCCACTCGGTTGGAACTACGTCCTGGAGAAGAGTTTTACTTTCTGGATCAGAATTTTCCATGTGTGCAAGTGTTTTATTGCCTACATGATTTTTGATCAAGAAAGTGGTTGTGCTGTGTGTTTGTATCACAGCATGACTGTGCTTGTGTAGAGGTATGAAGTGCTTTCACAGTGGGAGGTTTGCACCTCTCCCTTGTCATTCCTTATTACTCGCTAGCAGCTCCACACAGCATCACAACGTCACGCATAGAGAGCCAGCAGTGTCTTACTTCAGTGGTTCTCATAATGGCCCTCAGGAACCCCCAGATGGTTCACTATTATGCTCCAACTTCACTTGCCATGCTAAATATATAAAGCAAAAATGGGCCTTGAGGATCCTAGTTATGACTCTAACCAGGACAGTGATTCATGAAGAAGGGTGACCCTTTTGTAGGTTCTAACCCGGGTTTGCTTAATGATTTGGAGAAATGATGACTGATGAGGAGCTGCCGTTTAGGCACAGGTCTGAGTGGACTTTGATTAGGCATGAGTCTTCGGCTGTGGAGGGGTCTGAAAGGATCAGGGGGCTCTGAGTGATTGTGAAGAGGGAGGGGTATATGAGGCATGCGTCATGGTGTCGTTAGTAGTGGAGTTGATGGGAGAGGTAGTGAGGGGAGATGGAGAGGTTAATAAAGAGGCAGCGAGGAGACTGTTAGTCATACTCTGGGTGGGAGGGGGAGAGAGGAGTATGTGGGTCACGATGATGGGGTTGTTCATTGTGTGTGTCTGTGGGCTTTGGTGAGGGGGTTGGTCAAGGTGTGTGGGGGCTCTTGCAAAAAGACCATGCAGTGTATGTGCTGGCTGTGGTGTGGGGAGTGCATAGAGTATGTGTGTGAGGTGGTTGTACTGAATGTGTTCAAGTGTTTGCAGAGACAAGGCAATATCTGACCAACATATATCACTATGCCGTTAAGTACTTTTGTCACTTTAAAAGTGACTTTACCAGAAGTTTTGGCTTTTTATTGCCTCTCCTTAGTTCAGTATAACATCGAAAAACTGTTTTTTTGGTTTTTTTGCCTGTTTTTTTAATAACATACTGTTCTAACTGCAAATCCAGCCAATTTTGAGGTGATGTCACAATATATATATATATATGTATATAGCTGTAGATTCAAAATGATCACATAGAAATTGGGCCTAATTTGGTATATAAACTACAAAAACAATACGTAATAAATGAGTATACTCAGATGTTCCCCATTCCATGACACATGCCTTGCAGTATAAACCATACTGTTGGATTCTGAATGCACATAAGCTATTGCTTGTTGAGTCCTCCGTGTTTGACTTTTAACAGATTCAAAAATAAAACCACTATTCCAGTAGCACAGGCGATAATGGAAGCCTATCATCTTATTATTTGAGAAACCACAAAAATATTACAGACATGGAGGGACATTAGTGGCCTTAGTGACATAAACGATGTGATATTCTCAAGTCTCCACTCTCACTCCCACATTGTTATTTCACACAAACTATAGAGTCGGAGCAAGAGAGATTCAGATCTCAATAAGAATACTCATTGTTTGTTTTGGTCCAATGCCAGCAGCTTGTTTGTGCAGCAGTTTTCCAAAGAGCTTGTCAAACAGATCAGACAGCTCATTAGAATGACCTAAAGCTTTTCTTCTAGCCAAATGTGCAGCTCCTCTGTGGATGCATACTATACTCATACGCAGTTCACTGTGTTGGCTGCTTTCAAGCATGAGAAAGAGTTTAATCTGTGTATTCCTCATGTTGGCAAGACAAAGATTTTTTTTGCAAGCTCATTTTCTGGCATAAGGCAACTCGAGGATCAACCCTGCCACTGCAGTCATTCTGGGAATATGGACAACATGCTGAAGAATATCTAAAGTGCTTACATATTAGCACTGTCATAAGTAATACATACATTTATAAACAAAGGAAATGTGCATACATGTAATCGTTAGCCCACTCATAGAGGAGTAGATATTTTGGCCCTGCTGAGTATTTCATGCTTGGGGTCTTAGCAGATCTACATTAAAACATGCCAAGATTTTCATAACCCTACTCTTTATTTTTTACAGCTCCATAATCCGTAATCCAGAACTCTTAGTTAGCAGCCATCAAGCTGTGAAAATGATTAAATGCAACATGATTCTGTATCAATATACTGTATGCAACTAGCTAAAACAAATTCTTAAAAGTGCTGCATCTTGGCTGTTGAAGTCAAATTTGAACTAGTCAAATACTAGTCAAATAATGAACTGCTTCTGATTAGCCCCGAATCGAAACACCATAATCTACACAAACATATTAACTTCCCCAGCTACAGATTTTGAAATTCAGTCCTGGGATAATGTAGATATCCTGTCTTAAATTTGTTCTTTTTCCACGCAAAGAGGGTAACTCAAAAAATGCTAAATCATGCAGTAGAACATGAGGTCTTGTTTAAATGGCTCCATCAAATCCTCTGCATCTGACAACTGCAGTTACTAAAACATAAGCTTATTTCCTGTGAATAGCTCCTGTACACAAGCTCATAACTAGTAACCCACCACTGAGGGACATACTTGGTGACATTCCTTATCTTAATCATATATTCCTGACCATCATTTACCATTAAACCACTCCAATCAACCTACAAACCACCTTGTCTCTTTAGGGCCCTTAGAATCATCATAACCCGTCCCCCACCACCGCGACCGCTGTCATAATGGTGCCCGTCTAATAAAAGTAAAGGGCAGCTTTCCTTTTCACATGATGTGAAATAAAACACTAAAAAATGAAATAAAACATGATTGTGTAATGTGACAGCAACAATATGTTATGGTCCTTTATTGCATTGTGTAGTTTTCACTGTGTCATGCAAAATGCTGTAGTTGGGAAGGTCCTGACCTCAGTAAACTGAGACCCTTTCCTTGTAAATCTTTCATGCCATTTAAACTCAGTAACCTCAATCTTCTGCAGGTCTATTGGTCTGCATGAGTAAATGGCGGTCATCATTCTGAGGCTTGATGTGGGTGTCATTCTCATCCTTGAAGCCCCTCTGGATGGAGGACACAACGAATTGGCTGTTCTGATCTTTGACACACTATAGCTCATGTACAACTCCTCGGGAATAGGGATTAAGCTACAACTAATTATTTTTATTGACTGACGTCTTTTCTTTAGATTGAGGAATCTGTGATCTGTTTGAAGCAGGACACAGGTTGTCTATCGTTTAACCCCTCCTCAACCTTTGGTGCCTTCTGTAGACTCAGTAAAAAGCTTTCAGCACCATGGACAAGGACATATTTCCACTATCCAGATATGACAGGGACAGGGGCTGTAGATTAAGGCCCATCAGGCTTCAAGCTGACAGCTCATTTAAAGAGGCGTGGCTGATAGGGAGTAAAACCTCTGATGAACCAACCATCCATCAGGCTTCTCATGGCCTCAGCATACGCCCTGTAGTCAGCGTATATACCTGCTGGTCTCTGCCTTGTTGGCTGGCAGGCCATAAAGAACAGCCCCAGCAGGGCCCGAATCAACTTCCATATCTCATTTTTATTGCCACTGATGAGCCTGCAGTTAATGCGGCCATTAATAACCACGGCTGGAATTAGGTATTCATTGGGGTTCTGGGAAGTGAGAAGACTTAGCTTCTTTTGAGGGACTTGTCGTTTTTCTCAAAGCAGACTCAGGAGGCTGAAGAAGACAGCAATAGAAAATACCAACAGGCAGTTCCTGAACTATCGGTTGGTCAAAATCTGTGGGGTCATCCATACAGTTGAATTAATATGTTTTGCAAGTCTGCGAGGAAATCCTGACCTATGTGATTCAAGTTGAACAACCAAAACTCCATCTCTAAGTCTTTTTTCCCTAAGGGAAACATTAATGGTGTTCTCAAAAATAGGCCTCTGATGAGCCCTGTGGTAAACAAAAAACACTCCAAAGGTGTGTATAATTTCTGTATTTATTTTTTTATTTTTTTTATCTTTCCGCATCATTTGAGCTCAGCAGCTGCCTGTTATACTGTGTGAAAAGTTCATGATAAATGTGCCAATAGAAATGCTAATCCAAACTTACCTTCAAAAGTAAAGAATCGTTTTACCATTTATATTCATTTATTTATTTAGACAATATATTAGACAATATATTTTGTCCTACATACATTTACATGACTTAAGAAGTTTGTATGTTGAGTTATATGTATATTATAAGCTTGCCAGACAAAAAATTAGTCACCTGTGACTGAAACGTACCTAATATGCTCTATTTCTTCTTTTTGGAAGGTAGCTTTTCCAGTGGATATTGAAGAGAAAATTCAAAGAATTCTAAGAATGATATGCTTTGCAAGTTACTAGTTATTTCTCCTTAACTGTCCTGGGATTACATTGCTTATTAGTTACTCTAAAACAAAAGAAATTGAAAAAATACAAATTTCTTTACTTCTATGTTGCTCTATACCAAATAATTTTGCTAAATTGGCAGGTAATTTAGCTTGTTTGAAGTGTATTTCATAAAACAAGCAAAGGTACATGCTAGTATAGTGATATAATAGAATTTTATCTGACTTTGTTAATGAAATCATTTAATTAAAATGGTGTTTTTTTGTGCAGTGTAGACATTTGTGTCCAATTCAGGGGAGTCCAATTGCTGTCTTTTTCCAAGAGCTCCAGAATCACTAAATCCACCCTTGGTTGGATGATGGATGGTTAGTGCTTTCATTCAAGAACATTGAGGAACTTAGTTATGATGGTCATGCCATGGCAATTCCACACACCTTAGAGAAAGCATAGGGAGGCTTTGTTCTTCTGCTTCTTATGTTATACATACTTACACTTGACTTGACTTGATTTATGTTAAATGAACCAGTGATTTTCAAACAGTGAAACTGAGCATGCAGTGTTTTGTATTGGCAAGAGAACTATCCTCTTTCGAAGAATCTTGACAGTGAGCTAGTATGAAGTTTCTATATACATGTAAAAATTAAGCAGCGAAATGAGTTCTTTGTAGGAAAAGCCATAGAAGAACCACTACTGGTTCTGTAAACAACTATACAACCATTGTATAGCCTGGAGGCCTGGAATGCTGAGTATCCTTTGTTTTAAAAGAAGTAAGCAAATGAATCCCAAAAGCTTGAAGCAACTCAAAAGTCTTGGAGTAAGGCAGGCAGTTGAAGGAAGTATAAATTGCAACATGCCTGAGGTGCACAGGTGATGGTCTCTTTAGGATAAAAGATGCTAGAGCTGCTGATTCTGCTGCTTCACCATGAAATTTGGCTTTTCACTGTCTGCAGCACACTTAGACTCTTTAACACTCTGTTCACAAGCAGCTCTGGTTTATTTTAGAAAACATTAGCACATACAGGGTCTGTCACCACAATTCCCAACAAGCATAAGTCAGCCTGACAGTGCCGTTTCTAATGTTTGTCTTATTTATTTATTTAAAATAAACATTCTTATAGTAAACAATGTCTCTTTATTAGTCTCTCTCTCAACTGAACTTCAGAGAGATTTTAGAGGCTTTAAATAGAATAGGCACCTGCCAAAACCTTTATATTTCACCCATAGCTAAATTAGTCCCAAAATGTGTCTGTGTGTGTGTGTGTGTGTGTGTGCGTGTGTGTGTATGTGTGTGTGGCTGGATGTAAGCTGCATTTTCTCATTGAAGACTGAACGACAGGAAGGTGACATATCTTTTTTTATACCTTCATTGATGTTTCGCATTTTAAAACCATGTATTTAGTTAATTTGCCGCTGCTGAAGAGCAGTGTAGCAGCACCTGGCTTCATCCTGAAATGTGCCTAATGGAAAAAAGCTGCAAAAAAGCCGCAGACTTTCTGAATATATTTCATGTCACGAAAGTAGGTTGAGCAAGCTGCAGCTTTCTGATACTATGCTCCATTAAGCGCATGTAAAAAAACGAAAATGGACCTGCACTAAATGTCTGTCTGGGTCAAAAGCAGAGATGTAACTGCTCACTGCTGGTGGAACTATCGCACTGGGCCTCTTATTTGTTGGGGCCCATTCTATAATGTCCCTGTTGGGCCCTTTATATTGCTAGTTATGCAGTTTTACCCCATAACTAATGAGTAACTGCGATAAAGGTGTGTTTAGACCTAGCAAATTTGTTTTGATTGTGGTGCAAATGCTCTGTTAATGTGAGATACCCCTGAGGTCCATCGTGGATTATCTAAAAATGACACGTTTCTATTGTGCTTGCGTTTTGTCATTTCTTCATGATCTCTGTATTGATAATTCTGGATTGGATCGTTTAGGTTTAAAAAAGCCGCTGAAATATAATTACATGCCTGATCTACACTAATGCATTATGGCCAAAGGTTTGTGGACGCCTGATCATCACACCTGAAAGAACTTGTAGAACATTCTGTTGCAGAAACATGGGCATTAAAATAGAGTTGGCAAGTTTGACACAACAGCAACCTCCAATTTGTGTTTCATTATGAGGGCCCTATAATGAAGTGGCCTCTTCAGTTCTGAGCATGCTTGTAAAACAGGAGTTCAGGGCTAGCAGTATTTCAGGAGATCACAAATACTTCACCAAGTCATTGCTGTTGATGTCTTTCTGGCAGATGTGTGTGTGTGTGTGTGTGTGTATATGTGTATTAATTGTATAAGTACCCCTTGTGGGTTGTTCTACAGTTCCCATGGGATTAAAGTATTTGCTTTAGTAATTATACACTTACAGGCATAGTGATAGTTCAGGCAGATAAGATGTATACTCAAAACTAAACAAGCTTCAGAAGTGCAGTCCCTGCATGAGTCCATTTCAAGTGTATGGCCATGACAGCTGTCTATACGTGCATGAACAACACAGTATCACTCAACACATACGGTACGACTCAGTAATGAACTGCTCTCTACAGAATGTGCATGTGAAACGCTCATCAAGTCCTGTAGAAGAGCTCTGTATCTGATTGTGTAGTTGATGCATGCCCTGAATGCCTTTTCTTCTCCTCTGCAAGGTGAACATGATGGAACATGCAGCCTGTCCTCAACAGTAAATGCATGGGGGGGTTAGTGTCCATCCCTGCAGCCATGCTCATAGCCATGCTCCTGAGCCAGAGGATGATGGTGTAAAATGTGGGGCTCTGTGCTGGACAGGCCAGTTTTCCTCTGATCTGCTCAGATTGACCCCCTTTCTCCCCCTTATGCTGACTGCATTGATTAACCACTGTCATTTGGGTTCACTCATCTGTTATTTACTGCAATTAAGCTTTATGGTCTCTTCCTCCCTGCCTTTCGTTCATTTTGCTTTTTTCACCATCTTTCTTTCTTTTATCTTTCTTCTCTGATTCTTTATTTCTCTCTACTTTTCTTCTTATCTCTGTCTTTCTCTCTTTCTCTTTCTCTTTCTTTCTTTCTTTCTTTCTTTTCCGACATCTTTCTGTTTTACTCTCTCTTTTACTTTCTTAACACTTTCTTCTTTCTTTCTTTTTTTATCTCTCTTTTTCTCTCTCGGAACTAGCTACAGTGAGTGTTTTGTTATTGTTACTGTGGTTACTTATGATATTGTTGTTTACCTTGTTTGCTTGTTTCTCATCTTTAGCCATTTCCCTCTGTTGTGTTTATTTTTTGTTTGTTTATTTTTGTTTTTTTGATTTTTTGTTTTTGCTTTGAGCGCTTTCTGTCCCTTTTTTCTAACCCTGCGTTCGTTTTGTTGTGGCCCGGCCGCAGTCCAGGATGACGCTGCCCCAGGTACCCAGGAGTACATTATGTTGCGGCAGGATTCCATCCATTCAGCGGATATAAGGAGTAAAGGCTCCCCCTTTCGTGCTAAGTGTCACGAAATCTTCTGCTGCCCGCTGAAGCAAGCCGTCCTCAAAGAGAGCGCAGAGCCTGAAGGTTTGTCTGCAACTCATCCATGGTTTTGTTTATTTGAATCTTTTTCCCTTTTTGTTTTGCTGATGCTTTATATGCTTTTTTCTTAGACATAAGTTTCTTTTTGGCTTTTGCTCTTTTTTTGCCCTTCTTGAACAGCGTTTGGCTCGTGCATTCTAACTCTCTCTTTCTTTGTGTGTGTGTGGAGAGTGTTTCAGGACTGCAGTGTTGAATGCCTGGGGGGACGTCCTCCTGTCTCCTCTCTTTTATGCGCGTGTGTGTGTACGTGCGCGCGTTGGAGTGTCATCCCCTGTGGGCCGCGCTCCCTGAGGCGACTGTACGCCCGGGGGTCGTGGTTTATTGCAGAAATGCATGCGCCAATGAAAAGCCACAGAGAATCTCAGGGGTCATAGAACAATGTCCACTCTGCCATTGCTGACTTAACAGTAATGAATTAAGATAGCTGGTTGTAGCTGAACAATATCACTATCCAATTAATTTGCCTATTACCCATATTAGCCATGATAACCCAGCCTGTCCCTGACCCTCTACCTCTTGCCTATGGCCCTCATCTTCTCCTCTGGCTTATAAATGTGCGTTGTTTTCCTGCTGGCTGCAACCTTATTTCTGCTGTACATCATATTTAAGAAATGTCCTGTATACACATGTATACAACATGCATTGCACCTGTGGTCTGCAAGAATGTTCTTGCAGACATTTTTGGTGCCTGCAATATATGCCCCGTAATCAATCAGGATCAAAATGCATTTTTTTTTTGTGATTATAAACAATGCAAACGTATTCACACAGTACAGTGCAAAAGTCAGGGACCACACTTATGTTTAATTTAAAGTCAAAACAGTGATTAAGTACAAACTGTTTTTAATATGTTTAACAGAAACTTGTCAAAAGGAGATATTTTATTTGAGTCGATTGGTTATACAATATAAGATCTGTAAAAATATACAGGCTTTTTGTCATCCATTGTGAGAGGACATTGTAACACTCTGAAAGAATAGGTAGCTCCCAAGAAGCCGGTAAAGGGGACCTATTATGCTTTTCTGTATTTTCACTTTCCTTGAGGGTGTTATGTAGCTTTTGTGAATGGAAGTGCAAAGTTAAAAAGGCCAAAGTACATGCAAGACTAAGAAACTCTCTTCTACAGAATTCTTTTCTCAGCTTCACTGAAATTCCAGTTCCACCTTGCTTTGTTACAAGGTGATGTCATCTCATAACACAACTCATGTCATCACCTTATTATCTGCCTACCTTGGCATGCCCTCACACAGTGCACAACAACTAAGGGGTGCAACTAATTTGGCATTTGACCACTTAGTGGATGAGCTGACCAATTAGAGCACACAGAAGCTCATTATTGAAATAGGTTGCAGGGCTAAAAGACATTTAAAAAATGTTTAAAAATTAAAATGATGTAAAATAATTACACTTCACAAGTATGTAAAAATTAATTAATGTTAATCTATTCTAGTAGATCCCCAAAATACAATTATGAACAATGAAAATGAACGTAACTGGTCCCCTTTAATGACAAAAGGAACATTTGTAATAGAACACTGGAATTAGACCTTTTAGATGTTGAACAAGGTTTTATTGACGGTTTGGGTCATCCCCAAAATATCCCAACAGGTTTCTTTGAAAAACTGAAAGCAAGTCTCCTCCTATATTAATACAGGAGTACATACTGAGTACTACAAAATATCAGTATATATTGAATTGATGAGGCTTCTGTGCAGTTCTGTTAAATATGTGCTTTCTGCTTTTCTCCTACCACATGAAGCTTCACTTAATAACTGTTTTGACTGTTGATTAAATAAATGACAAAATGTTCTCTGACTTTTGCACAGTAATCTAAAACTCAAAGTTTTATTGCATTTGCCATGTCTCATCTTCAATTAGTGTAGTGTATTGTCACACCAATAGCTGAAAGAGGTCAGCCACTATAGTTTAATATTTTACACAATAACTTTTTCTTGGTGTGCACTATGTAGATTGTATAGACTGTTTAAGCTTAGAAACTTAGGTGATAATCATTTAATGATTAAACTCTTTGCCTACTAGACAATGACGATGAGGATGTGGTTGTGGCCTTTATAAAAATACAATATAGAACACTTGCTCTAGACTTTTCCCCTTTGCTTTTGTTATGCAAGGATACAAAGAGCATGCATTATATCTACAAACCTTTATGAAGTACATCTACTGAACTTGGGAAAGGAGAGAGAACTGTTGTCCATCTTTCCCCAGCACCGCTCCCTCTCCTCTCCAGTGCTTGCAGATGCATGAGGTTTGCTCATGTCTAATGGTAATAATGTGGCACGGCTCAGAATTTGGGGCGTCTGAGCTTATGCATGTGTTTGGATGCTGCCAAATGGCCAGAGAGGAAGGGCCTTGCTTTATCTGTATCCTGTGTGTGCATAGTTTAAGAAATGCAAATGTGACAGTGTTTTCCTTTTCAGATCATCACTCCTCTGGGTAAGCCAATAAACATTTTAAATACACTCCTTAAACTGCTGAAAGGACTCTGGAAAGAAATGGATATAGCCATAAACAGAATAATGTGGTGTGCTGTTTACTGAGCACATGATTATTCATGGCCACAGATGCGTTTATTCTTAACAACTGTTGTGAGATTAAGTGAACTTTGCAGAACACTGGAAAAACCCTGTGTAACCTAATCACACATTATATAGCACTACTCTAAACATGTAAGTTATTTAAACTGGACCTCTACAGATTTAGTTGGGTGGTGGATCATTCTTGGCACTGCAGTGACACTGATGTGGTGGTGATGTGTAAGTGTGTGTTGTGCTGGGAAGAGTGGATTAGACATTAGGCAGTGCTTCTCTATTTACACACTGGGTCCACTCTATTAGACACACCAGTAGCACTTTACAGATCGGTAATAAGTAGGTAATGATATGGTAATTTTACAGTAACAAGTTGTATTTAATCATTGATTAAATGCCAATTTCCTAGTTGTTACTAAATAATAAATCAGAAATTGTAGTGAGTGTTAACAAGGCCATTATGAAATGGTAAAATAACAGTAACAAGTTATGCTAAACCTAAAAATTACCTGCTTATTTTATAGTTCTTTGTGTATAATAAGTTAACAATTGTAGTGGTAACAAGGCAGCAGTGTAATAGAAACAAAATGGTAACAAGTACTTTCCTAAATATTATATGCACATATTCTAGTCATTAATAAATGAAAATATAGTCATTGTATCAGTATATAGTAATAAAATACGGTAACAAGTTTTATTTACCTAAAATGACCCGCATATTTTATAGTTCATAATAAACAATAAGAGAGAATAATAATTGAGAAAATGTATGTAATATATAACGTTAGAGGTATTAACCCAAAAACAATGACGTCGTTCTGCAGTAAATTACCTGGTATTAGGGCTGTAAAATACTGCTTCACTTGCTTCTGTTTTATATCTTACCTGTTATGCATTTAAATGGATTTACCTCATCTGTTCCTGGTTAACAATACGTGTCTATAGGTGGGCCTACATGTGAAGCAGAAGACCATGTTGAACTGATGTTACGACCTGATGGGAGGTTTAGTAAGTAAGACACAAGATGGAAGTGAGGTTGCATTTTACGGCTCTAGTACCATTTAGTGTCACTGTAATTACTGCCTGTAACACCACACTGTGTCTGACCATTTAAATACATAACAGGTAAGAAATAAAACAGAAACAAGTGAATCGCGGTCCTGTGGGGGTCTTCTCCATAGAAGAAAAGAGTGAAAGGGGGCTAACTTTATGCAGAAAAAACAATGGCCTGTAAGTTATATGATCTGTATCAGCCTCGAGCTAGTTTGTGAATGCATAGTTTGTGAATGCAAGTATAAGTTACATGCATACTTGAATTCACTGCAGTTGTAGGTTGCAAGATCAAATAAATAAATAAATAAATAAATAAATAAATAAATACTAAGATCAACATGGATGTTCATGTGTTCAAATACATGCATCCATCCCTATAAAATAATTAGATACATATGAATATAGGTACATAGTACATAGGTACTGTTGAAGAAAAAAGCAGTGTGTATATACATACATATACACACATATATATATGAGGTGTACTGCTTTTGAATAGGTGAACAGTCTGACTGTATGTGAATGTGTACAGCACATTTGGGCAAGGACATACACAAGCAGTGGTTGGTTAAGCTCTTAAAAACAGATATCTTTTTTTGTGGGTGAGGCTGCATAAGAGAGAGAGAGAGAGAGAGAGAGAGAGAGAGAGAGAGGGAGAGAGAGAGACTGAAGCACTACAGATCTATTATTCAGTTTAACTGCGGCTGTGCTTGGACGTGACTAAATTTCCAAAGGCTGGAGTTTCTTATGTAACATGTTCTTGGGGGTGTCATTAAGAGTGGCGGTTCTGATGCATGTCTGAGCAGTGGGGTCCCTGTGCACCAGCGAGACCCTCTCTAGGCAAAGACCGTCTCGTCTGGGAACAGGACACACTGCACAGGCGTGTAAAGGCCGCCACCGCCACAAGTAGAATATCTGTTACTGAGTTTTTAATCCCTCCTTTGATCACAATCAAGTCTTACACCACTGCCTACACACATACACACACACACGCACACACACTCACACACACACTCAGGGACTGTACAGATCAGCACTTCAGTCCATAATCCAGCTCCCCACAACTCCACACTTCACATCAGGTCTCTAGACTAACCGACTAATACTCTTTTCCTGTGCTCTAAGGGGTTTATAATAGTTTCTTGGCACTAAGCTATTGCTGGTACACATTAACATTTCTTGGCTGTTCTAGACTAGACATGGGTATTTGAAGCTTGTAAAAGACCTTCCATGTTTTATTTAAAGCTTACAACAAGGTGTGTGATGAGGCGAATTAAGTTTGAATTGACAGTTAATTAGTTGTATAGTTTAATTCTCTGTTTTGTTAATTTTATTCAACTAGTAAAGTAGAAGTCTAAAGGAGCTAAACTGGATAATTTGCCGTCATGCTTGACTAGCTCTTTATTTTGCAGTCAGCAAGAGATGAAAAACTGCACGGTACTGTGTACTTATGTCTGCAGTATCAGACAAAGCTTATATTTTTCTCTTGAAACTGTGAAAAGGAAAACTCTTGTTAATGCAAACATACAGGCTACAATTAGCATTAACTATACTAGTAGGCAAATTACCAGACATTCCCCTAAGCTTGGAATGGCAGCCAGTTAAAAACCTTAAGTTAGAAAAACTCAGAAAAATAAAATAATCTGATCAGAGCAAACCAATATGACAGTAAAATCTAAAGACTGTGAAAAAATAATTGTAGTCAGATAAAATAATTATGTAGTAATAGTGACAGTCCTGCTTTCTGCATACATTAGCCTACATGTGGCTTTGTTTATTGCCATTTACAGTAGTAGTGGATGGTGAAATTCTTCCTCAGGTGTAAGTTTTATCAAGCCATATTACTATTACATCACAATTAAACAAAGATAATATGAGGTATAAACAGTGGAAACCATGCTAACATTATCCACTTTAGCTGTGTGACTAGGCCATGGATGTTTTAGTCATGATTGATGAGTTATCAGTCTTTTGGTGTTAGAGTTAGTAGAGTTAGCCTTAGCCAAATATGAAGATCTTGACCAATGAGGTCCATTTCATTGGTCAGGTGGATTGGTCAAACGGACCTCAGTGGCTACGTCAGATGCCGTTATAGCTCCGGTCTTTTCCGTTTAACAACCAAAAACCAGGTGGTAGTGACAGCATAAATGGCTGTAAGATTTTCCAATATTCCTGCGGGATGAGTATATGGGATGCACATACGAGACATATTAAATTCATAGAAGGTGCAGTTGGTGTCTAGTTCTAAATTCTTGTTCTGCCTTAAATGGTGTTGCAGTTGCACTCAGATGCCTGTACAGGTTCCAGAATGTAACTGCTACTTCATTTAAGGTGGAACAGAAAATATATTGTTTTTAACCATACCAGCTGCTACAAAGTTTACAGTGTCTCTTTCACAGCCGTGGTGTAGAACTGCCACTGTTGTACGTTTTTACCAACAAGCTACACAGTTCACAGTTCAGCTCCTAACTCACTCTCTCTGTCCCTCTCTCTCTCTTTCTCTCTCTGTCTCTCTCTCTCTCTCTCTCTCTCTCTCTCTCTCATCTTCTCTCGCGCTCACTCAAGACACATCCACTTCCCATTCTCATACTTTCTGTCACACTGATCCCTTCTTTCCTTAAATGTTCCCTTCTTTTCCTCTCTCTCTGAATCTTATCCCTTTCATATGTATCTGATTTCTGTAAAGTATTGTGTCCCTGAGGCCGGTTCTGACTTTCACCCCTATTGTCAAAAAGGGTTTATCTGAACATGCACACTCACACCTTGAGAGCTTGAGGGGACCCAAACGACAGGTCAGGATTCACCCTCTGCCCAGCAGCACACACTCAGTTTCCTGTTTACTGGCCAGGCTATTTATGGGTTGTTCCACTATGGAAAGTCACTAAACAGACACTGAGCCGTGTTGTGCCATTGGTCCATTCAGTACACTATTGTTAGTTAGGCTGGTCACACAGGCCCCCTACTGGTGTAGACCTCGGAATTTATACTTCATGAGAAAGTCTTTAACTTACTGAATTAAACTGTTACCCTCTTTAAAGAACTACTTCTGTAAATGAGAACCTTAAAGTTTAAACAACCTCAACATAAAAGTTGTGAGAATCGTACATGCAGTGTTAATCATTAAGAAGGGATGTTTTGATTAATGATGCTTGAGATGATGTTAATGGGTTTACCAAGTAAACTCTACCATGTGCTGGTGGAGATGTGCCACAGTGTTGTGAGGTAAATTGCGACTAGGCTAGCAATGTGAAAAAGATCATTAGCACTTAAACTGACTGCTTCTCAGTGTAAATTTAAAACCTTGATCATTATAGCTTTAAGTGGTCTGGTTCTGGGTTTACATTAGTGCAGTAATGGAGATAGGATGAATGGAAGTGCTGAAATTTATTCAGAGTACCAGTGATAATGTGTGCACCTTCATTAAAGCAAAGGTTTTAAGTTTTGGACACTTTAGGACTCGGTGTGCAGTTACACTGAGCATCAGTTCTGTTGATTGATAGCCAAGTGACTAGATCTTTCCATGCGCACCATATCTTTCCATGCGCACTTGGCTGTGTCGTGTTGGATTCTGCTTTATGAACCAAGGCCAAAATGACAAAACATTAAGATTTTAATGGTCTTAACAAATATTACCAAACAAACAGAGTGACACAAGGGAAGCTTTTCTCTGTAATTCATCCGTATAGTACAGTTTGGGTAAACCTGCAGACCATGGCTTGCAGACTTTCAGAAAGAAGAGTCAGTATTGTTCCACTCAGCATGACTTCAAACAGCTGAAAAAAGTTTGTTTATCTTTAATGTGAGACAAAATATTCTCTGTAGGGTGTAAATTTGGACCCAGTAAAGAAACTATAGTACTTTGGCTCGCTTTTTTGCCCAGGAGTGTAGACCCATTAGGCCCATCACCACCCGTAGCCCCAGGGCCCACAAGCAGGTTAAAAGACCCCTAAATAAGGTAGTGCTAAAATACTTACAGTGTTTAAATATAACAAACAGGATGGTTGTATTAAAAATGAACCATCCCAGAAATCACTAGGTATTCTCAGGACGCTCAGAAGGCCCTGGGGGTTCAACACTGCGCAAAATGGTAGTTCAAGACAAAAAAAACCTGTTATGAATTGTAAGCTTCTATGTAGGATCATTTTCTTTTAATTCAAAACAGCAGAATTAACCAGTTTTCCTCTGCTTTATGGAGTTACCTCCTGTGCTAACCGCTTACTAAACTCCCATCAGCACTTTAATTGCACTTCAGCATACCTAACACTCTTACTTACAGCTACAATGTTACCTGTCAAATATTCTTTTCTTATTCATCTCACAAAACCACACTTACCAACAACCCACTTAACCCCCTCACCACTTACACTGTCTCCTGTGTGAGCAGAGTTAGATGGGTTCAGGAGTGCTGTAATTAGGTTACTGCAGGTTTTCCATCTCCCATGCTCACACCCCCTTTTCTGCTCCACTGAGCTCAGAATCTTTACCTACAATCCAGTTAATGAGTCAGATCAGTCACCCTTGCATGTAAGTGGTGCATTCTGGTAATTGCATTTTTATTATATTAGCTGGACAGAACTTTTTCATTTTTATAGATGACGACTATCATGGCAACAACTGTATAGAGCTTAATGTTTGGATGCACACTGTTGAGTCACATTATTATGACCACTGGCTAATATCTATAGTAACCGCCGTGTGCAGCATGGACAGCTTCTAGACAGACTGGGATTTACTCAATAAGGTTCTGGTAGATTGTCACAGGTATCTCGAGCCATTCTGACTGTAGCGCATCCTACAGTTGCTGGATGGTGCAAATCCGTACAGCGAACATGACGATTGAGGTGGTCCCGCAGATGCTCAAATGGGTTCAAGTCTGGGGAATTACAGAGCCAAGGTAGTACTTAGAAGTCTTGGTTCTCTTCCAACCAGTGTCAGACATTTCTAGCCATGTGAAATGTCACATTGTCTTGCTGGAAGATCCCATCTGCCCCAGGGAAGACAATTAGCATGTATCACCCCTTTTACCCATGACAGCAATGAGACGTCCTGTCGCACACCTTATATACCCACCAAGTCAGCTCACAACACGTTCATGAGCTACACGCAGCTGCCGTCAAAAGTAGGAATTGGTGATAATAATTTGATTCGACTGTGTAGCTGCTGTTTAGAATCTACAGGTCCCATCTCTTCTCTTTGTCATGATCAAGCCAACTGTCTCTTTTAAGTGTATTTTTATGCTTCAGTTTTACAAGATCAGGCTTTGGCTATTTATGTAAAAAGTACACAAATAGATAAAACATGAATAAGTCATGATTATGGTAATGTGGGTGAGACAGCGCACTTCAGTGGCAGTCCAGATGGCAGTCCAATAGTGACAGAGTCTCAATATCATATCACACCAGTATAAGCAGAAACTGAAGCACACACATGCTCCCTGTAGTGCTCTAGGTGTAGAGAGTGAATCATGTGCATTGTTGTTCCAATTCATGCCAATATCTTCTTTAATGTAATGTCAATATCTCATGTCAATGATAGCTTTAATCATTTAGTACCATTTTTACTATTCATCATCTCACATTGTGTGTCTTTTATTATGTCCTGAAATCAAGACTACTGATAAGGAGTTTGTCCCACTTTGCTGTGATAACAACATCTACTCCTCTGGGAAAGCTTTACATTATATGTTGGAACATTGCTTTGAGGATGTGATTGCATTCAGTTACAAGAGCATTAGTGAGGTCAGGTACAGGTGAAGACATCCCAGAAATATGATATTGTAGGGAGCAGCTATTGACTTATTTGGCTGTGGATGTGCAGGAGGTATGCCCATGCATGGAGCCCCATAGGAGAACACCAGAGAGACTCTGTGGTTAATGTGACTATGTTGTGCTAAGATGTAGTAGTGCGGTGCCTGCTCTCAGTTAGAGTTGTGTGTCTATTGATGACCTATTCATCACAGCAGGGTGGCGGTCCCCACTGCTAGCTGGTTCATTGAAAGGGCATTAACTTGTATTTTAAAGCTCTGTATGTTTCCTGTGTCTTCTTAATCCATGGCTACACCACAATATAGTGCTCTATCACTTCATTGCCCAAATGTGAAGCCTTTCTACCCCTTTAACTGATTTTTCTCATTGGAAATGGTGACCCTCATGTGCTGCTCCTCCAGAGTGTCCCATTCCATTGACAGTGCTTTCCCATGGAGATTATACTATCTCAGCAATAGGTGCACATTAAAAGTGAGGTGAAGCTATGCATAGTCATTGAGACTCCTGCATGTGGTTTCTGAAGGCATATAAAAGGTTGAGTAAAGCAGCACGAGGTGAGCCAGCCAGGAGGGAGGTACTTGGCCCATTAGCTTTCATCATGGTCTGTTTAATTAGCACTTCACTCTCACCCTCCGTCTAACACACCCAAGCTTCACACAGCTTCTCACCTGCAAAACACACCACAAATCCAGTACAACAGTATTTAATCTGACTTCACTTAGAGCACCACAACAAAATATGTGAGCATTTACAGACTTGTTCCAAATATGGCCTTTCACTTTACTTTGCTCTTCTTCTTTGATCTGAGATGCTAGAAACATTTGTTCTACTCGAGTAACAACATAAGGGGCCTGAAGTCTGAAATAAAGTAAAATGTATTAATTTGCAAAATCAGAGCTCAAACAAGGACTGTTAGAGTTAACCCATAAGAGCCCAGATCCATTTCCCTAAAATTCTTGAAGGAGAATGATGAGGGATCAGTTATAAGATCATAAAAGATCAGTCTTATTGAGACAAAGAGGTCACATGGCATCTTCTGTAAGTATTATGAGGTCAGAATACCATTAGCATATGTCACAACAACCATTTCATAGCCTGTATTCCATCATTTTATTCTAGAAATGCAGTCAGAATGGGTATATGTAATATAGAACATGTTTTCAAAGCATTACAGCTTAAATTGGTTGGAACATTATAGATACAAAAAACAAGCTTTTAAAAAGAGCTGTTTTTGTCTCGAACTGCACCAACCAAGCACATTGCCATTTTCTAAATGAGGTCATAAGTTCACCAACTGTCAAGTGACTGCATCCAGGATGCTCGGTATGGGTCACTTATGGACTCCATGTGTTTAAGTGAATTAATGAAGCTGTATAAGGAACTTTCCAGACTTTTAAAATGCTTGTGACACATATGCCACTGTGGGCTCTTATGGGTTATAATGGTTATTTGGCCAAAAATAAAATAAAATTGGCCAAAAAGCAAAATGCTGACTTCTACCAGCGACCAAATGGGTTTCTAGTAGTGTGTTTGTGCTAAGCTAATGCTGGTGCACATTAACATTTTCTGTCCATCCCTGATTAAATTAAGATATTTGAACCTTGACATCCAATGTTTTAACTGAAACTTGTGACTGAAATTCACAAATATTTCACCTATTCTGCAGTTTTACAGTGATGTTCTGTAAAGAACCCTGGAGCCAGAGCTACTGCCACTGCACTACCACACGCAAACTTGGATGTGGCTCATATTCACAGTCAGTAATGCATCTAAGACTTCCAGACAACTTAATGTTTCAGTAATGTTGTTTTTGTCTTGTTTTTGTTCTGCCCTTGGAAAATCAAGTAGTGATTGATTCCTTGATCACCTTTTAATTATGTTACTATGTTGGTAAATTGAGGCCTTACTTATTGGATTTTAACTCTAACCATGGTCAGTTCAGCTGTTTGCTGGACATTTTTGGTAGTGGACCACTCTCAAAGCACTGACACTGACCTGTGTAAAAACACTAGCAACTTCCATAGCTAGGCACCTGAGCGTTGGTGCTATGTAGAGAACATTTCACCATCCGAACAATATCTGATCAGCAGCAGTCTTGTGGTCACGAACTGGCCAATGAGAAATTGCAGTCTGTAATTGTACAACTAACTAATATATAATGTATATAAATGTAAATAAGAGGCCAATATTTCTAATCATGTGGATGGTGAGTTTACAAAACTGACATATATGTATTTAAGGATATTAGCACGGCTTTTGCGGTAGTAGCTGTATGAACCTACCTAAATAAACTCCGCTAAATTCCCTCAGGCTTCCCGAGAAGCCTCTCTGGCAGTAATATGCCTAGTTCTGTGCTGTCTGACCCACTTCCTAACACGTAGCCACCTACCGCTTTCTCGGACCAAACCTTCCCAATGCGCCAGCAGCCTGCCACCCTAACCTACATAGTTTCAGTTCGGTCTGAGGCAGTACACATTCATTTATTACTTTTTAAGAGGACACTGTGTATTGGACTTTAAAGTTCCCCATTTGTACTTTTCCATAATCACACATCTCATTATCAGAACTCGTTCTTTAAAAGAACTATCCATTAAAATACTTTAGAGAACACAAATTGGTTCCTTTTTGGCATCATTCCAAAGAAACCTTTTGGGATCCGTTTGTTATTTTCAAGAGGGTACACTTCAGTTTTACATCTCCTTCGCAAAGACGGTTCTCTCAAGAACCATCTGTTGAAATGTTCTTTAGGTAGCTGAAAGCGGTTCTTCTATGAAATGCAAGGAACCCATTTTGACACTATGACTTCTAGAAGTGTACCCGCAATTATGGAATGATTCAGCTATGAAAGAACATGTTGATCAATTAGGCGGGGTGCCAGCCACAGAGTCGTCCGGCACAGTGTTGGGCTGGAGTTTCTTACAGAGGGGCAGGCTGTTTCTAGCAGCTGGTCTTGGCTCACTGTGCTTTCTCCAGACACCCATACATTAGCTAGAGTGTAAACAGTGCTAAGCTGTGTAAGCTGTGCAATGAGCTGTGCTGTGGAGTCAGCACTTCAGCCTGGCTGAGGAACTGCCTGATGACTGGTGCAGTCACAAACACGCGCACACACAAACACACACACACACATAGTGTAATGCTACACCACAGCCCACACAGGAGAGCTATGATCTCAGAAAAGAGAGAACATCCATCAAAACTGACAGCCACATACTAATACTCCACACCAGTTCTTACTTCAAGACTCACTTAATACGACCACCACTCCAACTCTCTTGTTATTGTTCACAGTGGTGTTTGATAAGCAGTGAAGAAAATTTGATAGAGCATTTGAAAAGGACCTACAGAATGTGTCATTGGGAGGTTGTATGAACCCTGTGCATGGTACTCAAGCAAACAAAACAAGTCTCACATCTTAACCTTAAAGTCTCAAGCAAGGCCCAAGTTAATGCAGGGAGATTCAAGCAAACTGGGTCAAGTCCCTAAAAAATTATTATATTCCCTAATAAAATCTTTGTTTTTTTAAACATATCTAAACATCTGATCTTCGTGGATGGCAACATAACTAAACACGATTCTTTAAAAATCATTTGTAAACTGTAATGAGCATTTTTTTCTTGTGAGGAAAAAGGACGAGCACAATAAGGACAGAATAACATTTTCTGTTTGCCTTCTTACACACTAAGAATGACCTAAAGCAATCAGAATCTTATCAGGATACTCTCCAGATATTAGTTACATGACATGATGAGGGGTAAATGGGGTTTCACTGCTGACAGCGTATTCAGTTGCTGTTCAGAACAAACAAATGTAGAATATGATTCTTTCTTGAAGAGAAATTAATTTTAGCTTTTGGTTTTCCTGATTTGAGGGTGTGCTGATTAAAATGGATCTTAAGCAATGGCAGAGGCCGAAACATAGGCAAAATTATGATCTATGCTGAACAAGAGGGTACTCCTGCGATTCAAAGGGCACAAGGGCAGGAGTAGAAGCCCTCACTGAGGTCTATCTATCCCTGATCAGGGGACCGTAAACTGATCTAAACAGCCAAAAAAAGGGTTGCTCAAGATGGACATGGTACACAATAAATTGTAAAATAATTTAGTGACTGGTTAGAGGCTCATGTAGTCATTGTTGTAACAAATCCTTATGTATCTGAAATGGTAACATTATAAAAGAAGATGATAAAAACATTCCTAACTTCATTTAATTATAATGTGTAACTGTAAACCATTTGTCTTGTTGCATGTGTCATGAAACGCGCACACAATGTAAAGAGTAGCTAACATATTTCACTCAGCACAATGCTAGCCAGTGCAGACATATGTTAACTGACATAACAGAAATCGCAGTTAGGGTTCTGTCTAAAGCCTACTGACCTGTGATGTGGCAGTTCAGAAAAGACGCACTGGCGTGACGTGTCTCGGAGAATGCCTATGCTACGCTTCACCTTCCCAGTTTGGTAGCATTCTGTCATTGAGGGAAATTGGCGATGACTAAATTGGAGGGAAATCTGGGTAAATAATTAAAGAAGTTTGTATTTTTACAGTGCTGATATTTGACAGGTGTATAATCCAAATTGCATAATCAGTTGCCGTCAAGAGCCCCATTTTGTGTGCTATCCTGAGTTATCTCCCCACACGCTCTCAGTTGCTCCCCTCGCTCATCACAGCCCATCCCCTCATTCATCAATCTGTTTCTCACTTCCTCTCCCTCATGCTGTCCTGGTGAGAGAGGGAGATAAAAAAGAGAGAGAGAAAAGAGACAGGAAGGGTGGAGCAGAGGTGGAGGGAGGTGTGAAGTACTGTTTAATTCCTCTTCACACTTGGAGTGAGCAGTTCCAAATAAAGCTCCAAAAAAGGTAGAGGCCTTTATCTGACAGCCCAAGAAGCCACAGAGAGCAGAAGCGGCACTTCTGTTGGAACGGAAATCGATACCTAAGCACTCGGCAGATCCATTTAGAGTTCGACGTGCTTTTATTCGAGTGGTGTCACCTTCTTCGTCTCGTTGGGTGGTGGACCTATTTTCTGTTTAAGAGTGTATAAGAAGAGCGATTTAAAGAGGAGAGCCGTTTTTCATGCTTTAAGCTGCTGACTCATGTATAGTATGTATCTGTGGGTTGACTGGTGTCAGTGCTAGTGGGCTGAGTGACACTCCATGTGTGGTACTGACGTTTGGAATCGGTGTAGGCTATGTGTGTGTGTGTATCTGCACAGCAGTGATGGAAGTCTAACAGTCCATTCCCTGAGCCAGTCTCAGCCATGAATGAAGACATGCACTCTCTGTCAAAAATCATGTCATGCTATGAAATGTTATTTAATAGGGCACATGGAGTAATAATCCTTAGTGTGTCAGCAATAGGCCGCATATTCACATTTGCTGTGTTACAGTTAGCTAAGCTGTATGGTACATGGATCTGATAAAGTGGAGTGTACATGCACTGTCTTACCAAATGCTTAAAAAATACTTAAGTAGTTAAGTAAAACAGTTAAGTGTGCAGACCTTATTTACAGGTATGTACAGGTATTGTGTTGTGATCTATTTAAAGTCAAGTCATTACTGTATTTGAGATAGCTATAAGCTTAATAAGCTTAATAAATACAAATTTTAGTGCTGTCTATCAAGAGGGGTCTATTCTAAATCTATTTTTTTATTTAATGTTGCAAAAGTTCTTTTTGGTTTCCTTTAAAGTAAACATTTAGGCTTAGTGTTGGCTTTAAATTCTAAACAAATGTAAAAGTACTGTCATTTATTTTCATGTCAGTATCAAAACACAAAAACCCTGTTTTAGTTCTGTTTTTAGCTTGCCCTCAGCCACTTTGACTCACCTTTTGGATGAGTTACACAAGTGGCCACTAGCATCAAAAGGTAATCTGCTAGCCATGCAAATTTTGCAATGCAAAACATTTTTTAAGAAGTTTGAGTATAACATAATGTGAGTAATTGCTTATAAAATTGAACTGTTTTAAAAGCCGTTTTTCGGTCTTGTTAGTCATGCTACAGTAAAGTAATGAAATTGTATCAGCATCATGTCTAACAGTTTGTAAAAGTAGTTTGGAGTAGTTTGTAAATTAAAGCCCAGCTAATTAAATGTTATGGTTTTGAAATGCTAGGCATTTTAAAGTGGTTTATTGCTATGGCTATGGTTTACAGCTGTCTACCACTATGCCGGACTATGGGTTTGTATAGGGAAATGATTCAGGTTGCAGTGATTTCTCAGCAAATTCAAGTCATCACTGGTGTTCGCTCGATCACTTGGAACAGGCTTTAAGATGCCGCTGGGTTTTTTTTGTTGCGGAAAAGTGACGAAGGCAAGTAGCTGAGGGCTTGTTAAAGGAAGGTAGAGCCTTATTTTAGACACACACCCTGCATTTTAGAGAAAGGAGTGGGACTGCATCCCTGTCCTCCTTAGGTCACATGGTGAATAGTTTAAAAGTAGGCCTAAGTGTGTCCCAAAGTTTGAAAATCAGTATGAAACAATAAGAACTGTCACTACCGAAACACATATGATCTGCAACATGCGACATAATTAAGGTATTGAATCATTATGCCATAAAGTAAAAGTCAGTTAAAAGTATTTTGAAGTCTGACTTAATTCAGAAGAATGGTCTACAAACAAGGTAGGTGTATCTAATAAAGTGGCCAGTAATCATACTATAGTTTTAGCAAAATAGCCCTAGCTTCACTTTATCAAGTCATGTTAGGTTAGACCTAGTTTTTCTTTGGGCTTCGGGATATTTTTGCCCTACAAATGTATGAAAACAAACACCCCTCTATACACGGGAAGATGGCGGGGCTGAGGAACACTGTGGCATTTGGGCTGAGGGTTGGGCTACTTATGTAAAGCTGTGCGTGCTCCTGCGAGGGTTAGGCAGAGCTGGGCCTTGTCACCGTTGATTTGCTCAGACACTCAATTTGGCACATCACTTCAGCTGCCAGCCTGTGGGAAGGATGTGTGAGTACGCTGGGAGAGAAGACTCCAGTGTCTCTCTCTGCCGTAGTCACAGCTACAGAGTGGCTATTATACTGTTTTCAGCTGAACAGTGACTAATGAGTGGTGCAGCCTATTCTTTCAGCAAATTACTTAATGCCCGACTCCTGGATGGCATCTCATCTTAGGAGTTGGGTTATTTGTTTTCCTTTTAACCAGCCATTATGTCTATGCTTCCCCTGCTAAAATTTACCTTATCCCACTAATCAGCTAATGAGCGAGCTCTTGCTGAGTTGACGCGGCTGTATTGGAGCAGGAGAGCTCTACAGTTTGCAGGACAGGGTTCACTGTTTTAAAGAGCACATATTTTTCTTGGATTTCATTTTTAGGTTCACTTCTGACGATTTCAGGTAACACTTTACTTGATCTCTGTTATGTAACATTCACATAACCATGCCATAAAGATGTAATAAATGGAACCGTAATAAAGTTTTTAAAGCTGTATAAACTAGCATGTGACATCAAACACCAAGGCATATGTCTTGACAGTTACTACTTTATGTGACTATCTTAGAATTAAACAGCCTGTTTAGGGCCTGTAAAAGTGATGTATGCCAATGACTTCTAACCTGATTGGCCTCTGCACATATTGTGCCTCAGTCAAGAAGCAATTCAGACTGGCTTCAACAGTCCCCACTGAACTTCAGTCATCTGAATCAGCATATATATAAACGTGCAGGTTTTTATGACTTCACATCTGTTTTTTGCAACTCAAGTTTCCATATGTGGACTGTATTGACTGGACAGTGAATGGTGTGTTTTGAAATATTCACATTACATTCTACGTCAAAGTGTTTTATTTGAATAAGGAAGAATATATAATGTTAAAGGCCCTTTAAACAAATCACATTTTCAGATGAATTATAGCTGTAACCTCACCAGCTTTTCCTCCACACAAGCTAATACGCATCTGCAAACAGTGGAATCGATGCAATCTCACATATCATTCTGCAATGCCAGCTGGAAGACGTACAGCTTGAGTGTATAAGTTTGAACATAAGTGAGGATTTAAAATCCCACGTTGCTGTCTTTTATGCACTGTAATTCTTTTATGTGTGTCAGTTTTTTCCACCCAGTGATACAGGACTGTATTACAGTTCATTTAGCCTCAGGACATTTTCACAGCATTATCTGCCTGTCTTTGCCTTATCATGGTGCCCCTGCTTCCCCTGTCTGTGTGGTAATATGTGTGCTGCTATAAGTTTAGACAATGAGGGCCAGTTATGCTACAGAAAGAAGGGGCTTCAGTGTAATCTACTTCTCCAGGCAAGCTATTGGAGCAGCTATTTATAGTTAATCCTGCAGGCGGAGTTGACTAGGAGAAGAGCTCCAGCCTCTGGAGCTGTGTTGGTGCAAGACGCTCTGTGTCCAGTATAGATACAGAGGGAAGGGAGAACGGCAGGACAGAGATATTGCCAAGATACGCAGAGGTCATTGCATGGTATTCAGCAAACACTTTCCTATTTACTGTGGTGTCATATGTTAGTGTAATGTCCTGTAAGGTCATGCTGATATTCCAGCCACCTGGGTTTTATTCTAAACATGTATACAACATGCAGAAGTTCTAATTTACTATGCAATGTTATGAGCAAGTTTAGGTGCCCCTGGTCAAATTACATAAATTATTGATGTTCTAAGTGATAATAAATACACATCCTGAACAGTTTATTTACTGAGCTTAAAAGAAATATATGGGAAAAAATAAAAGTTATGGGGAAAAGTTATGTCATGTTTTTATTTGTTTTCCCCTCAACATATTATATTCAGCAAATACATAGAAATTGTATATTAGAATTGACAGAAAATGCAAATTTTAGTTTGTTGTGTTGATGTGTTGACTTATTTTCACCTAGAACATATAGAAAAGGTGTTTTGACCAGGGGTGTTCAAAGGTTTCCATACAACATAATGTTCTTGCTTTAGAAACATCTTTATAGGAAGCATCTACCTTATATGCTGACTTTTTTAAAATAGCTTTATTTCTGTATACACTCACCAACCACCTTCTTAGAAACCTGCCTTATACTAATACTCACTGGCATCTTTATTTGAGTCACCATATACATTGGCCACCTTGTTAGAAACAATTTGTTCGAGGTTGTCCCCTTATTAGAAACACCTACCAGGCCTTGTCCTGGTGCTGTTTAAACAAATTACTGAGGCCCCACATGACAAAGTCATTGACCACCAGTTTAAAAGCACACTGTTCATTTAATTAATTTAATTAATTAATTTTTCCCATGAGAACAAATAAGAAAAGATCATATCATTAATGTCTCTGTAGTTCCTAATAGCCAACAGTCAGGTCAGATGGCAAGGGGAAGGATAATTTAGTCTGGGCAAAAGAGCCCAGTAATTTCACGTTTCTCCTCTTGAGTTTAGTAGAGCTCAATAAAGTCACACACCGAGCTCAGATTTGTCATGATTTGTGTCATGTCCTGTCTAGTCTAGCCCCTGTTTTTCTGTTTTCTCTGGTTTTCTGTTTGTCTTGTCACTTCCATGTGCATTTTGTTGTCCTGTTCCATGTGCTTCTGTTTGTTTTGGTTTTTGGCTCCTCCTGTCTCCGCCCCTTGTCAGTCCCCTCACCTGTCCCTAGTTTGTAGCTCCGCCCCTTCTCAGGTGTTCCTTGTTAGTCCTTGTTCACTTATACTCCCTGTAGCCCCCTGTGTTCTTGCTTGGTGTTTTGTTCTCCTGCCGGTGTTTTGTTCCCTGCCTGCCGTTTGTCTTCCTCTCGGTTGTTTGTCCTCATGTCTGTTTTTGTAAACCTGTTCCAAGGAGTTTGTTAGTTTTTTCCTTTGGTTTTGTTTTGTTTCATTTGTTTCCGTTGTGTCCATTAAATCCTTGCGCCTATATCCTGCCTCCTCGTCCTGTCCCCACGTAACAATTTGCCACATGTCTCATGTCTCATTTTTGTCTGTTAAGTGTCTGGAGCCATCAAAGAACTTTTGAGCAATACATTTTAGTTTTTAAAATAAAGCTAGAACGCCCACACATGAATATATATGAACTTTTCAACATTTTGAGTGGTATGATAATCTACATTAATACAACATTTACTGTATCTAACAAATGATATTAATCTAGGGACATATTTGTAGGGAGGCATTAGCAAAATCTATCAGACAAAATAGATTTGGGTTTTGGGAAAACCAGGTTTTAACAAGTTAAGAAATGACAGTATCCTTCAACCATAACTTTTACTGAACTGTACTTTATTATCTTATTTTAATTTAAAAGCGTTAAGCTTCAACTTACATGATGTCACTGTGACTGGTTCCTCATGCACATGTATGAGGCTTGTATAAAATGCTTTGTTCAACTAAAGAAATAAAGGGTAAAATAAAGAACACAAATAATCCCCACCCGGGGTTTAAAACATGTAATGCTATTCATTCAACATAAAGGGTTCTGTTACAGATGTAGGCCAGCACATAGCTCATTTATACACTCACAAGCCATTCAATTGGAAAAACATACATGATACTTGTTCACTGGCCACTTTATTAGGAACAATGTCCAGCTAAACAGCAGCTATATAGTCAAGAACTGACACAACTGATAAATTAAATAATAACTTATTCTGTATGACAACAGATATAGACTCCTACAGTACAGCAGCAAGGTCGGCGCACTATAAGTGAAACACACAAAGCTGCAGTAGACCTTCAGTGTCGTTCATATCATAGAGCTACCCCCAGAATAGCCTGCATATTAGAATAACTTATATCTTGTTCTTTCCACATGACAGATATTTATGGAAAGGTACAATTCTCTTTATTGATTTGCAGAAGGGCTGAGTTATAGTTAGTATAGGTGGTGTATGGCAGTATTGATGTACGTTTTCACTGAGCTGATAGTGAGTGAATCTGTTGCTGTTGGCACTGGGAGAGGTCTTTGTCTTGTCTATTAGCATTGCAAGCTGGAAAGGAGCCTGATCATTTCCCAGTTACAAAAAGCCATTTAGTACATCGGCCAGTTCTGCCTAATGATTGTTCAAAAGGCCTTGGCAGTGAAAATGGGCTTGGCAGTAACCTAATGCTTAGGTGCAGTGATGTCCTTTATCTAGACCTGCTAGCACTCTGTCTTTATGCCTTCATCTCCTGTCATTTCAATATTACATGCTCTCTTTAAAGCAGAAAGTTTATATTGTTAATAATAATTTATATGCAGTCACTCTTCATTCACATTGTGACATATTGCAAAATCGTATCGGGTAGAATGGAATTATTGAAGTTCCAGAATGAGAAAAAAAACACTTATCTGTTTTGACAGTTTGATAAACCTGTGCAAACCCCAGGATATTTTCTGAATGTACTTTATGCTGAACTCATACTCAGCCAATTTGATTAGGGGTTCCTTAATAATAGATGGGTGAGGTGAAGGGACAATGCTTCAAGTCCCGATCTTCAGCACGTTCACCACAATAACAGAGCCTGAGCGCAGACATTTTTGGAGGCACTGGCTCAGTGGGTGAATGTGAATGGAATTTAATTTCACTTAACTTATACCATATAAAAGACACATGTGTCCAGAGGGTCAAAACACTGTTAGAGATCTTACAGCCAGCCTAAAATTATGTTTCTGGTAGAATGGGGAACTTCAAAAATCAGTATACGCGGTAAAGATGTTATCCACTACACTATATGGATCATTCTACCAAGTTTGTTTAAAGCCGGAGAAAACACATGTCATATATTTTATTGGTTTGGATTCTAGATTAAAATCCTGTGCTTTGAGCGACCCAATGCCTTCATTATGTTTATTGTATTAAAGCAAATGATTGAACATTTTATTTTGCCACTAACTAAATGATCAAGTGACTTCTGATTCTTTACCAAATTGACAATTTTAGCTCATTTTGAGCTGAACATAAAAATGTTGTCTAGTACAGGACTGTCAAACATAGACTAAAACTATTGTACACATTTAATACAAAATATTGTAATTTTATAACACAAAAATGCACTTAATCATGGAAAATATTTATAACATATTTTTAATGTTACACACCAATTTGCAAACTTGTATCTGTCCTTAAAGGGTTCTAGATTTTCCTTTCATCTGTATATGTTAAGCCTTTGAAAATTAATAGTTACATAGTCATTACATAGCCAAGGTGCATCTTCCCATCTAAAAAAGAATGTTTCCACAGCTATGGCTAACGTTACCTATAAGTTCTAATAATTTTCTAAAGAAAACCTTCTTTCCAGTGTTCAAAGAATGTTTTAGGGGTGTTTATCACTTCAAACAGTGTTCCCATAAGGTTAAATGTTAAATGTTAACACCATTGTTAAGATAACATGTAACTGCAGCGTATTGCGGTTTGTTTGCAGTGAGGTTTTTGTCAGGGCCACAGATTATGTTAAGTAATGTTTTAGAGAATGATGTCCTGCTTTTAAGAATAATAATCTGGGAACACAAAAAAAATGTGGTTGTTACTCGTTTAGTTTGTCATACTATATGTTTACTCTAGATTAGTTAAGCACTTTAAGCAGGTATTACTTCATGATAACTAATGCATTATTACATGTTAGTCAAAACTTAATGTAAAGTATTAATGAATGTCTTATACAAGCTTCAAATGTCAGTCAAAAATGTGCATGTGAATCAATATTAGCTGAGCAGTAACATGCTACTTAAATGTACTGAAGGGGTGCTAGTAGAATTAGCGTTGTTAAAGAGGTGTATATGTTCTTTACATTTATGGCACCAAAACAAAGGCCTGGCTGTAAGGGTGACAGATCACGGCAGCACTCACGTACAGCAAAAGTGCTAGTACTCTACTCTAGTTTGCTCCGGCCCAGTTTAACCCCTGAAAGCAGACAGACAAAAAGTAGAAAGATGAATGAGAGGAGACAGGAGAGCAAGAGGCCGTGTAGCTGACAGGTGCCAGTGACTGATTACAGCAGTGCACTTGGGCCCAGGGCTGAGTTTTACACTTTAACACATACATACGCTAAATGTCTAGGCTGGGAACTTGTCAGGTCAGCTGGATTATACCATTACAGTTACTGCTGGAAGTCAGTTTGGGCTGTTCTTGTTCCCAGAAGAGCCAGAGAGGAAATGTGCTTTTTGAGGAGTTGCCAAATATGTAACTATTTAAATCCCGAATTAGGCCGCTTTGAGTCGAGGTTCTTTATTTGGCCTTTTGAAGTTTTCCATAAACACAATGACATGTAAAATGTTCTTTAGTTTTGAACTGATTCCAGCGTAGTTATTATTCATCTACACATTGATTTTGTCCTTTTTACGGTAGACCTAGTTTCTAGATGTAAATAGACTGAGTGGCTTCATATCGATCTGTTCGTGATTTAGCTCAAAATACACACACACCCTTGGGGACTGAGGGCTCAAGGCAACCCATATAAAGACAGACCTTTTCTTTAATTGACTGATGTGAAATCAATTAGTGAATAAATCATGCAGTATGCGTTACATAGAAAAAAAGACCTTATTCTAAATGAGTGAGTTGGTATAAGGATACTCTCTTTAGTATGATGCCAAAAACCTAGCACTGGCTAAAGGAAAGATGTATAGAGAGACAGACTTTCCTCTCAGCAGCTTCTCCAGCTCTCATGCTTCTTGCACACATCAACACATTCAGGCACACAAGCTCTGACACACAATCATAGACGCTCCTGATCTCACACATCAACCCATTTGTACATGCAGTGTACAGAACGCTCCTATACCTCTCATTCATTCTCAGACAGAGTCTGCGTCTCTCACAGCTTTTTAGCATTCTGGGTCTGGCAGAGGGGTCGGAACACCATTAACATATGTGTCTGTGTGTTTGTGGTCATATGTTTAGCTCTCAGGGGACCAAATGTGACCAAGAAGTACATGCCATAGGTAGAAACTCTCTCCCACAAAAACACTTTTCCCAGCTGCCTTGAACACCTTGTTGGAATTCCAACCCAATCTACCCATCAATCCATATTTGCTTTAAAATAAAAATCTGCATCTGAGATAAAGATGGTGGTTGTACTGATGTATATTTTCACCATCTTGTACTGTCAGTTATTTTCCAGCATTTTACCCTGTCCAGATCCACATAACTCCCCCTGCTGGTGACTTTCATGCCTCGATGACACGAGGAAGCTTTCGTTATCTGAATTTTGATTTTGGAAATGGATTAAATATAGCTCTTTTCCTTTGTCACAAGATGACAAAATGTTTTAACCCAGTCTTTATTGCCCTCCTACTGGCAAGCTTGGCACACTCTCGCATAATGCATAGCGTCTCTTGGAGACCATGTAGGGGAGGAACCAGTCTGGCAGTGGGTGGATGAGCCGACCATTCAAAGCACACTGGAGCTATCAGGAGGTGTGGCTCAAAGACACAGAAAATCAAACTGAGGGTTTCAGACAGAGGATGAATTCAAATGTAGATGGATTTTTATAGGGTTTTATTTATTGGGATAAAACCCCCAAAACTAAATTTTAAACACTGAAAATAAGCAAAATACTGTTAGGCTTGCCTTGCATGGCAAAAGACTCTTTTCACACACCCATACTCAACGCATCAGAAGTTGTCATAGCCGGAGAAACATTACAGCAGTTGCAGCATTTATTCAAAGGAATAGGATACATCAAGAAGGATACGTCAAGAAGACAGAAATACGAACTTATGTGCGAGTGCTCTCCTCTTTTTCACTGCTCAGCTGGTGTGATAGACTGCAGTCCTGTGTTTGAGATTAATGCTGCGGGTGATGTAACGTGCAGAAACTTTGCGTCGCAGCCGTACACAAGCAGTGGGCGATGCTGTTAGCTGGCGTTAATCTGGGTGCTAACACTGCTGAGCGCTTGACTAATGTCAGCCCTGCAGCCTCGGCTGTGCGCTCTGGCTGCTGATTAGCAGGGGCTGCAGGATCACACTGCACCTTTCAGATCCTGCTATATATGATATGTGCTGAATTTTTTTTGCTGGTGCCACATGACTCCTTCAGCTTGTTATCAACCGTCTTTACATAGGATCAGATGGACACTTTCGATAAGGATACCTGTCTACTAATTAAGGGGGGTAAAGCATGGAAATGCGATGCTTGGGGGCCTATTCACATCAACTTAGACCTGAAATATCCTCCCGAGCCCAGCATGGGCCTGGATTCACAGCTTACCCTCCAACTTCCTCCTTCCTGAACATATGGAGAGATCTGGTGCAGAGCTATGCATTTTCATTTTTCTGTCTCAGTCTCTATGTCTGTCTCTCTCTGCTTCATTAATGCTTGTGCCCAAGACTATTATTATTTTTTTGGCTTCAGAATCCTCAGTGCCTGCAGGAGAGAGCCTGCTGTGTTTGGCTGAAGTGTCGAGGCAAGGCTATTGCATGAGATTATGAATTTTCGTGTTTGCTTTTGTTCAGTCAGACTGGGCTGTGTGCATTCTCGTCACACACACACACACACACACACACACACACACACACACACACAGGGGTTTGTGGGGAAAAAAGCACAGGTGGAAGAATTGAAACAGGAGAAAGAGAATAATACAAACTCACAATTATCCCAAACATATTGAGGAAACTTCAGAGTTGGGGGGTGGCTCACATACCAGCGAGAGAATCAGTCAATTTGTTCTCCACCTTAAAAGTTTGCGACCGAGCTTTCTGTGGGCTCAAGTCCACCCCTTGTGTACTACACAGTAGCCTACTGCATCTGGAGATTCAGCCATTTCAAAGGTAGACTGCACTGAGAGGTTCAGCCTTTATTGATGTCTTACAATACACCTCTGACATGTGCCCTAACCAAAGGTAGTCTATCCAGATTTGCACTGCAAACAGAACTGACTAACAACCAAAACTGTATTCACATTTTCTGTTGTTAAACACCCCATGTGCAGTAACGCTGACTGCAACTTAGCTACCATTACTGATCTGTACTGAAGTCTTTTGTGTTACATTGGGTGTGCTTCAGGCCTTGTCCACATGAAAATGTAGATTAAAAAAAAAACAACAACAATTGTATTCACACCAGCAAATCCCCACCAACACTCCCAAAGAAGAACATTACAAGCACATGTGTTTGGCCTGTTAAGCTGTGGCGATGGCAGTATATTGCAAACACATGTGGCTGTATTGGGTTGAGTGAAAATCAAGTTTTCATTTCATTGTTTAGGCAAACATGGATCCACAAGCTAGTGAGTTTTGCTAATACGTTTAACTAGACCATAAGCTACAGGTCTGACAAAATTGAGGAAAGCAGATAGTAAAGAAAGTTTCATTCAACTACTCCAATGCAGCCTACGGCTATATCAGTACATTCTGACACCTCCACATTATGGTGTGATGAAAAAACATTAAGTTGTAAAAACTCTTATTACTGAGCACACAGACACAAACCAGTTATTGAGCAAGTTCTGAGCCTCAATAAATGAAAAAAAGCAACAACAGTGGTGTACATGGAAATACATTACCCACCTGTAAATAAGTGGGTAAGCTAACTTGGAAGGTAGTTTCTGAACGCCCCTAATGTTCCTTATTGTCATTATATCTGGCTATAGCCTTTTCCTTATAGCCCTACAGTCATCACACTGCCTATTCCACTTCCTGTGGTAATACAAAACAACAGAAATCAACTAGAATACTGGATTCACATGAACCCAGCCAACACTACAGGACCCTTCACTAGAAACACTATACAGCATTTGACTGCCTGTCACAAGCATGTTATCCCAATCAAGATGACATAACTATGTTAAACTCAGACAGCTGAGAAGCACAAAATCAACAACAACAAACAACAACAACAAAAAGCACAGCCAGCTTAAAATCCTAATCTTTGAAGCCAAAAATATATTGCCACTGCAGGCATGAAAGATGTTAATGGTAAATTCATGTCATTATATGTGATGCGTTGAAGTAGCACTAGACATTTGTTTTGACATTTTCACAAAGGCCATTTCAGCCTTTGTAATAAAAGAGCTTTGTTAAGTTCACAGAAGACTGGCAGCAGGTATGTTTTTTTGGCATTAATTGGGTAGAAAATGACATATCCGGACAGAATCTAATTTTTAAATGATCCCCAGTTATATCTTTTATCCTTAACATCAGATTTAAACACTGGTGCACTGATGAACGGAAGGCAGGCGGTATTGGCAGATAACAACCATTGCTGTTCCCTGAAGCTTGGCAGAGAGTATAATAGCTTTATTGGCCATAACACAATGACAGCACTCAGAAAACAATACAGTGCAACATTTGTTCTAATGTCTAATGACATCCTACAGTGCACCTCAAAATGTTGGGGACTAGCATATGGCCATACACATCTAGTGTGTTCCAGAACATTTATATGTGATGTCAGAGGTTGACAGAGGAAGGTCTCAGCATTGCAGGTCACTCACTTTTGCTCACTGAATTGCTAGACAGTAATTCAGTACTAGAGACAAGGGAACTGCAGCTTCTCTCCCCATTTTAAATCTGAGAACGGCAGGAATTGAAGAAAGAGTGCCCCCATTTCTTCAGGCTCTGTAGTAGAACTATGACAAGCCCTCGTTCCCCTTTGTACCACCTGCAGGTGGAGCTCTCTGTGCTGAAGATGGATTGCCGCAAGGTGAAGGTGTAGTAAAGCCAAATCAAATAAATAATGTCTGGAGACCGCAGACGCTTCGAGCTGCCTGCCAAGGCCCAATGAGGGGAAGGAGCCTGCCTTAGATCACTCTCGGATTCTGGTTTTGAGTGAGATTGGAGGAAAAAGAGAAAATCATCAATAATGCAGGAGGTCTGGCCTGCGCTGCAAATCAAAGCCAGCTGCAGCTCAGACACATGCCATTCCTAGTCAAAATGCTTGTGTTACATGATTACAGTTAAAGCCCAAGTAACCAGTTCAAAATGATCTCGATGAGCTCAAATACAGCACATGTTCTTGCCTCGTCTGTCTAGCCCATGACATAACTCTGCATTTTTGTTGCTTTTTAAATAACTGATAATTTACCATGTAAACAAAGTTGAAAGATTCAAAATTTCAGTTTGCAACCAAACAGTTATTGGGCAGAATATGCAGGGAAAACAATTGTTGTTCCTGGCTGTCAGGAAGCAAACACATTGCAGCCCTCCAAAAGACCCAAACATTCAAGAGGGTGTTAAAGGCTGTTTTCTGTCTTCCTTGATGTGACAGTTTGTTCTGTACATTTCAGACTGGACTGCTTTTTAAGGGTTATTATCTTTATTTTAATTGTGAAGGTGTCAGCCAGTCAGCACAGATGTTGTTTATACACAATGTCATATGCACTTGTATGTTTCAGTTGCATGGTTTGCTGATTTTCTAATGAAAATATGTTAACACAGCCTCTGCATGCTTGAACATGGTACTCTCTATATTTGCTTTGAAAGCCATAAACATTTTGAAAAAAATGTGCTGTAATATGTTAAATTCAGCAAAGAAATAATGGACATTGAAATGTGCAGAAATGTGACCTCTGCAGAGGATGTGTACTTCTTTATAGGGTGCCCAAAGTTTTGCATACTAGTGTATCTAAGAGGCATAGCAACTAAAGCTGCTTCTTTCATTCTGTGGAAAAACGATCTTGCAAAAATGAAATGTGTTGGTACATAAAACTAAATCAAATGAGGCAGGGAAAAAAATATTGTGAATGTAGAATATGGGCCCATCAAGGCTGCAGACTAATTTTGCATGACTCTTTCAACTGCATGAACCGTCCACGTATTGTCTTTGGTAAAAACCTAGTATGTGTTGCTGTGATTAGCTGGTTGTTGTGCAGGAATGTTAGCTGTTGGCTCGTGTTTCGTCCCTCTAAAGTCCAGCCCAAGCGACAGGTGGAGCTGCTTCCGGCTGCTCCTCTTTCAGCCTGCAGCGCTGATCTGCGGTCAGCTGTCACCTCAGCTATGCCAGGCCTGTGCTGTAAGTCTGCCAAGCGAGGCAGAGGGACACCTGATAGCTCCAGGAGGAAGTATGCAGTTAGCATGCGAAACCAAAACTGCACTCCTTTTTAAACTGATCTCATGTATAAGCTGCCACAACAATGGCAGTGAGCTAATCAGACAGCTTGTGCAAGCAGCCCTGTCTATCCTTTCCTAGTGCTGGGGGCGGAGTGGCTGCGATTTGAGCTATTTTTGAGTGTATGGCATTGCAGTTGCTAAGCGTGGCACCGGTCACACTGCAGTCGTCTGGATTGATGAGAAGGAGCTTGACAGCTGGCTGTGTTACAGCTGGCAATTGAGGCAAGATGAGGCTACAGTTTGCCTTACCTGCATAGCCCTCCTGCTGGAGCACGTGCCATTGTATACCTCTCGTTGACCTCTCTAGCTCGCTGTGTTAGTTGGCTATGTTGTCTTAGTAACAGTATGAAATGTACAGTCTCAAGCCATTTAGTCTGAACAATGTGAACATGTTCTGTGATACTGTGTACTTATATTTGGATCATCCCAACAAATTGGTTCAAAGTCACCGTCAAATGTATAACTGTGATTGGTTATGTGTGCATTAAATGAGTTTGTGAGTTTGATCCCCAATGGTGCCACAGTCATCCGTGGCCAGGAATCGGATGTATGTACTGAAAAAGTATATGCCACAATTTTTGACTTAATAGTCAAAAAATAGTTGCTCCCAGAAGGAAGTGTGGGATTTCAGTGCTATTGGGAAGGAAGATAAACTTTACCAGGAACAATAAATGATGATCAGTTTAGACTGACATGGGTAATATTTATTGAGCTACACATACAGAAATAGTGTCTCTCAGTATGTCGTCAGGCCGCCATGTTTGCTAGCTTAACATGCCAGACGCCTCAGATTGGAGTGGTAGATGTTCCTAACAGTGTCTTGCGATAATCTATATCATGTAGCTTGAACATTCTCAAGTTCCTGCGGTAGGCGTGGAGGTGGAGTGACACCATTCTGAATCTTTTGCACCGTTGACGCAGTGGTAAGGGCGGTTGTTATAACAGTCTAGATGCATGTAGTCTTGCTGCCTCGCGGTGGTGCTGGCACTAACAGGATGATTCATGGAAGTCATCACTGCTTAGTGAATATCCACAGTCATGGCTGTTGGGTCAGTCAGGTACAATGATGAGGCCCGTCTGTGCTTACACCACGTGCACTGCCAAACATGAAACCTGAATCATCTGCATGTCTCATGATATCAAATCTACCCACCAAGTTACATTCCTGTCGGTTAATTTCTTCTGGGTGCAGCTATTTGTGCATATAAAGCATATAAAGCACATAAAGCACAGAGGTCACACCATCTGTGGGAGGAGCATAACTAGGCCAGGACACATTTGTAGTACATGTAAGAGGAAGCTTGACCAGTTAAGTGGTTCTGATGCAGATTCTTTCAGAAGTCTCAACGGGAAACATGAGCATATCTGTCTGAGAGTCAATGTAGGTCAATTGCTATTCACTCTAACTGTGCTCAAGCCCTACTTGCTGCAATATAACAGGCATCAATCAGCAGCATGATCTTTGTGTGTGAAATGCATGGTGTGTCTTGGAGAACTTTTGCAATTAACTGAGCTAGAGCGGCTCGGAGTGTGAGCTAAGGCCAGAGCAGATCTGGCTGTGACGATTGGACTACTGCACTGAGGCATGTTGAGAATTCTTCAGCATAAATGTTTCACGTAACATCTACTGCCAGTAGCCAGATAATAACATATAATAACTCATAACTGTGCAGGGGGAGGTGAGGTCAGCACTTATTCATCTGCCTTATATACTACTTATCCTAAGTGCTACCCTGATCTCTTTCTGTGCAATTGTCTCTTGTCTCTTATTAAGAGATGCAAATGCCTGCCATTAGATGTTAAATGAAACCTTTCTTCTCAGCAGTTCTTGACTTACAACCAGGAAGAGCATCTAATATTGACTTGTTTTAATATCCAAGTAATGGCAGATGGTTTTATTATGCTGATGTGCTATTGCTGCTATGAAGTCCACGTTCAGTCACAGTAAGTGGGCCGCATGCTGTGAGCCGTGTGTCTCAATGTTCCTGTACTCCGCTCGTCTCTCTTTTTGGCCATGCAATGGTAAAGTAGGGTAGACCAGCAACCCAGAAACAGACAGAATCTGGGCTAGCTTCACCACGCCAAGCTTGTGTGGCCTCATTCACAGGCCTTCAGCAAAGAAGTTGAAGCTGCTTTCCTGCTAGACTGGGTTATTGCAGTCGCATAGTTAATGTGCAGATATTGTATATTGTATTTTCTGTCTTCTTCCTTTTATTTGTCATCTACCTTCTTACTTTTGCAGAAAAATAGTGGACAGCTCTGGTTTATGGAAATTGCATTTTAATGAGTTCTTAAATTTTTTTATTAGCCTCAAATATGAGAACATCAAGCCAATTAGAGCAGTGTCTAATGCCATACTCATTTATATGGCACTTACAGTAAATAGCTGAAGTCTGCGTAAGCCCAAGGCTATGGGCAGGCTTCCAGGCCTGCAATATCTTGTACGGATGTCCCTTTTCTAAACAATGGCTAGCACAGTGGACACAACCTGGACCTTGTCTTCGAGCTTAACTAGAACTAGCTTTTTTAAAAACCTTTATTTTATAATGTCCCTAACAGTCTGTAATCTTACATTTTGAAGGTGTGTATTGGTCTGCCAGAAATTTTCACACATCATCATTGGAACACAGTGCTAACAGAAGAAACTGAGGCTGATTTTGTTGTCGTTTCAGCTAGCTAGGTGAATTTAGCATAAGCTTCCTATAACTAACCAGCCTCAGTTGGCCTAAGTTAACCTGCTGACTGTTTCAACTGTTTTCCAGCTATCCTTAAGCTTCAGCTTCATGGATCTCAAGGACATGCTTATAAAAAGAGTTTATGTAGAGTTATATTGTAGAGTTTCTTATAGAAGTTTATTAGATAAGTATAATAAATGTTAACTTTAGCGGCATTGTGATTTGACACATTTCCTTTTCTGAACTTGAAAATACTCAAAAATGCTTAAAATGTAATAAATAAAAAAATAAACAAACAATAAATAAATAAAAAATACATAAACATTATATATTTCATTATTGGTTTATATATGTGTATAAGCTATATTTATATTTAGCCTAAATATTAAGTTAATAACAGTCAAGCAAAGCAGTTGTTCACATTGTTATATATATTACATTCACATTTCTCAAAAAACTTTCTACATTACAGGGTTTGGATGACTATGTAGTTAGCCCCCCATGGTCCCATTCTCTCTTTGTGCTGTGAGTGACCACTTGTGGCAGACAGATGCTTACAAAAGCATGTTAAAAAATGTGGTGATGTTCAAAAAGCTTCCATCATTTGGAATAATTCAAATTTTAACTGTATATTTGTTCATTTTTATAAATAGGAGACATAATTTGCCCATTTGAAAATGAGTTGATTTTCATGGGCATGATGGGTTTAAGCCGGTCCACATACCTGCGAGCCGCTGTCTTAATCAATGGACCAAAACAAAAAGAGGATTTACAGCTGTGGAGGCCTGTACTGCAGCTCTGTCTGCAGCTCCTTGTGTATCGTAGCAATGAGAGGAGCTCTCAGATTACTCATTCAGGTCAGGTGGGCCCCAGCATGGAGCTGCGCCATGAGGACTGTTTCGCAGCCTGCTTGCTTTTGCAGGCTGACACAGGTTGAGAGTCATCAAAGGGAGCGCGGGTATATGAGTCGGGCCAACAGGCTGGGGGTTCCTGAACTGAGCTGAAACACCTGAGCCACATCACCACATGCTCTAATCATATTTCATTTATGAATTTAAATGTACAAAAGATTAACAGGAGCAATTTGAGGATGTTGAGCACCCCAAGAGAACAAACTGGCGTTCTTAGGGAAAACACAGAGTAAAGTACAAGGTACAAACTGGAGAAGAGGTTTATAAGTAATTGTTTTAATAGGCAGCTATGCACTACAGTGTGGTCAGCCATACTGAAAGAGAACAAGTAACACTACATAATTGCCCAAATCCTCCTCCTGAAAGTCCGGACTATTGCTTGATGCCTCCTCTATGTGACAGCAGCTGCTATAATTATTCTCAGTGTGTTTGAGATGCCACTGGGGATGCAACTATGAAAGAGAGTTTACTTCAAGGTAAATCTGAAAGCCAGAGATTTGATGAGAAATGAAAATAGCCGCTGTTGTCTGGTGGAGAACGGCATTAGATCCAGCTGCCAGCTTTAGTGTGCACTCCAGCTCACCCCTGCTGAGGTATGGATACAGCCTGTCGCTCTAACGAGGACTGGGCTGCTATATAATTGGGACAGCATTGACTTAATGATGGACAGACATACTCGCCCGTTCTTTCCTCCGTACTGCAGCCTGGCTCCCACTTCATCTCTGCAAAGTGTCTGCATACTGTTTCTGCTGTTTACTGACGGTAATGATACATTTATGCTTTACAAAACTGGCAAATGGGACTACTTGGAATTCTATGACTGTATAGTGAACATGATGCTAGAGTGGAAGTGTGGCTGTAAATTGCTTATTCAGTCTAGTAACTCCAGGTTTTTACTTATTCCCATCTCCGCTTCTTCCTTTGCAGCAAATTATCTGTTGCGATGTTTCAATGATGAAAAATTACACTCTTTTATACAAATCATACTGTAATAATCTTCCTCTTTCTTTCTTTCTTTCTTTCTTTCTTTCTTTTTCGTTTTCATATTTCTTGTTCCTTTTGTTGTTTTATTTCTGTTTGTTTCTGTCTTGCATTTTACTGAATACTCTTCCTGTAATTTCTATTTCCTTCTTTCTTTCTCATGTTTCTTGTTTCTTTCTTTTTTCCCATGTTTTATTTTTGTTTCTGTTTGTTCCTCTTTCTTTCTACTGTATACTCTTCTAGTTCTCTGTATCTTTTTTCTTTTATTCTTTCTTTCTTTTTTCTTTCTACTGTATATTCTTCACTCTGATCCACTCTGATTCCTTTCCCTTATTCCTTCTTTTGTATTATTTTCTGTTCTTTCTTTCTAATATATATTCTTTCTTCTCATCTTATGCATTGTTTTCTTTCTTTCTTTCTTTCTTTCTTTCTCACTCAGAATAAATGCACTCCACTCTCATTCACATTCAGGTAGCATTCCTGATTAGCGTACTGTGTGATGTCTCATACCTGTATATTAGGGTAAGGGAGGGGGATTGTGGGGGTCTTCTATCCACTCCTCCCTGCACCCCTCCCCCAGCAGACACATTCACACACACACATGCTCTTCCCCGATTACGTATAGACACGGTCTCTATGACAACCTCTGCCATTGCCATGGCACTGGTGCTCAGTGCTTTGCTGCAATAGATCCCATTTACACCAGCATAAGCACAGATTGAACTCTCTGAGACAGTACGAGGACAGCACACGATCCATCCTAGCTGATGCATAAGAGCACAAGACTCCTTGCTTCGATGACTGTTTGATGCCTTGTTAAAATATTTATTTATTTATTTATTTATTTATTTATTTAAGCCAGCCTGCAGTCAGAGTGCACATCTGTGTTCTGATCTCATGGAAACATGATTAAATCTGGCACATTTGAGGTGGGAGTAGGTGTCAGAGCAATGTAAACTCTGTAGCCTTGGCCTGTTGTTGTTGTTTTACTGTAGACCTTTCTCCTGGAGTGTACTGAAACAAAACCCTGCATTTCTGAAAGGCTACCTTTACAGGAGAAACAAAAAGGTTCATGTAACAAGATTTTTTATTTTTTTATTATTTTTTTTTTACAGCGGTTTAAAAATGTACAAATAGCAAAATAGAGTTATGAGGTTGTGAAATTACAGCAGCGACATTCTGTATGCTAATCTTATTTTGATCCGGAGAAATATTTAATCATCACACTAAAGTATGTCACATCACGGGCCTGCAGGAATGTGAATGTGAAATTACACAAAAAATCAACAACCTCCTGGAATTTTAAACCACAGCATCCTGGGTCCCATTAACAACAGCACCATCTAGTGGTCAGCAGTGGCTCTCACCGCCTTAAACTGCCCGGCTATTTGAGATGATGTCATACTTTCCTGGCAGCGGGTGGCTGGAAAGCTGTGCGTTGCTGATATTCCGGGCGCAGAGAGAGAGAGAGAGAAAGAGAGGGAGAGAAAGGATCAGCATGGCCATCTGTGTACCAGTGTGTGTCAGCAGGTGGCACAGTATGGGCTTGGCACAGCTATCGTCCAGGAAGGAGTGTTATGTGCATGGTGAATAGAGTTGCGGCTCAGTGGAAGTGAAGATGCTGCAGAGGAAGATGCTTTTCTAGTAGCATGTCTCTGCGATTTGTGCATCAGTTTCATTCAGTTGCCTTTGTCAGCTGTCCTGTATGGATCAGTGGCTTTATCATGCCAGCAGTTTTGTATTGCGTATTAAAGGCATTTCATTGCTACATAGCCAATACAGTCTTCTGGTCATGAGACTTTTGCACAGTACTGTATGCTGGTATTTGTATATCTGTGTGCTAAGTCTGTGGACTCAGCTTCTGGACCGTAGCAGAAATCTGTGAATTAGAGTATTCTGAATAGCCAAAAGCTCTGCGTGCAACATTGGCATGGATCTAAGATGATCTTTAGCACATAGGGGGTAACAGGCATGCTTCCTGTATAGCACTGTATTGCTTTGTCAGCACTTTCACTTGGTATCCTGTCTGTTCTTTGTTGTTGCCTGATAAAGCTCTCCATTGGCCCCTGGTGGACAAACCACATTCTGGTACATCACACATAGTTTGTAGCAGTCTTTTCTCCCAAATGGTTGTTGTCGGAGCCCCTTTGACTCTTTGAGCTCCTTGTATTCTTAATCCTAGTTCTAGTATGAGTCGTTAAAAGCTTGAAAGCTCAAATGGTTAGAAAAGGGGAGCAGAGTAAACAGGTCATGATGATGGAAATATGACACAGGGGGATTTAACTGACATAGGTTTATGGTTTTAAATCCAGGGCTTTATTTGTGTCAGTGTCTAAAGATGGGCCATTAGTATCCTCGTCATGACTTCAGACTTTAAGCAGATGATTTAGTTATCATGTCATTTCATATGTATAGGTCTATGCAGAATTTCATTATGGTGTCACTGTCAAAGAGAAATTCCACTGATGCTTTACAGTCTGTACACTCCAGTGGTTGGGATGTCATTGGGAAAGTCATTCAGACTGGTTTGAGGTGAAATGGGTTCATTGTAGAAACTTACCGAATATAATTTCTTTACAGTGGTGGTGACAGGAACCCTGTCTTATATGTAGACCTCTCTACCAATAATGGCTTAAAGCATGTTTTAGGCAAAAACATCTCTTAAAGCTATAATATAGCAGTGTCCCAGGCATCAGTTGGCATCATGTAATAGCTTTGTGTGAGGTAGCTTGGTACTACTTTACAGTGACCTGCATATATACCTCCCTACTAAATATGGATTTTTTGACAAATCTTCCTTCTCTCAGAACTATATAGCAGCGTGTAGTGTTTAGAGGCAGGGGAATTCCGTTGGCTTAACTCTGTGGTAAAGATATGGACAAATTCACATTGTGTGTTTTGTGTTGAAATGTTTCACTGTAGAGACATTTACTACATTTAATTTCTGTACAATGGTGGTGATAAGAACCAGGGGTCTCAATGACTAACACAAATATTTGCAATCCAAAATCATCAGTGAAGCCACATCTGTGAAGATATTTTGCATGTACCTCTAAACATGCTTTAGTCTGTAACCTCATTTCAGAACTATCATGAAACAATGTCTCTGGCATTAGCCAGTGTATTTATAACCATTTCATGCAATCACTTTATGAGCTTTTAGCAGAATTAAACTCTGGCTCCTATCAACACCACTGTGAACAGGACAGACTTCTCTAGAATGGAACATTTCACATCAAATCACTTTGTCTTTGTTTAAACTCTAATTTCATTATGCTTAGAAATTGGTGGAATTCCTCTAAAATTTTTATAGGCGTTTTGTTCCTGTTACCACCACTGTGAACAATTTTGACTTGGTAAGTTTATCGAGAATGTTTCACTTCACATCATTTTTTTATTATTTTGTTTGTATCTTTAAAATAGAATTATGCAGGAGAATTATAAAATGCTTTTGACAGAAAATTATAATACAAAATTATAAATAGAATTATAAATTGTAAACATTGAAAAGAATTCCCCCTTAAATGCATCTGTCTCTTTCTCCACAATTATTATAATATCTAGATATTATAAGCGGGCCTTGACTTGTATCCTAAGATTTGTTTCATAAACTGAACCCCTTTTACATTAAAAGGCTACATTTGTAGATTTGGCAGCTCTCGGTTAGGAGATATGTCTGTGATGGTTCCGGTGGCCTCAAATTGATCAATTATGATTCATTCACTCCATCTAGTGGTCGAAGCAGCAAGTTTAGGACCTGCGAGTTGCCTCCAGTCTGTCTTATGGCTTGCAAGAATGAATGTCTCATCTGGCCTACAGGAAAGTTATGGTAATGAACGATAGAGCGAAGAGAGTGAAATTACTTTTGTAGATCTAAGCTGACAGTAGAAAGAGGAGGCAGTGCGAGTGCTTTTGTCATATCCACAGATGGACGTCAGTGCCTTTCAGCGCGGAGTGAGCGGTCCGGGGTAACTGGTTTACGCGGCGCATTAAAGGATCATTTTACAGTCGTTTGTGTGTAACGTGAGAGGAAGGAGTGCTGGGCAGGAGGAGGAAGTCCACTTCGATTTGCTCTCTGCAGTTTTGACCCAGAGTGCCGCAGTTTAGTGAACACACGCCCTGCGCTTGCCGGATCAACAGTGCTCTCCCGATGAATCTTTAATGACCGCTTTAGAAGTCATAATGGCATGTCACTAATGTGCATTAATGATCTCTGAATTCAGCTGGCCCCGCCTCGATGGCTTCTCAGCTCTTCCCTTGAGATTTCTCTTAACGTGGTTAAAACTTTGAAAACATCTTTCTGCTCGCAGCGAAACAGCACAGGACCGCTCTTCCCTCAAGTACTGCTGTCGTCGCTTTCTGGCTGCTAAACATGACTTTTCCTCTTAGAAAATCTATGTCAGGTATGGATTAACTTCACTGCTTTTATCTTTTTGAAGGAATGTAGGTATATAAAAGAAACATGCGCCTTAAGAATCATGAGGTTGTCAAAGAGTAAAGAGACTGTTTTTATCCACTGTAGATGATAGAGACTTTTTAAAAGGTGCATGTACAAATAGTGCTTCTGTTTTTTTCTTCTGTTATGAAGCTGCATTGAGCAAAATAAGGGATTTGCATTATTTATGTCTTTCTGCAAGCATTATGCATACCTCTGCAGTAATACAATGTGAATCGGGAGAGCTGTCCGAGGTGCTGAAGTAGAATTTAGCATCTGTAGCTTCAGTGGCATGGATGTAGCCACAATCTTATAAGCTGTTAGGTTTAGTTTCTTAAATGCTGTACTTATAAGTGCCAGTTTTTACAGAATGAAGTGTTTTTTTTTTTTGTTTTTTTTTTTAACAGAATGAATGTGGGTTTCTTAATACTTCATATTTTATTATTGATTCATTGCTGTTTACAGATGCTATGGCTGGTTTTCTGTGTTTCATTGTGGTTTAGGCAATGCATTAAGTATTTTATCCCAGCTAATATACTATGTTAGTGTTCGCTATTTCTGGTAAGCTGCATACTGCAGTGTTATGTCTACTACTTCACCATAATACATACAGCTGAGTCTCAGCTTCAGGAACAGCTTGCTTGTTAATACTGAATCCAGTGTGCATGGAAAGCAGTTGATGGAGTGAAATCTCTGAAATGGGCGTAGCAGTATTACCTGAATGTGAAACATTGCGGCTATCTAAAATCTCTATGAGAGAGCTTTCTGAGCTTAAGTTTATTGCTGAATTAGGGTTTGCCGATGCTTTGAAGGGCCCAAATCATATGCTGTTCTTGTGTTTTCTCCCCCTATGATGTAGTGATGGGTTTGAGTACCAAAAGTAGTCGTAGTGAATGTTGCCATTACCATTTCCCAAACTCTCTTTAGTAGCATAGTGATACATTAACATTAAAGTATGCTGTTCCCTCTGCTGTAAGGTTAGTATTTTGGATAAATGAGGTATTTTGCTGACAACATGTGTGATTTATATGCGTTGTTGGATATATGTAAATGTGTTTCTGTGACATCACAAGAGCAATACATTCAAAATAGGATGTTTTTGGAGCTTAACTAGGACATATACATGCACAGTATGAACCAGATGATGAGGACACCTTTCTAAATGTTAACAGTGTTTATATACTACACTCCAAAATAATAAAAAATGTGACAAGCCCAAAATGGCCAAACATTAACCTTTTAACGGCCTTAACAACAAATCAGTAAACAAATAAAGTTGAAGTGGCTTAGTATGGGAAGCTTTTCCCTTTAATTTCCTTACGTAGTGAAATATTGTGGGTTTAACTTGCAGACCATTTTTTTACAGAAATTAGACGCAGTATTGTTCAACTCAACACTGACGGCTTCAACTGCTAGAAAACATTGCCAAGTTAGTTTGTGTTCAGTGTGAGATAAAATAACCTCTATATGGTTTAATCTGGATTCTGATCACCCAGAACAATCAGTAAAACTACTGTACTTTGAGAATGAGCTGTTCTATACTATGGGTCATTTAAAGGAGAATTTCATTCATACTGACGGTTGCTCACTTGGACAGCAGGTGGCACTACAGCTAAACTTACTGGTTACTCTGCTGTTTATGGGTGCAGGAGAAGGGAGTGGATGTTTGGGCTCATTGAATTTTCCGATGGGCATGTCGATTATTATTAGATATATCTAATACTATAAAGGTTTGAAATATTGGGTTTCCAGCTTTTTTGGATGTGTCTATATTTATAATGTTGGTGCCACTTCTTGCTTTTTTCATTCCTGTGTATTGTCTCTCAGCAGTGCTGTGTTCACACGTCCTGTTTGACAGAGAAGCTAGGTTCTAGGTGTTAGTTGGTGTTTTTATAAGAAGCCAGAATTTCTTTCTTAATGTAATCAAAGGTGTGATTTCTCATAGTGGCTCCACTGAATGATACAACTTCACATAACAGCCATTTTCTTCTAAGTGCTTAATTATGTGAAGTGTGTCATAGAACAGACCGTTCCTCTCGCTTACAAACGACGCGCTGACAAGCCACGCAAACCATGAGGCGTGATGTTCCTGTGATTAACACAAGCTCATATACAGCACATGCAACAGTGTTATCGTTCAAGCTGGTTGCATCTGTCGTGTCTCAGTATCACCTCCTATAGCTCAAATCTTCATTCAGCAGTCAGTTTGAAAGTGCTGAACATTCAGGTGAAGGCCACAGTGCCACATGTTTGCCGATCCCACTTGAATCAGCTAAAGGGGAACTCCACAGTGTTTACAAAACCTTTTATAAAATGGATAAGATGTAAACAAAGTCATTCAGAGTGGTTTAATGTGAAACTTACGGAGTCAGAATTGTTCACAGTGGGGGTGACCCAGATCTCTGAGTAGTTTGATGCCTCTAAAAGCTCCAGCACAGAAAGGTATTACATGAAATGGATGTATATGCTGCCCACTCCCTGCTAAAAACCAGTACAGACCAGCATGCACTATGCTGGATTAAGTTGCTATGGTGAGGGCTAGTGCTGGTCCAAAACACAACCGATTGTGTTGGTGATCAGGATGTTTTGCTTCCATTGCTGCTGACTAGCATACCAGTATCTGAAACTCATTTTGCTGGTGATCAGCCATGCTGGTCTAGGTTGGTCTGATAGCAGGGATGTTTGACATGTTGCTTTATGACTGTTTTCTGTTGAAGTTTTGGCTTAGAATGTGTTTAAATCAATTTATTCTAACCCAGTGGTGGTGGAGGGATACATGCACAGCGTTTTTTTTTTTCATATTTTATCATCATCAGCATTACATATTTAAACTCAGAAGGCACGTGCAGGTTTACTGATGGTTTACAATAAACCACTTCACATCAAACCATGCTGAATGAGTCATTTATCTCAAGGACTATATTATTCAGTAATATCGAACATCCGGTAGAAATCACCTTGAAGGAGATCTTCCCAGCAGACACTGGGCAAGAGCATCGGCTAAGCCGTAGGTGAAGGTAACCGCGTCTTACTACGCGTCAGTCCGCCCAATTCCTGCCACCTCTCACTACCTTTCACCACCATGCTGCTGTAACTGTACATAAACCACGAGCAGAACTGAGAGGCGGCCTTTATCGTCTAAACCCACGATAACTGAAGCCCCTGGTTGTCTTCTGATAATGGCAGTGGTCGTACTGAGTGTACGGGACTGACTGAGAGGAGGGTGAGAGGAGGAAACCCCCTCCCCGCGCAGAAAACGCTCCTCGCTCTCTAACAGGTGTTTTTCGTGGCTGCGCATTAGGGCGCAGTCGTTGTGCTGCCTCTGCCCAGACTGCCTCGCGGGATGCTACAAGATTCTTTCTGGGGATTTTTCAGAAGAAAGCCGCTCTGCTTGTAATTTGCAATGGCCAGCTAGTGGCATAATCCGTGCCTTGAAGTCTCCATGCGCTGAAGACTTTCTCTGGAGGACATGCAGCAGTGGAGGAAGACGCAGGCGAATATGTGGGCAGTTTCGAGTCGTTGTTTAAAAGACGCCTGAACTCTTTCGCCTCCTGCGCAGATTTGGAGCAACTTTTCGGCGCCCCGCTGTTTCTTTTCCCCTGGATTTCTTTTTCTGTTACAACGAACAATGATGGTCACCGGAGCGGTGCGCGTGGCGATACTGGTGTAGTAGCTAAGCCGTGGAGGAGGCGAGGTGAGGGGGGGAAAGTGCGTTTCTTTCTCTCGTCTGGAAGTCCTCGCCGTCAAACTGGCCATGGCCGCGGCGATCGCGAGCTCCCTGATTCGGCAGAAGAGGCAGGCGAGGGAGCGCGAGAAGTCTAATGCCTGCCGCTGCGTGAGCAGCCCGAGCAAAAGCAAAGGCGCGTGCGAGAAGCCCAGCCGCCTCAGCGTCTTCTCCAGAGTCAAGCTCTTTGGCTCCAAGAAGCGCAGGAGGAGACGACCAGGTCTGGGTTTATAGGGTAGTGGACCCATCTCACCATCCCTACCACCATCATCCTCTTTATCATCATCCTCACCACCTTTCTTCTTATAGGCTTCATAGTCTTTATTATCACCACCTAGCCATCACCATAAACCTCCTTTCCATCAGCTGTTTTCTCAAATTGTGTCATCAAGTGCTTGTTAACTCACACTTAACTTTCCCACTCCTGAGCCCCCCCCCCATGGTTGCACTGTGCAGAACATGCAGCAGAATTATGTAATTCAAGACCACAACGCGTTCACTAAAGCCAATGTGACAAAGCCAGTAAATGACAATTCTTGATTACTGTTTGCTTTGAAGGAGCTTAAAGGATGCATAATACTGGCGGGCTTTGTTTGCTTGTGGAGAGCATAATGGCACAGGGGCGGGCACTCCCTCTGCGTATCTGTGTGGTTGATCTCAGGTGTAAAGACAGACAACAGAGAGCCAGCAAAGCAGGTTTTTTGCATGACCCGAGCCCCGTTTGCACGTAGCCAATGGCTAACAGGTCTCTGATCATTCAGCATGCACAATGTGTGAGGCTCCAGCGTTCCCTGAATAACACCTGCTATTCCAGATAATAGAATCACAGAAATCGTTGGTGAGGGCATGTTGATTGATCGAGTATCTCATGGTTTGGTTGCTTTGTTTTGATACAGGTTTGTTGTCTGTGAACACTATTTGGGTAACTCCCATTATACAGCACATCAACAGAAATTGGTCAGCAGGCTTAATGTGTCCAGCTTCGGTTTCTGTGTGAGCACTCGGTCTGTTTAGAACGTGGGAACAGTAACGCACGTTTTCATTGATGTTAAGAGTGGCTACTTGAGAGAGGATTTCAGGTTAATGAGTGGCGCAGAGGGTTTACTGTGTGACTCACGCTTCTCTGTCCACACTGTCCTTTTGTTTTGTAAAGCAGACGTACTAGCCTAGACCTATCTATCTATCTATCTGTCTATCTATCTATCTATCTATCTATCTATCTATCACATACATATTGAAAAGCAGACATAGAGAGATCCAAGCGCAGCCCCAGTCACCTCGCTCTCCTCAGGCGGGAGGGGATGAGGAGAACTTATGTAAGAGAGGAGATATGTGTTTCAGAGAGGAGACATCTGTTTACTGCAGTGGCTTGGACTCCTACCATACATTTAGAAGTTGGTCAAGCAGCAGCGACAGGCCTATTTAACTACATCACTTCAATTGAATGTGTTTTTGTGTAAATTTGTCTGTGTAACTGAATGCGAGTTAGACTCATTGAGCTACTATGTCCTACATAGTTTTCTCAAACATTGTCCAATAACAGATCTGATAGTCAGGGCTCTCATTATTAATGAATCATTAAAACACATGTGCCACAAGTCTAGAGATGGTAACACACAGCATGGATACCCATATAGTACATTTCTAAAGTTGAGATTATAAGTAAGAATAGCATATCATCCACAGAGAGAGACTGGAAAAGAGACTGTGAGAGTCAGGTAGTGTTCTATGATGAGCTAAGCTACAGGTTAGATTGAAGAACAAAATACATATTTAAGACACACAGAAAGTAAACTTTTGACCCTCTGTTGAGTCTGGTTATTAGAGCATAACACTCTTTTCACTTCCAGTTTATTGGCTAGCCAGGCTAATGTCTCTCGAGTGATGATGTCTGATTTGTGTTGTCTGGGAACAGCATGTGCTTGCCGACAAATTTCACATAAATCAATACACCATCATCCACGGTGTATCAGTTAGACTAGTAAATGCGTTTCAAAAGAAAATGAGCAACAAATTTCAGTGTGACAGAATTATTGATGTTATTTAGGCAAAACTAATACATTGGACACCAATGTTCTTTTTGTGAAAATAAATTGTAAAAATACACCTATATTGAAATTAGAGGGGGTTGAAACTAGAAGGGTAAACATGTACTTGTTAACTGCATACAAAAAATAAAAATAGCAGTTTTCAAAATATAATTATAAAATACGATTACGAACGAATCATTCTGGAATGGGTCTGGAATGGTTGGTGTGATTTTGTAAAAAAAAAAAAAAGCTAAAAACCACATTTTACTCTATATTTTTTGAGTGTAACTTAATGGTACACAATTGTTTTCAAAGTACCGAACACAAAAGCAGATGAGCATTGCGAATTCTCCTCTTCATCTATCCATGAGCCCTTAAATAGGAGTAAATTATATCAGGCAGTTTTATCTTGTATATTACTTATAGAAAATGAGTTTTCTTTTTGAATCAAGCGAAAAAGTAGCATTACATTAATTTGCCTCCTTATATTTCAATTAACAGTTATCCGTTACTCAGGCAAAGTGTTTGAGTAATGTAGTGGCAATGTCCCTAGCGCTAAACCCAAAAGTAAAAACTTAAAACCCGGTAACTTTTCTATTGAGCAGTTTTTTTATTGTACATGAAGCAATAGAAGCCACATCACTGCCAAAGCTTTCTGTAGAGTAATCCAGTCTGTCTGAATGACTGCATAGATCTTTTGAATGTTACAACTCATTACAGCTCACTTTTGTTTCTTTTGAGTGAATGACACATTGACCTGTTGCCTATTTCCTTTTATCTTTTTTCTTTTTCTTTTTGCTTAATGTGTCTTAATGTGCAGAATATTATACTTTTCGATCTCAAAGTTGATCCTGAGTGTATTCACCTAGCACTCTACAGTGTAATTCTTGACATTCTAAATTGCTATGTTTATTATGCTTTAGATTTTAGCTGCTGTTTTGCTTTTGCTCAGACCAAACTCTCTGTTATCAATGTGAAGGCAGTACATGTATTCCTAAGCCTGCCCACATCATGAAGGTTCCACAGAGGATGGAGACAATCCAGCGGGAGCTTGTTGCACTAGCCCACTCATCCTCATACCTACAGAGTAATTACAGGCATCAAGCTGTAAGGTTTCTAATATAGCAAAGTCTTCTGAAGAGACACAATGTCTATAGATCTGCATCTTAGCCCCAGTAATGGAAATCAAAACCAGTGGCTTGAAAGGGCATCTGCCTCTTTGCATCCGGAGAGAGGCTCTAAACAGGAAGTTTGTGGAGCAATAAATAGACTTCGAATTACCAAGGCAACCCTTGTGAAAGTAGGAGAGAAGAAAGTGGCTGGAGATGTAGTGCAGATGGTGGAGGAGATGAAAGATGGCATAAAATGTGGTATACAACACTGACAGGATGCCGGTGATGAACAGAGGAACGAATCTCTATGCACGGCAAAATGGCTCCAAAACCGAACCTCGCATGGTTAAGTCTTACAATTAGCCAATTAGCAAGAGCTTTGGGCTACATCACTACAACAGCATTGTATGTTAATTAGTCTTTCAATGCAGGGCTCCAGCGTTTTCATATTATCCAAGTACCCGAGATCTACTCATTTCAGATGCCTTTAAAATGATTTTAACAATCTCAAAGCATTTCAATAGAGTCATGTCAGGTCAAGTTTATTTATAAAGCACATTTAACCTCCTGAGACCGCAGCGTCCTCATATGAGGACATTACATTTCTGCTTCTCTGCACCATGATACTTTTTAAAACGTTGACCCTTTGGCCTCATATGAGGACATTGTTTTTTGTCAAAACAACTTCCTGTACAAAGACAACGTTTAGTTTTTATACTTGTTAGGTGCTGCTAATCACAAATAGCTAGGAGAAATTAAAATTGCACACCAAGCAAGTCCGGGTCTCAGGAGGTTAAAACCTGCAGGAGAAAAATGTTGGAAACATATATATTAATTAAAAAATATTTCTACATTGGTAAACTTCTCTATGGACATTTTAGAATTGCAGTGTGATTCAGTCATTACATAATTCGATGAATTCTGGGTGGTTTAATGTGAAATGTAACATTCCAGTGAAATAAAGTCAGTTGTTCACATTGGTAGTGATAATGACCAGACCTCCAAAGCATTCAATACCTCTAAAACCTGCTTCATAGACAGTTATTACTGGAAATGCTTACAAATATGTCTCTTAAGTCCTTAGGAGTTATTTTTAGTTTTGAGATAGGGTCCTGGCAGAAACTATCATTTTTAATCCTTGTGCATGCAATACCACTCCTGTTTCATATCACCATCACTGTAAAGAAATTTTGAGCCTCGCTCTTAAAAATATTTCCAGGTACAAATGTTGTCACTGAGGTAAATCTTCTGTTCACTTTGTTAACTAACATAACTTTACCTTATTCCAATAGCATTAACATTTTTAAGTTACTGAGTGTGTTTACATGCACTTAATAATTTGATCATAATTAAGTTTCTGCTGTTGTCTGGTTTTTCAAGTCATCATGTAGACAGCATACTCGGATTTCTTAGATCAGGTTAAGAAATCTGATAAAGACAGCTGGATTTCAGCTCAGTAATCAGATTTCTTGGCGCATGTATATTCCTACACAAATCAGTCTCTGATATCTCAGTCTGCACATCTGTAAATACCTACTGGAAACAAGCAAGCAGTGTTCAACACAGCAACCGTGAGATGACACCAAAACACTTTTGGAGCTGGAGTGAAAAAACTGATGTTTGATCAAATGAAGAATGTAAATAGAATGTAAATATTGCAAAGCCGAAATTTGATTATTTTCTGACTCCTGTAGACTTGGAGATGATCTGATTAAGGACCATGTTGCACCTTTAGGGTACATTTGCATTATTTGCTTTGCGATAAAATGTACTCATTTAGTGCAGTACATTTCTCTGCAATACACTGTTTCATATCAAACTACTTTTGATTACTTTCTTTACATCTCAGCAGTTAATGTAATGAGATTTCATTCCAGTTCATTTTGGGCCTTCTCTTTGTGCATTTTTGCATGTGGAGGACATTGGATTTGCCTAACTAGTGTAACAGCAGCTGGTATAAGCTCTTTGTCTATGCTTTGGTTGCTGTCTCTATGGCGTGGCGGCTTGTGCTCATCTGCAAGGCTTGTTTGTATTACAGGCTCAAACCTCTGAAGCATGGAGGACCCTGCTAAGCCTGCAGCTAGAGGCAATCACAAGCCACAATCCACCGTAGCCTTGCCTGTCTCATAGTGTATCTCTCTCTCTCTCTTTTTCTGTTCCTCAGAGCCCCAGCTGAAGGGGATCGTGACGAAGCTGTACAGTCGGCAGGGCTTCCATTTGCAGCTCCAAGCAGATGGAACCATCGACGGAACTAAAGAGGAGGACAGTGGTTTCAGTAAGTCAGCCCTGGTCTTCCCCCAGCTTTTTTCAAGTCTCTCTCTGAAGTGTAATGACCTGCTGTAAACACATCTAGTGGATGAAAGTTCAAAAGAGAGCGCATCCCTTTGATATGTCTGCTTAAGCTACATTGTTGGACGTTGTTGTTGTTTTCTCTGAAAGAGAGCTCCTCCTCCACCACACAGTTTCCTCTTCTGCTTACCTCTTGCCCCCCACCTATTTCTCTCTCACACACATACATGTGCTTACACACACAAATATAGCTTTGTTCTAGTTCTCTGAAATACTGAATATTGTCGCTTTCCAAAGAAAAGCACGTGTTTTTTTTTCTGCGTTTACATTCTACATTGTGAATTCTCTTTATATTAATTAACATTGGAAGTAAAGAATGACTTCTCCTGAAAAGTTACCCTTTTCTTTGGAAAGCGAGAATGTGTCAGTGTCACTAAAGAACACCTCTATTATGTGAGTGTGTTTACACCATTTTTTATGTGGCTTGGCCTTATCCAGATGTAATGCTGATACTCAAAGAAGAAAGAAGTGACCAGGTGTATATGGGGTCTTTAGCTTGTCCAAAAACAGTATCCTTTAACTGCTTTAAATAGTTATACGAAAGCAGTTCAGTAATGCTGTTCTTAAAACAGTTTACCATATTGCTGTTTTATTTAGTACTTGTATGTATATCATATTTCTTAAAATAAAGGTGTTATAAAGTCAGTAAATGGAGCCAGACCGCAAAATGTGAAGAACATTTTAACACATTAAAGAACCTTAAAGTATACATGTATATCTTTATATTATACAGAACAAAGTGTATAGGCTCTGAATTTTTCCTACATTTATGCATCCAAGCAAGGAAACATTTAGCAGCCCTTATTTATTGCTTTAGACAATCAAGATGTAAGATACTCCATGGCGTATTAGAACTCATAGCTGTGCCCAAGAGTACCTTTTTGTCCAGGCTGCCAGTTGCTACAAAGGCTTATTGTTTGAATAAAAATTGTGTTTTGAAAATGTACGCATAGTGATTTAGTGCCTCCTTGTTTGAAGGAGTATAGGACAAAGGTTGGAAAACGAATCGCAACTTTGAGTTTTCAGCTGCTTTAAGCTCTTCGGGGCAATCGTTAACCAGCCAGAGCCAAGGCAAGTCAACTATATTTGGGTTTCTTAGCCAAAGCTGTCCAAAAACAAACTCTTTACAGACAAGAGAGTCATGTCATTTACACTCTCAGTCTTGTTGTCAGTCGCCCTACGCACAATTCATCCTAGCAGAGGTGCGATGGCCCGAGAGTGTGTCAGAAAGGGTTTGTGTATGTGAAGAAAGTGCCAGCTGCCTGGTCTCTAATTTAATCTGTGCTATATCACACTGCCACTAAGCGGATGTGACATGCCACAGCCTGCAAATGAGCTCCACTCTATTCCATTAGTCACCAAGCCAAGATGACACATATTCCCCAAATGAACATGGGTTATGAGGAGGGTGCGTGACCACGAAGGCTGTAATATGAGGCTGTAATCACCCAGGTATTTAATTCCTGTCCTCTCAGGACAATGTGGCATGAGGGCATCTCAGATCAAGCTCATAAAGCTTGATGGTTATTTTGTAATGGAGTGCTAATTACATGGTGATTTGATATCTCGAGTAATCGGCTTGATTGATTCATTAGTGACTGCTGTTATTGTAAAGTCCATGCTATTTGGTTTGAATCACATCTATAACCCCCAATTGTGCTGCGTTATGGTGATAGATGAGATGGGTGCGCGTTTATGAACAGTCAGACTCCCAGGCTGCGGGCTGGTGTGTTTGTATTGATGGCGGGCCACTCCCTTACTCCGCTGCTGTCTCGATTGGCCCAGTGTATCCAGAGAGACTCCTATGGAGATGAGATTATGTAACAGCTGGCCTCCTTTCCTCGACAAACACTTTTTTTATTTCAGAGGGAATGAAAAGCAGTTTGCCGGAGTAGGAGAAGTGGGAAAAAACGGTAGCTTCTATCTCTCACATTACAAAAATAGCATTGTTAGGAGCTGGCTGCCCTTGTCTCCATAGCGACGGCAGTTCGGTCCTCTTGGCTGACTTCGTATGCGTGTGCGTGTTTGTTTGTGATGAGTGTCTGCTCAGATGCACTAATACTCAAAAATACCCCTCTTTCTGTCAATTAAACGTGGTTGCTCACAATTGTGGTCACGTGGTTGACGCTCAAGTCTTTGTTGCTGTTCAGTGCACCTTCAGTTTTAGTGTCGAGGATTGTTAAAAAATGTTTAAAACATGATATCAGGTTAATTTTTTGTTGTTTATTAAAATTAGAAAAGTGAAACAATTAAATAGTATTAAAAATAGTTTAATAACTCCTTATTATCTTAATTGATTGTACTAAATTAACAAGTAATATATTAATAGTAGCTTTACTAAGTGCCAAACAGTAGATGTTATCTCATTAAGAGGATGGTAAGTCTACTGACCTGCTCGATCAGAAGTCATTTCAGTAGCTGGAACTGTGGAGATAAGCGTTCAGCTGGTGGATGCTAAACGATAAAAATCTTGTGTGAATTCATCTGCTTTCATCCTCAGCTCTGATGAGCCTCGTGTAGTAGCAGGACAAAAGCTCGCCTCAGCCACTAAATGTCACGTATGGTCGCTCTATTGCATTATGTCTCTTTCCACCGAGGTTCTTAATTCAATTCCCAATCAATGTGTCTGGGTTGGAGGCCTTTCCTTCTGTCAACCTGAGGTGTTATCAGGGCTAACTTGTCTTTTTCACCTTTTCGAATGTCAGTTTATATTTTTATTTAGTCAGTGATATTAGAGTTTAAATGTCTGACCCCGAGTCAATATACTAATGAGGCAGTCAAAAAAACAATCACATAAAGTGTAGAAGCTTATTAATGTTAAAATTGCTGATAATATTTATAGTAGAATATGCAGGATAGAGCAAAATGGGCGAAACCTGAAGTGCATTATATGATATCTTTGATACTTTGATCTTATAAACCAGACTGTTACAGTTCTAAACTCTGATTGGCTGAGATCAAAGTCATTGTAAAACACATGATATACACAAAAAAGGACGGTATTCAAGAATTTTGATATCTTAAACCTTTTAAAAAACCTTTGCGCTAACATTAATAAGCCATATCGATTATTGTATTTTTTGAACATTGGTGTATTGTCATTGTATTTTACTGCCATTTTATAAAAGCCATAAGATACTTTAGTGGCTAAAAACACTGTAACTGTTGTAAAATCACAGTAACACAGCTGCTCATAGCTTATTGTTGCAGTGGTAATGATTTTTTTTACAATACCCTAAGTTATAGTATTACCCAACTAAGTGTACGGTACAAACTCTGCATTGCAAGACAATTTAAGTAAACTAAATTGAAATGCTTAACAGATTCTAAATATTAACCGCATAAATGTGAGCTACAAACTCGAACATATTGTATGCTGATAAGTATCAAGATAGTCTTAAAACTAAATGGGTTCTAGCTATTAAGCAGATAAAAGACGTAGTTGGATATCTCAAAACGATTGCTATTTGGAGCAACAAGCTGGTAAGTACCATACTTACACTACACTTTCACTGTTTTGTGTTTAAGCAGGAAAGTAAATTTGAAAAACCTCCAACTACCAGGGAAAAGCACAGTACAAAGGCAGTTATGGAAAGCCTTGTGTCTCCAAAGTGAGAGATTTATAGGAGAATGGAAAAACATGCTTAACCCATAATTTGTGAAAAAATGAAAATTACTACTGGATAACTGGAGTTTTTAAATTATACAAAAAAGTAAAAAAAATGGAATGACAATGATGATAAGTCAGTTAAAAAGACTGTATAAAGTCTTATGCAATATATACTTGTCTGTTATCTTAAACCGAAACTGAACCCGAGCTGTAGCAGATATCATTCTTACTGTGGTTTTACTAGGTCATTACCATTTACCATTTAGGTCTTAAATGTGTGGCATTATGGTCAAATTAAGTGAGAGCATATTTTGTTGTTCCAAACGTTTTCTGCTTAATGGCCAGAACTTGTTAGTTATTTCTGTGTATTTTAGACTGCCTTAGTACTTTCATGGGATTTTACTCAAAATAGTTGTATCTCTTAGCTAGTACCTCATATGTACCTGGTTATTACATAATACTTAAGGGACTGTAAAAGAAAACATTACCATTCTTTGTCTGAATGTGTAATACATGAACCCTTGTTGTGATTGTGTCTGTGTGACATATGTGTCGTCAGCCCAGTAGAACCCTCTAAGCTGCAGGGGTTTGGACAGAGTCGATGTAATCTCTAGTTTTGTCTCATTCAACTAGATTCTCAGTGGGAAATGTCTGCAGTATCTTGCAGTATCTGAGTGAGCTAATTCTGTGTAGATGCTTCTCTGGGGTATAAGCTGCTGTATTGTCGGGCACTGTTGCCGTGGTGGTGGTGCTGTCCTCTTGATCTCCAGAGATCCTGCTGTGTGTGTGCTCAGGTGCTCTATTAGCTTCAGGTAATTGACTCTTCCCTCCAAACCCCCCACGGGCCAAACTATGCTAAATCCCTCCGGAATGAGATTCACCTGCTTCTACGTGTGTGGTGTTATGGGGTGTTGGTGTGCGTGAGTGTGTGGCAAGCGAGAACACAGCAAAAATGCCCAGTATTAAATTTACTCCTGTGAACGTTAAGCTAACGGAATCTTGAAGAGCTAATTCAGCACTGGTGCTATCACTGCCGGCCAGCAACTGCTGCCATAAAACGTCCCCGCCTTAACTGAGCTCATTCGTTTTAGAGAGAGCCGTTTCCCCTCACAGTCTGGTGAGTTTTCTCTTTAAAGTACAGGCCAGAGAGATGAGTGATCTCTGCAGGTGGACCCTGAACAGCTGAGGCCCTTCAGAGTACGGGCAGGGCCTTGATGTGGGATTAGTGGAGCGTTCTGAGCTTGGAGAACAGAAAAGCTTCACCCATCAGTACTCCACCTAGGTTAGTCAGGACACTAACCTAGGAGGAGCTGCTGCATGAAGCTGCAGAGTGCCATGAAGGTATTAAATGGCCTAACGCTCATTGATTATATGCCCCAAAAGATATGTATCAGTTGGCTGATGTTAGTGGATATTGAGGTCCCGTATAGTTATTGTATGGAGACATAATAGCAATATGGCAAATAATAGCACAAATGTCTGGGCAAGGTTTAGGGGTGTGGAAACCTCTCTAGTGAAAATGTAGTTGCCACAACATGTTGAAGAACATTTTGTGAGGTTAGTTGTGCTTTAGACACCCCTGCCCCCACTGCTGGCTGGAGGTATCTGATGATTACAAGTGGGTTGAGAGTACTCAAAGACATCCAGGTGGACCTTATTTTTGAAACTGTGCGTGTGAAATTAACATGTGAAATTAATTAAAACCCTGAAATCCAAACAGACGCCTTGATTGAAGTCTTATAGGGACTCACAGCAGCTTTTGCATACCGTATTTTTGCACATTTTTATTTTTCCCCTGACTCAGTAGAGCTGCTTTCATAGTAGTTCAGTTTTAATACAGCTATAAGTGAGCCATCATTAGGAGAAGCTAATAATGGCCTCTTGCTCACATTGTAGTATTCACAACAAAACAGGCTGAAGTGGTAAAGTTCACCATTAAAACAGAAACATGATATCAAGTTATATATACATATATACATACATATATATACATTTATATATATATATATATATATATATATATATATATATATATATATATACACACACACACATAAGATGGCAAAGAAATAGAGGCTGAAAAATAAGGACACTTGGAATGAAAGTCTGTGGAGAAATGTGTTTTTTGGCGGCACGCAGGATTTATACCATTTGGCTGTTTGGACTAGCCCTGTACATCCGACCAGCCAAACCCTTCCCCCTGAGTATAACAGCAGCACTGCTGAAGCCATCAAAAATTAATCAGCCCTGTTCATCTCTATGATGAAAGCTGGAGGCAAATAAAGGGAGGGGGCAAGACAGAGTGCAGCGTTGCTTTAGAAAGGAGAACCAGGCAAGGAACTTAGGAAGAGGGATTTAAGGAGGTGTGAAATAGTTGAGATAAGATATAGATTTACTAACAGTGGCCGGCGGAGCCAGGCAATGGTCAAATGAAAAAATAACAGGTGAAATTAGTAAGAAAAAAGTCATGAAAAGTGCTTATTTGCTTGCCTTATTTTAATGGACACAAATCACCAAAATATATTCCAACATTAAGTTAAAATATGTTTAAAAATGTAATAATAATTAGAATTAAAATCATTATACGCAATTTATACATGTGAAATAGCTATAATACGTGTGCAATACTGTCCATACAATCAATACCATACCAGAACAGGGGTGGGTGGGGCGCACACAAAGACAAGTGTTGTCAGTTGGTCTAAACATTTTAAGACAGCATAGTACCATCTATTTCATTTACTGTGCACTGCAGTACAAAATGGATATAGGCGTTAAGATAGCAGAGAGACAGCATAGTCCCATGTTTTTGTATGCTGAGTTTCTGCTGGGGTCTTATCAATGTGGTGCTTGACATTTCAGAGAAGTGCTTCACTCTTTCATTATGCTGTTTATAAATACTAAGCAAGAAGTTTGTCTATTTTGTCATTAGCCACTTAGCTATCTCTAACTGTTACATAAAGAAAAGAAAGAAACAAACACGCTGTAGTGCATCTCAGTTTTTCCTTAGGAAATAGCATTAGGAAGTGTTGTTTGATGTAGCACATGCCACATAGTTAGAATATCTCATGAATAATTGACTACAACTTCCATGAGCACTTGAACATAACAGAATATCTGAATGAAGATGTACACATGTGCGCACAAAGAAGGTTTTTGATTGCTCCATTTTTAAATGCATGCCGCTAGTTCAAGGTTAGCATGAAGGCCAAAGGCAGCGGAGCAGCTACTGTAGAGGATGTGAAGCAGAGGATGTGAATTCTGAAAAATATTTTTCTCATCCAGATATAGCCTCACACTGTTTTTTCAGTCTCGCCCACGTAGTGCATCCGATCCTGAGCAAGTGAAGAAAGCTGCAAGCAGCAGAGGAGGTTCTAATCATAAATGGATTATCCATTGTACTGTGAAGTGTTCCTTGTGTAATGAAGTGGGCCTGGTGTTTTGAAGCGCACAGAAAGATGCTCACAGACGAGATGAGTGTTTAGAGACAAGACCCGCTTCAAAGTATACTCAGAAAGATTGCAGCATGGAACACAACAAAGGAACAGTGTACTTGTCATGAGTCAGGCACACGCTGCTAGTTTGCCATGCGTACAGTATTATGTGTGAGTGTGTTGGAAGAGGCACTTTATGAGAACACGTTGAAAATACAAGGAACTGACTGGCAAGCAGTAGCTTGATTGGATGTGGAAGAAAGAACTCAAGAGACGTGACAGCCAAATTTATATCTCACTGTGTTTGAACAGTCAGGCTTTATTTTTGAGGCTTATTTTTTACCGACAAAAAAAGCTAGATGGTTAATATATATATGTTCACATCAAACATCAGAAAGTGATCACTCCGATAGTATGATTGTTGGGTAACACTTCCAATGAATCATGTATTCATAATGGGGCGGTTTGAATCTTCCAGCAAGACAATGCAACATGTCACACGGTTAGAAATGTCCGACATTAATTGGAAGAGCATGACCAAGACTTCTAAGTACTACCCTGGCCCCCTAATTCCCCAAACTTGAACCCAACCGAGGATATATGGGACTACCTTGATCGTCATGTTCGCTCTATGGATGCTCCCCCACACACCCTCCAGCAGCTGCAGTCAGCATGGCTCCAGATACCTGTGACAACCTACTAGGACCATATTGAGTCACTCCCAACCCGTCTAGCTGCTGTTAGTGCTGCACACGGTGGTTACTCTGGATATTAGTCATAATAATGTGACTTGACTGTGTAAATGAATGCATAATGTGTTATATGGCATACATCATACCTTATAATGCCTATGATGCCCTTTTAGAATTGCTATAGATAAAGTAGATATATTGACATGCATAACACTTGATATGTATGTAACAACATCTGCTTTGTTTAGGAATATTGCTAACACTAGCTATACTGCACCTAAAACTTGCAGTGAACTGACATAATGCTTTATAACATGTATACAGTGTTTGTATGAACAGATATTAAAATGCGCTATGGAAGTCAAATACTCTTGCCTTATAAACTGTTGTACATGTAATAGTAACTACTTAAGAGCAATTATACAAGCTCATACCCAGTTTTATAAGGTATCATACATGCCATATAACACCTTATAATGCAATTATAAAGCATTATGAATACTGGATTCATCTGGGGTGTTACCCAGTGGGCACAGATGTAGCCTAGTCTGATGAATCACTCTTTCCCAGACTGCCTTGTGTCAACAGTCCAGATTCCAGGAGAATGTGTAATGGTGTGAGGAATGTTTGTTTGGCACACCTTGAGCCTGTTATAAGGAAGAATTGAAACTGTTTTGAGAGCAAAGAGATGCCTTAGTATCGGTATTATGTGTATATATACCGACTGACCACTTCTTCAGTACACCTGTTTGTGTCTACACTCTTTGTCCATTTTATTAGTTTAAAAACTCCAGCAGCATGTTGGTGCAGGCAATGATCCAATATCCAAATAATACCTGTAGTCTGGTGGTCCTGTGGGGGTCCTTACCATTAAAGAACAGGGTAAAAGGGTGTGATAAAGTATACAGAGAAACAGATGGACTACAGTCTGTAATTGTAGAACTACGAGGTGTAACTGTGTGGTAAGTGGAGCTTATCACTAAATGGACAATGAGTGTAGAAACAAGGAGGTGTACTTAATATTACTTAATTAACAGTAAATATTGATAATAAAAAAGTGATGCATTGTTTGTGGTATGTTTATAAGCTGTATAAACTGGCCCCTCGAATAAAAAGTCACACTGGGTTATGCTGTTGCTTTGTGTTTGGTTTGGTGCATTAGAGAAATGATTTTTTTTTATTTATTGTTATTTGTTTATCAGTTCTAAACATTCTGCTCTTCCAGAGTACAATAAACGCAGCATCAGATATGCCTGATATTTTTTTGTAATTTATTAAGCAAACATGTGCTATTACAGATAAGGCTGTGATATCATCATGCATCCCTATTTATGATATTTTGAGAGCATAATTTGTGGATTTGTTGTGTCCAACCCATCCTTATCTGTAGAATATTTTCATATCAAAGGCATTATTCCACAGTTTTTGCATTTGCATAGATGGCTATGGTCAGGTATTTGTCGAAGCATAAAATATAGATACATGTTCTGCTGGCTGTAAATATATTTAATTTCAGATTATTTTAGAACATTTGTCCCTTTGTCATAAGAAAGTTACCTAATGTAAAGGACAGCTGGTGTTTTGACTTTTTGATATGATAGTGATGTTATGTGGATTATGCATTAGTGGATTAGCATGAGACTCATAGGCGTACACATACCTACACAGCGAGAGTACACAGAGATTATCATACTTCAGGGAAAAGCCAGTATTGTTATCGGTGCTGTTCCTTTGCTGTTTCCTGGAGTCCCTACTGTGGTACACAAAGTTTCCTCTTCACGTTGTGTTTAATAACAGACTGTTACGTAACCCGTGATAGGGTACACATGGTAATGTGCTTCTCTTTTCTCATAAACTGGTGCTAGTCTAGACGCGTTCTCTGGATGCCAGCACGATCCCGGCTAGCTGGCTGCTTGGCTATTCCCTCTGGCACAGGGAGACGGTGTGAAAGGGAGAGATTGTCAGCTTTTTGGCTTACAGCATGGCAGGGGGACAAAGGTGTGAGGCCATTTGGCACCAGCGTGGGCCCTGGGCACACTAAGGTCCTGCGCAGTTCGCTAACTCCATTCAGTTGAGTGTGAAAGAGAAAAAGTGAAAGTGTGAAGGAGTGAACACACATCAACAAAGGCCCGACTTAGTTCTTTTGCCTGCATTTGACTTCGGCTCTCCTTCAAAGGAAGGGCAAAATCCACAAAGACTATTAATAGACCAGTGCATGACTGGGAATTAAAAAAAGCTTTCATTTGCATTAAACCCAAAAACCTGCTGGGAACAAACTCTGAAGAACAGGCCTGCCGAAATTTTGTTAGCATTAAACAGCTAGTTACTAATACTTAATATTTAGCAAGCAAATTCATGTTCAGCATATGTTGTCATTAGGGTTATTAAAGTTTATTTAAAAATATATTTAAAATTATATTTGAACATTTTGTATTTTGGTTTTATCTAAATGTTGGTTTGGAAATCTTAAGATATTCAAATGACCTTTGACGACAATCCAATAATGTCATTGTTAACATATCATTGTTCCCGAGGCAGTACTGTATGTATGTATGAATGTACAAATAGCAAAAAGAAAATGCTTATTTGTGTTAAAAGTTCTGGGTATCACCACTAATACAAGACCACCACTAAAATTTTCTCAACATTGTTGAGAAATGTTCTCTATTGTTTAGGACACAAAATGAACCACAGTCCGTCATCAGTATTTGTAGGTAAACTATGAATTAAAAATTTGTGCTGTGTTTTTGAGAATCAATACATGATCGCAAAACACAATAATGCGGTTCTCTAGTGTATCATTAATATTAACAACCTTCAAACAGAAAGTGTCAGTGACTTAAGCCATAAATGACTATGAGGTGCTGGAAGTCAGTATATTTACTGACCACAATGTATTTCAGGCCATTAAAGAAGCTGAGACATTAATAATGCATACGGAATGTAATTTAGACATCCAATCAGCGGCCAGGCTGCCAAGACTTATTAAATGATTGTCAGCGTGGGTCTTTCGGTGCACTTTTCTGTATTACAGTCAGAGGATTTACCTTCGGAAGCTTTCACAGATGTAACCTGTTCTATTCTTCTGTTCATTGTGTACATTACTGACTGTCCATCTCTCTGCCTCTCCTTTACAGCCATGTTCAACCTCATCCCTGTGGGTCTGCGAGTGGTAGCAATTCAGGGCGTCCAGACCAAACTCTACCTGGCCATGAACAGTGAGGGCTACTTGTACACATCAGTAAGTACCCCCAGCCGCTTACACTACTTAAAAACTAAATAAATATTCCATCAGTCATATCTAAACCATCTTCTCTTTTGCTGATTTTATTTACATTTTGGAGAGTGGGCTCCTTTGATGACTGAACCAAAAATGGTCTGAAATTGCTTGGAACACAACAGATAAAGAGTCTGTACACTAGTCTTGGACTGCCTGTCATCAGAGGGTCCAGATCATTTTGTCTCATAGTATTGCCAATAACTGCCTGCTTCAACAGGAAAGGACTGTTTGATTAAGGGACATAACCAGCCACAGACTGTTGTTTTTGTTTTACCTATGAATATCTCACCTAAGCTCTCTTCCAGGGTAACTCCTGAATAACTTTTAAACTGTGATATCATGATCTATATTCATCTGAAAGGCTATTTTTTTGTGCCAGGTACTTGGAAGGTACTTCCAACAAGGTACTTGTTCTTTGCTAATTTACATCCCCCCCCCCCCCCCCCTCTGTTTTAGGTGAAAAATAAAGCATAAAATGTGGCTTGTGTAAAAGTTATATACTAGTTTTATATATGCTTTATATTTCCCAACAATGGAAATGGAAATTATGCACAACAAAGTACAGAAGCATACCATATTTAAATTTGTTTTCATTAGATGACATGTTAACTTATTTTCACTTATTTTCACTCCAACCTTTTGCACACAACTTTGATGCCTACATATTTGAATACCTGAAAAAGTAAACAAATGCTATGAGGAGTTCTAATATTAAAAGACCCTCCTCCAGCCCACCATGCCACTCTCTTAGATTTTTCAGACCTGTGGGAAACAATGAGCACATTGCTATCCATTATAAACAGTAAAATTCCCTATTAAACTGCCCTGCAGTATATGTGTGTATGTGAGTACAGGGGACTGTTTGGCTTTTTGTGTTTCTCTGGAGGGAAGAAAAAGCAAAGAAAAGACACCCTGTGCTGTCGCTGCTCATACAGTACTCCTGCCGCACACAAACACACTCACACGCACAGACACACTGTGTCTTTTACTCAGCTTCTGACTCTCACTCCACACCAGCACCATGTTTTCTCACTACAGAGCATCAGTCCCGCTTTGTTACGTAAATTACATTAGGCTACAAAGATGTGAAGTGTCAGTGTATTCACGCACTGCCTCTCACTCCCCAAGACACTCGTCCCTCTCTCACTGTGCTTACGCACATGCATCTCTGTAAACACATGATGCATCCACTCTCAGCTAATCCTACTCCTTCCCTCCATATGGCTGCCTGTCAGTGCTGCAGAGCGTGTGCAGCTGGAGATGGTGAATCAGACTTTGTGTATGCTTTTTAACAGCATATTCTTATCTCAGTTACAACTACTGCAAGCATCAGTCAGATCGAGTACGTCGCTTTGACCCTGTTAGATTCACCATGGTCTATACACCTTGAAACGCCTCTTCTAGCATTTGTTTAAAGTCATATAATATAGCCATATAAGACCCATATCATATAAAAACGCATTTAATTTGCTTTTTGTTAAAGAGATTGTTTCAACATGTACCATTCATTCCCCAGTCCATATATGGAAAATATGTGTGCTTTCACTCCTACCTTGTCTGGTGCACACAATCAAAAATTTTCTTTACTTTGATTCATTTTGACAGTTGTTGATACTCTAAAAGAATGTGGTGTGGTGTAAGTAAAAATCTGTATCTAGTGCTCACTACATAGTATCTGGTGTTCAACATGTGGTGCCCACCTTGTAGTTTAAGCAATGCAGTGTAAGACCAAGTGAAACTAATTTAAGTACAGTCACATAAACCCAAACATTATTGCAGACCAGTTGTGAAAACAGGCTATGTTACTATTGTTTTTACAATGCCACAAAAACATAACTCTCACTCTAAAGTAGGTTTAAGCCTAGCCTGACCCATTCACCGTGAGATGTTTCATCTCTTCTTTTTGAATGAGGCACAGTATAAGGCAGCCAATCAGAACAGAGGGTGTTTACAAATGTCAGTCTTAAAACAGTTACAAAAACAACCTGTTTATTTTTAAATCCAGAATCGTATTTCATGCAAGGACATGACCGCACACACTTCAAGCTACGCAAACACACTTTTACATGTTGTTGCATTTCATTTCATGTTAAGCAGTTGTGGCTGTTGGAATAACAATAGACCCTGCTCTGATTTGTCCTCTATCACCCCCTTGAGTACTGAGTGTTTTAACAGCCACAGTAACGTAGGTACTCACGGTGAGTTTGTGCAGAAGGGCTGTGCGCTGGCCGAGAGTTGTCATTTGTCATCCGCATGCTTGCGTTGAATTTGTTTCTGCTCTAAGGGATAAAGAGAGGTCAAAAAATGGAATATAAAATAATTGCCTTTTTGCCACACAAACATCTTCAAGTGGAGAAAAATAACATAAAGCTCTTTAGAATATGCATAATTAGTTCTTACTTGTAGTTCAACTTGTAGTTCTCACTTAAAGCTAATACTTGTAGTTTCAGTTGATTTTGTTTTTGTGTTTGTGGAAGTAGAAGAGGAGATATATGAGTTGCTGTTGTACATACAGGCTTGTTTTGCTGAAAGAAAAGGCATTTTCATAGTAATGTATTTTGACGCTAGTCAGTAAAGAATATCAATACATTCTGAATGTTATTCCTTACATAATTAACTGTGTAAATGGTTACATAATTACAAAGCTATGATAATGAGTCTAGGTTATTATATTGCACATAGCTGCATTCTGTAGGTGGAGTGAGTAGAGTTCAGTGTTTGGGTGGTTTTTACCAGTCCTGCCTAACCCAGTGGCTTCCTAACCCCCTTCGCTCTCCAACTCTCAACATACACACATTCACAATCCTATCAGACCCGACCTTCCGCCCGCTTGGACCTGACCAAATGTCGGCGCTCTGGCACTAGTCCTGGTTACTATGGCGACGTGGCCAGGCAGTACGTGGGTTGAGCAAACGCGTGTTGTTCCCTATCACTTTCACAAAGACTCTCGCTACACACATCATTGCATCTGTCGTATACCCACCATCGAACCTGCTGTGTTTACCACACTGCAGCCAGAACATGCATCTTCATTCGCTTTTTAATAGACTTCTATTTCTCTCATGGCAGGAAGTGGTGGCCATGCTTGTGTGGGTATAGCTGACGGATTTATGAACACTAAACCTGCAGAATAATCTTCTGACCGGGGCAGCTGGCTTCCTGATTCTGATTACAATGTGTAAAGTCATGAATAATGCAGCCAGCCATCCACCAAGAAAAATAAATGAATAAGAACTTCCAGTGCCAGAGCATATGTCAAGATTTTGCAGCACGGTGGGCATAACTGGAGCAAATGACAGGAGCCCGTGTTTTCTGACAGGAGAGAGAGAGATAGTTTACTGAAGATCTCCAAGTAGAAGATACTTGCTGCAGTGTCAAACTTATACACCCACATACCCAGCACACATACAATTGTTTCACGCTTTTTTTCACCATATGGCGAAAGAACAGACTAATGAGGCTGAAAAGATGGAGAATACAGAGGGCCATAACAGCTCACATCTACTGTATAAACAAGCAGTAAACTTAAACTTTCTTAAAAGCAGAAACGTGGGAGTGTGTTTTAAATGTTCCTCTTTGAGAGAGAGGAGAAAATCGAGCTTCACTTTTGCTTCAGATCCGAAAAAATCCACAGGTGTTTCTGTCCATCCTTCCACTGTGAGAAGACAAAAAGACATCACTATGAGCCTGAAAGGACATGTAGCTGTTAAGAAGCTGAGAAAAGAAAATAGACCAAAATGTAAAAACAGTTGCAAATCACATAAAGAAGCTGCTGGTGTTCTCAGGAAATTGGGCTGACCACCCCATAATCTAAACATCGTTAAATGTGTTTGGGATTACTTGGATCATGAGAAACAAAGAAAATGCAACCAACTTCTAAACTTAAACCTTGGAGGTGTGGAAAAACATCTTTATGTTCTTTAGCACCGATTTATGCAAATGACCTCCATTCTGATTGGCTGACCTGTATGGTACCTCATTTAAAAAGCAGTCCAGGCTAAATAAGCAGATATATGTGGATGTGCATGTGTTGATGTTTGTGACATCACAAAAACAATGAATACAAAATGGGTTGTTCTTGACACTTAATGTCCCTGTATGGGCCATATAAATGTAGAAACTTCAGCAGCATTTACATACAAACATGACACTTCTTTTTTATTCCTTTGTCTGGGATATAGACCCTTTAGTCTACGTGTGGGAATCATCAAAGCTCCCAAGATATGATATTATCGTCATTTTTAAGTCACAATACAATATTACTGTGATTTTTAAAATACTGTGATATGCTGAGAACATATTGAAAATCATTGGCTGTTTTCAACTGCAAATTTTGTCTCCAAAGTTAAACTTGATGAGCATCTGTTTTATCTAATAAGATGAAGTTTTCAGTCTGTTCATCTCACTCCAGTCATTTAGTAGCAAAATGAGATGTCAGGTCGACAGACTCACTAGCACTGTCATAAAACTTTACTTTAAATTTATATAACAAAATATTGAAACTTCTCTATCAATACAATATTACCATGCAAAATATTGAGATACTATGCTGTATCAGCACCCCCCACACACACACACAACAAACCCAACCCCCCAGCGATGGAAGCATCATTAGAAACGTCTTCTTACCTGTTATCTAGCATCACCTGCATTTTTCTCATACTCTATAGCTAACACAGTATAATAGAGCTGCTGTCATTCTTGTTGTTCTTTTGCCATTTCAGCCATCTGATGCATCATATCACAACTCTACTCTGATATTATTGTGAAGGGTGAGGTGTGAGTCAAGCAGAGGCGAAGCAATGCTCTCTGAGAGTTAAGAGCTATAGTCTGTCACATGAATGAAACTGAAGACAGCAGAGACAGTAAACACTTTAGAATTTCAGCGTACACATGTGATTTGGTAATAATAAATGATACAGTGGTGAGCAATCCTTCATTGGGGAAAGAGAGATGGAGTAATAAAAACAAACATGCACTCAACACCATTTAAGACCACTTTTCATTCCTGCTGTGTGCTTTTTAATGATGTGAGTCTCAGCGTGGGTAATTAAACTGTATGACAGACATGCTCATTCAATTATATAAAGACATTATATTCTCTGCACTAACATTATTACTGCGAGGCAGCCTAGTGTTAGGTAGAGACAGCCTATATTTATCTGACAAATGGTTTAGCCAGCAAATGTACATGGCAATGGGTGTTTATAGGTTATTATGTCTGTAAACAAAAGGACAGAGAGTAAGGCTGCATGCAGGGCTTTGGAAGTGTGCTTACAGAAATATACTTCAACCTCTGGAATATAAAGAGCACGTTCTTGGTGGTGAATTCTAGGAAGGTTTACAGAACATTTCTTTACAGTGGTGGTGATAGGAACCAGGGGGTGCCAAGTCTACAAGTTAGTAAAGGCATTTTATTAACTATATAAAATCAGCCTACATATGTTTTTATATAGTCACTGCCAAGACCTCATATCTACAAAACTATACCTTAACCTGAGAAGGGAAACACAATGAAGTTAATGTAAGGCCAAACTCAGTTTGGACAGTTTTATTAGCCCATTCATTATGAAACATTAACACAATGTTAAATTAAAAAATAAACAAAAAAAGTGCAACAAAAAAAGAAAGGGGGATAACCAGGTTTTGTCCCAACAGCAACAATATAGTAGTGTTCCACTGCTGACTTCCACTGGCCTCTAGAAGCTCATGAGGTGTAGTTGTGCTGATGGTAATGATAGGAGGATAATGAGAGGTGTGTGGCCTCCAGGAAAGAGAGATTTGGGATGTTTATGTTGTTGTTCATCAGTTAAAGGCATGTGGTATGTGTTTAATGTATTCTGTGTTAGGTAGTGGGCTAGGTTAGGAGGTCTTTTGTGTGTGTGAAGGTGTGTCAATGTAAGGGTGAACGGCACTGAATTTATGTTCATGTGATAATATGATACATATATATATATGTCATTTTCAACATTGCAGTGGCACTAACATGGTGGTGGTGTGTTAGTGTGTGTTATGCTGCTAAGTGGATCAGACACGGCAGTGCTGCTGGAGTGTTTAAACACTGTGTCCACTCACAAAGTATGCAGAGAAACAAATGGACTACAGTTTGTAATTGTAGAACTAAAATGGCACCTATGTGGTAAGTGGAGCTGATAACATGGATAAAGAGTGTAGATACAATGAAGTGGTTTTAATGTTATGGCTGATCAGTATAAGGCTATGGTTAATTAAATTAATAAATATGCATCTTAAGGTTTCTTCTGTAGGTCTGCAATTTCTTGAGCTAAATGAAGCTATGATAGGGTTCCTTGCAGATTCTCTGGGTGCTGCTCACTTCATAAATCAGTCAGTACACGTAAACATTAGGCCATGAGGCTGTTGATGTAGAGCTGAGCATTCTAGTAAACTGGTGTTAGTTCAGTGATGGAGAGCTTTCGGTTGGTGTGAGTGTGTGTTGGCTGGGAGTGGTAGGAGCTGCTGGTGTGTGTGGCAGATTTCTGCTTAGCTTCACAGCTCCGCTGCCATGGATCCTAACTCCGTCAGGGCTGAGCAGTTGGCCAATGGCAGAACAGTGATGTTGGGGGAAATCCCCAATCAGTGACAGGGAGGAAGCCAGTGACGTAGAGAAGAGACAGATTACCTCCTCATGTGTCTGCAAGGCTGCATGTGTGGTGTTTACAGGCAGCTCTCCCTTGTTTCTTTTCCTTATTTTCCAGAATATATTCCGGTCTTTGTTCTAGATTAGCAGTGTCACCGGTTCAGACACTAGAAAATCTTCTGTTTGTTTTTAGCTTAGGCATATTTATTTCTGTGAATATTTTACTTATTGAATATTTATACAATTATCTGGACAGAAGACCTGAACTGTTTGTGTGTGAAACAGTATGTGTGAAAGGAGAGGAAAAGTGAAAATGAGATATACAGAGAAAGAGAGCAAAAGCATTCATACGTGGATGAGTCAGAATGTACCAGTGTAAATGTATTCATCCATCAGTGTGACAACGAGTGGGAGAGACGGAGAATCAATTAAAAATGTATTTTGCTGTCTTTTCTTTTCTCTCGCTCGCTCTTCCTTTTACAGTCCTCCCCTAGACAGAGCGCCCAGTGCTCGATACAGCCCCTTTCTCTTGCTGTGCACGTGTGTATGTGCGTGCATGCATGGATTCACAGCCTTACTCCCACCAGCACATATTGTATGAAAGTGAGACCAATTAGCACAGCTCAGTATCATCGCCTCAGACGTATTTAAGACTGGAGAAGATATGGAACTGTGCAATCTGTCTTTACATAACCATTATTGTAATACTGCTCTTTGCGTTACAGATATTGCAGAAGGCTGCAGTATGCAAATGAGCCCTTTAACCAATCACATTGTGTGCTGTTACTATCTTGACTGGCCTCCGTTTGAGGGTTCACAATAATGTATAGCAATATACACCCATTATCAAAAGAGTAGTTGCACAAATACACCCAACAGGAATCAACCGACAGGAATGAAATTTGGTGGGTAGGTTATCGCAGGACACCATCAGGAACCTCTACAACTCCATGGCATGTTGTGTTAGCATATATGGCGGCCCGACGCCATACGGTGACACACTGCTTCTGTATGTGTACCTTGATAAATATTTCTCATATCAGTCTAAATTTATCATCATTTATTGTTCCTGGTAACCTTCATCTTCCTTCCTAACAGCATTGCAGTCTGACACTTCCTTCTGGGTGCAACTATTCTTCTGATGATGAGTGTATATCACATTTATGTTCCACCCACAAAGACATTCTTTCTTTTGTGAGTCCCCGAGTTAACAGAATGTTAGCTAAAATCCTATTTAGCCTAATAAATGTAGGCTGGAGTTCAATTTGCTGCAGTTTGAAATGCAGTGAAATTGAACTTATAGATGAATCTATATAGATGTTGCCTTGAATAATGTTGGCTTATTATAGGTTTAAAAGTGTTTATTTTTGTCAACAATGTTTAAAGCATCAAACCTGAATAAGAAAGAAAGAATAGTGTGTTTGTTCTTGGGAGGGATTAGGCACACATTGTCTCAAATATGAGAAGAAAGCAAACCCGTTTGGGTGTAAATTTGATTTTTTTTTTTTTTTACCTTCGGGTGGCCTCCACTTCCATTCATGTGTTCATTGCACTAATTAAGCCCAGCAGAAAAGGTTTCATGCTTTTAAAATGCTTCAAAATTTGCCCAGCATTCTTAAGCTTAATACAGGTCAATTTGACCCGCAACATAACAGGAGGGTGAAGCCCTCGTCTTGCTTACTTGGGGCCTGTGAAAAACTTAATTTAATTGAACTGAATACAGTTGTTTACTAGAGTTTCTCATTATGTTGGAACTCTGTGGTTTTAGAGGGGAATGCAATGTTATGATACAATTTCCAAAGTGTCTGCATAATTCAGTGGCTGAGATTGTACAAGTTAAGGATGTACATCATTAGGAGTGGTTTTGATTTGAAATGGTTCATTGGATAGAAACACACTAACTGTATTTATTTACCTTTCTGTTTACTCTCCAGAACCTTAGGTGCATTTGTGTCTTCTGAGTTTTTATAGGAGTCCGTAAATCCATGATCCATGTATTTTAAAATAGAAATTTTAAGCCATTTTAATAATTTCATGTAATTGCTTTCTGTAAGGAGTTGCTTCAGACAGCTGGTTCCTATCATCATTGCTTTGAACAATCCTAAAAGGATTGCAGAAGATTATAGGAATTCCCTTTTGACCAGTTCTGTAAAGCTTCTCCAATCTCACATTACCTGCTGTGAGGGAAGCCGTTTATGATGGAAGCATTGATAAGTTGATACATTTGCGATATGTCTCAATAGAAGTATTGCACTGTGATATTATACAGCCCTGACAGGAGCTATGCAGCGATGGATGTGTGCGTTTGCTGCAGTAGTAAACAGATCAAATGTGATGTCACCCCTGAGAGGGAAACATTAGAATCACAGTGTTGCAGCAAATGGTAACCATAATACATCAGCCTTGCCCTCTGTGGTGAGCTGTTTTCTGTGCTTGCTCTGGAGGTACTTTTGAAGTGCAGTAATTCATTTAGTGTTGGGTCATTAAGAGCAGGCAGGGATAGGGCATTAGTGCCAGTGCTCCCTTGAGATGCTGCAGCTGCCTAAATCATGAAGGCGTGATGTGCATCATGACCAGCACTGAAGAAAGAGAAGATTGTCTTTATACTTGGCTCTGAGAAGAGCATGAAAGTTTATATCCCATTGACTTGAGTTTGACATGAGTTTTTTTAGTCTTACTTAATTTAGTTAGTCCCGTATACAGATGAATGAAAATTGACCATTGGTCAAATGACAAGCTTTTTAAAAAAGTGATGGCACTTTTTGCTGTTTTTGTTTTTCCGTAAATAGAATCTATGTATAGAAATTGTGCACTAAAATATGACCAGGGGTGTTCAGACATTTTCATACAACTGTTAATAATCTACAGGGATGATAAATTATTAGCAAGATTGGTTTAAGGATTAGGAAAATATTAAACCTATATTATTCAGTTGGATCAATATTTAGATGTGCAGGCTAAACATCTACAAAGCATATAAAACAGACTCTCTATTTAGTCATATTTATAGTATGTGATCACAAGGCACACTGGCATTTGCTAAAGATCAATAACCTTTATTGTTTAATAAAAGGGTGGTTGTCATACTGGGAACATTCAGTTCTGATAGCAGGCCTTTGTTGGATATGACATATTAAATAGGATTGCAATGCAATGAAAAGACTGCCTGTAACATACACCCACTATGTACAGAAACAACTTAAAGATACAGCATTCAAACAAACAGCTTGATTATCCCTGGTACATTCAGCATACTGCTAGCCTTACCATCACCGCCGTAATTGCCATCGTTTCAGTAATGTTCCAGATAGGGAATTCACAGACAGCATTGATTTTTTTGTTATTATCCCATGAAGAATAATTGCCCAGTGTATTAGAAAGAAAATCAAATAAGTGGTAGCACCATTTATCTCAGGGCTTTGATCTATTATGCATGGTAAAAGGTTTGAAAATGCTTTGCTTAGGGATAATCCTTTACAGAGAACATACTTCCGTACATTTATTTGTACAATTACTGTTTATTTGCTGAAATTACCATATTGGGGGAAAAAACAAAAAAAACATAAAATTTGACCTGTGCAAAAGTGTTGTTTTTTTATTTATTTATATTTAATATATATATTTTTTCCCAAATAAAAACTTTATATATATATATATATATATAAACACTAAAAATACATTTTAAAAAGATACATTTTTCCCAAAATAAACAAAAAAATAAAAAGTGCATAAAGCAAAACTACTTGTGTGTTCTCCAGTATAGGGCACAGACTGACGTCTTAGTGTCCATCAGAGCCAGTTAAATCAATGGCTTAAGCACTGAGCCTTAAAGCCATAAAATAGTGGCCAATGCTGGGACTGTGGGTGTAAGTCACTGGATTGTTTGCGTGTCCAGGTACTATTGGTCCGGAGACAGGGCTAGCCAGAGGGATGAATATAAGAGAGGTAAATGAGAGAAATGGAGGCGAATTCTCAGCCGTGCTGGAGGCTCCTGAGTGGAATAGATCCTGTCAGCTTCTCTATTCAATCCTCCATGGTGGATGGAATTGGAGATTGGAGTGTGCGGAGGAGAAAGAGGGGGGAAGGGAGGGGAAAGTAATGAGATGGAGCGAAAGAAGGATGGGGAATGGAGGGGCAACCACAGAGAGAGAAAAAAGAATGGAGAGAATGGCAAGAGAGGGGAATAAGGTGGGGTATTGAAAAAGACGTAAGGAGACAAGAGGGGGCTGCTGGAAAAATGGCTAGACAGAAAGGGAGGCCAACAAAGAGAAAAAGTGCAAATAATAAAGGACTGAGACGGAGAATCAGCACCTCCAGAAGGCAATACACGAACTCGTTTCTTAGACATGCACTGATTATATACAGATTAAACCTGGGCGAATGCTATAATGTGCAAAACAAATGAGGTCAAAACAGCCATTAAGTACAAATTACTTCATTTTGCAAAAGGTATTTCTGAGAGGATACAGTGTATGATAATCCTCTTGCATATAAAAAGAGAAAGTTTCCAAAATATAAGGTAGTTTCCACAACTGGATGGGACTCCTAACAACCCTGCAAGATCTGGGTTTCTACCAAAACTGTCACCGTCAGATTAACAGTACTCAAGGCCTTCATTTTTGATAGACAAGATGCAATAAAGCATGTCATATAGCTTTTGCACTAGAGCACTATGTCTGGTAAATTGATTTTTGATCTGACCTCTGGAATTATCTTCTTTTTCTGGCCTGTTCAGACCCACCAACCTTGGGGCTATCTTTTGCGTAGCACAGTAGTGTTGCGCTGCTGCGTTCACAAGTCTACGTTGAAACAAAACATCAGTTTGCACTGCATAGCATTACGCGACCGACAGAGGCAGGAAGCCATGCACACTTTGACACTGACAGGGTTACCTGTGAAAATGAATGATACTCAGAGAAGAATTTTATGAGCGTAGATTGTGTTTTTAAGTTGAGGAAGGGCAGAAAGACGCTCAGTACACTATTTTTGCTGTATACAAGATGTGTTTCATCTTTGGCTCCCAAAAAGCTCCCCACTGCTGCGGTCGTCGGCAAAAGTTGGGAAATTTGAACTCGAGTGTTTCACACAGCACTGACAGAATTTTCTGTTGCAGCTCCATTAAAAACAATAGAATATCTGGTTTGCCTGTCGTCCGTCTACCACAAAGATGTAGACGCAGCGTCCGTTCACATGCTTTCGCCCCACTTGCCTGCAGTAATAGTTATTACTATAGTATATAAGAGGAAACGTTTAACCATCTGCAGCACATGGACAACAAAATTTAGCATTACTTTTCAACATAAAATGTCTGGTGAAAAAGTAAGCTAGCTTGAGAACTCCATAGTGTTAGACTAACCTTATTAATTTTAATATAAAATAAAAGCTTGGCAGGCCTGAGTTAACACATGATTTCAAATTTCCACAGCTTTCCAGATGGAGCGAGGATGGGGGACAATAGGGATAAAATCCTCTCAAAATTGTTGACATTATGCTTTTGTCATCCCATTTTTATGAACCCAGTGCTTCGTTTGTTCTAACTTTTCTTCTTTTCTTTTTTGGAAGGCTAGTTGCTGCTGCTTCTTGCTGTTAGACTTGAGTACTGCACATGCACAACTGAACTCGCAGGCGTCACCAGTGTAGTCTAGAGTGGCAAATTGTAGCAGTATACTTTAATGTCAAAATGCACACTTGCTATGCAAAATGCATGCAGGTTGGTAGGTCTGTCTGTGTGGTGCTCTGTTTTGGCTTGTGAGTTGTTTGCTTTCTTTGGTTGTGTAGGGTAAGATGCAGGAAGGAGATGGATTAAGAGAAATTGCGCAAATGTAGGCGGTCGATGAAGATGCATTGAATGTGCATTTATAGTAAAATGCAGCACTACATTATGATCTTCCTCTCCGCCTCTCATGAGAACACTCAGACACCCACACACACATACCTCACGTCCCAGTGTACACATGCAAACTCCTGTTCGACTGCACACGTACACACGCACCCTCATACTTCACAGTCATGACGCTGTCTCTACCCAGCGGGGAAGCCCTGTGTAGGAAGAGGGAGAGGGGAGGGAGGGATGGAGGGAGGAAAGGAGGGAGGGCGGGGCAATGCAGGATTTCCCGGGGCGCGGGAGAAAGAGAAGAAAAAAACACTGGCATCACACAGCTCCCAGCAACGTGACTGCAGCTGCTGATACAATTACATATGCAGATAATATCAGTGCCAACACAATAAGAAAATCGCTTCCATATCTACTCTCTCGAGGATGGATGAATTCAGCTATCAACCGTGAGCAGCAATCTCCCCTATGTCATTTCACATCATCAGATCATTCCTATTAGGGTGCTTCCGTCTGTGCTTTTGAGGAATACTCCAGCATTTTTCAGCCTAATCTCTCCCTGCAGCGTTGCTGCCCATTGATTTCTACTATAAATGTGTTTCTAGTTCCCAGGTTTTTTGTGCTTACTAAACACAGAGAAACTACTTAATGTAATTCTCCATGTTGACCTCGTATGCTATGGAGGATGCAGATAAACATTAGATTGAAACAGCATGGAGGTTTCCTTGAATGCATATTCTCGTTGCTTGGATTAGTGGTTCTCAGCCTAGGTCGCAAAGATTCAGAATCAGGATTGGCCATATACATTTTCTTACACAAGGAATTTCCTAAAATGCTCAGAAAATATGAGTCAAATTTTAAATCAAAAAGTACACAAGATGAACCATGCAGTGTTGTACAGGATCTGGTGAAATAAGAAATAGGAGATGAAATCAACCTGCTTTGCATGTTTAGGTGTGTTGTTCAAACTCAATGGCTTCAGTTACTCTTTCAACTCTTTTAACTATTGAAGTCATACTTCTAAAAGCAGGGGCCAGCATATTACCAGTAAACGCACAATTCCTCCTTCTCCGTCTACAGTTCTTGTCAGTCAAGAAGAAACATTTCCAGTTCAGCATCAGACAATATCACCTTACTCACCAATAGCGTCTCCAGGAATTGAAAGCAACGCTGATGAAAAGCAATTCTTATGTTGCTTTTATTCATATCACCTCTTTTGTTTACTGCCAAATGTGGTACATGGAAAAGAGTGGACAACGGTCATAATTATTGGCTACCTGTACTTAAATGAACTAGCTTGCTACCTCTTTATCCTCTCACCTTGGACCAATTTGACTTGACGCTACAGTGACCCTCTATCATCTCTTAAGGTACAAAGTGTTATTACAGACAAGACGGGCCAGGGCAAGCTGGTTGGCATGCCCATGCCATGCTGGATTTTTATAGCTGGATTCACAGAGAATTCAGAATGGAATTCAGATCATTAAGGACTTAATACTGATTACATTACAGCAATGCAAGGCATTTTTGTTTCGCCGCCTATTAATTTCTGGGTAGACAGGTGGCAGTTCTTAGAGGATTGTTGGAGCATTTTTGGTGCCACAGTGTGTTACATCATGCACCACGTCTCAAGCTGTGTAATGATATCTGTGTTGATGGTAGTGATGACCAACTCCAGGTTTTCCTGTTACTGGAGTCCATTTCCTAATTATTTTACAGTTCTTTGAAAAGGAACTATGTTCTGATTCAGGAGTTCAATGTTATCATGTTCCTCTTTTCACAAGGCTGAAGATGGCTTTGTAAACGCCTGCTTCTTATTCAACTTTTCTGTGTCAACCGTGGCATGCTGTGCAGTTACCCTAATGGTGCATCAGCACCGAATGTAACTGGAGCACCATTTAAGGTGGAAAGGACAATGTGAATACGAAGCTGGCATTGAAGCCAGGTGATTAAACAAAGTCATGCTACTAAATATGCTTTCGTCAAAATGCTCCTCAAGCCATTTATGATGAACCCTAAGCATTTCGACTCTCTGGGTGATTGGCCAAGAATCAACCCAGACTCACAAATGTGTTCTAGTCAGAGAATTTATTCTTTTGGAATCAGCTTCCCACCATTAGTTGATGGAGGAGAGATTTTTACATTAGCCCATGTTTTTAAAAACGAACTGTTCACACGTGATTTCTTCTGGGCACAAAGCTCACATAGAACTTACTTAGAGGTTCCTCACATTTTAGTGACAAAAAGTGCCCAACAGTTGGCAAGTACTTTAATGTAAATGCAGCAGTAACTGGTGATTAAATTTACATATCAGTAAATCTGACAGCAGCATAAAGAAGTCATACTATTAATGGAGATGACCACATTTAATGCAGAAAGATGTTTTTTTAACCTTAATCCATAGGTTAGTTAGCTGATTAATTGGATCAGGTGTGTTAGAGCAGGGAAAACATCAAATTGCACTGGCTAGAATATTCCAGCACCAGAGCTGGGAAACTTTGCCTTGAGTGTGGATGATAATGTTTTGCAATCTTAATAACTATGTGTGAGTCAATAACAGGATGTCTTTACACTATTTTGTTGAAATAGTGTTTCCCATATCTCCATACCTCCTCTTTCCTCTTGTTTTGCTTTTCTGTCGCTCTGTCTCATTCTGCATCTTAATAGCATCATTTAAAGTTCATTTACTAACACCGCCACCCTCCCTCTACTCTCTAATAGGTGAGGGAGGGCACTGGCATTTCCAAAGAAATATGCAGGCGATTTTTGCAAACCTCCAAAGTTGGTTGAATGTTCTGCTTCTCACGATCCAAATAATTGCAAACACATTCATGTTGAGGCCAGTCCATTTTTGTTCTTTTTGTAAGCTGTAATTGTGTTATTACTTTCATTATTATTATTGTTTGTCTATTGCCTTTCCTCAGTAACAGCTTCTTGAAAGCTATGCATCCCTTCAGACCCATAACACTGAGTTACATTTTTTAAATTTTTTATTTTATTTTTTTTAAATCAGAAGCAAGAATGGAGATGATTTTTTCTTGGAAGTTTTAATTTAAGAGCTTTTCTCTTGAAGATGAAAGCTTTAAATACAGTTTATCTGAAGGTAATCTACTAGGTATCATTTCATTATTTCTTTATTTGGGAAACATTTGGATTGTTTTTTCATAGATTGTCCTTCAACTTTCCCTTCTTTATGCAAGTAAATTATTTTGTGTCTAATCTCCTTAGAACAGATGTATATTCAATGGGCGTTTAAAAAAAAATAAGGGAGGTTTCTGACAGTACTATAGTTCAAAAAACTGAGAGTGATAGCTTGAAGTGGCTAATTCTCTGTATCTCATTTCATGTCTATTATCAATGATATATCAAAACCACCATTTCTTGGTTTTAGTTTTATATATGATTTAAAACTGACAGCTGCTCTTTACATGGTATGAATATTTGCTGTGCTTTAAAATGTGCTTTAATGTTAAGAATGTTTGTTACAAAATAAGCAATAAGCTGTATGTTTATTTTTTCTTTTATTATAACATCAGAAAAACACTACTTATTTTGTTACTAATTCTTGATTAAGGGAAGTAATAGTTGGTTGCCCAAAGTGCAGTACACTATTCGCAGCAACAGTATTAAGTGTAGTTAAAATGTGAAACTGGCAGGCAAAGGTGGAAACTTCAGCATGGAAAGGGGGAAAGACATTGAAAAATGACAGCAAACTACATGTACCCGTAACCAAAACTAATGGTAAAGAACACATTGTGAATCTTGTTGAGTAAATGAGGACAGAACACAGACTTTTGAACAATGGGTTGAGATGAGTCACCTTTTGAGAAAACCTTCAGCCTACATTGCCTGTTCCAATACGAAGTGTGTCTGTTCTTTTTGAAGAATGGTCCAATTTTCTTCAAGAAAGTGTTCAGAATGCATATGGATGCCTTCCCGGAGCAGAAGACAAAGACATGCCTGGTCGTAACTCTTTCCACCTTCTGCATAAAAGTAATTCAATGTCAAAGATAAAACAAGACCACTGGCTAATCAGGCAGTCAGTAGATTCAGTTGTATACATCTCGGTTTTGCACAATGGCAGTCATGCAGCATACTGATCTTGTTTCGATATATGCACAAGAAAGCATTATGAACTGTTTCAATGCTGTGATTTTTTCTTCTGGTTTTGTCCAAAGCTGCAGTGTAGCAGTGTGTGGTTTCCATGTAATGAGGGTAACATCCCACCCATGTTCTCTCAGCATTTGATGCTATTGTTTTTGTTGTTGTTATCATAATTATGATTAATTGCCCTCCGCAAGACAGGATTTAATCCGATCGTTTTTGGAAAGCAGCTTTGTGTTCTGGTTTTGTGCTCCAACTGGCTTTAATTAATATGACCTTCCGCTGCGGCATTAACCGTTGCTATTGACAACGGGATGTTTATGTAAGCGGGAACAGAGTGAGCAGTAATCAGTTTAAACTGTGAAGAGATTGGGGCTGTGTGTGAGTGAGGGTTCCCCTTCAGCTGGAGAGACTGATAAATGCTGTGTCCAATACTATGGCCTATTCGTTGTATCAGGCCACTTAGGAAGCAGTTTGGATGAAAACATGGTGAAGGGGAATCAAGTTCACTCTTAGAATCTCACAGTGTACTACACCAGGTAGCAACCAACGGATGAACCTTAGCAGACACAGAATACCCATGATAGACTGCAGACATGGGTGTAAGTTTGCATATGGATGGTAGGGACAGGTCCCTACCAACATTTTTTTTTGTGGACATCATCCCAACCAATATTTGAACCAACTTGTTTTGAACAAACTTTGGAGTGTAGTCGTATTAGATCATTCTGATGTGCCTCGCAGAGGAGGCCATGCCTCGAAACGGAAAGTTCCAACAAAAAAAATATTATTAGAATATTATCTTGGGTTGTTTTTGAGCCAAGAATTGAGGTGGCTGTGCTAGTAACAGTATCAGCTGTGGTAACAATAAAATTGTGTCACTGTAAAAATAAAAACAAGTATGTCTGAAATGGCAACTTTTCAGAAAAGGCTTCAAACTTTCTTTACTTTCAGTATAAGTTAAGATGTAAATCCGTTTTACTCTGAGCTTTCCAAACAAAATTTACCTATCAATTTCTGTGGGCTTGCTCTTGGCATAATTTAATTTAACAACAAAATAATACGTGGTTTGAGAAAATGGATAGTTGGTAGAAGTTGCAGCGAAACACTGTACCAAAACTACATGACCTCATGTCGGAACAAAACCTTGTATTTCCTAAAAGGTAAAGAACACCAATTTTGTTGGTCCATTAGGTTGTGTTTTCATTCGGTCAAAAAGTGAGAAATATCAAAAATTAAGATACAAAATTTTTGTGCTTTGTACAGCATTCCTGATTTTTCATGGTAGAGAATATGGATTTCGGGATCGCTTCAAACAAAGCTAAAGAAAACCTCACTGCCTTACTAGCCGCATCTGACCTGAAACAGTCAGGGTTTTACGGCAGTGATGCTGACTGGAGATGTACCAGCCATCCTGTGCAAATTGATCTCAGCGTGTTTACCTGGGGTGAGGCATTGATCCTGAGTGTTGACCCTGTGTCCCCACACTCTGGATAGTGTCTCGACTCTTTCCCCTCTGTAGGACAGCCACTATGAAGCATGGCTCTGAGCCCATCTAATGTCCTCACCTCCATTTGAGCGTCTGTCCGTTCTGTCTAAGACAGTGCTGAAGTGTAGCGTTGATCCGACATCCCATCTTTGGTGAGGCGTGATGTCAGCGCCCGCGTTTGACATCGGGAACATTTCTGGCAACCTGTGTGTGAGTACTTGATGTGTATGTGTGAGTCACCAAGAACAGACTCTTTGCTCCTTGTACTCAAGTAACTCCTGCTCAAGCTCAAGGCCGACTGAGGGATGGCTGACGTTGAGCCAGACTAGAGCTTCTCAAGGGCACACACACAATGAATTGTCCTCAATGAAGCTCCTGGTTACACAGACTGTATTTCTGTGTGATGTATGTAGTAGTCTAAGAGAGAAAATCTAATGATCTCATGCATCTTCAATATCAGATTTATACAGAAGTATTTGAAACTGATCACTTAAAGCACTTTAGATGTTGTACAGGTGTATATACCTCCAGCTCTCCAAGCCACATTTAACAACCAAAGCCCTTTGCAATACCCTATGCTGGTACCTGGTGCACAGAACTGGGGAAAAACATGAGGAGGAACAACATGCACAATACCTTTTCGCACATGAACTTATCTACATATTATGCACCAAATACAACTAAAATTTCAATCTAACCAACAGAGACATGTACGACTACCAAACATAAATGTGTATGATAAGAATTGTAGGGTACAGTCCTGGTCGCAATAAATGATCAGGTGTAAACAGGTTCATAGCAAAGACAACCAAGATGTAAAGACAATCAAAATGCATTGGCGAGGGATTCATGTGCAGTATCAGAACATTTCAGTAGTTGGTTTGAGATGTATTGGAAACAAAGACTGAGGTAAGTGTCAAAGGGCCAATTTCATTGAAAACCAATTTGTTCTCATTTTGATTCCTCAAGTTGGGCTGCTTTTTGAATGTGACACAACACCGGGCAGATGTCATTTACATATGTCAGTCTCTAAGGTACAGTAAGAAAAACAGGCTGTTTGATTCTCAGGGATGAAGGGAGGTGGGAAATGGCCCGTTAAAAATAAACCAAGATTGTTTTTGGTAGAAAAAATGTTATAAGTGGATGCCCTTTAATGTATCCTTCAACCAAAAATCGTTAGTATGTTGTTAGTAACACTGAATCGCTGAAGAAAAATCACCTTTCTGGGCACTATCTGGGGACATGACTGATGAAATAACAAGTGTAAGACTAAAATGTAGTCAAATCAGTATAGAAATGTCATGTGTATGTGGGTTAGTAACTGAACAACCATACGGTTTGTCTTACAAACTCCACAGTTTAAAGTTAATAAGCTCTTGACAACTCTTGATGCTTTATTGTTTCCTTATTTCCTTAGGGGAAAACTCTGAGCACACTATTCCCACTTCATATGCCGTCATGAAACTATGGAGATTTCAGCTAGGAAACCCTCATCTTATCTCCTGGAGTTACTTATGCACCAGCCACAGCATCTCAGGGGCTTTGACTAAAGTTATTAAGCTGGCTTTCTCTCAAGAGTTGCTGTTTTGAATTACTTAACCAACACCTTAGAGGATACAGAGAATACACAGAGGATACAGCTGTTAGTTTGAGTTTGTAATTAGACAAATACAGCAATTGTATAGAGAATGACAGCTTTAGTTGTGTTCACTTTTTTTATATTAGATCCATCTGTTCAGTGTAGGAATCGGTGGACCTTCAGTAGCTATAGCTGTTGGGCTTGCATTGGCCTCGGTTCGTGGTGAATGCTTTAACAAGTAGGGTAGGATAGCCTTTGAAAACCAATTAGTAGCTGTTCAGTAAAGGGAATCGAGAGGATGTGGGATCATATGAGACACAGTTGCTCTCTCACCATCCCACTCTGCATTGTTAACTGTTGCTAAGCACTCTTGCCAGTTGGCACCTGACCAAACCTTCTGGGAGGAAACCTTTGTCTTAATGAGGAGCCATGTTCCTGTAGGTCCAGCAGTGCTGGGTCTATGCAATCACCTGAAAGTCCAACTAAGCACTCTCTGTTATATGATAGAAGAATAGAGGGTACAGATTGCGTGAGGAAACCAATGACGAATGAAGATGGAAGCTTGTAATAGACTAGAGGAATTAGAGCAAAAGAGGCAAGTGTGGAGCAAATGGAAGACATGGGGAACAAAGGCTTTATGGAGAAAATGGATATTTAGTCTCAATGAAGATAACAGACAGTTTCCATAATCCCAAATCTGATGCAATTTGCTTAAAATGGAATATGGATACATGAGTATGTCGGTCTACATGCATTTTTGCTGGTGTTTCAATGGTCATTTTTGCTCAACTTTTTTTCCCTCTCATAAATCCATTTGCACTTAGAATTTGGTACATTTGGTGTGAATGCACAAGTGTACAAGTGTGAATGTTGTTAATGAATCTGGAGCCTGTCCAGAACACTCATTTCTGGTCCTACTGAAAACACTGTTCTGGGTTTCGCTTTAAGTGAACTTGAGGTGTGGATCACACCATGTCTAAAAATGGTCCACATTTGAAATTAGATGCTGAAAACATCTCATGTTCCTTTGATTTTTATCTTAAATCTTTTATTAGAAAATTGTCAAAATAACAGTTCTTTTTTTTTTTTTTGTAGATGCGCAATGACAAATAAATTACCATCATGTTTTTTTGTTTAGTAAATATGTAATACCCCCATTAAATGCAGTTCTATTTTATTAAACAACACACTCTGAATGGCTCAGATTCATTTAAAGTGAAAAATGGTATCATTTCAATGTGTATCATATCTGTAGCAAGCAAAAAACAAACACTCATTCTAGTTTGAGTTTTGGTAAGTATCGGATAGAATTGCACAATTGATCCACAGTTTGAAAAGAATTTTCTTGTGTGAAAACAAACCTTCTATGATTGGCCAGAATCGATCCAGGCTGCAGACTCCAATAAGACCAAGTGTGAAAACGCTGCTTTTACCACAGCTCCTCCTTCAACATCATATCCCTAATTTAGCATTTCACAAGCACTGTTATTACCTCACCTGGCACACACAAAAAAATGACTGCAGCCAATCGAAAGTCCTTTACCTGTACTCTTTTCTCTCCTGTTCCTGTCTCTTCCTCTTTTACTCTGCAGGAACATTTCACACCAGAGTGCAAGTTTAAGGAGTCTGTGTTTGAGAACTACTACGTGACGTACTCTTCCATGATCTACAGACAGCAGCAGTCGGGCAGGGGCTGGTACCTGGGCCTGAACAAGGAGGGGGAGATCATGAAGGGAAACCATGTGAAGAAGAACAAGCCTGCTGCACACTTCCTACCCAAGCCTTTGAAAGGTGAGAAGCTTGTTTATTTCATCTTTCCCATTGGCAGATAATCTTGGTCATTTAAGCATCCATTTAAAAATTCCCAATGATTGTAGACCTGGTCTAGTACTTCACTTTGTTACATACTTCAGCCTTTTGTGGCTGATTTCACACCATGGAGGTTTCATGCAACTAGCTCCATGTTGTGAGTTTCCTGCAACATGATTTCTGTGCAGCTTGGCAACTACCTTACTGTATTATTACTAACTTCCTTGCTGTATATTTGAGTCTTTATCTGTTGTGTGTATATTAAACCTTTAAAATTGAAAGTAGCCATCCATTACAGTTATAGTCTACTTAATATCTTGCACATCCTGTGCTAGAAGCACAAGTTTATGGCAGACCATGTCTCTGTTCTGGAATATTTTCAACCTCTGAATCCCTGTAAAGTTAATGTAAAGCTAGTGAACCACAAAAGAGGAGAAAATTAATCTAGATTCAGTAGATCTTGTTAACAGCAGAAGAACAAATGCTGGTACAAACAGCTGTTCCTGTTAGCTTGCTAGTTAATCCTGCTGGTTACAGAAATATTAGGTTTATGAAACTCATGTTTACTGTTCTGGCTCAGGACACTAACTAATGACCATGAGTTGATCTCTTTTTCAACCATTCAATAAACCATCTTCTGTTTCATTTTCTTATCCATTGTTCCAGCAAAATTGATGGTTTTTCAAGTGTGTAATTAGGCATGATCACATGATGCATCAACAGCATTTTGACTGACTGTTCCATGAAAGTTGAGAAGCTTGCAGTTGTTTCAGTTGAGTTTCAAATGGGTTGCAGGACACTTTAACTCAAGTGCAGTTTGGTGTAACTAAAGTTACATGAAAACTTCACCATGTAAAGCCAGCCTTACCCTTTGAAACAAACCAATAATAAGCAACCATTTATAATTGTGTTCTAATTGTGTGATAGAAAACACAGTAGCAGACAGAATGCTTCAGTTTCACAAGCTGCTACATTCTACCATGGCCAATGTGGACATGGACACATTATAACAAATTAAAGAGGAAGTAAACAAAGTCTCTGAATGCATCTGTGGCAAGACATTAGGTCAGTCAAAAAGGGTCAATCACTATTACAGCTGTATTAGTATTACCAGAGGAGGTTCTATAATGTCATGGATGTGTGTAATTTCGCCACACTGAATTGGACTGGAATTTTAAATATCAGGCATACATGCCAACAACATGTCTCACACTTAATAATACTTGTATCATATAATAGTACTTGTATCATGGAGGTTATTGATGATTACAGGTATTGGACAGGTACTAATGATTATAGTACCTGCCCAAAGAAAACCCAGAGATAAAAAGAGTATTTATCTCTGCAAACATTCCAGTAGAAGACCAGAGAGTCTAATGGCCTGACCTTTCACCTGGGCAATGTATAGGATCGTACTCACACCATAACCCAGCGAGACCTGCTTCAGAGCTGTCTGCTGGAAGGCAATGAAGAGACAGCAAATGCGCCATCTCTGCCAAAAGAGGGAAAAACATTGTTACAGAAATGATAAAGCTCCAGCTCGTACAGCTGGGCTTTTGAAAGCACAAAGGCCGTCCACACCAGGGCAGTAGGTACACAGAGACAGAGCAGCAAAGAAAGCTGTGTTCTACAACAGGCTGTGAAAGAAGCACAGGGGCTTTCATCTTCAAGTCAAAGACTTTACCTGTCAACAGAGAAGGAAAAAGAGGCAACCAGAGTGGGAGAGACAGAGAGAATGAATGAGAGACAGAGGGAGGAGTGCAGAAGGCTCAGCACAAATTCTAGCCCAGTGAAAAGAAGAGCTGTCGGTGCAAAAAAAAATAAAATAAAAAAATAGTACAACAAATATGGTGATGAGGGCTATGTTGTGACATGCTGTTGCTCAAAGTGAATCCAGTGCAATGCTGTTCAGCTCTGATTCTGCGGTTTCCAGAACAGAAAGGTGAGGTGGGGGTGGGGGGTATACATTGGAATGTTCGATTTGCAGGTGAATGAGAAGTGCAGTGTCTTCACTTCTTGCCCTACCTGAAATGTGGTGTCTTCACTCAAGTGCCTCTTTTAGACAAGTGTATCATCAAGGGCTGTCTTTGTAATTAATGTAATCCTTGAGAGTTTGCAAGACATTGTCTTATTTGACAGGGAGTGTTATACAGTTGAAAGTAAATCCATGGCTTTTTGAGCTTCATTTTCCAAACACATAGAAGATATGCTTCAAGAAGGTGGGCTTTGAGATTTGTTAAACCACTAATGAATGCTTTAGGTCAGTTATCATCAAAATGCATGTACCTTTTTCACAGATGTTTTTAATCAGCTGTAATTTAAAGACGTTCATTTTATGAATGTGTATTCATTCTCATTGCAAATAAAAGTGTCTCGTGTCCCTGTATGTGGTAATTCTGAAATCAGGCTAGCTTGTGAACAGAGGATGTATAAAGGTGCAAGCTGATGTATGGTAATAAAATAGAGGAGGATTAGGATTTAATCCTTGGCTTTTAAAAAGAGCCAATGTGTGTTCTGATGTTATAGAGAGAGCATGCTGTGAATGGGGGTTGGGGATGGGAGATGTTTTAACTGAATTGTCACCGCCTCTATTTAGCTACATTTTACCTTCAGTACGTATTACCCAGCAAAAAGTATCTTCACTGTTGTAAAAGCTGTTTTAAATAAGGTCTGCTTTTCCTTTTGATCGATTTGTCATAAAATGTTCATGATAGCTGGTACCTATTATGTTTTTCTCTTTCCTGTTGTGTGCTATGTAGTTTTTGTGCATGTAAAGAGTCTGCAGAGTTATAAAATCCAAAGTACACACAAGAGGAAAATACTCGAACAGCCACAGAGGACTTTTCAGCTGTCTGGAACACCTTGTCGGAATTCCAACCCTTTTCTCTGTTACAAGGTGACATCATCTCATAAAACTATCCTTATTGCCCACCTACCAGCAAGCTTGACACATCCCCACAAAACACATGGAGAGCTAGAAAAAGTAAAAATCTTACCACTCTGCTCCAGTGTAGCCCTGTAAAGGTACGTATCAGGTCTACCTGGGTGTTCTACCTGACTTTTAGTATTTAGATTAGAATGTAGCTCTAACTGCTACTGCAGAATTGACAGCGTTGTAAGAACAGCCACAGCGGTGTGGGGGCGGAACTTGTAGGAGGATGGTGCTTTAGTGATTGACCAATCAGAACAGAGTGGGTGAGCTAGCCAATCAGAGTGGACTGGACTTATTGGGAAGTAGGGTTTAAAGACCAAGTACAGAGGATGATTTCAGTCATACTGTGTAGGTTGGAAGGATGAGGAGGATGTTTACAAATGTACAAAAATATTGAAAAAAAAATATTAAGTTTGGGCAAAAGTAAAGCATCTAAATCTATTCTAGTAACTCGCAAAAATAGAATTATGAACACTGAAAATGAGCATTAATAAAGCTCTCCTTTAAATGATGTCAAAAATACTAAACAATTGACAAAACAACTGGCTTAGATTTTTATTGACAATTTAAAGACATCAAAGACATGGACTAATTTTTTTGTAAACTAATTTTAAGTTATTCCAGCAATTTTAATTACTGTGGACTTATATGTTACAGAGAGCAAAGAAATATCCACCTGGCATATTAATAAGTCTTGACTAGCTAGTCCTCCGGAAGACCAATTAGGAAACTGTCAGTGCACTGAAAGCACAAGATCTACACTGAGCTCTCTCTGTAGAGAGCAAGTTGTAACGAGAGAGTCAGTGACAGCAGAATATGTAAAGGCTCCCTATAGAGTTACTTACTTTACTTCCAGGAAATATAAAGGCCTGTCTGCTGCCACCATTCAGTGCTCTGAGGTAGTCTATACTCTCAGGCAATTTGCCTGTTAGGAAAAGTGCTAGAAAAGCGCTTTGAAAGCTTGTGGTCGACAGATCAACCATTAATTAGCCAGCATTTTACTGCTTTTCTTTTGACGGGACCATAGACATAGTAGAATATATGGCTTTACTTTAATGATCAGTTGGTGGTGGACAAACCTCAGAGACAGCATTACTGAGAGTGCACCGATAATGACCAGCCTTCAGCCTTATAGTCTCCTGCAATCCCCCAGGATAGAGACTCTGAGCACGGTCGCCCCACAGCCCTGCTAATACGTCAGCTATCGATTCTAACAGCTTTCCACTGAAGTGCTGCATCGATCGTCTGTTGTAGACAGAAGACGCTTTGTGTGAGGAAGCCTCCCTCCCTGTTGCAGCCACAGTTTGAAGGACCAGACAGAGTTTAGAGCTATGATGTACAGGCCCCTAGGTAACAGCTGTCCTCAAGCTAGCAGCTGAAATAACATGCATCGCCTAAACAGCAAGAAGCTAACTTTGAAATACAAATATTTCTGTTGAAGCACCAGCAGTAAAAGTTTTCTGTCAGGAATAAAAGCACCTATCCAGGCAGATACAGTCATATGCAACATCCTCATGCAAATACAAAAATGGGCATCTATTACACGACTTTTAAAATCCTAACAGGTTTTGGAGAGTTCCTTGTATTTTTGTTGTGAGGGTATGCAGACAAGAAGACAAAGTGAGAGCATGCTATATCCCACATTATGACAACTTATGACAACACTCATAAACTGTAAATAGGAATGCAAAAGCCCCCACTGTTATCACATTGCACAAACAAAGCTAACTGGACTGGACGTATGTTCTTTTTGTGTAGTAAAAGCTTGTGCATAGACAGGCAGTAAGGACTGTGTTATGAGATGATGTCACCTTGTAACAGAGAAAAGGGCTGGAATTTCAACAAGGTGTTTCTGGCAGCTGAGAAAAGTGGATTCTGTGGGAGAGGGTTTTCTCTTCTCGTGTCTACTTTAGATTTAACTTTGCAAACTGTTTACCAACACAAAAGCTACAAAACACTAAAGGAAAGAGAAAAACTGGAAAAAAACATGAGTCCTCTTTAAATATAAAATATATATTTACTGGCTTTGTACTAATGAGTGTTTCAGCCCACCTGCTTCTTAAACAAGGCACAATACAGGGCAGCCACTCACAGCATTGAGGTTATTTATATAGGTATCTGAAACAGTCTCTCTAATGGGTGAATTACGCTACTTTAAGGTACCCCCATTGCTGAGACAAGTATTTAATTACACAGACAGCTTTTATAATCTCAATCACTTGTAGAATAGCATGCTCTGTCAGCAGGGGATGAGCCACAGCTCACCATGTCTAATGGCACAAGGGGTTGGACTTGGGTCCAAATTGGGTGGAATTGTATAAAGCCAACAATGGAACTGCTGGAATTATAGCACACCATCCAGCAAAACATTTCCAATCTAGAACTAATCAGTACCTGCATTTATTGCCTTTATTAATGCTTGAGTGGCTGTATCAGATGCTCACAGCAATGTTCCAACACACAGTGTAAAGCCTTATCAGAAGAGCAGAGTGAGCAAAGAGATGAGCAAAGTGTCTACAAACTTCTTGCAGTTTTAAAGGCTTAATGGCAGTCTTAAAGGCAGTATCAAAAACAGCCTGACATAAACCTCCAAAAACATAAATGAACTTTAGGGAAATAAAAATTGTACAGAACACAAGAAAATATGGTTTACACTTCAAACTGTATTAAAAAGGTACATAATACATTTTTTACACTTCTAGTGGCTACATAGTCGCATTGAAAGATTGTCACATTGCTGTAAATAATATGCATGCTGGCTGTTCCTGCAGTGTATTTTGGTGGTGTTTATTAAGTAAAGGTACATTACACTCTCTTTCTCTCTCCTTCCCTCTTTTTCTCTGCAGTGACCATGTACCGGGAGCCCTCTCTGCATGACCTAACTGAGTTTTCGCGCTCCGGCAGCGGTACACCCACTAAGAGCCGGAGTGCCTCAGCCGTCCTCAATGGAGGCAAAGCTGTGAGTCAGAACGAGTCCACGTAGCCCAGCTCGCCCGGCCCAGCCCACTTTACCCTGCGCCTTCACCAAAACCTCCGGACGCTCGTGACTTCACGCAGACTTCTCTCCAAAAAATAAAAGAAAAATAAATAAACATAGAAAAACAAGAAAAGAAATCAAGAAACTAAAGCTCTCGGTGGTTCAGGACAAAGACAACTAACATTGCATAGCAGCATCACATTTTCTTTTCCTTAATCTAGACTAAAGCTTGACTGGTCTGTCTTGCGTTGGATCGTTTTAGACTTCTACACCACGGTAACATGAAATGAAAATTGTAGCCTTCAATATGACTGGGCATTCAGCATTGTCCCTCTCAGGTTGGTATTAGCAAGCCACACCGAGTGGGGTATTCTTTTGGTTTTGTCATTAAGGATCAGGGGCCGACAAGACGTCCTGATGAATTTGTTAGCAAATGAGGGCAGTGAGTGAGGGTTTAGCTGTTTGGGTGCAAGGATACAGAGGCACCCCTGTTCTCCATGCTTCCCCAGTTCCCCAGAAGCCCCTGTTGTGTAGGACAGGCACTAGCCACTAGCTCTCTTGCGTTCTAGTGCACTTGCTCAGAGGGGTTTTCCTGCATTATGCTCACTTCAGAAAAGGGAAAGCACTGCCTCTCAAATTTAGCATTGAGAGGTGCATTGCGTGACCCTGCTTTGCTAATTGTTTGAATTAGCTGTGAGCGTTTATTACTTTTTAGTCCTTTGTTTCTCTCCCTACTCTGCAAAAAATGACAAGCAATTAAAATCATTTTAAATGCAGTCAATATAGCTAAAACGTCTGCTTATAAGGTTGCTGTGAGGACATTATGAGATTATTCAACCTACACTGCCTGGCCAAATAAATATTGCGCTCCAGAGTTGCATTAATTTTTGGAGAGATTGGTATTGACAACGGGAGAATCAGGTCACTCTGTAAATTCTTTAACAGGACATCTCAGAGGCTTTCAGTGGGGATAAGGTCAGGACTCTATAGTGGCCAGTTCATGTGTGAACGTGATTACTCATGCTCCCTTTAATATATTCATGCCATTAGGGAAGAATAAATGATGGGATAACCTGATCATTCAGTACATTCGGGTAGTCAGTAAACTTCCATATTTATTTGACACATAACATTGCTTAGACTAGACATAACAGTTGAAGCAACCCCAGATCATAACACTGCTAGAGGCTTATACAGTGGGAACTATGCATGATGGGTGCATGGGCTTCTCTTCCTATCCTTATGCGCCCATCGCTCTGGAATACAATAAATCTGGACTCATCAGACCACATGAACTTTTTCCATTGCTCCAGAGTCTAATCTTTATGCTCCCTGGCAAATTGAAGTCTTCTTTTCTGATTAGTCTCGCGAACCAGTTGTTTGCTTATGCCCACACAGTTTAAGTCCCTTTCCCATTGCATTGTGAGTGTAGAAATGCGCTTACCTTAACAAAGCCATGAATTTGACTTCACCAAGCCCTTAAGTGAGCTCTGATTACAGTCATTTAAGATTTTTTGTTTAAAATTGAAAGGTAATCAGCGCATTAGATAGGGCTAAAATTGTTGTTGCCAGGCTCTTTAGTATTGCCTTATTAAACCGAAGGGTGAGTTTTTATTTGACCAGGCAGCATATTTCTAAACATTTGTTATTTTATCTAGTACAATTTTGAAAATAATTTAACCTCCTTCAACCATTATGTATTATGGCTAGGTTTCTCAAAAGCATCTTAGCACAAAGATGATTCATCACACTGAACACTTCCTCTCTCAGCTCTCAGTATGAACACAAAGATGTTTTTGGAAAACTGGGCCCAGAGCAGTAAATTTAATGGGAAATTGGATAAACTTAAACATAAAACTAGTAAAAGTGTGAAATAAGTAGATTTAATAATCTTATAATAGTTGCACTACAGTCTCATAATGAGAAATAATACACATATTGACTAGATATGTTTTTTTTTTTTTTCACTCGGTAAGATGTCATTTTTTGTAGTGTACCCCAGCCCACTCCGATGATCAGTGTTTTTTTAGGCTTAACCAGTGAATGGAGTTTCCAGCACACCAAAGACAAAAGTGTAAGAGAGTCCCTTTAAGAGTGTGAACCACGCCAGTATACATAGGCATGCCAGGGAGTGATGAACTATAATGCTTGTAATGTAGGCCTACTTGTTTGCAGAGAAAGGTTGGAGGTGGGCTGCTGGCTGTGCGGAGGAGAGGGCTCAAGTATTTTGGAGATGTGCTTTTGCTGATGTGCGTGGTGCGAGAGGACTGTTACGTGTTTCCCTTCTCGTTTCTGTTGGGTCACGTTGTCTCTGTCTAAGCCCCTTTAGCCTGTCTGAGTGCTGGTCTTCTGCCTCACCCGCTAATGGCGATTCTGTCCTTCAGCTGAAGCTCTTCACCATTACCAGGTGACCAGTAGGACAAGGCGGGAACCCAACCCCCCAACCCTGGACTCCATTTCGTGTATGAGTAACTTATTGTGATGATTTTCTAAAAAATAAAAAAAATAAATGCAAAAAAACGACAGTGGAATTTTAGGTGGCTTAACATTTTATAGGATATGTCTTATTTGTAAAAGTGAAAAAAAAAATCTTGAAAATGGAAAAAAAAAAAAAAAAAAAAAAAAGTATAACCTCTCCTGTACAGGGCATGTACAAAATCAACTTGTGTACAACGAGGACCCTTTTTGTGGGCTACTGTATGTACTCTTTCCCTCTGGAAATATCATTTCTTCACAGTTGCTACAGGGGGGCTTTTCTCTTGACCGTTTCCTTCTGGGTTTTTCTTTTGTTTGTTTGGATTTTTTGTTTTGATTTTCTCTTTTCAACATATCTGTTGCATGGGAGACAGCAGGAACTGGAGGAGTAGAGCTGCATGATGTAGGCTATGTGTATTAACCCCATGTTGGATCATGTGTTCCAAACTACCAGGAATAAACCGGAAAACAACATGTACTGATGGGCGCTCTGCCTGGTACCTTCCAGTTGTTTCTTATTTGTTGTATACACAAAATGCACTGAATAAAATGTTTATATTAAGCTATACTTTTAAAACACGACTCCTTGTTTTTTTTTACTTTTGATGTATTATTACCTGTTTACTAAATCTCAGGTACAATCCTTCAATTTTCATTATGTTTTCTGAGAAAACAGCCTTTAGGTGTTAGTTATTCATTGTCAGGAAAAAAGCAGGAAGCACGTATTTAACACATATCATTTTTTATGTTGTTTTTTTTTCAGTATTTAGTGTATTAGTATTAGTGTGCTCACCCATTGTTTCTGGGAGACACAGTAAAAGCCAATAGTGTATTAAAACATGCATACATAGTCATACATTACTAAGTATATACAGTACCTTGCAAATGTCAAAGACCAGCTTTTGGTTTATTAATATCTAGTCAAAATGCTCATTAAATGGTCATTTTTCACCAGCAGGAAAAAAGCAGGATAAATATATTTAACAGAATATAGCACAGATGTCAGATATCACATTCTTTCAGTATTTAGGGCCCATGCTTAGGAAGCATCACACCTTGCATTGTCTTTGGGAGAATTGCTTTCAGTTTCTGAAAGCAATCTGCATGGGTATTTTCCATACCTCCAAAGTCCAGTCTTCAGTTAATTGCATTTTCTGCTTCTCACGATCCAGTTAAACCCAATCACAAATGCAGATACATCAGTCTACAAAATGTTACTCCAAATTTCAAAATATCTACTTTCGATGTTCTAGTGCAAATTTTCTTCTTTTAACTTTCTTTCTGTCTTTTTTTTTTGTCTATTTCTCTCACTCAGTAACAGCTTTGTAACAGCTACTCAGACTTTTGTCTTCCTACAGTGGAACGGTGGACAGAATCAGACTTTTTCTTTTGCCTTTCTCCTTCCTTATGAAAGTTGACTATATTATATTGAATCTCCTCAGAAATACCTCGCGAAAAGGAATTACATGTAAGCCAAGCAGCATGTGATAGAGCCATAAGTTTTGGGAGAGATCTGCTGGGAGAGCAGGTACTGGTGGATTTGCTCTTTTATGTTGTCTAGTGAAAGGCACTGTGGAGTCAGCCATATCCTCCACTGGACAGAGATGAATCACCCTGAGGAGCCTCTGTGCTTTAATTGCCTGCAGAGACAAGGCTCCCAGATAGCTCATATCCCGCAAAGTCATTTTATATAATGAATCAATATTGGTATAGAAAGCTCAGTGGTGCGGAATAACGCTATTGAGTATGATGGTGCAGAACTGACTGATAACACGAGACTCAATCCTAGATCCACCTGCAGATCAAGCAGTGAGGCAAGAGTTGATTTTCTGATTGCAAGTGAATAAATATTCACCCAACAGAAAACATCTTCTGCATATTTCAGGGCATAGTTTCTATTTATATGGTAAGAAACCTCACACGTGTGAGGTTGTTTCCCTATTATGTTAAATAGTAACAATGTGTTCTCTGTTAGGTGTGTTGTCCTTTGCAGGACTTAAACACAAAACACTTGACAATAAATACATACACATTACTATACACCATTATTAATCCATTTTTCCAAATATGTAGTATATATAGAGTTTATGTGTCAAAATAATGGACAGTGATTTACCTGGTTACCTAATAAGGTGGCCAATAAGTATATTTGCAGATGGGTGACAAATGAAAGGAAAAATGAATTATATAATGGAGAAATGAATAAATGAATGGAGAAACACAACGGCCGCAGGATACAATTAAATAATTAACATCCTATAATAGTGTGCACCCTGTATAACAGTACTGAGGAGGCCCAGCTGTCCTCGATTTTAGATCAAGACGGCAAGAGGGAAGGATCTAAGTGACTTTGAAAGAATATTCATTATCGCAGCACAGATGGCAGGAGCTTCAGTCACTCACAAAGACTGCTCAACTGGCTAATTCTTCAATAGGAACAGCGACTAAAGTGACATCTGCATTTAGATCTGTGGGAAAGACTTCAGAGTTTTGGTCACAAACACGCATTCAACGCTCATGATGTTTCTGCATTAGCTCAATATGGAAGGACAAACAGACAAGCAGCTGTTCCTCATCTGAAAGGCAATGTCAACGCTGGACTGTCAGCAAGAACAGTCTGCTCGTAGAGAGTGATATTACAGTAGGGCTGCAGTGCATAAACCCCTTATTACAAAGCCATACGCACAACTGAAAGTTAGTAATGGTGCAAAAATCACAGGCGCTGCTCTACCGAGATTTGGGAAAAAGTGATGTGGTCAGATGAGTCGATCTTAGGTGTGTGTGATTTATGACCCAAGTTAGACAGGGTCTAGATTAGTGTTCAGGGGACATCAATACATGATCTGACCACTCAGAGAACAAGACGTTACAGAGTCTGGTGGTGGAATGGCACTCCTGTACCTTCTGCCAGATGGTAGTCAAGAGTCCATGAACAGGTCATCCACAATGTTGGTGGCCTTGCAGCTGCAGCACTTGTGGCTGCAATTGTCCACGATGGATAGAGACACATTTTTTCAGCTGTCCTCACAATCTGGCATAGAGTCCTGTGATCTGAAACAATACAGTTTCCGAATCAGACATTGAGACAGCTCGTCGGTTTGGGTCCCATTGTCCCTTCAGAGGGAAGGATCATCAGAATAATCACCTCTGTCTTATGATGAAACATTTCGATCCTGATAAAAGTGGACTACTGAATATATGTGAATTTATAGTTTCAAATGTTTGGGATCAATGTTTTCAGTGATAATCCTGTAAAGACAATTAAGAGATTTTGAATAAAGATATTAGCTTCAGAATAAATGAACAGAGCTGTAGACAGCTCTATGGCAGTGTCCACCACTCCTCCTCCTGAGAAGCTACATTCCTGCAGAGTTTAGTTTCAACTTGTATCTGATAAGCAGCAGATCCAGGAAATCTTACACTTGGAAAAAGATTAATTAGGTGGAGCTGGTGTGGCATACTGTTTTTTGGAACTAAGCTCTGCTGGAAGATCTCCAGGACCAGGGCTGGTCAGTTCTCTTTAGCTATTGTTTAATCAACAACTGTTGATTAAACAATAGCTAAAGAGAACTGACCAGCCCTGGTTATAATAAAAAATCATATTGAGGACGTGTTCTATTGGAGAAGGCCCCCTAGTGGTGGAATTCCACTAGAAGAAGGAAAAAATGACTCAAATATTGTTATCACATTTGATCCAATAAGATATTTTCCCTCGCAACCCCTAAAAGTGATAGTGAGGAAAAAAAGAGGCGAAAGAGGAGAGGTCCCTTGCTGTGAAAACTCTTCTCACTTCTCCATAAAGACAGCTGTACCAGGAGGAAACAGACAGCATAACTGCAGCCAAATGTCCAAAAATTGTGTACAACTGCCACAGTTAAACAAGAAAGCAATTGCTTTGCAGAGGAACAAGAAAACTTATGATGTTCACTTATGATGACAAAAATCCAGTTTGCTTCCAGTTTCGTAAATAAAACACATTTCCACTGAAATATATTGCATCAGTGTTATTGCATCAATGTTATTGAAGGAAAATGTTATTGCATAGTGCAAAAATGGTGGAACTTGCATTTTATGGTTACTGTAAAAAAGTTGCTCTAAAATAATACTTGAAGCACATGAATTAAATATCTACAGTGCATTTTGTTTATTCCATAATGTTAAAATCTACATTGTATAAGTTATTATTATTATTTAAAATACAACAATTATTAACACGAAAACCAATTCCAACAACACACAGCAGTTTCACTTAAACAACACACAGCAGTTTCATGGGCTGAGTTTATGTACTTCACCAGCTATGTCTAGTTACTATATGATGTTTGCTCAGCTCTTCTGTCGTTTGCTTCAAAGCTGCCAAAGGTCAGATGTGGTGAGGGAAAGAAATTGAGGACAAGCTAAGATGACTAAAGTAACTTTATATCTTTTTTTTTTTTAAGTTATCTATCTCTATCTCTATCCTTCTTTCTTACTCTCCTATCTACCTCTCTCTGGGGAAGTGAGCTACATGCACACACCAAATGCCTAGCACTCCATATGTCATTAGTGCTAAAGACAGGAGAGCGAGAGGAGAGCTAATTACAGAGCTCAGCGAAGGAGACAGTTCATCTCTCATGTTGCTGTGCTTTGCACTAGTCCCATTCTCCTTGTGTGCCCCACCAGCCCATTCATTAAGCTCTGGCCTCTAATTCATTAGCAGGGAGAGCTTCTCCTGCAGATTTCTGCTGGAGGTGTCTAACAGGACAGGCCCTTATCATCAGCAGCCCATAGTCCTGTAAGCTTCCAGTAAGAACAAAACAACCCAGAGACCCTGTCGTTAGGACCTGCTCTCAGTCCTGTACAGAGAACTCATACAAATAGACATACAAATACAACCTGAACAAGCTGCATGCTATTATTCCTCATCATGCTGCACCTGACCTACTATGACATTTTCAGAGACAAAAGTCAAAACAAATTTCCAAAATGGTAATTGTTGATCGTTTCTATTGCTCCATTCATCATGACATTTAGGCATAATGAAAAGACCAATTGACCTTTTCAAATTATATGAAAAAATTAAAAGTAGAGAAAAGGAGATATATATTAAATACATTATTAGATTTATTTACAGTATTTCCACTGTTACATTATATTATCTGTTACATAACAGTGATCAACCAGTGCCACAAATGCATTGTTTTGTTGCAACTGTTGCTAGTTTGGACAAATTCTGTTCAGTCTAATGAGAAATACACTGTTCAGTGTTTGCTAAGGTGTTGTTAAGGTGTCATGTGTTATTTTATTTATTTATTTTTAAATACTGTTTTTTTTTTTTTTAAGTAACAGTACAAAATAACAGCACAGCTATACAGCAGAACATTTAAAGTAGAAACTCAATGCAATGTAATGAATCCAAACTCCAGCCTGAACTCATTAGTTTTCTAACAACTTGTCAAACCTGGAAACAACACGTGTGGGTGAAGCATGGATAGGTCCACTAAAAATACCCAAAACACAAAAAACCTAACCCCAATTACACAAATAGATAAACTAAAGCTACACTACTACTAAGGCAAGAATGCTTTCATCTAGCCCTGTGCAGTATAATGTTGCATCCACTATTTCAGGACCATGGACAGCAGCTGCCATTCCCAGTTGAGCCTCTAAGAATTCATTCATTCATCTTCTATCTCATTTATCTGTCTGAGACGCCTGGGGAGTATATTGGGTTCTTATTGGGTAGAAAGCGGGAAACACACTGGACAGGTCACCAGCCCATCGCAGGGCAGACACACAGATTCACATACACAGGGTGCAATTTAGCATGTCCAGTTCACTGACTGCATGTCTTTGGACTGTGGGAGGAAACCAGGGCACCCAGAAGGAAACCTATGCAGGCAGGAGAAAACACGCCATCTCCACAAAGAAAGGACACTGGACACCCCATGTGGGAATCAACCCCAGGACCTTTTTGCTGTGAGGCGACAGCGCTACCCTACAATGTCACAAAATCCACTGCTTTTACCTATATCCACCTATTCAGCCCTCAGCAGGTTAGCCCCACCAATTCATCCTGGATTGCTTGATGAACATTACAATACAGGGCAGTCAGTCAGAACAGAGGTTATTTACATATATCAATCTTAAAGGCACAGTGACAAAAACAACCTATTTCAGATAAAGTGAAATTGGAAAATGGTCATGTGAAATTGAATTGTGGTTTCTTTGGTGCATAAAACCACACAGGCACTCTAGGTGAGCTTAGGAGTGAAAAAGAAAAACCACTTGGCTTATTTAACGTAGCTTATTCTCAGAGCCTTTATCTGATCTTACTGAGGCATCTACACTGACAAAGTTCATGTTTACAGCAGCAGTGCCTGAAATATCTAATGTATCTGGGTGCATCTGAGTGGGCAGATTTTTCTTCTATCAATTTACTATCTTCCCTGACATGTCATGAAAGCTGCAGCAAACAGATGTAGCTGCATGATAAGCTCTAGGCTGGAAATAACACATTGAAGTAAAAGTGAAACTGACATATTGCAGCGCTCTGTTAACGTCTCTAGTTCTTCTTTGTTCCACCCAGGAACCTTAGTGAAAGTACCACTGTAGATAGAGGGCATGACTGGGAGGCCGACTTCGTGATAATAAGAATGACCTCTGCTAAAAAGCCATTTTGATGGTCCTCGGACTAATTGCGGTGGGGGCTGATTGGGAGCGGCAGAGGTTCATGTCAAGGGGAAGAGTCTAGCATTATGAAAGAGAGCTGTTTATGTAGTCAGAGCACATCTCTCTCTGGTTCACTAGAGGACATGCACTTACACACCCGCTCACTTGGTATACAGAAGAATACTCCTCAGCCTGATAAGACTGGAACACCATCACAAACCCCTCTGCATAGTGGCTGCAAAATAGACTGGAGGGAAAGACCTTTTATTAAGCTGGTGAACAAGGCTGGCACTCAGAGTGCACTGCTGAACATTACGTAACAACCCTCCTAAAACATAGCTACAACAAAGGATTCTTAAGCGTTTTCAAAGATGAACTTCCAGATAAGATGTATATAAGGTGTTGTGTAGGGGTGGGCATTATAGTGAAAATAGCATTGCTGTTTTGGCCTGGACAAAACGTACCAGCAAATCAGTTGCACAGCATTAGTAAAGGCTATGAAAACCAGTAAGTACATTGCTTTTACAAAAATAAATCATTTAGCACATTTAGCTTCTGACTCCACACTGCAAACCATAGCTAAAATCACATCCTCAAGTTGATGATACTACAGTGGTGGGTCCCATCAACAGCAATGACAAGGCAGTAAACAGGGAAGAGGTGAAGCAGCTTGCAGACTAGACAACAATCTCTTAACATTGATAAGGCAAAGGAGACGACCTTAGGAGGACTCAAGGTAGATATCACTCTCCACTGTACTTAGCTGTGGAAAGAGTCAAAAGCTCCAAATTCCATAACAGACAACCTCATCTGGACCCTCAACACCACCTGTCTTGCCAAGAAAACCCAGCAGTGACTTCACCTCCTGCCAAGAGAGCAAAACTCCCCTCTCTCCCATCACTCTATTCTATAGGGGGACAGTAGAGAATGTCCTGTCCAGCTGTGTGGTCTGGTGTCCTTACCAACCATGGACACCTCATACCACAAGTGCTGCATTCCAAGGCTGTCCGCATTGTGGATAACCCCTCCCACTCCTGTAATGGACTCTTCACCCTGCCATCTGGCAAAAGGTACCAGAGCATAACTGCCCCATGTATTCATATTCTGTATGTTTTTGTGCTGCACCATGGAGCCTGAAGAATGAAATTGTGTTATAATGTGCTCTAATAATAATAATTACAGTAAGAAATCATGATAAAACCACTTGACTTGACTAGCAGTTTTACCAACGACCATAACCAAGTTCATGCTCCAATGTGAGTGAGAAAACGTTCACGTAGGCAAACTTAAAACTTGTTCAGCATTGATGACTTGGTGCGTGTTTTCCATGTTTAATATTAGTTTGTTTCTATTTACAGGATATTTCACAGCCTTTATGAATTAAACTAAACTGGTTAGCCAGCCTGTATTTGACAATTTCAAGTGAGTCTTTATGCTTTGGAAGTTGTGCTTTAGTGTGCTTAGTTGTCACCCTTCCAGGTTTCCCTTCTGCCTCTGAGCTCCCAAAATCCAACTCCCAGAGCCCACCACACCATGACGTCATAGTCACATGTCCGTCATCACCCACTCACACGTCTTCAACAGACTACTGATTACTCACACCTGCATCTCATTTAGTCTGTTTGCTTATAAGCTCCTGGATCACACACACCCACTGCGAAGTATTGCCACACGGTGCCATTACTGAGTGTTCTTCCTAGCTATCCCTGACTGTTACTCTGATTCTGACCTTGCTTGTTTCTCATGTACTCTTTTGTCTTTTGCCCTCTTGTTTTTGGTTGCCCTTCTAATTGTCCATCTTGGTTTTGACTCTTGCCTGTCCATTTGGGTTTATGACTCAGCCTTCTCCTTTTGATGTATTTGCTTGGATTCTCTTGTTCAACTACACTGCTTCATTCTTAACCATAAGTCCTTGCTTTGCCTTCAGCTCAGCACGCGTCAATTCTAGTTTGTCAAACCTGACATTAGTGCTTTAATGTGCTGAAATATTACTGTAATATCATTCTATATACCATGTGGACACCCAACCATCACATCCATGTGGGTTTGCTGCAAATCCATGTCCACAACCATGGCATTAATATTGCCCACCTTGCTGCTATGAGAGCCTTCACTCCACAGCATTCCTTAATATTTTGGAGTATGTCTGGAAATCTTTAGTGCCTATTTGGTCAAAATGTATCAGATCAGGGTAAGGTTTAGAACTCTGTAGTCAGTGACATTAGAGTAAGAGAATACAGGATTTCTGTTTTGCTGTGTGCTTCAGCTCTTGGTGGCTCTGTTTGCTACCCTCTACCATTTTGAGGCCGAGCTGCTGTTGCTCAGTTTTACAAAAAAAGATGCTTACAGGCAGGCCAGAATTCTCACAAACTGACTTGTTGTATAGGTGGCACCTGAACTCAACAGACTTTTGGTCACATAGTGTATATATATTCACTGTACAAGCCTGTGCCATTCTCTTGGTGGAGAATATGGATCATTCATCTGACCACATCACTTTTCCCACATCTCTATAGAACAGTGTTTGTGGTTTTTACGCCACTGAAATTTCAATGTCTGTTCCTAATGGCCGGTTACTGCACCTAGTGATGTCCCCTTCTCTGTAGTTTTGGATGGACTGTTTTTGGTGATACAGTCTGGTCACACCCTGCTTTGACATTCTCACTCACTTGAGGAACAGTTTGTTTTTCCTTTACCTACAACATTAAGGCACAAGTCACGGTCATTACATGAGGGACCACAATTTCCAACCCTATTTACTGATGTCTTATCCATAGGTCTACATGCAGATGTCATTTTAGTCACTGTTCCTACTGAAACACTACAGTTGAGTGTCTGGCATCCAAAAGCAGTGCCAGCTGGGCCTCCTCTTTTTAAACATGGTGCAGAGGATGGTAAAGATGTTGACTGCTTAATTGCATCAGGCAGGAACCTGTCTTTAAGTATCCACATTTTTATACTTACTTATTCAGGTTTTTCCTTTCATTTGTCACGTCTATACACAGACAGTAGTTTACAAAGGGCCGTAACATGTAGACTTAGGCCAAACCAAAATTAAAAATGATCTTTCCTACTAGCATGAACGTTTCCAGGAATCAGTGCAGCAGGAAGTTGTTTACATGGGTGGCAGTTGTGTAAGCATTTGAGTGGGTGTTTCACGGTCCTGTTGCTGCCTTCAATATCCGAGCTGTCGGAAGCTTGCAAGCTTAATGAGAGCTGAGTCCTATGAGAATGGCTGTCTCTTTAAATCTCTGTTGCAGACACTGGAATTAACTTTGTAATTTAATCCAGGTCAAAAGCACCATCCAGTCTAAATGGATAATCCACAGCTAATCAGTTTAAACCCTGCCTCCAGAACAGTTGCTGTTCTGGCCTGGACATTGGGCATGACAGAATATGTCCCTGTGGGTCAGTTAGCAAAGTTATCCAGTAAGATCGGAGCTCATCACGTGAGCTCATACCTCATCATGTTTTAATGAAACAGCAATGACGGCGTCTTTCATTCTTGGAAGAAATATTACCAAACAGTGTTTGAGAAATGATGCTTTGCACACTGACATCTAAAGCTATATATGCACCTGCAGCTGCACAGTTCTCTTTCTTATTCAGCTTGGATCTGAAATGACATAATATGAAACAGTGTATTCCAGAAACTTGCTCTGGGCGCTGTTACTTTAACCCCTTAATCATGTAATCACGGCATTCAAAGCATAGTAATAACACAGAGCAGCCCCGGTTAAGCCTAGCACCCTGTCAGCTCCATTCACACAGTCTGCTCCATCACCTACACTGATGATTCATCCCCCCTCTCTCTCTCCTGACATTTCTCTCTTCTCGCCCTCTCCCATGCTCTCTCTCTCTTTCTCTCTCTCCTGACATTTCTCCATCTTCCACTTCCATTCTTTCTCTCTCTCTCTTCATCTCTCTTTCTCACCCTCTTCCATGCTTTCTCTCTCTCTCTTCTGACATTTCTCTGTCTCCCTCTTCCATTCTCTCTCTGTCTCCCTCTCTCTTTTCTCTCACTCTCCCATTATCTCTCTCCCCATGACATTTCTCTAGTTCTTACTCACTCTATCTCTGTTCTTTCTATCTCTGTCCTTCATTTTAATTCTCTTTCTCCCTCTCTCTCTTTTCTACCTTTCTTTTTTCTTTGTCTGTCTCATGTCTTATCATTTATTTCTTTATCCCTCATTCTTATTCTCTCTACCTTTTTCTCTTCTCACCACCATCTCTCTTTCTCTATCCACTTCTGTCTCTCATTCATCCTATCCCTTATTCTCATCTATGTTCTCTCTACCTCTTCCTCTCTCCCTACCTTTCCCCCTTTCCTCCCTCCTATATCCTGAGCCCTCATTCTTATTCTTCTACCTATTCTTTCCCACTCTCTCTTCTCTTTCTTTCCCAATATCTCCCCCATTTCTCTCACTCTCTATATCTTTATTTCTTCCCCTTATCTCTCTATCCCTGTGTCACTCTTATTCTTTTTCATTCTATCTCTCTGCGGACATCATTCCCTCTCCTTCATTCTCATTTTTTCCCTTTATGTCTTCGATCTTCTGTTTCTTTCCCAACATCACTCTCTCCTTGCCTCTTTCAGTACTTCGTGCTTTATCCCCCTAGCTGCTTTTCTTCTGTTTCTCTGGTGCTGTCTTCTCTCTGTCTCTCTCTCGCTCTACATTTCTTGCTGTCTCTCTCCTCAGTCATTCTTTTCTCTCCTTCTCCTCCACTTACCCCTCATTCTCAGTCTCCCACCTCACACTGATTTTCTCTCTCCCTCTGCCCACCTCTCCCTCATTTTCTTTTCTCTCTCACCTCTCACCCATTTTCTTCTATCTCTTTCTTTTCTCTCTTTCTCCTTCACTTTGCCCTCATTCTCTTATCTCTCCCACCTCTCACTCATTTACTCTCCCTCTCCCCACCTCTCCCTCATTCTCTTCTCTCTCTCATCCTCTCCTTCTCCTGTCCCTCTCCCTGTTTTTCTTCTCTCTCCTACCTCTCACTCTCCCCACCTTTCCCCATCTCTTCCTCATTCTCTTTCTCCCTCATTCTCTTCTCTTTTTCATTTTTTTCTCTCCTTCTCCTCCACCTTATTTTTCTCTCCTACCTCTTACTCATTCACTCTCTGTTCTTTTAACTTGACATAGTAGTCTTAAGTACAATGCTACTGAACTGAACATAAATTAAACTTAGTTGAACATACATTGTGCTGTTTCTCTTACTGAATTCACTCACGGTTCAAAGTTTCCAGAGGCACTGATTTTTAGTCCCAGGTAATCATAGGCTAATGTATGGAATGCTCTAGGGTTGTGTTTCCTGGAGTGAAAGGGCGTCTATTTCTTAGGGATCGGGTCTTTTCCTAGAGGAAGCTTATTTTTCTAGTTTTGTCCAGATGGACTGTCAGGGTCCAGTTCTGAAAGAACTGCTCCAGCAGGTCAAAGTGCTGCTATAGCCCTCACCCTGTGGGCGACAGCTACTCCAAGTCATCTGCATAGAACAAGAATTTCACATCTTCTCTCTCTCTCTCCATCTTTCTCTTGCACCTCTCTGTCTCTCTTCCCTAACTATTCATCATTCTCCTCTCTTTCCCCATCTCTCCCTCTTTCTCTTCTGTTTCCTTTCCTTTCCTTCAATAAAGATTCCCTTATTCTTCATTCTCTCACTTTTCTTTTTTCCAGCCTCTCCTTCTATACCCCTCCCTCTCCACTTTATTCTCTCTCCTCTTTCCCTCTACCTCCCTCTCACTCATTATCTCTTTCTCTTTCTCTCTGCCTTCCTCTTTTGCAGTCACTCTTTCTTCTTATCCCACCTCTTATTCCCAGTCTTTTTCTACCGTATTCTCTCTGTACCCCTCACTAATTCTACCTCCTCACTAATTTCTCTCTTCCTACCTGTCTCTCCCTCATTCTCTCTCGTTCCCCTACCTCTATCTCTGTTAATTCCCCAGGATTTCATTCTCTCCCTAATTCATTCTTATTCTCTCTCTCACACCCTGCCTCACAGTTTCTGTCTCTCTCTCTGGGCAGGAGGGAATCCCAGGCTGCGTAGCTGGTGCTGCAGAGAGAGAGAGAGAGAGACAGTGACAGAGAGAGAGAGAGGGAAAGACAGAGAGAGAAAGAAAGAGAAAGAGAGAGACAGAGCTTGGTTATGTAAGAGTGAGGCAGACAGCCTGGACCCTGCTCACAGCCTGCTGCCAGCACCTACAAACCAATGCAGCTTTCATGAGGCGAGCTGGAGTGCAAATGCATTCTGGTTCCTCACCCCACTCAGAGCCACAGAGCGGCTCTTATTAAAGCTGTCCTCGCCTCGCCTCGCCCCCTTGCCTCCCTGCCTCCAATCTCCCACACTCTATATCCTTCCATTTCCTGCCACAGCTATATCTTCCTGGAAAAAATTCAACAGACATGGAACACCTACAGCTTTCATGCTCAGTTTCACTCATGAGAAAATGTACATATGAGCACCTTATTGATTTTAACAGAACAATTATTCCTTTATACATGAACCAGATTACCCCAAATGTAGCTAACCAGCCAATACATGTTTGATAGCTAATCTAGCTAACAATTAGCTAGAGGCTTAAATTCTCCTCCAATAAGCACTGTGCAAACTGCAACACTCACTTGCAACTATATTTTTGAATATATTTGCTTATGTGGTTGATGACACTGTAAGAGGTGCTGTTATCAATAAACATGTGCACAATTAAAGTATGTATTTTTATTATTGCTTTATCTACATCACATACTACTGTCTACTTTGACTACATTTGAGGTCTGATGAAAAATTGTGTGCATTGGTTTTATGCCAAATTGTTTCTTTAAGTATTGCTCTATGGAGAGCAGGTATCATGATTAACTGATGTGACATTTTAAACCATAATTTGCTGTGCTAAGAGAAAAATGACATTTAATAAAAAAATGACACAATGAAATTTATCGCTGTGCAGGTGTAAATGTTGCAAATGACGTGCAAAACACCAGGGCCTGGAGCTAGGGCCCTCATCAGTTATGCTGACAGGTGGACGATCGAATGTAAATAAAATAAAAAGGCAAATAAGAAAAGCAGACTGAAGAGGAAGAAAATAACAGCCAGCACCGCTGGAGGAATACTAACAGCTGATCAATGGTCGGCCGTTATCTGTAATTGAACTCTTCATAAAGGAGGTCCGGGTGGTTATGCGTTTGATGACGGATAGTGTGGGCTAGGTGCCTTGGAGTCTCGCCTACAAAAGCCATAGAGAACAGCCATCATTCCCTCTGTCATCCCCCATTTTCACTGGTACTGCAGCACTACAGGAAACTCCCCTTGCCAGCAGCTCTCCTCTTCCTCCATCCATTAACCTTTAGAAGGCCATAGAGTTATTACTGTCATTTTGCCACACATTACTTTTACATTACACAATTATTAACATGTAATTACACAGTTACATAGTTTGACAGTTAAGTTACATGAGTTCTTCACCTGCCCATGCTCTCCTTCAGGTACCAGTCAACACAAGGATATCTTCTTTAGTTGTTACCTATGGTGTGAGCACAGTTCAGGAATAATGTTTTAAAATGAGATACCATGAATGATTTCTAGTTCAGCGACTAGGTCTATATCTTGCTGTAGAAGGCTTACTGGTGAGTAGATGCAACTACTTGCTTCTAGCATTTGTCAGCAATCACCAATCATTTGTTTCTCACTGGACAATGCACGGACAACAGCCAGTTTAAATTAATTATGGGAGCTGTGATCATTTTTATGTGTGGTTAACATCAGACAGACTGAGTACCTCTGTGTTCTGAATAGTGCTTACGTCTAAAACTTAATGAAATACAATGGTAAACTCTTCTGCAGTGTACATCTCACATCTTAAACTGTGACATATGACGCTAGAGCAAAATACTGTTCACTGACATTGTGTATTTCTAAAGTGGTAATAACAACCAGTCCACTGATTTTTTGAATGACTAGTATAAATCAAATATATAAATCAAATTTGTAGCATGATAAAATATCTCATTGTCTACTTGTGAACACAAACATGGTAATTGTTAAACCCTGGGATTCCATACCTTTGACTGATTATCTCTGCTTGTTTCAATGAGCCATGCATGGAAAGTAATTCAACGAAATGTAAGCAGCATTTACTTTCATCTCTTTCAGTTCTCTCATGTGAGCAGCATACATGCATGCACACTGATCTGCTACATCTTCACACGCTTAGACAAATAATGGACAGGCTTTGAAAGCTTTTCCACTAACTGCATCAGCAGACACTGAGTGAGCCGAGAGATACTTACATGTCATTTCCTGTGCAGGTCTCACCTCTGTAAGAGATAATGGGAGCAGTACACATGCTAGAGAGCTAAATGGTTCTGTCTTTTCTGCCTTGATGCTTTTCAGCACTAATTAATGAGAGATCATAATTCCACTGCACACCGCAGGGATATGTACACTCTGTAGTCGTGAAACAGTATACAGAGGTGTGAGTGTGAGATCTGTTTATTTGCAGCAATCCAATATTATATCTTCTCTAAAGTTCAGACCTAGCACAGGTCACCGTCAGCAACTACAGGGTTGTGTCATCATACTGGGGTTTGATGGGGTATGACCCACTTTATTACAACTTTATTTCTTTTATTAAGAAAATAAATAGAAAATAGTGTTTCTGTGTGTGATAGGAATTAGAACAGCCTGAGACACATCTGTATTTATTTGCCTTTTTGACAGTGGAATATTCTGCTGATTCTTGCTGGTAAACTTGTATTATTTAAAGTGCAGTCTGTAAGATGACACAACTTGTCGAATTTATGCTCCAAAACAATACGGGTCAACATATCAAAAGAAAGTTGTGGTGTCCACCTCTGTTGCAATAGATAATGAAAAGCACTGTCCCTCCTTCTAAATGTAAGCATTAATTAGTGTTTACTTATCAGTCTATAAGAAACCGTGCAAGTTCAGCATCAGACTTCGTCCCTTTACTCGTGAAACCAGTCTTGAGCGGACTGATGACAGGCACATCACTACAGTGACTCACTATCGTCTCTCGAGGTACAAAGTGGTATCACAAGACACGGTGGGTTGGGGTTAGCAGTTTTGTATGCCAACTTCAGTAGCTGTCTCTGCAACACGATACGTAAGTGTCTTTGGTTAGTTTTTCACATTATGTTGATCACTTCATTCTTGATTCTGATTCTTACTTTAGTTCATCTTGGAATGTTTGAAGCTAAAATCTTACAAAATGGAGCTTTAACTCTTACATGTGAGCCATCATTGTATAATGCACAGCAACAACATTAAAGAACTCCCATTGGTTCCCTTTCAATGCATGCTTCATTTCTTAACCTAACTCATGCGTAGTGGAAAAACCACTGAAAGAATCGATCACTGCAATCAGCTTTCACTACAAATAGAGATTAGTTTCAAAAACATGCTTTAGGGCAACCAAAAGTGATTTTTCTATGACATCTAACAGACAAATGGAACAGGGCTTAGAAAGTACACATGTAAGTCTTTGCCAAGATACAAAGATATAAACATCAGATACATCACAAAGACAGACATAGTTGAAAGGGGCTAAGGCAAAGCTGTACAATTTCGTGTTAGGGGTAAATGTGACAAATAAATCACATCCACAAAGATTCATTTACCAAAGGACCACAACACTACTTGGCAAAGAGGCCCGATCAACTTGTCAAAGAAGGCTTCCCTATCTGGAAGTTATCACTGCATCTACTAGGTATTAGAACGGTATAGCAATTCAGTAGTGCAGGCCATTGGTGTAACACTATTCCCCTTCTAGAAGTCTCAGAAAGTTGACTAAAGCTATTAGATACTAAAAGCTGTTTGGCACCTAATTGGCAAGAGGGGTTAGGAGCTGGGATTTGGCTGGTGTGTGACTGGCTCTTTAGTAGTGCGAGTGGGCTGCACTGGAGGATGACCTCCATTAAAGTGCTGAAGCAGTAAAGGCAGTTGCCAGAGACGTGGTGCGGGGGACTGGACTGATTTGGCATTAACATAATAAAGATCTCTGTTCAGATCTTGCCAGTTACGGTCCTGAAAGCTGAACACGCGCCTTAGTGTGCCAAGCGTTTCCCTGCACGCTGCCAACTTCAACCGTGCTCCGCCTAGAAACACTCAAGTCAAGTGCACTAAGCGTGTAATCGCACCAACTCCACGCAGGCAAGCGCATGTTTTTGTGTGAGGGGACATTATGTTTATCTTCTGTACAGACAGCGATAATGTTCACTCCAGGCAAACTTTTCTTTTCCCTCTTTATCCTTCTTAGCGTTGGTGAGAAACTTTTTATTTATAAACTCTTTGTGCATTAGTCCATTTAATGGTGCCCATCAGAAGAAGCTGTCAAACAAATAAACACAACAAAAATAAAAATATCAATAGTTTAAACAATGCTACTGACTGATAATGAATTTTCATACAGTCACTGGCAGGGGGTGGGTGACTGGATAGAAAACGTGCCATTAAAGTGCCCTCTAAAATGGTGAATATGACTGGAAGTGCCCTACTGGCTACTCTTCACACTGGAAAAACACTGACCGAATGCCCTCTTGGGTTCCTTCCCTTGGGTTCCTTCCCTTCAATGTAATAAATGATGATGTGCCCTCTACAGCAAGAACATTTGATAACATGTCTTAATGAGTGCCCTTCTAGTGGTGAAAATGTGATGCAGGGCCCTTGCAATGGTCTAACCATGATGTTCCCTATGGGTACCCTTCCAATGGAAAAGTGGCCTCTGTGATGTCCCTACATGACAGTGTCCCAAAGGGTGCTCTTTCCAGTATTGAAAATGGGATGCAGTGCTATATAGGGGAGGTGAGAAAACATGATGAAAACATGATTAGGCACTCCTCTAACTGAGAAGTGCTCCTCCGGTGGAGGAAATGTGATGTGGTGCTATATAGCTGCCCTCACAATGGGCTAAACTTGATATTCCCTACAGATGCCACTCATGAAGTGCCCCTGCAAGGGAGAGAAAAAACCCAGTGAAAAAAATTAGATGCAGTGCCCAACAATAGCTCCCTCTGTTGTTTACTTTGGAGGTGTTTGTGAAATAAACATTTTAAAGGTTTATACTGCCCTTTGTGTTTTTATCATGGAGGTGTAGTTTATCACGGAGGTGTGGTCTACTAACATATAAGACTAGTCAACTTTACTGCTCTAAGCTCGACAAGTCGCTGACCATGTGTTTATGACACTAACAGCATAGAAACCTCAGAGAAGACAACGGGTGAGGAGCCTAGTGACTTTGGGGTCCATATCTTCAGTTTCTTTAATCTGAGCCAGGGCTCACTGGAAAAGGCACATCATGCTTGACCTATGCAGTTTGACTTAATCACAAATTCTTGAAGTCAGATTCCTAAAGTAGTAACAGATTCCTTCTCCTGTGGTTTTATTAATGAAGTCATCAGCAATTAGCCGATGCAACTCAACTTTCAACACATAACTGTCCATTTACAGGACCATCTGAGGTCTTGTAACGCCTAATGATAACTATTTCATCATACATCATGCATTGCACCATAGCTTTTTTGTGTTGGCGGGGCTTCATGTCATCCAGCGGCTGCCCTTTTAATTTTTTTTTGCCCCTATCCTTCATACAGCCAGAGTTGGCCACTCCATACGGCATATCACTGACTTTTCATTTGCCCCATTTCTTAATCTCATGTACCTCATACCCTGTGTCTGAAACTGAGTAGCACACTAGCCACTTTTAATGCAACTAATGTGTTCACACTGGGAAGTGAAGCAGGATGTGTCTGTAAACACTTGATTTACTGGTGGGTTCTGACATTCAAGTATTATCCATGGGATGTGGATGTGAAACATAGGAAAATGCTGGCAGTCCATGGCTCCAGGCTTGGAGGAGACATGAGAGGCATCTGCAGCTCTAAAATTTCAAATAGAAGTAAGATGGCTTAATATTCCAGTAACTGAATTGTTCTGTGTCATTATTTCATTAGGCTTGCAGTTTCGGACTTTCAGACGTTACAAACGTAACTGGATATAGACCTCTGAAATTGTGCACCATTCTGTAGTCAATGTCATGCCCATATCAAGAACTAAGTTGGTTTTCTCAGTGTCAGAAATTCACAGTGTTTTCAAAAACTACCACCTCACTCTACAAAAATCTAGTAAAAACATACTTCACAGTTTTGAGACACAAGCATAGTCCTATCTCTTAAGCACTGCTACAGCAAACTATGTACTATTTCATATCATCTAATTCAGCACAAAGTAAGCGTTTCAATAACACACCACTAAACACAAGAGTTAAATGTTCAAGACCAAAAGGGTATAAAAATGCAAAAAAACAAAAAGCCAAATCCAAATCTTTATTTTACAGTTTTACTGGAAAAATAACAAAAACAACCTGAACCTGATGAGCAGAAAGTAAACAACTTCATCTAGTAAACATCTAAAGTATACATCATTTACAAGTGTATAGGCTTTTTTAGTTTATATTGTTGCTGGTGATATGCAACTGACTACACATTGGCAAATGAGTGATTACTGAAAGAAGCCTGACCCAGGAATTCAGGTAAGAGGCTCCCGTTAGTATGTCTTTCCCACATCATACTGCCATTCCAAATTTGGAATATTTTTACTGCTGCTTGTCATCCCACACTGCTCATGTTTAGTTATGTTCTGTTGACAGGTGTGCCTGGCAAACTGCTTTGCAGTCTCAGACATAGGTATAGGTATCCCCATCACTGATAATGCTGATACTGATACAGCATTGGTGCAACACTAATTATTATTTTGTCATATTGTTACATTTTGAAACACAGTGTGGGAAGGTTTCTAAAGCTAAATTCCTTCTTTGACTGGATTTGCTGGATGGTGAATTTAATCCATGGATCGGCTATCCATGGTCCATGGAAATGTTTTGAAAAATGGCTATAATCTGTGTACACAGTGATCAAAAGGACTCAAATCAAAATTTCAGCAGAATCTTGAACCACCTTGAATCAAATGTCTGGTGCAAGGTTTTCTAATCACTGATAGGTATGGTACCAGGTGACCAATTAGTTACATCAATAGTTCACTTAGCTATCAGTGATTAATAAATCCAGGGCCAAACACTGGTGCGAAAGTCCAGATTTGAAGATCTCTGAATGGCATATTGTTGGAAACCTCTAGTTTTTGTTGATATTTCAAACAGTTATTTACACCCACCAACTATTACAATGGGTATAACTCCATATGTCTACATTCATTGTCCATTTTATAAGCTCTACCTACCATATAGGTGCACTGTAGTTCATCTGTTCCTATGCATACTTTGCTAGCCCCCACAAAGCAGGTATTATTTGGGTGGTGGATCATTCTCAGCACTGCAGTGACATTCATCATGTTGCTGTATAGTTTGTGTTAGATATCCTGTAGTCCTTCATCAGTGGTCACATTACGCTGACCCCAGGATGCTGTTGGCCGGATAGTTTGGTTGGTGGACTATTCTCAGTCCAGCAGTGACACTGAAGTGTTTAAAAACTCCAGCAGCACTGCTGTGTCCAATCCACTCACACCAGCACAACACATAATAACATGCCACCATCCTGTCAGTGTCACTGGTCTGTTAGTTAGTAATTGCTGGACAGATCTGGATACATTTTACATGAGCTTTGTTACTTTAACCATCATAATGTTTTGTGTTCAACCATGGAAGGTTGCATTGCTACAGATACTGATAAATCTGTGAAACCTTAATATTTTGACTGATTTATCAGGCAGGCCAAGTCAATGTACCAAATAACCTGAAGTTCAGGCTAGTGTCACATAACTGTCTCATTATTAGTGTGATAGAGCTAGGATAGATACGGACAGCACCAGCAACAACTGCTGTTTACTTCACCTGCCCACTCTCACTGCCCCTGCACAGGCAGCTAATCAAATGTGTCCTGCAGTACGATAAGCACAGTATGTTTGGAGAGATTCTCACTGAATGGTTTAGCAAAATGGGCACAAGAAGCCTTCCTGCCGAACTGATGCTAATCATCTATCGCTCCCAGCTTAAGACATATTGGGGGAGACATGGAGATACCAGGGGGGTTACCACTTAGCACACTGATACTGGGCTCAGTGGTAAGGCTCTAGAAAGGCAGTGTATGTACGTTTATTTATGTGTGTCGTGTTTTATTATGCAATCCTATTCAATAAACACCATCACTTCTAGCCTGAACCAGATGTTTGAGATTAAACATGTATGACAACTTGTTTCTCTAATGTACTGATAAACATACTGTTGTTGTCAATAGATTGGTCACACCCAATCATTTAGCAGGTTCCTGTGGTATAACAAGAACACAACTATTATTAGATCACAACATGCCAAGCCATCATACATTAACCTTCAGAAGTCAGTTATATGCAAGCATAACAAACACATAGTGTAATTACCCATCAATTAAAGCACTCATAGCTCATTAAATAGTTCCATTCAATACCACATTTGTTTGAAACTGAGTTGAAGATGTTGACACAGTACACATACTTTTACTCCGGTATAGTTCCTCTGTATTTTTTCCACCAATGCTAATTACAAGTAAACAGTATAGCCCGATGCCAGCACTATCCCAAACTCACCCTAGAGCAACATAAATCCTGCATGGGAGTGTTCGAAAGGTTGTTTGTCTGGGCTGCATGATGTTTACACATATACAAAGAGAAGTATGTAATGAAATCAGAGTCTAATGAGAGCGCTTTGGTTCATCTCATTAAATCTGCCATATGAGTAACCTCCGGAGTAGAAAAGAGTGCTGAGGGGGAGAGAGAGGATGAGGAGGGCGAGGAAGGGCAAGGGGCAGGCAGGAGGATGTAGGCGTTGAGGGTGGAGGCACGCAGTTACCAGTTGCCATGGTGCTGGAGAGCATCAGTACTTTTGCACTGCAGCAGCACTGGGAAAGAGAGAGAACCGGGTGCAGCTAGATAGATTACAGATCCCAAGAGTTCCAGGAAGATGAACTTCTTCAGGGCTTACAGATTCAGAGCACAGGAAAGCATAAAACATTCTTGTTTCTAAAGTGTACATCATGTCAGCATTAATAAAATACACTCATCATCAGAAGAACAGTTACACAGAGAACAAAGTGTCAGATTGCAATGCTATTTGGAATGAAGATAAAGGGTACCAAGAACAATAAATGATGATAAATGTAGACTGATATGGACAATACTTATTGAGCTACACATATAGAAATAGTGTCTCTCAGTATAGCGTCGAGCCACCATTTTTGCTAATGCAACATGCCAGATGTCTCAGCATGGAGTTGTAGAAGTTCCTAATCGTGTCCTGCAATAATCCATCTCATGCAGTTTGAATATTTGCACACAGTTTCTGCAGATTTTGCAGTAGGGGTGGAGGTGGAGTGACACCAGGCCTTCTGGACGTGTGATGCATGAAAACAAACCTTTCATCTTGGTCATCTCCACCAAGACAAAAGTGGGACTCATCACTGAAGATGACCTGCTACCATTCTGAGTCACTATATGACTGTCTGGCATGACACCACTGGAGTCTTTGGTGATGTTGATGATGTGGTATTAAGGTCAGTCATTGTAACAGCATGCCTGCATGTAGTCCTGTGCCATGCAGCTGTCTACCAATGGTGCTAGCACTAACAGAGTGATCTATGGAGGGAATCACTGCTCACTGAATGCCAGCAATTGTGGCTGTTGGGTCAGTGAGACACTGCGATAAGGTCCACTTATGTCACACGCATGGCAGAGCGTCAAACTTGAATCATTTGCATGTCTCACAATGTCAAACCTGCCCACCAAGTTTCACTCCTGTCAGCTGATTCCTTCTGGGTGCAACTATGTTTATGTTTGTTTTGCAGTTTGTTTTGATGTAATGGATCATTCACGTGAAAATCAAGTAAATTCAAAGCTTCAATTTTTTTTCAGTGGATTAAAACTTTTTAACTTGCAACAGTTTGTCAATGCTTTAATACCTCTAATACCAAATACTACTACTACTACTACTACTACTACTACTGCTACTACTATTAATAATAAGAATTAATACCTGAATAGTAAGTCTGCTGTTTAACTACCTAAATCCTAAACTGTCCATATATTGGCCCACACATAATTTCCTAACTCTCCTAAATATGTAACTTATGAATTAGTTTCTCAAATGTTCTAAGTACACCATAGTAGCTAATTAAAAAATATGTTGCATGATTAATAACGGAATAATTAATAAATAATTAATAATAACAAGGCTGCAGATTAAAGCCAATATGAAGCAAGGATTTCCAGCCTTTTCAATAATACTTGATATCATTATTACACATTCATCACATTTGTGTAAAACAGTTAATGAACTGCCAAGTGTCTGTATTTTGAAAAAAAAAGAATGCTTGCTTTTTATTATTACTTCTTCAACCTATTGAATTCTGGGAAAGGTCTGTGCCCTTTACAAGATATTACAATGTTATATAATGAAATCTTTGTAAGATCAAGAAGGGCACTGTCCCAACCTCTCAGTCTCAACTACTGAAATGTAGAATTTTGAAGGGTTCTTTGTGTCAAACACTGCTCTGACAAGGAGGAGCGCTCTGCATCACCTCAGCACCAGTGTGAAAGTTAAAAATAGACATAGCTGCCAATCTAAACTTTCAGAAAGCATCCAAATGACCTTACCGGAAAAGTAACTGATCAGTAATTCAGTAAATCTCCTATTTGCTTTTCTAACAGTCAATTCATTGTGAGAAATCCACATTAATTCAAGAATCATATTGACTCAACAGGCATCATGGGGTTGTTTGAATCCAGGACAGTTTTAATTAAGCACACAGGGAGGCTACAAGCTTGGCCAAGTAATAACTAGAACATACACAGAGGTACCAAAGCACATTTTTCTTTTGCTGTAGCATGCTTCTGCACATTATGACTAAAACAGACACTCATGAAAATAGAAATGCCAGAAAGGTTCCACAGAAGACTCACTTCTGGTTCTCAAACTCATATTTAATATGCTTAATTTCAATGAGTTAAGAGTTGGGATCCAGCAAAAATGTGGTTTGTTTGATAGTTGAAAACCACTATTCAAATATAAACTTTCACAATTTTTGTAAATGAAATAAACTAGCATTTGAAAGTCACTGTTATAACCTGACAAATTAATATTTTTCAGTTCATACACAACAGAAAAATAAACAACAGATTTTCAAATAGATAAAGATTACCAGGAACAATAAATTATGAAAGTCCGAGGTACATACAGAAGTAGGATATGGCGTCAGCCCACCATCTTTGCTAATGCAACAGACATCTTGGCATGGAGTTGTGGAGATTCCTAATTGTGTCTTGAAATAATCCATCCCTTGCAGCTTGAATATTCTCACGCAGTTCCTGCAGATTTTGCAGTAGGGGTGGAGGTGGGTGACACCAGGCCTTCCGGACAAACTGTTCATCTTGGTGCTGACCACAGTGCCTCCACACACGGATTTGTTGGTCGTCTCCACTAAGACAACAGTGGGACTCATCACTGAATATGACCCGCTGCCATTCTGAGTCACTATTCAACAGTTTGGCACGACACCATTGCAGTCTTTGGTGGCTATGACGTGGTGTAAAGGGCAGTCATCGTAATGGCTACATGTATGCATGTAGGTCTGATTTATGCAGCCATCTGCCAATGGTACCCGCTTCCTGAAGCCCTATGATGCGACCCCTCTCCAACTCTTCCAACTGCTTGAATTGCTTTCAAACTCTTCTCTGAGGCATACTTCGCTTGCAAAGGATGCTACCAACACAACAGTCACTCACAGTCAGAATGGAAAGCATGCACAACAGGATGACCTTCTATTGTCAGTCAGTCACAGTGGAAAGGCCCGTCCTTGCCTACGTCACATGAGCCCAAATATGAAACTTGAATCATTTGCAAGCCTCTTTATCTCAAACCTACCCACCTAGTTTCATGCCTGTTGGTTGATTCCTTTAGTCTTGCTGCTGGTGAAGTGATGAGTGTATTTTTAAATGTTTTGTTCAGTATTTCAAGATTTTTGTGAACAAAAAAAAAAAGAATAGAAAAAATAGAATGATGCACCACACACTGAATAATTTATTTCTATAACTTTTTGAAAATGTATTTGACCCTGTAAACTGTTTCTCAGGTTTTACAAACAGAAATAGATACAGTACTATCACTTGAGTAGTTTTGCTTTGACTTCATAATTTTCATTTCTGTCTTCTCACTCCTGAATTTTATCTTAATGTTGCATAATGTTACACATTAAACAAAATACAAACCTTAAATTAATTAAATTAACTTTATGTCATGTGTTCATGTTACTTTGGCAACAGGAAGATTTGTGCATATTTGTGCATAGTCTCTTCCTGACTATGAGCGGTGGACTGATGACTATAAGTGTTGGACATTTATTGAATGTGGTGCTTTTATTTATTGAAATGAACCAAAGGTACTTCATTTCTTTTGGGATAGACATAACAGTATGCAGTGGCAAAATACTGACACAAATGTAGAACCAATCACCGAATAGCGACATCATTATGTCGTCCCACTATTTCCCAATGGTTCTGTGGCCTTGAGATCGGGTAGCCAGCCGTGTTGAGGAAAACTACAATGAGAAGGGTTCATAAGTGTTCTGTATTGAACTGTGCCTATGAGGAAATGCAGTGGAACTGTTTATTCTGCATTGGAAAAGAGGCCAATGATTCTAATATCCCAGTGCTCTGAAACTTTACATGTTTTAAGTTCAGAGTATACTAGGAATTTAAACTAGGAATTTTGAATAGCAGAAGCATATAAAACCTCTATATCCTCTCTACATATATCCTCTAGTTTAAATATCTAGTATACTAGGAATTGTGTCTATATCCCTAGTTTTATACACCTAGAAATTCCTAGTTCTTGTATACTAGGAATTTAATACATATATTAAATTATTCTAACGTGCTAGTGCTTTGCAACGTGCTAGTTGCAACTTTGCAACTAGATACTACAAACTGAAGAAACTCTGTCATTTAAAACCTTTAATTTGCCCACTAGCATTTTGGAGTATTAATTACATGTATCAGTAACCAGTTTGACTTTTTATGTTTTATATGTTTTCTCTTTTTTATGTCTTTTTCCAGTTTGATTTTTTTGTTTGCTTATATTTTACAGCACTCTGAGCCTCATTCTAGAGGTGTGCTATATGATGACGGTTATTTTTTATGAGTGAAAGAGCAAGAGTAGCCATGTGTGTGTGTTCAGGCTGTATGTCAGTGATTAAGTGGCTACAATAAGTGCCTCTGTGTGCTCTCAAAGAGCAGTGAATGGTTTTGTTAACATCTGTGTGTGTTCAGTGTACATATCACTGTTTAAGTGGCTGAGATAAATGTGTCTGTGCTGGCTATAAGGCCCTGTGATTGGCGGGGTGGCAGCAGGGGGTCCCAGCAGGGGGTCTTGTAAAGGTGAGGCACTCGGGTGCAGCCTACAATGCTGAACACCCGGTGAGGGTAATCGGCATGAGGCCGACGGCATTCTGCAGCACCACAAAGACCCCATCAAATACGCACACACATATACACACACGCGTGCACCCTCCTTTGTGCAGTGCAGCACACTCTAGGCCCTCTCCGGGGGTCCTGAGAGCCTCAGCAGGGGGGGCGATTAAGGCATTAAGCACAGGAGGGAGCTGGAGGGGTCCCTTGACACCAAGTGGAGGCCCACCTCTCAGAGAGGCTGCTTAGTACTGAGGGAAGAGAGGCTGGGAGAGACCACTTCAACACTGCAGTAAGTGAGAGCCCATGTGTTTACAGTAGGGTTGAACAGCACACGCTTGTTAATTGCAATATTGTCATATGGCTGTAATTTGCAAATGTGCTCTTTAACCAATTGCAATGTTTGTTTACTGTAAGCATCCTGGTCCATTACATATCCAGCTTAAAGTTTCTTTGGGTAATTTGATGAATTCACTCAAAAATAAATATAGCTTTGGTCAAAAAAATGCAGGTCTGACTTACTTATTTGCCACATTGATTCACCAGTAAGGTTTTCGTATATTGCAAAGCATATAGAAATCATGCTAACACTTTACATTAAGTGCTGACCAACTAACATGTAGAAATACATTAGTTAACGTGAAGTAATACCTTAACAGTGGTTACAAAGCTTAACTAATGTTAGGTAAACATGTAACAACTATACATGTTTAGATGTTATGTAAACATGTACGTAAAAATGTAACAGTTGTTACATGATCACTTGAGATTAGTTAACCATTGTTAATGTAGTACTTCATGTTAACTAATGTATTACTGCATGTTAGTTGGTCAACACTTAATTTAAAGTGACACTGAATTCACAATATATCACGATATGAAGCAATATAATCATAATATTGGCATTGTGTCCATATCATGCATCCCTAATTTTATAGAACAGGAAAATCTTAAAGCAGAGGTACATAAAATTAGACAGTTTACACTTTTGCTCTATACTTATGTGTCGCACGGTAGGTTAGAGCAAAAACCCACCTGTTTGAGAACCATTTAAAAGTGTGAAGAGCCTTTTAAAGACTTCCCTTCAGGTCTAAAGGTCTTATATAAATTTAAGGACTCTTTCTAGAACTTGCAGATTCTGTGGAGGTTTTTTAAACTTTTATTTGATTCTTTTATGGTAACCCTTTCTGGCTCCATTTTTTAAAGGAGTGTGGGTGGGTAGGATCATTTTCACCAGTGTGATGATGCTAGCCACCGCAGGCATTTGTCAATAGAGGTTACTGCCTTCCAAACACAGTGAACTTCATGTTGCGTTAGCAGTACTTTTTAATGGTCATTTTTTTACTATGCATGACCCCATATTCTAACCAGAACAAAGTTAAGAACAAAAATATGTATGTGCACATCTGCATGTTTGGCCATGTCAAAGGCACATCTGGACAGGGAAAGTGGATGAATAACACATTCACCCATAACACTCCATCCTAGTCCCTCCATTCCCCTGCTCCATGATCTCTTGGGAGGCTGTGTGTCAGCCTAAGCGCTGAGCACCGAGGCAGAGCCGTGTTGGCGGCTGATGAATAAACAACAGCTTGACTGCACATTTTGTACACAAGGGTTTTAATGCAGAACAACAAGCGAGAAATAAATAACTATTACAGCCGTAAAACGTCAGCCGAGGCGGCACGGACATATGGAGTTCACGCTTGTTAAAGTCAACTAAATGGGTACATAGAGTACAAGGCAAGAAAGGCATGACTGAGAACACATACTGTACAATAGCTGGAGACTTAATTGCACGGTTGTGTCAGATATGAGCTATTTCATTTAGTGACAATGCCAGAGACAGAATAATAGAACAGGAGCTAGGGTCAGTCAAGAATGTCAAAGAAGAAACATAAGTCTCCACACAGCATTTTGACAAGAGCTACTACTAGGAGCTCAAACTCACATGAACACGGTGTCTCAGTGTAACTAAACTTACAGAAATGTTCTGGAGTGATACTACAGAAGAATCACATTCCGTTCCCTAAAGAGCTTTTAAAGAAATAGCCCTTAAAAAGAATAATCCAGGGTTTCTTCTCTGTCACTCCAGTCATCATAGACATTCATTTCAATGGTTTCCCCTGTTAAAGAACAGAAACGTTGTTGCAGATTTTCTGCTCCTTTCTACACAAAACAAAACTGCGAAAAAAGCATCTTTGGTGTGAAAACACAGAAGAACCACCTTTGGTCCCCGAAATAGTATTTCATGACTGAACTATTAAAGAACCAGCCTTGCATATGAGATATAATTAGAGTGCAAAGAACCTTAACGCTCTCCACATAATGTGAAGGTTCTGCACCAATTCAAGTTTTTTTCTTTGAACTGTATGTCTGTAGCAATAACAGGTAAAAACATTGAAATTAATGTCTTTACCAGACTACAAGATAGAAATCTACAATACAGATGTATTTAATGGAAAATTGTGCCATTGTTAGCATGAAAAATGCTCATTAAGTTATCTGAATGAAGACTATCCAATGAGGAATAACAGACTTTAAGACTCTAGAACAAAACACTGTGTGACTGCACTTACAGAAATGAAACAGGAGATGAGATGGAAAAACGCAAAACCAGCATAGCTGGTAAACAGCAAGAGCAAGAAAAACTGAGTAAAGTGGGGAGGAAAAAGTCTTTAATTAATGTTTTATGGGTTTAAAATTCATAGGCTACCCACTGCATTTTTCATAAGCACTTGTTCAGTGGGAGAGCTGCAGCAGAAGCTGCTCTTCCAGCTTGCAGCAGCGTTCTCACAGTGTGGCCGTGAACTCTCACACTTACAGGAAAGAGGTGTTAATGATTCAGGTAGACGGCTGGTGGCTGATGGATCTATGGTTTTTTTTCTCTGTGAACTTACGTAACCAATATCCAGTCTTTTTGTACGTAGACCTATGCAGTGACCATAATGTCCAGGGTTACTGGGCTTGGGAGGCAGCCTTGGAAAGGGAATTGGCTTCTGTGGTAGCATGAAGAAGGACTATACTGAAATAAACAACTGAAGTGGATAATGGCAGGGCAGCCATAGTGGCGCTACTCCAGTACTAAACACGTAAGTGGTGGCTGAGTGAGGGAGAAACCAAAGCTCAGCTTAACTGCAGAAGCCACCTTCTTTCTTTTCTTTCTATCTATCTATCTATCTATCTATCTATCTATCTATCTATCTATCTATCTATCTATCTATCTATCCATGCATCCATCCATCCATCCATCCATCCCATAAATCCTTGTATGTTTACAAAGTTATAGGTGCAGTATAGTCTAGGTTAATATGAGCTCAAAGTGCAATTAATGTGATAACATTTACATGCAAACCTGGTGAATGATGCAGAAAGTTACATTTTTATATATAGTCCCACCATTTGGAGAGGTTCAAGTAATTGGACAATTAACTGCCAAGCTGTTCCACTGCCAGGTGTGTGTTATTTCCTTGTTATTTCATCTGGAAGTAAGCAGATAAAATGTCTAGATATGATTTAAAGTGTTTGGAATCTGTTGCTGTTAACTATTAGTACAGAGTCTAAAGAACGATCACCCATTGCCAGTGAATCAAGCCATTGTTAGACTGACAAACCAAAACAAATGCATCAGAAAGATAGTAGAAGATAGTTGGGTGTGGCTAAATAATTTCTTTGGTACATTCTTAAAACACAATAACACACCGGTGGGCTCAGAAATACCAAGAGGGCTGGAATAGAACAGGAAACAACTGTAATGGATGATAGAACAAATCTTTCCCTCTGAAGAAAAATCACAACAGTTGGCGAGATGAAGAAAACCCTCCAGGAATAGGACTATCTGTGTCAAAGTCAACAATCAAGAAGAGGCTTCACCAGAGTAAATATAGTGGGTTTTAAACAAGATTAAACAATTGCTGAAAAAGCAGTATGCACTGTGGACTTTCAACTCCAATATGCTGATTAATAGTTACTATATATAACTATTACTTTATTGATGTCCACATTTTTATAGAGCTGACTGTAACTATCTATCTTGACTGACTGTCTTATTTGAAGACTTTTTACAAGGCTCTCTCTTTTTTTCTCCTTGGAACATGTTGGTCTAATAGAGCCAAGAAGTGGGTTGGTTTGATACTGAACAGTGAAATATTATACAACAACAACAATACTCTTCCAAATATAGCTCTAAAACATTAATACAGTGCTACACATATTCAAAGCAACAAAAACAAGTCTGAAAACAGACAACCTAGTTTTCTTTAATGGCAACGTTTGCTTCAGAGAGGGGAAATATGTGTTATTTAAGGCTATCTACTGTAACGATTTGGAGAGCAGCTGTCAGAAAATGAATGCCAGATCACAATAATATTCCAATAGGACAGAACATTCTAAGACATAATAATTAAAAGCTTTTAATATTAGTTTTAATATTACATTTCTCATTTTGGCAACCTACTTATGAAAACAAAAACTTATTGTGGATATGGGGTAGGGGGCAGGTGGACACAGATGAGAAGACAGAGAGAGAGAGAGAGAGAGGGAGTCAGAGAGAGAGCAAGACAGCAAGAAGGAGAGAGAGAAGTGAAGTGAAGGAGAGAGTGGATCTCGAGGGTTGCCCTGCGGTGCTGATGTCACAGTATCAGACAGCGGCAGCTGAGGGACCTGATGGTTCTAGTCAAACACAAGCACAAATCAGCACACAGCTCAGCAAGCACATTCACACACCATCTGAAGCAAATAAAGCTCACTTCCTCTGTCTCCACTAAGTCCAAGACTGCCAATAGCTGCAATCTCACTCTCATTCCATCTCTCATCAGCAAAGTGCAGAGCTATTTCCAGACTAGGTATGAAAAAGTATGATGATATGTTATTATACAAACTCACAACTCTAATAGTAAAAACTATTATCATGTGACATGATATTAAGATATACTGGATCGAAGGCAATGCTTCACCACATTAGTCCCAGATAAGTCAAGAGTAAATAAGAGTAAATCACCACTATCTTTATCTGTCCAGTGCTCAAAATATCTGTATCTGTATTCAGATTTTAACCAGATACAGGTGTGGTTTACCTCCAGTTAAATGGACAGGATCAAACATTGTACTACAGCCTTATATAGTTCAGTAAGCAGTGATGCCCTCCATGAGTCATCCTGTTACTGGCAGCTGATCGTAGGCAGACTGCTACACAACGCGGGACTATATGCACGCAGACAACTGATGTTACGGCGACTGCCTATAACACCACGTCAACGTCGCCAAAGACTGCAATGGTGTCGTGTCAGACTGTCATGGAGTGACTCAGAATAGCAGTGAGTAATCCTCAGTGACGAGTTTCATTTTTGTCTTGGTGGACTTCCATCTTCCTATACTTGACACTGAATGGTATGTAGAGGGACTTAAGTGGGTTTGAATTTGGTGGCGCACCATTTGTTCTGATGGCACACCAGTGTAGTGCAAGACTCAAGCGGAAGACAGTGCACTTTTTTTCCATGGTTCCATCGTTGCAGTATCTCTGTGAAATATGACAGAGCGCTCATATACATGTATGTAGAGGCAAACTTGCTCAGCTAATCTCCCTCCATTTATGCAACTTGACTTTTCATCAGACCAAACTACAGCAAAATATTTCATCTCCTTCTTTCCCCATGTAGTACCATGGCTCATTTTTATTTCTCTCCCATTATTTTTCTTCTTCTATTGTTTAATGGAGTGACTACAGCCTCTAAACTTCCTGTAAAGAGAAAAGAGAGATTTTACACTACACACGAACCAGACCATGGTTCAGTTTGATTCTGACTGAGACCACATTGTTTGGTTAGACCAAATTTTGGTCTTTTAGTCCAGACTGTGGTCTGAGGCACCTTTCACACCTGCTATTTTGGTTCAGACCAAAACTGAAAAGTCCAAAAGTCTAGACCAAACAAGGTTGGTGTGAAAGCACCCTTAGAATATACTCATGTTCTTCTATTATGATGTTCCAAAGATCAAAAAGATGTGGTTAGGCCCCAGACCACATGCACAGTCACAACAATAAGAGAATGAACAGAAGAAGCTGCCATTTCCTGTTTGAAAGAGATGATGAACCCAAAACATTTGTTTCAAGATATGGTACCCTTCATCAGACAAATCAAAATTGGACATTTTGTCGAAATCTCATTGTTCCTAAGCAGTTTAAATATGTTGCTTTTGTTAACGTTTTTCATGCTTTATGAGTGCTGTAAAGACAAATGTATTTCAGATGTCTGTCTGCAAAATTCATCTGAAAAAATACATTTTAACCTTTAATTTTAATTTGAATGCACTGCAATTTGGTTGCATTTTTCGTATAGAAGTAGAAATTTTGTAAGTAAAACCCTCAAAAAGGGTGTAAAAGAAAAGTCTCTGGTATCAGAGACTGCTCCTCCGTCTTTGTCAACACGCTGCTATTTTAAGCCCAGCCGAACCCTTATTATTAATACCCCGATCCATTCTGATTTGTTCCTTCCCTTGTAAATGAGCTCCTCTAATGGGAATAATTCCATTGTCTGCTCCATCCCTCTCTTCCTCTGTCACTAGGAATGGATGAGGAATCTTGCTTTTTTGGAGAGCGCTGACACCCTGCTCTGAGCACAGAATAAAAAGATGGATGTGCCAGAAACAGAGAGAGTTCCGTCACATAATATGTGTAGATAGAGGTAATCATCGGATGTGTAATCAGTCATGTGCATGCTGGCAGGCCGGCCTTTTATTCCGGAATCATTTCCATGAATCACAGCCTTTCTGTGAAGGCTGATCCCAAATCTCTGCCTAACAATGACTTATCGCTCCTGTCTCGCCTTGTCAACAACAACGTCAGGGGACATCAGGGATGTATTAAAGTAACAAACAAATGATCTGTTTTAATACTCTAGGGCATAGTAAAGCGACATCTACACTGAGTTTCTGTTCATGTACACTGACTGAACTAGACCATCATTAACCACTGTATCAAGTACACTGTGGAGATGCACTAACCCGGTACAGTAGCCCGGTACATGAAGGTAGGGGCCAATACAGGACGACCACCAAATTTTGGGCTGTGGATATGAGCACAAGAGTGAGCACAACACCAACAAGCAGTGCTGTATTAGTGAGTGCTACTGGTGTGAGTGTATCAGACACAGCAATACTCCTGGGCCTTTTACTCACCTCAAAGTGACCAAGTTCCAGGGGTTGACTAATGCAAATCTAGCAGTGAAAAGTTTAACTATAGTCTATAAATGTGACATTGCAAACATATAATATGTTAGTTGTTATGCAGTTTTAACAACTGTTGCTAGTTGTCACCCCAAGAGAAAAAAACAAAAAACAAAACAAACAATCTTTCAGAGTACAAATGAATTGATGAATTAGGTGTGGCCTATCAAATGATATTTTTATGGTGGTGTCCTCTAGGGCATGTCTTCAGGACCTTTGGCTGGGGAATATAAACATATCGTCTCTGTCCAAAGAAAAACAGGTATCTCCAATATGGCAATTTTACAGGAGAAGTTAATTTGAATGGAAGTCAATGGAACCAGGCGTCTTTCCAAGCAGTTTTGGGCCATTTCTGTTGGTCCATTCTTCATGAAATTAGCAGTGTAAGTAGCAGCTCATGTGATCAAATGAGGCATAAAAGTAAAAATCAACAAAAATGGAGATATATGTTTTTCTCTGGACAGCGACGATATGATATTGCACTGCTGTTATGTTTAAGCCTCCATACATCTTTTCTGGACTTACTTAAAAATGTTACGACAAAGGTATAAATAGGCTATTTCCCCTGGGAATGTGGGTACCTTTAAAACTCATTTAGGGTACACAGTCGGACCATAAGGACCATGCTGAAGATTAATTATTAATTATTTACATTGTTTGACATGGTATAACTTATACCTTACTTATGCAGTTATTCCTCTTTTTTGTTCATAGAGCTGTGCAAGTGGCTAATATACAAAAAAATGTTAATCTCCATCACATAATCTGTTAGGTTGTGCTCTGCTGTCTACAAGAATCATCCATAGAATAATCAGTACAGGTAAAGTCGCTAAGCACATGAAGATGACATGTACAGTATAGTGATTTTATTTAGTCTTGTTCTCTCATGGTTCAGGATGACAGTGCAAGGTTCTGCCTGCTCTCTCCCGATCACATTATTAGCCTCTAATGAAACCAGGAAACAGGCTGCAAAGTCCTCCTAATGCCCGCTGTATGAATGGGCTCCAAATCATGGTCTGCCAATCAGAGTTCCTATGGTAACCTCACTCAGAGTTCACTTCTTGATTTTACTTTAATGATCACACTAGGGAATGCAGTGGGAGAAGACAGGATGTGTGTGTGTGTGTGTGAGAGAGAGAGAGAGAGAGAGAGAGAGAAAGAGAGAGAGAGAGCTTGCATGTGCACACGTTTGCCTGTGCATTAGTCTGTATGTGAGAGCAAGGAGGTAGAGATAGATAGAGAGAGAAATAGAGCGACACAGAGAGAGAGAGCGAGAGAGAGAGAGAGAGAGAGAGAGCAGTGTGAATGAGTCATTGTGCTCAAGCTGTTGAACAAATGTATTCAAATGAAGCCTGTTCAGCTCCCATAAAGCTCCTTTGAAAAACAAGCAAGTGTCCTTCATTAAAGCCATGTTACATTACTCTGGGCAAAAAGTAAACGTTTGGCCTCTCCAATGACTCTTATTATGGAGCACCTCGCATTAAAGCGCATGGCTCTTCCTACAGTGCTGAGCTAAACAATATTCTTTAGATGCAGCTACAAAGATACTGAATGTGTATATGTGTGTGTGACAAAATAATGAGTCACTGGATTCCTGTTGTTCATACTATCCAGTCATACTATGTCTTAATACCAATTTAATGATGAGAGGTTATTGAAATCCTAGTTTACTGAAACCCTGGTGCCATTATTTTCTCTTTAAAACACAATACTTTTGTGCCACTTGGCTTCATGTTTTATTGCTTTGACGGGTCTGTGCAGCAAATCCACTCATCATTATGAAAAAGCCCAAGAAATCACTGGTGAGCTCAGCAACGTGAAATGAGCACAGATACTACAGAAGACTCCTGCAGTGGATGACAGAAGAATTCTTTAAATCATGAAGAAGAATCCTTATCCTTAGAATACAATAATGCAGTGATCAGGAACACTCCTCAGGGTGCTGGCAAAAAGCGTTGCAAAGTGCACACAAAAAAAAAACACAGCTCATATGAAGCCCATTCTTTACTTAATAGAAGAGTTTCATTTTAAAATGCTGTATATCCATTTGGACATCCATTTCAACAAAGGTGTTAACAAATAGTAATATAGCATCAGTATTGCTTGTATCAGTAAATCCCACATCCAACAATGTATATCATGAAGAAAAAAAACTCAAGAAAGTCATCTACAAACTCAATTCCAAATTAAAAGTTAGGACAGTAATATTGTGCCAAATAAATGTAATAAATATTACCAATGATTATTGGCCCAAAGTTTATAGTATATAGAGAAAATAAAATAAAATATTAGAAATAAAAGAATACCATGTTCATTGTACTTATCTTAAGCAATAATGCCATCATGGCAAACAATGTGCAATATTTTATAGCTTTCTATTTTCTAAACAATGTTCAATGTTTCAGTTTTTCCATAGTTATTGTATGTCTGTCTGTTCTGTCTTGTTAACTACTTGTTGTCAACGTGCACTTGTCTTCATGTTTTATTTTCACATCGGAGTCTGGAGAAACAATCTTGTTAAACTGTGCAGATCGTTCAACTTGTTGTATAGTCTAAATGACAAAAGTCACTTTGACTTTTGACTTTGATAGTACATGGAATGCACATAAAAACAGAAAACAGTGATTTCTAAATCTGCTTTGGCCTTTATTTGAACCAAAACAGCCAAAATGACAAGATGTTTGATGTTTTATCTTACCAACTTTAACATTATTGTACAAAATGACTCTTTCTGAAATTGACGCCTGCAACAGGTTCCAAATCACGCTTAGGTTTAAAAGGAGCATTCAGAAAAGTCCTTGTCCTTTATAAGCAAGGATCTGTAGACATACCTGTTTCTAAAGAGCAAGGCTGAAAAATACAGCTTAATGCCTGTGACCATCAATCCTGCAGAAGCACTGCATTACAGACAGGCACGCTTCTGTGATCACCGCATGGGCAATTTAAAAAAACTTTATCAATAAACAGCCCATCACTGCATCGCTGGAATGCACTGCAACAGCCGAAAAAGAACAGTTTTATGTGTCTAATGGAAGAATTAATTAAGTCATGATTCATTTAACTTACATCCTATTTATTTAATGTTAATGATCTGTGTCGAATGCTCCCTTACCTTGTTGTGCTGCCTTCAGTAGTTCAGCAAAAGCTTGCCACTTCATGCTAAAAGTAATACGATAAACCAAAGAAAAAATATTTTGGCCATTGATCAAACCATTTAAGATGGACTTTCTACTCTATTTAGCTATCTTGCTGAATAATTACATTTTGGTTCCTTCAATTTTAAACTACTAACCACTCAATGATGGTATCTGTTCAGTTTAACTGAACATACTGAAGATGGCCATGTAGCTATCTTTGTGATTACTAATTTCAGTGTTGTGTGGTAGCTAAGGCTGTTTATGTAACTCTGATGTGAACAGCCTTTGCAATCATATGTGTTGGTCATATGTCATTTTAGTCATTTACGGTGTTTAATATTATTTGAGTTTAACACCACTGACTGTTATCCAGTAATTGGCAGTGTTTACAGCCTATTTCTCACAAATAGCTTAAATATTCTTGGACATCATGGGATTGCATATTTATGTGTTTTCTTGGTCTGTAAAATGTGATTAAACAAAATAAATTACGGACTATTAATCTGAAGCAAACAACTAAATTAGGAATGACATAGGACTGGACTTTGGATTCACCATTGGTGGGGAAGGGGACTAAAAGCTGCTAAATGTTTTTTTTGGCTTGGACAGAAGGTTGCGGGAAAATATCTTTCATTGGTGCAGAACCTTTCCATTATAATGATGTTTGTTAAACTTTAAAATGTTCTTAATACTTATGCCTATGCCAGGATGGTTATTTTTAAATAACCAGCCAGTGAAAGGTTCTTCTGTGGAGCTGTTGCAAAGAACCCTTTCTGGCAGCTTTGGGGTAAAGTGCACGGAATCCTTGAAGACTTCACTGTCCTGACCACTGTCTCTCTTTTAGCTTAGAATAGGAGGGCTAATGTCACCTAAATCCACAGCAAATCAACCCAATTTTGTATTTGTGAGTTCAGGATTCCACTGTACAGCATGATGTAAGTTAGGAACTGATGCTACTACAATGAAATCAGTCAGCCCCACATCACTGTCAGCTTCAGACGAGCCGCTGAATCGTGACTGAGGCTTTGCAGTCCATTTCAGAGCACGTACCCATTTTCAATTAACTCTCTTCACGCTTTACTGACGGCTTGCCACAAAAGGAGGCCAGGCAGAGCAGACAAGACCCAGAGAGATGTTTTGATGAGATTTTATTTAATGAGGACATTTGTTGTGTGATGACTGTTATAATCTCATTATGTCCTTCTGCATTTAACAAGGAAATCTGGCTACCTAAGCACTGGAGAAATTGATTTGTTTTCAAGCAAACCTGAAGTTTAATGTAATAAAACAGCAAACTAGCAGTATCAGGAGCCTCTGTTGGTTAGTTCTTTCATTCTTAACGTTGTGGTATTTGTTGCAATTGAACCAGGTGGTGACCCACCAAACGGCCATTGACTTTTATATTTTTCAGCAACAGTTAGAAAAAAATAAACAAACAGAAAACATTTACACAGAAGCCTCACATATCAAAATTATGTTATTTTAGTGTGTCTAAACAGCTTCTATTCTTTTTTGAAAAGAAAAAGAACCCCTTTAGAGTTCAGTCTTAGAAGTTGGTTGCATTGATCCAGGCAATCCCAAACACATTCAGTGATACTGAGGTCTAGACTGGCCATGCTATTGTTCTGATTCTTAGCAAATTTTCATATGTCTTACATACTCAGAAATATCAATTAAAAATAATGGAGACCTAAAATTTAATGAATTATTTTGGAAAAAATAATTAAATAATAAAAAAAAAAATTTGGAAAGTAAATATTTAATTCTGAAAAATAAATGTCGGATGAGCAGTATGAATTGTTCAGTACTGAGCTACTGGATGCTGGTTGAGAGCAATGACCTGGGTGTGTCGCAGACCGACATTTGTCCCCCTATTACACATTCAGTGCTCTACCACAAGAGGGCAGAGTGCCAGGACAAGAGTGCATTTATGACCTATCAGAAGCAATACTTCCCACTGTAAGAAGTACTTAAAATGTCAAATCTAACAGTGACAGTGCTTTGAAGCTACAAACCGGCAGCATCAAAATCATTTGATTATGTAATATTACATCTAGTTCTGTCAAAGTCCAGTATTTTATTCATGAGCAGCTGACAGACATGCTGCCTGAGAGAAACTAAAAATAATGTGTTCATTCCCCTTTCACCATGGTTCTATGATATTGAGGTTCTTTGTTTAAGAATAAGTAAACCGTTCTGAATCTCAATGTTGAATCACAATGATATCAGATCTCCATGCTACAGAGTGTGCATGTTTATATTCTATGTCTGTAACTCACAAATGTCTGCAATGCGTACATTAGTCTTTCTCTGATGGTTTTCAGATGCTGTTGATAGTGTGGCACCACCATGGTTTATGTAGATTTGTTTGTTTACTTTTGACCTTTGTCATGAGCAGCCACTTGGAAGGGCTCCAGACTCTGGCGGTAACCTACTGTTCTGGCAGAAAGCTATGACCTCAGTCTGGCTCTGGATGAACTGGGTTTGTTGCTGGAAGCTGTATTACGGAGATGACCTAGTAATGTAGCTGGCCATAAATCCAGGCATGGGGCTTAGGACAGGGTGACCCATCCATCAGAGCAGAGTGCCATCCTATGGAGGTTGCACATGATAGGAGAGAAATTAATGCTGTCTAATGCATTGTTAATGCTCCTCTCGGTAACTCTGCACACAAATGAGGTCTAGAGCACCAAAACAGGGATGAACTGAAGAGGCAGGTAAGGGTGTAATCCAGTGGAACTATCACTACCCCATTCTGTTTGTGTAGCCTATACATTTGACATTGTTTATCCATTTGACCAGCAAAGAGAAAGGTGAATGCATGACAGGCTGCTGTTATCAGTGTGATGCATAACACGCTACTCTGCATTCTGCAGGGTTTGAATTTTGATGCAGCTGGCCTAAAGCTATGAGATTAATTAGGAAACTGATAAGATGTTCATGTCTGATTAGCAGGAGAGTGAACTGGTTGGAGGAAAAAAGGACCGAAAGCACACAGAGTTTGTGGTGTAGCGTGTGGTGTCTTTTGTGTACTGCAAAACAAGTAAGATACAAGTAGTTTAATTAAAAATCTTTTAAAGACTGCGTAGTGCCTGTATTCATACCTGTTTAGAAGTAGTTATGAAAGTTGAAAGCTTTGGTTACAATTTAGAATACTTGGTTACATCAGGGTCTGGGCATTCTTATGGCCGCAAAGGCCACAGTCTGACTTACTGGATTGAGATACTCAGGCAAACTTTATACAAAGTCTTCAATTTTCTTGGTTGTTTGAGTCAGACTGCAGGTTTCTGCACCTCCCACCACAAACACTGGCACATGAATAATACAGAGCAAGAGAGCAGTGAAAGTAGAGGGAAAAGAGGTCACATTTCACTCCTGAGAACTGAAGCACACACTGGGCTGGCAGAGGCACTATTTGAGTTCAGGTCAAAAAAATCCCAGCACTGGTGACAGAGAGCACACAGTTCCTGAATGTTTGCAGAAGGTATTGTAATATATCTTAATCAATACTTCAATATACTGTAATTATGTACAAATTACCGGCCAACACATTCTCAATCTTATTCAAATTCCACTGCCAATATTATACCATTTATTATTCTCAGTTGTTGGAATTATCTACAACTCAATTCTTCATTTTAGATGTTAGCTACATTTTTATAGTTATTTATCAAGCTCCATTTTTGCTTCAGATCTGAAAAAAATCTACAGGTGTTTCTATCTAACCTTTCACTGTAAGAAGACAACTAAATCTATGAGTCTATAAGGATGTGTAGCTGTCAAGGAGTTGTTATTGTTAAAAGGAACAGACAAAAAAAATACACACAAAAAAATGTACAAATCGAACAAATAAGTTGCTCAGAACTCAGAACTCAGCATCACTGAATATATTTAGGATTGTAAAAAAAAAGAAAATGCACCCAACTTAAGGTGTGGAAAAATGCTGAAGGTTTTCACAGCTCCTTTGAAAAACTGAATGCAAATCTCATGAAAATAATGGATGCTACAGTGGATACACTCAACGAATACATAAAAATGTGGCAATATATTTAGTCATTGAGGCTTCTGTGCAAATTCCTGTTAAATTCGTGATTTCTGCTTTTAAGATTATGTAACTAAGAAATGAGACTTTTACTTAATGGCAGCTTTTAATGAAAATGAAATAAAAGAACATTGGTCTCTGACCTGTCCTGTATGAAACAGGGCTGTATGTCATAGTGTAGCACAGTGTAACTGATTCCACTGTGAAATTTTGACTTTTGAAAGCTGGCACACATCTGACATTTAATGTCACAGGTGCACTTGTCAGGGGTGTTATCTCCTTCCTGTTATCTGGAAATGATACCACAAGAGAGTGAGAGAGGAAGAGACAGAAGAAGTGAGACTCAAGTGCTCTTAAATAACCCTATAAATAACTCCATTTGCTCAAAAGGTTGATATCTTAAGGCTCACAGCTTTAGTAAGAGTATGATGACTGTAAAATGGTTTAGGGACATTTACAAGAATAGGATATACTAGTACGCATGATGTTCATCCCTACAGATAAACACTGTCTATTCATATTCACCCTTTGTCTCTTTTCCTCTAACACATGCACATTGCAAAAAGCCTTGGGGCACTGGACCTCACTGTGCTTGCTAATTCATGCTTGTTCATTCTAGCCTGAAGACACAGTGCAAAAGCATGAAAAGTTTATGTAATGTTGTGCTTCTGGTATGGAATTAATATTTTATTGTACTGCCATGCAACACTTTCAGGAAAACTCATAAAAGCAGGCATACTGACTGATTTCCAAGAATAAGCCTTTTCAAAGAACACGGATAGGTTTCTCAGATTCGATTTCTCAAATTTGAATCACTCTTTTGTTTGCTTGATTTGAACTATGAATTATTAGTAGGCTATTATTATAATAACTTACACTGAAAATAATTGTGGTTCAGTTCTAGTTGAACTGATCATCCAGATTGTGCTTTTTTTGTAGTCAAACTTCAAAGAACATAACTGTCACACAGGGAAGAAGAGTCTAGATTTGGTTATTTGCTGTAGCACTTCCTAAGGCATGAAGTGTCAGTGATTGTTCCTACTAAGCTTGATAAGAGCTTTGGATCAGGCTGTTCTGTGCAGAACAGGCTCAACATCAGTAAGATATCCTACCCCTTTGACACAGGAACCGACAGCTGCTCTAAGGAGTGTTTCTGGGCAGACACTGTACAAGCCCTCCCAGCTGCCTCACTAATGATGAGAAGATCCAGAGGTGGGCGCATTAACTGATTAGCTTTTGGCTGTATTCATGCGCTCCTCCCTCTCAAAATGTAATGGTAGTGATTGGCTATATTAGGGAAAAAGCTTTAATCCATTCCAAATAAACTAATCTGTGATTAGTTAGAATGCTTGTATTTGTATACGGTATATTTGCATATTAAACAAGGAATAGTATATTGTGCAGTCTTATGGGACTAGGAGAGGGAGTGGTGGGTGTGTCAGGCAGCAATGTTTAAGGAACTTTCATAAAACTTAAAGGCGATATATTACACACTTTTTCCAGAAGTTAACACAGTTGTCTTGGGCCTTAATGAGATTTCTGTGACATGCACCACCTCTTCTTTATACCCTCTCTAAACAGTCCTGTTCAGAACAGCCAGTGTCTGTTCCTTTACATGATGAACACGCCACTGCTCACCCAGCCCTGCTCTTACATGGGGCGTGCCAATGCGAGTGGTAATGCTACAGACGAAAGAAACACAATGATCAGATGAAGTTCATCTTACAGACATTCAACTCACACACTAATAGTGTTAACTTGTAAATCCTGCAGCAGGCAATGACTTTCTAGGGCCAAGAACTTTCTAGAAAATTACATATCCTGTAATATATTACTTCAGTTGTTAGCATTAGGTAGTGATGAACCGCTGAAGAAACAAAAAGCTAAATTATCTTTTTAAATATTTACATTTTCCTGGCCTGCAGTTGGCCACAGACTTTTGGTACTGACCCCTCTTTTAGGAAAAGTTTTGCTGTTTTGTACTGATGCAGGTTGGAAGAAAAATCTGACACACAAGGCTGAAGTCTGCTTCTTATTTGCTAGCTTCTTGTTTGAATTTTCCCATAATTTTTACCAAAATAACTTTATCCTCTCAGGTCATGCCATCAAAGAGCAGATCACATGATTAGACCTTAGCTTCAACATAATACTAGTGACAGAAAAAAATGGCTTCCCTTCATAGAGGTAGCTCTGAAGCTGTGTAGAACTGACATAAGAGAGGGAGACAAATTTGAACAGCTTGTTGAATCCCATGTTATTCCTAGGCAGCCCACAAAAAAACAGATGTTGTCTGGGTTGTCTTATTTTACAGTTTATGGGTTGTTCGGCACTTCATACTTACTCCCAAATTTATGAGAACAGGCAGTGGAAAGGTTTTTAGAACATGTTCTCTCTTAACGAACCATGATATAAAACTAAAGGTTTTGTACCAATGTTTCCTATTAGCATTTTGAGAGTTTATGGCTGGTTCTAACTTCAACATGCCTAGGCAAAATGAGTAAAGATGGCACAATGTCACTTTTTCTTTTCCGAAACCCAGATTTTGAAACCTTCAGTATAGACTGATGCCACAACCAAACTAATACTTTTCCTTTGAAAAAGACTTTTAAATGAACTGATATTAATTGAAATACTACACTTCAGATCTGAAAGTAGGTTATGACACTCAAACTACTCAAACATTTCATTGTATCCCAGGATATTGAAAATACACAACTAACAACATCGTTCAATTTGAGTGTGTCTATTTCAAACAACTCTTGTGACAGAATCAGACCAGGTTCTGTGTTTGTTTCCTAACAATAACAGATCCAGCATTTTCTGTTGATATTCGCCTGATAATGATAATAAGAGGTCAGCATTAGGTGTGGGGAATGACTGAAAGGAAGACAGTCTCTGTACTTACATAATGTGACCAGCGCGATGTCTCCTGTGAAGCCTGTGCTGTTATCATTTTTTCATGTCACCCTACATGGCATCCACAGGAGCTGACAGCACATAGGCTGCCACGTCACTGAGGACAGAGGGATCCTGGAAGCAAAATGCAAAAGAATGGACACACAGAGAAAAAAGAGAAATCTCCTCTGGACTGTAACATTCTTTTTCTGTACTGTGCATTTGCTTAACAGATAAATCTGAATTTCTTTGGCTGTTTCCTCTTTGATTTATGTTATCTGCTTTATCTCTTTCACAAATAAGAAGAAAGAGTGTTGGGAACTGAACAGTATCTGTGAACTGGAAGTGCTGCCATATGCCACAAATAAAAAAATAATAATAATCAGCAGTGAGGTTTTCTGAATGCACCTTCACTGTGCTGACCTAAAGCCTCCGCCCGTAATCATATATTTCTTCTTGCATCTCAGGCTGTATGAGAAATATGACTGGCCTCTCAGTACAATTTGCGCAAAAGCTTTTTTCCCCTGTTACAGCATCTTTTTTATTGCATTACTTCTCTGAATCATTGAGCTGTTGACAAGGGAGAATAAAACTTCACTAATGTTCTCCAGTAGCTTGAAGTCCTGTCAGCTACAACCATAGTGCCAAGAAACTCCCCACAGGTCTTAAGCCTCTGCAGCACTTCCAAGCCACAATGCCCTGTGGCATTCCTAAGGTGTTGTGGGCACTGCCCCAGCACCTTGGCACATCAGTTTGAAACAAACAATGAGCAGAAAACCAGCCCTCAATTATTTCTCACATCTTTAGACATTAAAGTAATGAGAACTAATGAGGGCCGTTTCCATCCGGCTTCTTTAATAAGTTTACGCCAAACACTGAATATCAGAAAGACGGCCACCATTACACAGCAGGGGGATGAGAACATCTTGTCCCTTATGTTCTTAATCACCCCATCCTGCTCTCGCCTCTGCGATCGCACACTGCCATTCATGTGTGAGACTTCTGGGTAAATTGCTGACCTCTGACCTCTGAGCCAACGTCACTAATTAGGCTGGCTGCCACAGAGAGGAAGTGTATCAGAGGCGAGTCACTGGGTTTGGAGTGAATCTGCATGCCAATTTCAAAGAGTTGTGCAGGAGAACAGGTAAGCTTTACCTGAGCTTTACCACCGCTGTGTGGCTTGACTTGCTTCTTCATGGTGCTCTTTCTCTTTATGCCCAGGCAGATGTTTCTTTGTGCCACATTATACATTGTGTTACTTAATCTGTCCAATTGCAGGTGTGGATTAATCAGCTGTTTGGCTCTGGTCATGTCTATTGTGATTTTGTTGGTTCATTCGCCTTAACAATGACTCTTTGTCTATGCACAGCAGTAAAAGCAGTAGTTGATGAGTTGAATTGGTCTTGATTGACACTCAGGCAAGGTAATGAAATACAGGGGGTCCTGGAGGTTCAGGGACCACTAATTCATCTCTTGGTCCTATTAAATGTCTCAATTTAAAATAGCTTGAGGGAGAGGGGGTCCCTGAAAAAAAGTTTTTCAGGACGTTAGTCTGTCTGGTAGGAAAAAACAGATGCTCAAATATAAATTCAGGGAAAGGTCATTGTTAAGCTGCTTCACCCACAATTGCCAAGCTTCTGCTTTTGGTATTCTTAATTAACTAGAGTTGCAGCACTGGTCTTCATGAAGGTGGCGCTGTAGCAAACTGGTTCACTCAGTTGATCCTTCATATCCTAGAGACTGTAGCTATATCCAGTATACCTCAGATAAACTGTAGCACATTTGTCAAGCTGAAAACCAATTTTTCAAGAGCTTGAAGGAAATAGTAAATTGTTACTCATTTCTCAAATCAAAGACAACAGAAAAGATGTGTAAGATCTCAGTTAATGTGTGAAAGACATACCCAAACTAGAAAAGAGCATTTCCAGAAGGAGTGTTAAAACAAACTTCTAGTGCCGCTATGTTGAGTGTGCCAACATAGGACATGAGAAGTCATTTAACTGCAACATAAGAATTTATTTTGACCATTTGCGGTACGTAAAATCAGACAAATGTTATAAGTGGACCTAAAGGAAAATATATATATCATATCATACTTTTGTCAAAGAGTTGATGGCTAAGCTAGCACAAAAGTTACTTACAGAGCTCTATATAGAACAATATAGAGTACCGTTTGTTCCTTATAAATCTAAAGTCTTCCTAAGTCATAAACAGGTATTGAGTTTGGAATAATGATGTTGGTTGTATGCCTGCTAAGAAAAAGACTGTTTTTCTATACCAATTTGTCTACCTTAATGACTGAGCCTGAGCAATGATAACTTTAACAACTTGCTCAATGCACTTTTTAAAGGAAGTGCACTCTGAAAACTAAAATGTAGTTTTTTTGCTTATTAGGTCTTGCAGTCATCATGAGGCCATATTATTGGTGAGATAAGCATGCTAATGTCTTTAAAACAAAGTCCCTTTCTAGAAAATTCCCTGAAGAAAGTGAGCTATATTAAGGTCCAGAGAGGAGTGAGTGTGTGTTGCAGTAGAGCTCCTGTACCTCTCCTCTGTCTCGCCTCATCTAGAGCTGGAAATCGAAGTTATGTAACTGCAGCATGCCTGGCCTGGCAAGGCTGACAGGCTGATACTGCAGGCTGCAGATACTGATCTCCTTTAGAAAAGAGACCATGAGTGAATGCTCCCCATCATACTGAAACCTGGCTCTTACTGCCAGCTGCTCTCTGTTTTTCACACTGTGCATACGCATTGCATTACAGAAACATAAACTTCTTTTTTCAGTTTTCATTTTTTGAAATAATATAAAAACACCATCTGTCCTTTACGTTGTGTGAAAATCCCATGAATTACTTGGAATTAAATCTATTTACGGCAACTAACAACAACATTTTTCCAGCAGCTGAAAGGTTTGAGCGCAGACATCACCATTGTTTAAAATGCTTGAGCTATTTCTTGCTCAGAAAAACAGCACAACTTAAACAGCCTTCTACAAAAACATATATTTAATATGTCTAAGTTACAAAAAATGGTTAGATAAATCCAAAAAGTTGGATAATTTCTTTTTGAAAAGTTAGGTGCCCCTAAACTTTTCACTGTCAGTGTATTTGTTATGATCCAAAAAAGAGGGATGGGCATTCTATAACAGCCCATTTGACAGTATAATGAACATGCCTTTTTTAACCCTTTAAACCCAAAGACCCACATACAGGGGCCCACACTTCAGTTCCCTGCTCTACAGAGCTTACAAAAAAAGTAAAAAAATAAATAAAATAATGGATAATAAGTCTCATGAATAATTGAATAATAGGAAACCATAAGCTGTTCTTCTATGGCATCACTAACGCTTCTTGGCACCTGTATTTTTTAAGAATGTATTCTGATGCCAATGTGCAGACAGCAGTCAGATTATGCCCTTCAGGCCTGGTGTGAACAGACTGTAGCTGGACTGTGGGAGGCTGCAATCAGCAGCTTGCAAGGGCAGCAGGTGGACCGCTGATGCAGAGGTAGCTCTCATCTCAGTCGCTGGGTAAATTCAAAGTGACGCTGGTGAAATTAAGACAATCGACTGCCAGGTAAGGCCAAGGGCCTTGTCTAGTGCACTTACTCACAGTCTGGCAGCACTGGCTACTCTTATACAAACGCACATCCAAGACTTGCTCTTGCAAACCCACAAACTTCTGTAATCAGTCTGACACAACAGAAACCTCATATACATGCACACAAGCGTAAAGACGCAGTCCGCCAAAGTTATCTCTAGGGCAAAAATATACTAAGAAAAGGGTCTTTTTTAAAACTTGCATGAAAGGCATAGATCTAAGGCCTGTCACTGTAATCAGCCATGGCAGAAATACTGTAAAAGACAGACAGACACAGACTTTGTAGCATTTTTGTGGCATTTTCTTGCCAGGAAGCTTTTGCTAAATATATCGTCAGTGAGCGGCCCAGGAGTCAGCGCTGGAGTGGCGACGCTGATGGATTTATGCAAATGTCAGTTCTGGCTTTGTGCTGCTGCTGGAGCTGGTGAAAAACGTGTCTCCGGGGAGGGAGAACGGGACGTGGAATTCGGTAGTTTCATCTTCAAAGGCTCTCCTGAAAATAATCACCTGATGGTTTTATTTGTTTCTGTGACAGAGGGAGAGTACAGTTGGACTTCATCCTGTTTCAGTCAACCGTATGACTAAGCCATTTCCCTCTAAGAGAATTCAGTTGGTTTAAAGTGCTTTCATACACACAAAGACTATGGATTCTGACATATTGACAGTACAGATAAATGTTCAACTGACTATAGCCACTAAACATGTGACTTTGGAAAGTACAAACACACACACTCTTGCTTCTTACAACTTCCTTACTGACTCCACTGGGTGCATTAAAGCCCTATGACCCCAACACCACATCCTCACCCTGGCTGCCTCTGAAGGGAGAAGGGTGAAAGAGACATTTACAGCACTAGAGGTCAGCCCACCACAGGCTCTCAGTCACTCCCAGTGCATTCCCAGTGGAGTCAGGCCTGGCAGGAAGATCCATTACACACAGAGGGGTCAACACTGTGCCACACAAGATAAGACACGGAGCTAAAGCAGGATTTTAAAAAGCTGAATGTGCACTAGTTGCTCTAAGCACACTACCAGCTGTGTTATCAATGCTAATACATGATAACTGGCAATTCCTGTGTCTGCACAGTCACTAGAACTAATGACAACTTTATCTTGTCTGGCAAGATATTAAAGCTAATACTTATGCAATATTGTACTGATTGTTACCCTTGCAAGAAAGATGTTGTATTATAAGACATGATGATACTCTCAAGGTCCTGCATGTTATCTGTTGCACGGCAGCCATCATGAAGCGATAATAAATGAACTGGATGCATTTTACAAATACATTATACTTAATTTAACACTTGTTGTCCTATCCAGGCTACTTTGTTTGATCAGTTCATTCGCAGTTCTATAATAAAACATCTATTTTGATCAACTTTCATGTTCATGCCACTGAAAAAATAACAGTGGCAGGAATAAATGTGACAGTTTCAGAGTGTTTTTCTCTCCTTTTATTAATAGTTTGATGTTGACAGTTACAGTTACATACAGAAAATATGACAGTACAGCAAAAAAAAAGAAAAAAGGCTGTGTCTCCAAAGGGATTTAGGTCAAACCCACTCTTTAATCAACTTGTTTTTCCTTGCCATAACAGTATTGATGTGCTCTGTGTCATTACGAGGGAAGTGGAGGTTTAAATATAGGTCTATAGATGCAATTATAGCTGATCTAACATGCTATAGATTTTTGGATCTCATACAAAGAATCACACACCCGTTAGGGTATTGGAAGATACTGAATGCAACACTGCCACCTCTTGTTAAAACTAAGCATTGCATACACTATATTTTTTCAGAAACTGTGAGAAGGGCTCATTATACAGCACACTTTATTTGGATGTTGAGCTATTCAACTATAGGAGAAAAAGGCATAATGAAAACATAGGATGTAATGGTCTCATATGCCCACACATATTGAAGAAGAAAAAAAACTTCAGCCTCTCGTTTTCTTTTTTTGTGTGCGCGCGCGTGTGTGTGTGTGTGTGTGTGTGTGTGTGTGTGTGTGTGTGTGTGCGTGCTCATGGTGTCCTTATAGTGCAGTGAGTGCAGGGCACAAAAATAGTGAGAGGAGTTCAGAGGCTTTTAGTGATGTTTTCTGGCACCAGGCAGCAGCTGAGTACTTGTCTCCCACCACAAAGAGACCTTTTAACAGCCTGGCCTGGAGGAAACCTCTGGCCTTTAGGGCCGTATCTGCTTTCCAGGCTTGTTTGAGAGTTACAAACTGTATCTTTTCTGAAGGTTAAACCCTGTGCTAGTCTGCTAATTCAAAAATAATACAAGGGAAAGACACTCTGTGCTATGTTGAATGTATCTCTTCCATAACGCATAAGGCTTCACATGCCTAGTTACACTTTGCCTAAAACATAAATACTACACATCTATGTAATATAAGTGTAAAAATCAGTTATTAGTAATGTACTAAAAATAAAGTCTTAGCTGAAACAGAAATTCAGGACACATACGAAACCAAAAAACTGAAAAATAAATAAAAACATGTATCTAAAATAAATGTAATAAAATTAGTACAGTATGTACCGCTTTATGTGCTACAGTGTGAGCCATAAAATCCAAGGTCCTCAACAACAGATTTTTTTTTGTTGTTCAAAAATAGTCTAAAAAATGGGTCTTTCAGTTTCAACTTCTAACTTCTGAAAGTACTATATGACAGATGTAATGGGGATGTGTGTACAGTACAGATTTTGTTTAACTCTCTGTGAGTTGTTCCTCTGTCTGTATATTTACAATATTTCCAATTATTTCTAAGTCAAAATATATGTGTGTGTTCCGTGTCACATAATTACATGTGACAGTTCATCTCTACGCTGGAGAGCTGAGGTTTGGAAGACAGAGAGAGAAAACATATTGGAATGATGTATTTTGCTTTCTATAATTCTCATATTTCACCAACTTTATATTTCAAGTTTTCCATGAGAAAGGCCAATCTGGTCCATGTGAAAAAACTATATAAGGCCGCTGCCAGGCCTAAAATGTGTCACACTACCGTCCTGAATCAAACAGCAGATGCAAAACCACACAAAACTATACAAAACACTGGTCCACTATTTGTTCTGATATGATAGTATGAAAGTAAACTCAATGGCAAAAGCCACAACAATATTCCACTAATATGCCACGACTAGACACGTCTCAGACAGTTCTCCACTTAACTCTGATCAGCTTTAACTGTACTGAATCTGATCCCATCCCATTAACCTACATTCAATTAAATCTGTGCGGGCCATCCCTGATATGTGTGAGAAACCCCCAGGCTTATGGAGGGGTAATTAATAAGAGTGCATGAGATTAGCACGGGCTGCCTCTCTTTCTTACTGAGCATGACATGTGTTGCTACTGGTCTATCACACACATGCAGAATGAATAAAAGTAAATCCGAGAAATGCTCCATTGCTTTCTGATATGATGATTAAGTTTCAGAGTTTGGAAAATGTTCGTGTATTATATGGCGACTATTTTTGATTGTTATTTTGCATTACGATCAATCCACATGTACTCGCTCAAAGATGCAAAGATGAATAGTCGTGACAAGAGGACTGAAAATCAGCCCCTCTAATCATCATAAGATCTTTTTTTCAAATATACCAGTCCTGCATACTTTTACAATTAGTAAATGATCTAACTGCAGAAAGTATTAAGAAAGTTACTATTCTAAAACTGTAATGAAAATTAAAGTTGCTTCAATCAAAGACCATGCAAGATTATGTCCTTTTTTTCTTGTGGTATGTTATGACAGCACCCTCTAGTGCCGAGCTGCTGTGAAGAACAAGATCATTTTATTACCTTAAATGACCTGAGATACTCTAGATAGTGAGACTACAACATAGAGATCAGCATCTAGTCCTCAGCACCAGTTACCAAAAGCACTGTCCATTTGCTGAGGTCAGTTCATTATATATAAGTGCTAATAATGAATATAGCTAATATTCTTCTGAGAGTTATTTACTGCAAGGCAAGGTCTGCAGATACTAGACTTCTGCAAATACTTTCTGTAAAATATACAAAATCAGAAGTGTTCTCTTTCTGTTATCATGCTTCTAAACTCAAGTCTAGAAACAGTCAACCTCGGTGCACACTTTTACAATATTGAAGACACGTGTTAATGTTAATTTAATGGTTTCAACTGAATGCTCATTATTTCTTTTATTACTTTTTATTTCTTTTTAGCTTGATCATCTGCCTGAAAGCACTCTGATCTGCATGTAAAGTTCTCTATACATTATTATTATTATTATTATTATTATTATTATTATTATTATCATTGTGTGAAATTCCAAAGTCTTACAGAACAAAAGTCAACAGTTATGACAAAAACATTTGAGAAAAATGAAGTTGTAAACTAAAATGTTTACAGAAAGCATGCCCACACAGTCGTATGCAAAAGTTTGGACATCCCTGCTCAAATCACAACTTTTGTTGATTTTCTAAGTGGAAAAAAGTTAACAATTATTCTACAGTAATCAAACTTACCTAACTTTAGCTTTTGACAATATTGTACATTTTAGCGCCAAACTATATTTACTTGCTAAAGTTATCATATTGGAAAAAATGTTTCATAACCTATGTAGATGCCACAGTGTGTGTTTATTTTTTCTAGTGTAGCAAATACAAATTGCAAACAGCTATCAGCAAATAACTGTGCTCAAAATTGTGTGTTGTGTGTAGAGAATATATACTTATTTTCAATCAGCAAATCAAGAAAATATTTAAATTGACCAAGGACGCCCGTATTTTACATAAACCTGCTTAAATTCCTTATATAAAGTGTACTATATCAAGAAAATTCCGTCTATCAAAAAAAAAAAAGTTTTTAAAAACATTATTAATGAATCACAGGATGATTCGTATTTCATAAAATAAATAAATAAATAAATAAAAACACATCTGACTTCCGAAGAAAGAAAGTGAAGAGAAGAAAGAAGTGGTGGCCTTTGTGACCAAAGGTGCTGCTATGAATGTTAATCAGGAGTTTGTCTCTAAAGCTGATCACACAGTTCTCTATGCTGGAGACTTTTTATTGCACAATGAGCCAAATAGATTTATATCAAACAGATGTTTAGATTAACCCGGGTGATCATCTGCTGCACTTTCAGAGCTGCCCAGGAGAAGACTTGGTACAGTGCATTATCGTTGTGCCTTTAACCTGAGCTGAGGTGCAGGTTTAGGGAAAGTGTGTCATGTCATTCTGCTGTACTGTTGATGAAAGAGAGGGAGACAGCGGAGCAGTTTGACAGAAGGCTCTCGTTTCTCCTTTAGTGTCAAAGTCGAGTGACTCCTGCACTAGTTTTTCACTTCCTCCCACGTCTGTTACCCTGCTCCTCGCAACATTCCTGTCATGCATTAACAGGCGAGGAACAAGAGAGCACGTTTATGTCATGTCATCTTTGAATAAACAGTACTGTGACTCTATCTCTCAGCCTCTCTTTCTCTCTACCTTCTCTCTCTCTCTCTCTTTCTCTCTCTATCGCTCTCAAACTATCTATTTCTCTCCCTCTCTCTCCCCCACTGCCTCCCTCTCTCTCTCTCTTTTGCTCACTCATCTTGCACACTCTGGGGCCCCATGCTGTTCGCAGCTTTAAAACGTTGCGTGTTCAAATAGACTAAGCTCCAAAAGCTCTGCACACGGAGTGGAAACAGGGAACAAAGCACAACCTCCACCTTCCTTTCTAACCTGTCAAGTGTAAACCCAGGCTCTTATCACTACCCGAGAAGGGCATCGGATTTGAATAATATCTTTGTCTCCGCATTAAACTTTTCTTTTAAAAAAACACGCACGACGTGCACACTTGGAGATTATACATAACACATAGTGAGGCAGCGTTGACTTCTAATGACAAATGCAACTGTTGTTTTCATACTAAAAAGTCAGAAGATGTGTTTATATGAACATGGATGCGTTTGGCACACACCCTCACGCTCTTAATGGTGCAGGATGAAAAGTCACACCAGTTACCCGTATCTAATCTGTGAGGAAAAGTCATGTCTTTTTTAGAAACTTTACCCCCCGCAGAACAGTTCCGGTTAGAAGTGATCTGTTATAAAGCTGTTATTTCTAAAACATTTGTACTGTGGAGTTCAGTTTGTCAACAAGCATTGCGCAAACATCACACAAATAAGTCTTCAAATGTACTAATACGTTCTCATAGATCTGCAGGAGTGAAAACCTAGCTGCAGGTAAATGACAACAGTTACTTTATATCTGATCATTAACACAAGAAATGACAGCTGCCTTGTTTTTTTGCAGGGTTAAAAAATAAAACATTCCCCGAAAAGCACTTGATTTACTCAACTTTGTATGCTACATTACCAAAGAACATAACAAAGGAGTTCATTTTTTTCCCTTTTTTTTCTTCAACAGTGCACCAATAAAATTGTCCAGTGGGCTTCACTGTAAAAACTATTATAATTTAAAAAGAAAACCATAAAAATAAAACACAATTTTAAACCGTTTTAGAAAAGGAAAGCTCGCTTAGTTTTTCCCAAAGAGTAAATAGTTCTTAAATAATAATCTGCCCAATAGTTCTAAAATAAAATTCTGCCTTATAGTATTCAATTGACAAATATACATGTACATGAACTTTAACTACAACACTCTGGAAACACTTTGAGTGCAGAACTATACTACTAACGCCACATAAATGCAGCCAAGAATAATCATAATGTTATTTCAGTGCTTTTCATCTGATCAGCCAGAAGAGGGCGCAGCTGGCCAGTGAGAGACAGTAGAGTGGGTCTATTGCTGGGACACTACACCAGTAATGTCGACTCTAAACAGACACCAAGGCCACACACTTTAGACACTGATGTGCCCATGAGTCATGGGACAATAGCGCAGGCTTTCCCCCCACAGGGTTCTCTGTGTTACTATCGCACTTTGACCCCTCACATCTGTGTGGAGCACTCTGAACACCTGTGCACTGTTTCTACGTATAGTGACTCTGTCAGCGTGCTCGACAGGATTCAGGCTACTCATGATAAACAACTTTCACAAGGAACCAGCCAGCAAGCTCCTTCCATTCACCCTGAATCCATAGTTTGAAGCTGTTCTTTGACAGTTTAAAAGCCTATCTATGGGCCCACACTTGCAAAAACATACATATTAGTTTAATGTTGGTTATCAAAAAAATTGTATTTCACTGAATAAGAAGTTTGAAAGTCATGTCACCTCACCAGAACAAATGATTAAACAAGCAAACTTCAAACATGATTTTTAGCCTTCTCAACCAATTATTATTAGCTTAGTTTAGGACAATACAGAAGATCTTTTAAACAATATAATTGTACGCAGAATGTTTACATGTCATAATCTCAGGCAGATTTGGTTGCAGCTATTTTTAATAGCTATTTTTAAACTTTTTTTCCCACAAAATTAACCAACCACTTATGTAGAAAGTACAGACCATGAAGTGGTTTAAAATTCAAGTAGTTTCTACAATAATCATATACACCATATACATCAGTTATCAGTGTATTACAAATACATAAGGAAAACACTATAGCTGAAATGCACTGTATGCCTACGTCACAGAAAACCATAAGTCACAGTATAACAACATAAGTCATAGTTTTTTGCTACTCAAACTTCCAAAAGCAATTTATCAAACTGACAACATCAAATTTCAGATCTCCGGAGAAACCCCTTTTTAAGTTTGTTGTTGAGGTTTTAGGAGGGCTGAGGCAAACTCAATCTATAAACTGCATCTACACCATTCCTGACTTAAATAAGGATAATGTGAAGCAAACAACCCATCCTATAATTTTCTCTCATTTATTATACTTCTCATTTCTAGTTATCCTGTATCCTTACTCGTGAATCAAGTGCAGTGCGGCAGCTTTTGCAGGCTAATCACAGACAGTTGTCTCAATGACTTGCTTGAATGTAGTTTTGGAGACACTTTGCATAAAGTTTATCTTCAAACGCATTCCCACTAAAAGCGATTTTGAGGTATAGGCTATTATGATCTTGTGAACCTTCTAATCTGTTTGTTCCTGGTGAGAGCACCAGATCAAAGAGAAAGATCTGACCATCTTGGCGCAAAATCGGAAAATACACACTCTGTCACCGAAACCATGTAAATCACACAGATTAGTAAAATTCATCAAATACACAACATGACAAACAAGTGAGAGAATGGTTGAAGAATTTTCTAGTTTTCATGAAACTGTAAAACACACTGAGATACTATAGTGAGTCACTACTGATAACAGAAAATGAAAGTGAGTGATTCATATGCATGCATTGGTTTACATTTTAAAAAAATGTCCCCAGCTTTTGGCACTCGTTATGTAGTCACAAACCACGGATATCACACAGCGGAAATTTGCATTTCACAGCAATAAAATTGGGGTTTTAGTCAAAATGACATGCATTAATCATAGACGATATTTTTTTTTCCTGTTAAACCACTCACCTCAAATGAATATAATCTAGGACATTAGTAAAGTATATCTTCTGTAATTCCTATAGTACTTTAATTCCTAAGCACTGTGAGTGACTCAATAAGAGGTGCTTGGATTTATTCAAAAACAGCAGTGCATTTATTGGCCATAACTGCATCCAAAATGGAATTCTATAACACAGCAAGGACAGAGTACTCCTTTACAGCAAGAAATCTCACTGGGAAACTCTTAGAGATATTAAACAGTGCAGAACATGTGTTTCTATGAGCATACTGGGCTCTATGGCAGATGCAGACATTAAAGTTTGTTTGGATGACTTATGGTGCACGTAGCAGCGGGGGCATAATGAAGATGAGATTACACAGATGGATTCTGTGAGAGTTTACTATGACGCCTGAGTGAGGGGCTCTCCACAGGGCCGTATGGACGCTTCTCTCTGATTTATAGCACACTCTCATAGGGATGGCACGGAAACATCTTTGTTTGCCTTTTTTATCTCTGAACTACGATGCTTGTTGTTCAGTTTGTGTCTTAAAATGCAAGTGTATAGAGATATATGATTTCTCCCCACAGGGAAGTTATAAGAATAGGTGACCTATTTATAGCCATTTTTGCATCGGATCAACAGTGTAGAAACTGTTGGGGTTGTGCTGTGTGCTGCTATGGAGGCTGCTTTATGAAAATACTTGGCTTCCTTTCAGATAACATTGTTTACGTGGTCTATTATGTGTTTAGTTTTATGTGGTATTTATGGACAAGACTCTGGCTTTACATTATGTAACTGGACCAAGCTCGCTTCATGACTGTTGTGGTCCACAGCACAGTCAGGTTTATTAGCACTTCGTAATACAGCGTTTGTGTTGAAAGACAAGCCTCCTCTTTGCCGTCCAACCTGTTTATTTTCACATTCGGTGTGTCTGACTGCCTTTGCTAATTTACAGAGCTTCTTTGCTGTTCAAACATTTTGATGCTCCTCTCCCTGCAATTTACAATATAATTGACTGTTTTTGCCAATGCATTAGGCTGGGGATCACAGGCCCTGAGGTTTAAACATCTTCTCTCTCTCTCTCTCTCTCTCTCTCTCTCTCTCATGCTCACACTGCTCAGATCAAATGGAGCCAGCAAACCAATGTGCAGATTTTTTTCTCAGTTGCAAGGAAAATTGGGGCTGCATAAATATGGATTTTAATCGCCGGCCAGTATTTATCTTTCTGTGCTTCTCCCTGTTTGATGTTGCCTCGTGCAACTGGCCCACATGCATGTAACATCTTACTCTCTCCATGTGAGGGAAAGAAGAAGAGCACTGAATCAGACTGCTTCTCTCAAACTCTTTTTAAACAGACTCTCACTCTCTGCCTCTGATTAAGAGTAATGGCATCCTTTAAGAATCCATACGATGGTGTTAACTAAGTACGGTTGTTGATCCATAATTGACTTTTCTCTTGGACTCTAAAGACAAACAAAAGCTCAAAAGGGGGTCCAAGAAAGAGCGGCCACGGGAAAAAAAGTGCCCAGTGAGCTCCCTCTGCTCTGAAGAATAAGCAGTGGAATTCAGAGCTGGAGGCAACATTCACTGTTTTTTTTTTCTTTTTTTCTCTCTTTTTTTGCCCAGCCCTTTGTGGACGCAGCCACATTTATTAATGGTCACTAAGACGTCAGGCACTGTCTATACACATCAGTCACAGAGGGCTGTCTTATTTATTTTAACTGTTGTTCCCTCCTCTTTTTCCTCTTTGTTTTTGCCCCTTTTCTTATGTCAGGTATTTAAGCAGGCTGTCGGTTTTATAGTGCTTGCTGAATAGGGTTGATAGGCTAGGCTCTCAAAGGACAGCATGTGACCCATCTGCCCACAACTCCCTCTCACACACCCTCTCTCTTTTGTGCTCTTGTTTTTGTTTGTCTGGTAGTAGCACAGTGAAAGCACAACTTCATTAGGTAGGAGGTTACGGCTCTGCTTTGCTCCAACAATACTAGGTAGATTACCCTGACTAAATGTTAATGAATTGTGAAACTTCAATGCGTAATAAACAATGTAGTTCAACAGTAAGAAAAAACACAGTATAATGTAACACATCACACCATTACCAGACTGTAGAAGAGCAAGCGTTTTGAAATAACACAGATATGACAAGTGTTTGATATTACACTGATGTGCATGCATGCAGAATTGGTCCACCATGTAGTTATAAGAATGTGAAGGCGCCTTATTCTGTCATCCAGAAGAGGTATAGAATCACTGCTCGGTAATTAGAGCTCTACGCTATGTGAAGTGCTGCAAGTAGCCAACAGGCAGTGGATGAGATGTGGGACATTATGAAGATGGTGAGCTATGAGGCCTTTCATGCTCCGACACATATGTTTGCTTAGTGCTGATTAACTGCACCCTGGAGAGGAAGAGCTGCAGTGTACTAGCTATTGGGTTTCAGAAGCTGTGTGTGTGTGTATGTGTCTACGTCAATTACAATACTCTATCCATTTAATTAACTGGTACTTACTAGCTGTTAAGACAGTTTTTGAGCTTGGGGTATATTAATCATAAACAATTTTGTTGCTGTATCCTCTTTGTAGAGCGCACATCCGTGATGTGATAATGATATGCTGGCAGTTTATTTGATAGTCAAGAAATGCAAAGCACTGTATAATTGCAGATCATGAATTGGCATATCAATGTAAATAACATAGTATATTTATCATGATACATTAATCATTATATGCTTTTCTGAGCATATTCAGAGCACGGTCTAGTGGTGTAATTGTGTAAGGCATCATCCTATTGTCAAGACTGAGTTTAAATCTCAGTGATGCTGGGGGACTAAGACAGCACAACAAGTCTTGTTGCATTAGATGCAGTGCAGCACAAGGTGTAATGTTTAATGCAACAAATCAATTAACTTAGCAGAAACTGTTTTAAAAATGTCCTATTGTTTCTATTCCAAATCATTAAATCCCATAAAAATAAACATCATGATACATACTGTATATCATGAAAGTGTCAAAATGCTATATCCTTGCCACACTGTCCAACCCTACCTATGACCAGACTCCTCTCAGTGTTCTAACTCTACCAGTGTTCCAAAAACAGATCAATTCTGGTCCACAGATGCAGCAGCAGCATTTCCCCACTAAGATAGATTAAAACAGACAGTGAGACTGATCCTTGGTTGCTAAAGCCTCCTCGCAGCAAGCTCAGAGAACAGCCACCTGTTTATGAGAGCCTGTGCCGAATGAGCCTCCTACGCACACTGACCCCTGAGGAGAACCCCCTGTAGCCCTGACCCTAGGAACTCTGGCCACGCAACTCCTCTTCCTGCAATTTTCCCCTTATGTGGCAGCCCACCTCTCCATGCGTGACGCTACACTTCATTAGGCTCCTCTTAAACCTGGCCCTTCTCCCTTCAGGCCGCAGGGCAAGCGCCTTTCAGGGGAAGAGGAGGGGGCTGGAAAAAGGGTTAATGAGTTCCTCACTGGCTGCCACTGTGGGAGGATGTTACATGATGAGTTGTGCACTACGTCACTGTGGCTCTGGACCCCTTTCTCTAGTCAGTACAGTGAGTGGGGAATGGACTAAGATTGCTCTTCCCATTAATTCCATTTCAAAAGGATAGCAGTGCAAAGGACAGCAAAGAGATTGGGACAGTAGCAAAGTGCATGTCAAGAGTCTTTTTGTAGTGGCCATCATAATATATGCTGCTATACCGCATCCCCTATTTAACATAATTTCATGCACCATAGTACTAACCAATCTATAATGATGTTGAAGGTATTGGCAGCAGCGATATAAACGTGGTGTGTTTTGGGAAATGTGGCACAAGTGAATAAACTCTACTGAAAGTGTAGATTCAAAACTTTTATTTAATGCCACGTTTTTGTTCATAGCAGAAGTCGGGCTATTTTATTATTTTAATTGATGAAAAGGTATTGTTCTGCATATAGTCTTGTGTTGTGGAAAAAAAACCCAACATATTTGCCTGTCTTTGTCATAACTTTTGTAATATCATAACAAAGAGGCAAAAGTCCAAAATACGACTTGGGTCAATAGATCCATCGATAGAGAATGTAAACTGAATGTAATTGTTTATGCAGTTAACTGTGTAATAATTAATGTAATTCTGTAATTACATTTATACAGCAAAACAAATGCACTAACTCTCCTGTTTGATTTCTAAAGATGAAATAGATGATGATGGTGCTAAGTGCTAATGATTATGAACTAGCTAGGGCTATGGATATCTATAGTGTAAATATGTCTATGCTTCATTATTAGTAGTAATATAATGCCCAAATACATATAGATTACAGTCCAGCATCACTATGGTAGCTAATACCCAAAGGAATTAAAAGTACAATAGGTAGACTTTTAATATAGCTCACATTAAGAATAGCATATTAGTACTGTATAGTTTCATAATCAACAAAACATGAATATGAACATGAAGAAAAATGTTACAAAATGATATTCCAGACTGCTACAATGTGATAACCCAAGATCACGGGTATCTATCTTTCCCTCCAGGAGCCAGACCAACACTGAAAGTTGCTTTCAGTTTCCATTTCATAACATCATGTATCAAGTGACTCTCTGCAAGCACTGCACCACGAACAACAATGTTCAAAAGTTTGGAATCACTTATCATATTAATAATTACTGTTACTATTTGTTTAACTATTACTTATACATTGTAGACTGAAATAAAAGCTAGATACATTATTTTAAATAAGTTTGATTCAATATTTCAACTTTTTAGGGAACACTGAAAAGTTCTAAAATTAAATAAAAAAGTTCTAAATAAATAATATATGGTCATAATGTATTTAATACATAGTAATTTCTTGTTATGTCATTTGCCTAAGATTTAATGAACATGTTTCATTCTGAGTCATTCTGGGTGTTTATTCTAAATTAAATATATACATATTAATCTTTACAGTCATTCGGAATCATATGCAGTATTAATAGATTCTTAGCTTCCTATTAGATATAAAGTTGTATAGTAAACACATAAATTTCATACATTTATCTGAAACATTTTCATGTTATTGTTCTGAAGATGGCGAAATCAAACTTTTCAACATGAGTTATAATGTTAACTGTTATAAGACATTATCTCAGCATCACATTATTTAGATGTTCTTTACTTCAATACAGTTTTATACAGTCACAAATCTGAACTTTTTCAATCCGTATTACACAGTGTGCCATGTGAACATACATTCAGTTAAGGAGTGCAGACTGTGTAGTTTTAATAATTCATGCTGTGGTCCTCGTTGGTGACAAGCAGTGTTGTTCCAGTTAGCACCACTGAGAAACACTGCACTGCTGCATAATATCTGTGAATCCATAGTGACATTGAGACGCTAATGAGCGTGTAGCTCCAGGCATTGTTAGAAAGTCCGTTCCACTGTCTATGTCACAGAGACTGTAATACAAAGCCCAGTAATACAAATGAAACAGCTGCATCAGATGTCTGACTGCTTAGCATTGTACACATAAACTTCTCTGTGTTGTAGGATGGCACTGAGAACAGCTTTCTGTGCAGTTGTATATCAGTAGTGCATGCAGATTTGCATTAAGTAGTTTGGCTATTGTGTCAGAGAACTGAATCTTAACAATGCCTCTAAAGGTCCTTGTTAGTCGCTCCCTCTGATTACTGTTATAGGTCTTTAATCTCTGGAGCAGTGATAACGTCTAAGCCACTCTCCTCTTTCAAAAGTGACCTGTCACACTCCAGCTCAGAATGAAGAGCCTCCACACACCCCAACGCTTCACTGACCTTCCTTTTACAAGCACCTATCTGAGGAGCCCCCCAAAGCACAGCAGCTGTGTAGAGAGTGCAAAGTGTGCCAGCGTCAAAGAGGGGGCTTGTCATCACCTCCCCACATTCACATTTGCCCACTCAAATGAGGCCATGTAAAAAAGAAGCACAGATGTTAATCACTCTCTTTTTCTCCTCCTTTTTTATTAAGGGAGATTAAAAAGAATAGAGTGCAATTTGGCCAAGGGCCAAGGCAGTCCGGGTGTGCAAAGTATTTCTGGATTATTTCCACTTAGTACAGGCGGGGGCTGAAAGGACGGCTGTCTTGTTAGCTGTTGTGTCATTGAAGACTTCACAAGCCAGTTGGTCAACCGTAATCACAATTTGTCATTCTTGAGCCACGACAAATTCCCTTGGAATATAATTTCTTATATATAATTTCTTTTATATATATATATATATATATATATATATATATAAAA
>CM067485.1:15295273-15387289 GCA_034552555.1 Semaprochilodus insignis | reverse complement strand
TGGAATATAATTTCTTATATTTAATTTCTTTTATATTTATATATATATATATATATATATATATATATATATATATATATATATGTCCTAGTGGTTACGGAGTCTAGAAAGGAGACTAAAAAGAGCTGCCTCTATTTGTTAATCTTTCTTTCTCTATCTTTTCATATGGCCAGACATTCTTTTTTCCATCCTTTTACCTCAAAAGAAAGAAAAAAAAAACTTAGTCAGTCCCCTGTTCCTTTTGTTGTGCTCTTTCTTCTTCACACTCTTTATACTTTTATCCTAATCCCAACCATGCATGAGTGATCAGTTGTGTCCTGTTGTTTCACTGTTCTGCTAGTTTTCAATCAGTAGGGTTCCACCTTTGTTTCCTTTCACTGCAAAACACAAAAAAAGGTAAGAAGAGGGAAGGGTAATGAAAACTCCTCTGTAGACCCAATTCTTTGTCTTCCTGATCAGGTTTGGGTTTTTCTTTTAAGATATATAGAAGTGAGTGTAATTAGGAGAGACTGGGGTTGTGATGTTGCGTTCTTAGCTTTTCTTGGTCTTTGGAGAGCTTGAGAAATGCTGCATCAAAGTAGAATGTAAGTGTCCAGCAGTTGCTAAACCTGGGCAGGTTTTGATGTGTGAATTCGATATAAAAATCAGCGGACATCAGACCTTGTCAGGAGTGCATACTTGACAGGCCCAGAATGCTCTCATCCTACAAAAGGCAAACAGGCACATCTAAAATTCTACCTGAAACATGAACAAGCTCTCACCAAAACATTCAGCGGCTTTGCAAGTGTCTGTCTGACTATGTTTTTTCAAGCGGTGTTTTTGAAGCCTGGACATTTAGAGTGCACACAATTTAAGAGGCAAGTTATAAACCAACAGATCTGCATTCTCAAACCAGGGAAAGTTTACATCTGCCAATACATTTTTCCGTTATGGTGCCACTCCATTCACACAGTCTGACCACTGCCTTTTATCTACTTATTTCTTCTATATAGATGACTGTTATGAAGTCCATAATAATTCTATTCTCTTTCTTGTCTATAGCGCAAAGGCTCTCTCCTGCGTCCCCTGTTCAAAAGGACAGTCATTGTTGCAGGCTGATCCCCCTCTCTGTGGTTGTCGAGCCTAATTAAAACTATTCTGGGGGTGTGGGGTGACCATGGGGGAGGGGCTAACTGAAGCTCCACAGGAAATTATGATCGCAAATGTCTTCCTGTCGAGTCCTGCACTTGGCACTACAAAGTAAGGCGGACCAGCGTTACCTGAAAGGGTTCGAATCTGAGCAGACAGCCACATCATCCCAGCCCATAGCCCAATAGGGTCATACACAAGTGGCCATTGTCGCTGGCGAAAAACGGGATTAAGGAAGGGTCTTCAAGGGAATTGATTTTCAGTGGCGAACAATGAGTGGGTGCGAGGAGCCAGGGCTCAAACCCTGAATCACACAGCTCTGTAGGCCCATGAAAGGCCCAAACCACACAACACTGAGATAAAAGCAATCAGGTTCTTAACCCCCTTCCTGCTGCCCCTCACTGCCCCACCTCCCCTCATTGCCATGTTACTCACACACTGTTCACAATGTGTAGATTAGGGCTGATGGGGGTGGAATAAAACAGTCTGTTTGCTTTTGCCTTCTTGTCTGGTGTTCCATGTGATAGTAGGGTTTATAAAAGAGTACTACAAGCATGTTGATTCATCTTATAATACAAATGTGCAAATTTAACAAGTTAATCTGCGGTAATGAGAGATATGTCTTCTTATAAGTGAAACAGTGTTGGATAAAGATGACATTCAGACAGATCGGGGAGTAAAAGACAAGGCCACAGCACAGAAGATGACATTACTAGGCTGGCCATGTGCTGCTATAGGCACTACTTTGGCATTCTCATTCACACTAATGTAACACTACCATACTTTTAGCTGGTAGTCTAGGCTGATTTAGAGGAGCTTGTCATATCAGATAATGCAATAATCAACAAAAGTCTGGTACTGGATGCTGAAAATAATGCTGAAATAATGGAAAGGGTGCTGAAATAATAAAGTGTGTCATGAAAATGAACTTTTGATTGAAGATCTGGTTAAGTTTGAACACTTGTGGACCAGAGACTAACCAACTGAGGAACAGGTTCAGTGGGCTGATGAGCGCTAAACCCCTATGCTTGGCCGCAGTAGGGCCTGTGATCTCCCTCTGTGGCTCGCTGGGAAGTGCTGGTGTGCTCTGCATCCCCCGCTCAGTCATTAAACAGATTGTGAACAGGCTGCTGAAGGCTCCGGCCAGGGCTTGAAGGAGCAGCAGCCACTTCATTAAGGGCATTATGAGGGGGAAGCCTTTCTTCTCTCCTCCCAAGTCCAGAATGCTCAGGTCTGTTTAATCACATAATTCTCTTCAAGTGCCCTGAGGAAGTTGCAACACAGCAAGACCCCTTTAGACACATGACAACTCAGAGAGATTAATTATATTCATCTTCTGGAATATGCTCCAAATAAGAGGGAATTTGATATTGGCTATTCCATGTTTTTTTCCCCTCTCGCTTTCTCTCTCTTCTTCTCACTTCTCTTGTCTTTTTCCAACTGGTGCTTTGAAGTGCTCCTGTTTTTGTTCTGGGATGGCTGTGCATCCCACTGCTCCCAAGGCTTTGATATATCCAATGGGGTGAGGGGTTAGCAGGCAGAGGTCTGGAGCTGGGACATCCTAACTTCTCTCTCCAAGAGGGCTGACCTCTAAACCCAAGGGGCGGCACAAGTGATTCCAAATTCACCAATCCCTTTGATGTGTCCTCATTCAGCACACATAATTAGCCAAAGTAGCTAAATGTTTAGCTTAAACATGAATGGTTTCTACAGAATGTGCTTTAAAACCAGTGACTGTTTTTTTTGTTGTAGGTCTGTGTATGTCAAAGACTACTGACTCCATATAACACAAACTTACTTGGATTAAAGTGTAACTAAACACTACTCGCTATTGACACAAAACCAGTGCAGTAAGCATGTTTTTGTTTTTTGTTTATTACCCTTGATAAAATGAATGGAGTCTTTGTAGATGGACTTGTAACTAGACTCAAGCCCCAAAATTACTGTTTTAAATCTAGGAATCATAAAATGTTGTAACTTGCCAGTTTGTTACAAAAAAAATAAATAAATAACCCAAAAACAAAAAAACTTCTCCAAGATAGTTAAAAAAAAAACAATATAAGTCGAAGGCGTAGCACAGCTCCTTCAGGGACCTCTCTACTTCATCACTCTTCACTAGTCTGGCTACAATGATGCAATGTTTATACAGTGTAGGGCTTTATCTTTTTATGTTATCTGTTTTTTAAACATTTGTTCTTTGCTAAGTAACAAATGGCATCTGTGAGATGAGCTCTTAGCTCTGTATATCTTCTGTATTTTCTAAACAGCAAAGCACAGCTCACAATTGTAGTTTCAAACCATTCCTGTCTGTTCATCTTTTAAAGCATACAATGTATGCATTCAGCAGAGCAGACAGCATGCGTTTTATATTCTCAACACCTCCAAGTCCAGCTAAACACCCTCTTATCTATATGGTATCTTTACATCCACTTTAGAGAACATTAACATCAATATATAGTGAGGTTATTGACATCAAGCCTGCAGCGAGTGCTAGGGTTTTTTAAGGCTCCAATTTCCCTTTGCTCTTGTACTCGTTCTGCCTATAAACTAGACCTCTGCTGGCCAGGAGGAGCAGCCTCAGCTGGAACATGCTGAATTCATCAGGCCTGGAAAATCAAGTCTGTATTGAGCACTTCGTGGATAATAATTTCCCTGTGTCCCAGCAGGAAAGGCCAAAAAAGCCTGTTTGTTTCATTTTGAAGGGCTAGTAAAACTCCCCCTTGTCCCTGTCCAGGCTCTGACTCCTCTGAACATTGCTCCAACACAGACCTGGCATAGCAGTGTTTTGCTGCATATAGCAAAGTGAGGCAGCAAATATGAAAACACTGAACGAGCTCAAAAACTGGTGACATAAATATCCGGCAAAAGATCTAAGTGTTAATTTTTATGCAGATGTAAATGCAGATTACCAATTAGGTGAGGTATGTCTAGGGCATAGAAATATGGTAAGCTCCCATCTTGGGCTGAAATTATGTATATGGTATCCATATTGAGACACCCTCAATCCATGTTCCCTAAGATTGCCTATCAATGTGTTCTAAATGATAGCATTCACCAAAAAGTCTGGAGAAGAACGATAATAAAATTATCCATATTTGGAAGCCAAAGTTGTTGCATCACTCCACACTTTAAATAAGTGCCTTTTTATAAAGCTACCAGATGAAAACTGTAGAAGTTGACAACATACTGAAATGAGCAAGAGAGAGAGAGGGATAGAGAGAGAGAATCATTGGACTCTACCATGACAAACTAAAAGATTGCCGTAGCTGTATCCTTTTGTCTAACAAGCATAAAAGGATTTTAGGAGATTTACTCTCTGCCTCTGATTTAAACATCAAGGCTTAACCTATTTCTTTATGAATAAGGAGTTGCTGGGCTACAGCCGAGCTCTAAGCAGAACCTGATGATTCAAACCTTCACACATCCACATGCATAAGATCAGAAGTCTTAATGGTTTTGCTCCCATGCATTTGTCATGCCATGTGACATCTGATGAAACACAGTTGGCACACACCCAACAGCAGTTACTGTACATGCGTGGTGATGGAGAGAGAACATAATTTCCAACACAAGAGGGGGATCTGGACGAAATGGTCTGTAAAGCAGAACATCACAGATTTGTTGCTGTTGGGTGCTGTGAGCATGATGGCCAGAGATGAGGCCATTTTGGGGCTTAATGAATTAGCAAATTAGTTGGCGCATATAACAGAAGAGCTTGAGTTTCTATTCTTTTGCAAATTAATTACAATATAACATGCATTTGTGCACCCATCTTTGCATGCATGTTTGGACTCAACGCACTGATGTGCCTGTTTGTGTGCACTAACTAGTGTTTTCATAAGCTTTATAGCTGCACAGGTTGATCTAAAAATGCGCTAACCCATTTGGACTCTGACATATCTGAAGTGTTTGGCAGTCAGTTCAGGTTCAGGAGTGCACGGCAATGTTCTACAGACTGCCCACCTGCTGCTGACTGATCGATCAGCTCGGTAGGATTCCCCTCCAATAGCCAAGGCCCGGTCCCTGCTTCCTCACAGTTCCTCACACTCTATCAAACCCCCTCTGTTCCCGTCTCACACACGCTACCCCAAAAGCAGTGCCACGGACCACCGGCCATGGCTAGTCTCAGTGCACTTCTGTTAGACCTGCGTATTCCACCAGATAGTGGCTGACTCAAATGCTTCCCAATTCTTACCTCCCACGAATCACCCAGCTCCTCCTCACACATTGCTATTGACAGGGACTAACTACGATTTTAGCTTTGGAAATTTGGTATTAGAAGCAACCATGACAGTCAAAAATTGTCCATTATTTGAGAGGCCGCCATGATTTAACAAAAGTAATGGTATTACACTGTTATAAATGTTCCCAAATGGTTCTTAGCTTGGCCATACAGTTTAGTGGAGAACTATTAAAAATGTGTAGGCACTCTTTTTAAAAATCTATATGTTATGGTAAATATTTCCTACTGAGGATTTTTTAATCAATACATATCTAGTTCATTTCTACAGATTTCAATTCCAAAAAGTTGGTACAAGTGCTTATAAAAACAGAAAGCATTCATTTGAAAATTCAGTTTTATCAGGAAAAACAATATTAAAAAAACACTGTATTTAATGTTTAAGGTTATGATCTTTTGAACAGTCCAAATTTTCATTCCTGTGACACATTTAAAAAAATTGAGACAGTGGCATGTTTACCACTGTATAGCATTTCCTTTTAACAGGAGCTAATTCTTAACCCAGTTCCATTATTCCTTTCTATTGTTCAGTTATACAAGTCGTATCACAGATGTGCAACCATACATAGATCTTTGTTGTATTTTGTATTTCCTAATGCGCCACATGTTTTCAGGGGGAGAGAGGTCTGAATTGCAAGCAGGCCAGTCTAGAACACACATTTCTTAAACTTGGCTCTCAATTGTGATTTTAAAATAAACCTAGATGACGCTGAAAAAGACGTAGACTGGAAGGCAGCATACAGTTAATGACTAAAGAAAAATAAGTATCTACATTTTTAGCTATTTAAAATTTTCTACATCATGGTACATGGTAACTCTGTTTTGGTACATGGTAGCTCTGCTTTCCATTGGGTGAAGATTCATGAATCCTGGAATAAAACCCTTTTTATCTTAAACATAAAATGTTATTATTCATAGTAATCTGATGTCATTACACAATCTTGTAAGTGAAAACAGTGCAGTACAATTACACTTATTTATGTAATAGGTAAAGCACAGAAGTGTGTAGTTTGGTGCACAGTGTTATATCAGCAAGCGACACTTTTCAACCATCAGGCAACTTCAGTGGCTAATTATAGTTTATGATATGATGGGATGATATATCTTTTTCTCAGTCACTCTTGTTATTTGGGTTGGCCCTGCTCCACCTTTAGGGTATTAATGGAATACTTTCATGTTGAGTCTGTGTGGTGATATCTATCACAGATGCAAGAAGGTTTATAATGCAGAGCTGTTTGTGGCATCCAAGGTCACAGCCTTTCAGTTGTGATTTTAGCCTTGCCTTTTACGCACATAGCTTCCATAATTCCATCATTTTTGATGGTATTATGCACCTAAGAGAGCGAAATACTTCCCAGTTGCTTGTTAAGAAACACTGTTCATGAAATGTTTGATTATCACTGATGCTTTTTTTTGGCAGTGACATGCCTCAACCCATTCATGTTCAATAACAGGCTAGGCCTTTTCCATATCCATATCCTTTTATACCCAGGCATGCTTGCATAACATTTTGAAGAATTGAACATTTTACATTGTATGTAGTATTAATTATCTCTCTTACAACTTACAACTTTTTTGTAACAGGTTGCAGACATCAATTTCAGAATTAGTTTATATTTACAAAAACAACTATGTTAATAATGAAAAAAAAAAACATTACACATGTATTTGTACTCTTTTTAGTTTAAACAGGTCAAAGTGGATTTGAAAATGACTGCCTTCTGTTTTTATTTAGATTTCACATATTGTCCCAATGTTTTTGAGTTTTGTGTCCAAGAACATAGACATACTGTCTACATTTATGTGATTGTTATTAATCTTACATGTCTTTATGTGAAGCTTTACATCCACTTTACCACTTTTCTGCATGGAGCTAACATTTTAACGTTTCCTACTCCTCTATTCCCATAACAGTAATATGCACTCAACATATGGGAAATTACTGTAGGGCAATAAATGGTTGTTGGCTTCTACTGACATGCTATAAATTAGACTGTTTGCATAGGAGAGGTATAACATGAGCTTTTTAGAGCCACTCTATGGCTAATTTCCTGTACCCCTCACTTCTTTTTCTCTTTTGCTCACTCCCTCTTTCTCTACTAGGTCAGACGCTTTAGCAAAAAAAAAGCACTACACACTCGTAGTTGGTGGTAACACAGTGGGATATATCCACACAAATTACACATATACACACATAAACACAACCCTTGTGAAGTCTGGAAAATATTTTAATAGTTTCCGTCCTCCAAAGCAGCAACAAGCTGCATGTGCTGTGCTGGTGAACCCGCCAAACATTATTGGTGCAATTAAACGTGAAACACTGGGAAGAACGCGAGGGGGAAAGGCCCAAAATGGCAGTAAACAAGGGAAATGACACTTGACAACTTGTAATTTATGGACGGTATTTCAAAGGAAAGAGATTCACTGTTTTACAGGGAGAGGAGGGAGAGAGGGAGGCACGAGAAAGCAAGCATTAAAGAAAACTATTCATAGAACGTAAGCGCATCAAAGCGACGCAGAAACAGAGGGAGAGAGTTAGAGAGACAGAGAGAGACAGAGAGAGAGAGAGAGAGAGAGAGAGAGAGAGAGAGAGAGAGCAATGTCACTTCAAAGTCTGGGTGCAGTGAGCAATGTACACAGAGAGCAGTGCACATGATGAAGGGACAGAGAGCAAGCATAGTCCCCTGAAACACTGTGGTCCCCTCTCCTCATCTCATCTCATAGAATGCCCAATTTCAATCAGCAGTCCAATGAACAGCCATCATTACACAATATATAAATGTGAGGAAGAACAAGCACACTCTCACTTAAATACACTAGTAACACCACCCTCCGTTCAAAACAGACCAAGCACTTGGATGAAAGGGGTTAAGCTTCTGTATTCAAAGTATTTTTACATAAACTTAAATACAATTACAAAAAAGTTTGGAAAGCAACCCAGAAGCTGATGACACGAGTCTATATTATAAATTCATTGATAACAGCTACAACCGATGTACACACAGACATCCATTACAACTCCACACCTCTGTTTTTTTATTGTGATTACAGCATATAGTCAAGATAAGCAGTCAAGATAAGCAGTAAAATTGGTCACTCAAATTTTTCTAACATGCCAACAAAAGACACAAATGTCAACAATTTCAGCTAAGAGAAATAAAGTACACCTGCAGCTCTTGCTTCAATTTGAGCCTAGCAGACACATAATGAAATGATAGCAGGTGTTCTGTTAAGTATCCTGTATGTGCCCTCAGTCGCCATTAAGCAAGAAGCGATAATGTTGCCCAAAAGACTATATTCCAACTGAAAGACAAAATATGGTATCTTTCCTAGGGTAACTATGAAATGCTATGTTTCATATATAAAAATAAAGATAAATATAACAAAATGAGAGGGAACCCTATCTATGCTTTGAACCTTAATTTTCAGTTGTTCTCTTGGCTTTTTTAATATAAATCAATCATTCAAAAACCCCTGGTGAATTACAAAAATCTTTTAGAATATCTATCAATTTGGGTTGAGAAATAACATATACTTTTTAGTCCTGATTTACCAGTCTGAAGTAAAGTACTTCCTTATGAAATTTTAAAAGCAAATACAATTGAAAAGAACCACATTAGCAATGGGGAATCTGTAAATATCCCAATTTTAGGCCAAAGTGTCTTCATTTTGACTCAATTGTGAGATATGCCGTTACCATGGTGACAGGGTACAGGCTCCGGCCCTCTTCCCAGCTGTTGGGAGGTTTTTGTGAGTATGTGTGTGTGTATGTGTGAACGTGTTTGTAAGAGCCCAAGCACATATTGGAGCTTTGCTCCCGTGCTGTGTTCCCCTTTCAGCCTCCAGAATAGTGTCTCAACTAATCCGTGAAAGTTGCAGCGCTCTGAACCGCCGGCCAAACCTTTTCCCACTGAATCAGTGGGGCTGGGGGTCCGCACTGGGCTTCACACTTGATTGGCCGCTGCTGTGGAAGGACTCCCCTCCCTGCTGGGCGTGGGCCCGTCCCCCTTACTGTGTTGCTCAGGCACGGGCTAATCGGCTTCTCCCTGCCGTAATTACTCGTGCCGGGGCCTGATGCAGTAGCGCTGCCCTCTTCCTCTTTTGGGTACAAATGGCAGCTCAACCCCCTCACCAGTGCTGGCATTGGCATGCTCCGGCCTGGCGCCGGCTCCTGGAGGGACCATATTTCGGATGGGCCGGGCCTGGAGCACTGGGCTGCTGGGCTGGGGCAGTGCCCAGGGAAACCATCTCCTCTAAACCCATCCCCCACTATCACCAGCCTCCCCCTGACTACCCACCCCCCCACCACCAACTGCACCCACCCAAACTCACATCAGAGATGATGAGTTTATTTTGCCTGATGACGTGGCACAAATAGAAAGGCTCAGCTGCAGGAGCCAACTAAGTCACAGCAACACAGCAAAAAATACAGTGTGGACTGCGTCAGCATGTCTTCCAGGAACCCTATTATTCAATTTGCTCAGTCACACAGAAGAAAGTCATACCTACTCATATGATTGACTAGAGTAGTTAATAATGAAGAAGTAATTTGATGCCCTGTACTTAAACACATGTTTGGTGTTTTGACACAGTAACTTGGTGTCTAACAAAAGGTTTTACCCTCCTTCATGATTGTTCACTGCAGACAAACTGAGTTTCTGTCCCAGATTTAGGGCAAGATCAAACAGTTCCTTTGAGAAAAGTCTTCATTTCCATTCAGCTGGCAGATTAGAGGGCCATATCAATATTGAGGTGGCCTCTTGAATTGCACTGTCACTATACCACAGGCTTTTCAAAGGCAGAAAAGCAGGAAGATCTCCTAGATCACAATGCAGCACTGAGGATCTTGGGTTTTAGGGGAGGAGAGATCATGTCAGCGACACCAAGCAGACATGCAGTGTTTATTAGACCCTCATTTGCAGCTAACGTCTTATTAGGCACATTTTTTCCCTCCCGTTCTGTCCAAATCAGTTGGCAGAGTCGCACTCGCCACTCCTAAGAGCCCTTGCTTTGTCAGAGCAGATCAAAAGATATTTCCTCACATCTCCTGACAGAGGAGTGTGGGGAGGGGCAGAGGGGGAAGAGAGGGGAGAAAAGAAAAGAGCCAGAAGGGGGCATACTGCTCTATCTTTCCTCAGAGCTTTGGTGAATGAGGACTTCTCAGTGTGTCCTCGCCTTTCTTCTTCTCTCTTTTCTCTCGTTCTTTATGAAAGGCATAAAAACAAGCAGAAAAGTAACTGCAGTTTCCCCTATTTCTTTAACCAAAATGTCTAATTATTGGCTGCAGCAGCTAATATATAAGTGTCCTTAGTGAAACTCTGCAAGTTAAGTTTGGAATGTTGTGTGGAGGGGGGAATAAAAGTCTCCTATCTGAGCGGCTTCCAGGAAGCAGCGAGACCCCCTCGAAGTGGGAATGAAAAGTGTAACTTTAGCCTCTCAGCTGTATGTCTCAATCCATAATCCTGCCCCAAAAACCCAGAGGAGAGCTGCCCGCCACTCTCATGTCATTCTCCACCGGTGCCGGTCCAGCCTGGGTAGGTTAATGGCATTCAGTTTGGTGCCTTATTTTCCAGCTGAAGGGGATTTGATGCAGCAATTTTCAGTCAGGCCACTACAAGTTTAACTGTGCTGCATGGAAAGCATAGAAAGATGCTCTTGTATACAACCTAGTTATAGTAATAATGGATGCCATACCCTACTATAAAATAACAACATATATGGACAGAATGTGACAGCGCATGGCCAAGGTGAGTGTCTATGTGTGTACTGTGTTTGTTGAGTAAAATCCTGTGTGTTTGAGGGTGTACATGTCTCTTTGCTATGTCCCTTGAGCCCTGGCTGTGCAGGTCTCTGAAGTCGTGTCAAGTTGGGCAGCTAAGCAAATGTGTCTTTGAATGTGTGGAGGGGGTGGGTTTCTGGATGTGTGTCTGTGTATCTGTGTGTGAAGAATACACACATGCATTTCTGTCAGGGGTAACAGGCTTGCCTTACTGGACAGCATGGGTAACTGTGGATTAGTGTAGCGGTGAGGCGACAGGGAAATTTGCTGGCAGTGCATCACTACACTGTTACATTCAAACAATGTCATTCAAGAATACTAATGTTGACAGAGACCCTGAGATTATGGCATCTAAAGCAAAGATTTAAAGATGCTTCAAATTACTTTTGAGAAGATACACTATTCATTCTATTTTAGCCATAAATTTATCTTGGTCATATGAATGGGTGGTCATATGAATTTGATATTCTCTTACTCTCTTGAAACTTCAGAGTCAGCCTACCGCATCAGAAAACCAATAAAAAATGTATTGATTTCCTTTCAAAAATTCTAGAGATGAGAAGATGTGAAAAAAGGCTATGCAATTTGGCAGATCTATAATTAATTAAGAATATGATGCATTTTCAAAGGGATTTGAAGCCTTTAATTACAAAAAAAAGAAGTAAACTATTCTTTCCCTTCAGCAGACACTCATGTAAATGTTCTTTATAGCAAGTTTTTTTTGTCACTGGCTATAAATGTGGGTGGCAAAGCTTGCACATCTAAATACAAGTTTACTATCAACGCTGTCAACTTTGCAGTAAGATGTCAACTTTATATGAGTTATTCATTTTACCAGTTTGCAGCTGATCTAACCTGCCATCTCCCAGTTGACACCATTCCTTGTAGAGTTAACAAACCAAGGTCACCCCTGGATTACAAGCTCTACATTTCTTGCAGAGTGTACATGTGTGGGTGCATACATGTACGTGTTTGTGTGTGGACGTGTGGGGGAGCAGGTGTTTCTTCACCCAGGCTCATCTTAACCCATGTTGTGCGCTTTGACGTTTGTGTGTGTGTGTGTGTGACAAGCATGTGGTGAGCTATTACTCAAACGTGTCTGGGACATTCAGAAGGGAAGAAGACGCATAGGCATTGCTCTGCACGTGCCCTGAACCTGCTTTATCGTTTCAATTCCAAATGCAAACCATCAAAACATGTTACGGGCATGTGCAGCTTTTTTAGATTGAATGTTTGCATATGCATACAACTAGAAGCTTCATATTTTGGCATACTGGTGTAGATGCAAAGAGGGAGTTAAACAAAATGGCTGCCACTTACATATAAGTGAACAGAGCTATTAATGAAAATTTGGACTGCAGTACAATACATTTCCCTTTCTGCGGTTAGAAGCAGGCAGATTTGAATGGAATGTGTCTATAATAGTAACACTCGCAAACAAGTTCGTTTTTATCCACAGTCACAAAGTTATTTCATAGAGACACACGCATCCCCACCCACATTTTAGGAATGTTGTTTTGTTTAGTGGAAGGATTTGGTGATGTAACGCTCCACCATATTAGCCAGCCCCATTTTAGAACCGCAACTCAGACAGGCTTGTTAGATAATGCTGCAAATTCGAACGGCTCGTCAACAACGCTGTTATACAAACATATTACATTACACGTTTTCTCATTCTCAGAGACATGCTCAAAAGTCTAACATCTGAGGTGCTAAATCAAGGCACAAATGAGGATAAAAGTATGTAAGTAGTTTAATATCCATAAACAAGTTTTTATATCACTCTTAAGACCACTGTTTTCTGTGCTCATAAACAGGAGCGGACAAATGTACAATAGCATAGAGAGACGCGGGTCGTCTTCTTTGTGCCTCTGAGGACATTGAGGAGTAATCCATTTCTTGCCCTTAAAAAAAAGTCACTCCTATCATTAAGGTCTATTTATTTGTAAAATATGACAGCTTCATATAAAAGTCTCTTTGAGCCTTTGTTCTTGAAAGCTTTTATAGTATCGAGGGGGGGCTCTATTTCTCCCCTCATCACTCCCTCCTTTACTCCCAGCAAGTAAGGTTAACTTTGGGAAATCATGTGAGAGTCGTTTTTCTTTGTAATTGGGAATGAAAAGGGTGAGGAAGGTAACTTTCTCTCCACCGCTTTCACAACTCTCTCAGGTTGGGAGGACTTGACAAGAGAGACGGGAACTCCAGCACAGTTAGAACTCGCTGTTTCCTTTTCACACAGAACTACAAACGGCATATGCACTTGATATGGAATTGTGTAACCTGCATCCCTTCTTTTTCATAAGCCACTTTCTTGTTCCATGTAATTCACATGAAATTTATAATCAAGCACACCTGCGTATAAGCAAATCATGTAACGTATAGCCTGGGGAAAACACTGAAATATTTCTCTTTAAATACATCCTTTTTTAAACGCTTATTGGTGCTATTCACTATTATGGCAACACACTTGAAACTAGTGGAATAATACAAAAGAACAGATGACAATAAAATGACATTAAGAGCGAGTGATTTTCAGTTCAAGTCAGCAGAAAGGGTAAAATGAGTTAATGGTAGAGTTAGATGTCCCTAACACCAAAGAACATGTGAAAAACAGATGGTGTACTTTCATTCAGCATACTCTGGCTCTCTACTCTCACTCACAGGGACCATCTGAATAAGACAGCAGTTTTGATCAGCCTTTCCCTCTATCATTAAGTATTATTACTTTATGACTCAATATAAAGCATTCATGACCACTCTCCTTGAAGAAGTAAAAAGGCCTCATTGGGCTTAAAAGAAACTTCTGCCAATTATCTGTCGAGATGAAATACCTAATGAATTTCTAGCTTCTGAAGATCCACAGAAACTTTAACAAACAAGGAATGAAAATTATGCAAGGTTCTCATAAACAGATGAAGATAAAAAACTAAAACAAACAAACAAAAAACAAAAAAGAGTATGTCTTAATTGCTCATCTGTTGTCATTGCAACAGTTTTAAGCTTGTTTTATTGTAAGCAAGAAAACTTCTGCTTGAAACAAAAGTTCTCTATAGTACTTGTCAGCTACATTTTACAGTAATCCAACTAACTGAAGTTATATTTAATTAGAATATAATTTCACCCGTACTAAAAAACAGTTACAGTTTAAGCAAAATGGAATGAGCTAACCCTTTCAACAATTAAAATATTGAAAATATTGTTGTATAAGTGAGAAACATAAAATCTCATTTTACTACTTTTAGTTTATGTTCATAATTAGTAAAACAAATAACAAAATTCAGCGTTTGTTGGGTGTGTTATGATTTTACTATCATTATACACTATACAATAATTTGTTTTATCCATTTTTATTCTGTTCATTGCCAGGCATTTACTTTTAAATTCACTTTAGTCCTGTTTAACTACTGCAAACACCTATTTTGGGACACATATCAGTTGTGCTATTTTCTATTATTATAATTTAGCAAACAACAAACACATCATTGGTATTTTAACTATAAAAAGCGCAGATTTTTACTACTAGTATTTTACTATATTTATATATTCCAAATGTTTATCCAATTATAGTGTAAATATCTGTATTTGTTTGCAATTTATGTAGTTAAAGGAAATGTGTCTATTATTTCACGGTGACAATATTTTTGTCATATATAGTCGTTTGTACTTTGTTTCAATTCTGTGTAGAAATTAGAACTGTAACTTAATTTATTATTATTATTATTAGTATTATTACTATTATTATTATTATATAGAACTGTGTAATAAATGATTTATTATTTCTGACATTTCTATTTTAAGTAAATCACGAATTTTCCCAGAAGAAAAACATGTGGACAAAATCCAATAAATGTAAATGTGGACCAAAATGTGAAATATAACAAAATATGTTATATTTGTCATTGTGCTTGTGCAAAGCACATGAGAGATACTGTATTCAACCGACTTTTTCCATTAGACCTGTTAAGTTAAGGTGATGTATAGCTCGACAGCTGTATTTCATCTTTATAAAAAACGACAACCTTGTTAGTTTACTACTGTACGGAAATACGTCTTACAAAAATAAGACTTTTGTGAAATTTTAATCATAGGTTTTATTTTATGTTATGTTAATAATTGTGTGGAAAACAGAGCTGTTACTTCCAAATACGCAAGTGCTCATAATAACAAGAAATAAAAAAATCGAAGGGGTTAAAATATTGAATAAAGATATACAAAAAAAGCTATATATTGTAAATCTACTTTAGCTCTGTTCGAATGTCTTTTTTTAAAAACTAAACGCAAACAAAAATACAGGAAACATGGTGGTAAACAGTGAGCCACAACATTATGTCTATGCAACATGCTCCCTATTGCTTCAGAACGCGAGGGCTAATTTGCTCAGAATATGTTTCAAAACACACAAAAACTAAACATTACAATATCTAATAGATTAAGAGTAATACCTCAATCAAAATGTGTCCACTATGATGATTTCCCTTTTCACGCGTCCTCTTATGCTGTACTGTAAATCTGGGGGAAGATCTTTTAGAAAAGGAATTGCCTATTCAGCCATTTTGACTCCATTTCCATATTTCTTCACCGCAGACTCCATGATGCCTTAGCTACACATTTTTTACTGTCCACTAAGTAAGACCACAGTATGTGTAATAGATGACATGTTTGGATGTGAACGAGCTGAAGAGAGAGGAAGTTGAATTCCAAGTTAAAATCCTCGATGGAAAAGAGAGTGGGTTGCTGACACGTAGGTCATTTTGTGGATGTACTGTAAGGAGTCATGTTTTCTATAGGCTGGAGGGGACTTTAATTCTGTACTGTGGAGCAACGGCGATGAAGCACAGGGGGCAAAGGTGAGGAGGGTGGGTTATTTCTACCTAATCTGCATTGCAGTGGATTATTATATATTTCTTTTAGCTTTGTTCTTCCTTTTACGTTTTTCATCTGGAACTAAAACTTACTCATATCCCCTTAGTCAGACATATGACTAGCCTTTGCAGAAAGCAGGTCACCATTATATAACCAGGAAGTGCCCTGCCAACATCCTGTAGCTTGTTTACAGTGACATCTTGTTGCCAGGGAGATGGGATCCTGTCTTCATTAATGATCACACATTTAAGCACTAAAGTCTAAAGTCACCTCATGCTACAATATACTATGGTCAGAAACCCTCAGTCTGTAAAAGGCAACCATGCTCTCACCTAACACCTTCAACTAGCATGGACACCTGACAAATTCCCACCCACACAGGTTCTGTACTCTGCTTAATTAGAAAGGACAGGAACATGCTCAAAACCAAGTACACAAAACAACTGCGAAACCCCTCATTCAGTAACAGATTATGGTATCTCACTTGGGAGACATCATAATTTTGTTCTCCTTAAATGACAATAAATTATATCACAATTGTTGCCAAAGAGGCTAGAGGTTTTGAGTTTGTGTAATTCATTGTGAAAAACCTGAAGAAAAAAAAACATCATTCTGCCATTAAACAGGTCTCAAAATGGCCTGAGATCAGCAAATCTCCCAGCAAACATAAAAAGAGCAAGACATTCTCTCATCATAAACATACAAGCTGCTTTAATGAGCACTGTAAAAATCTACGTAAATTACAAAACATTAAATTATATCTTCAATATCATTGAGTGAGATGACCACAGCCTAAATAATAGAATGGCAAATTATCAAATTTTTAAACATGCTGAGACCGGCCGTTCTGATTACCTTTTAATCTGAAGGCTGAATTCTGAAAGCACCCAAGTTTCCTCCGGGGGGGGAGCAGCAGGAGGCGCTGTAAAGCAGTTAGCCTTCTGATAATGAAGCAGCAGCAAAAACAAACATGGATGATGAGGGGGGAAGGGTTAGCGCTACATTACAGTGGCTCATGCACATTAATGCAAGATTAACATTGAATGAGCACTGAGAGTCCATACCAATGATATCAAATACATGTAGCTTCTACCCATGAGGCCCAGCAAATGTGCACTACAATGCGCAATGTGTAGCACAATGCAAAGTGCCACATCAAGGTGTTTCAGCAAAGGTGTGAAAGCACATCCACATTAAAAGAGTTGTTCTTGCTTATTATCACTTTTCCCTCATCGTGAAAGTGGTGACACAGACCCTAATTCACTGTGGAGACACTTTGGTTCTGTTGCTATAGTGTTGTTGTCGTATTTCATCACATTTATGTACTCCGTGTTTGTTTTGCTATTTTCCAGAGAAATTATCTGTGCTGTGGCGTGAGTCCCGAGGGTATTAGTGAGGCATGCTGTTTCAGGTCACTTCTATCTCAAACTTTTTATAACAACATTTGTATTGGAAATTCTCAATATTTACTGCCAGGGGGGTACCCGCAGTATAGCCCTGAGGTTTCAAGGACTGCTTGGTCAGCTCTAAGAGGACCTAATAACAAAAGCAGTACCAAAACTGCTTTCACATCCTGCTCATCTGGAGAACAGAGCACAACCTTAACAGCAACACATTACAGTTTCCATGTCACAACTGTGAAGATATTATGTTATTAAAAACCCTAATCCTTCAGCTGAAAAAAAAAAGTGTAGGGTGAAAATATCACATGCACAACTCACTTTCCACTTTCAACAGGATGGTAGATTAATGAACATAAATTTCCTGAATATGATAACATCTTTGAGTAGTGTAACAACTGATTAAAATTATTATGTATAGGTGTGATGATGCTAAAAACCTGAACACAATTGCAGACAGTGACCTTTCTACCAGGATTATTTACAGCAATGTTGTTTTGTCTTTGAAAGAGGCCACTTCCAAACTTAATCTAGTAAACGTGGACTGGGGTTACAAATAACGCTAAGAATCTGGGCTAAGAATGTGCACTGTTTAGTACGGTTTTATTTGCCTCATATATTTCTGTGACAATGAGCGATCGAGAGTTATTAACATGGGATGATTAAGTGTGCGGATCCCAGAGGACTGTAATACAGCGCAGTTTGGGAATTTTTGTGCCCAAATTTATCCAGTTCATTTGCTAATTAATTAGCAATTAATTGATAGGTTTACTAAGTATATTAGGGCAAAGAAATATTTGCTACACTTGGGCATCCCCTCAACGTCTATTGACAGTCATCCAAGTATATTTTGATCTATTTTAACAATTTCCAAAATATTTTAGTGTTATAAATAAACAAAAGCATTTCACGGAACATAAGACACAACCTTAATGCTTGAATTGGTCTCACTGATGCAGCCATGCAAGATTATTTGCATACACATAAAAATGAGCACAAAAGGCAGTTTGCAAACATTGATGTAATTTCAGATAATAAAAAACAATAATGTCCTTTCTAAATACATTATAAAAATGCCATGCAGTTCATTAGCATGATTATGATTTAAAATTAGTTTAAATGTTGAATCAAACTTTTTAAAGTTAAAAGTTAAATATGTTAATCAAAGTTTAACATGATGAATCATCTGTTAGTATTTCCTGGGAAAAAATATTGTGTGGCTTCTTCACATAGCTAATCTTTTAGCATTAAGATGCCTGCAGTTCCTACTTTTCATATGCTATCAAGCATTAGTGGTGTGTAATTTTAGATTAAATCATTATTCTGTTAGCTTTTCTAATATGACGTTAATTAACTGTGAGATGACAAATATTCATCATCACTATGAATAATAGAAAATCAGTGTTGGTGTTTAAACTTAACCTTTCACAAGGGGTTAAAGACCTTGATGAATTATTTATTACAGATCCACATACAGGTGTGAGTTGATAGCACTGTAAAAAAAAAAAAAACCAGGCAGTCTCACTCTTGGACTATATCCTCAGGTCTACCCTGCTGAGGCAAGCAGTATTTGTGACTTCGGGCTACATTAAAACCCAAATCAAAAACGGCTGCGAGGCCTGATAGACTGAGAATGGGGGGGGGGAGGAAAAGCAAACCAAAATTGCCAAAGCAGTCTCCATCTCTGCTCGGCACTGGGCTCCTCTATAAAGACATCTGCTGATGACACACTTTGGGGAGGCCTGCTCATGCGGAGGCTGGCAGAGAAATCGCTCTAACGAGATTGAGCCACACGACTGCCTGCTGAAGGAGCCTGACGCAGGCTCCCACACAACCTGCCGCCGAGTGGGATGCCACAAAGCCGCCCGGGCCTGCCACAAACATGTCCTCGCCCTATTCTGCAACTACACAGCCCAAACAGCCAGGGTGGCAGAATACCATTAAGCCCTGAAATCCAGTCAACATGGTATCTCGAATTTCCACTCAGGCATCCATCAGCTCGGCAGGCCCACACAATGTCCACTGCACTGTGGTCTGAATTGAATTATCTGCTCTGCCATTGTCCAAAATGAAAAGAATATATGATTTTCTGCAGTTTTTTTGATTGCCTAAGGTAGAGCTTCTTTTCTTTCTGCCTCTAGGGCTGAGGGAGTATTAAAATCCTGACATGCATAAAGATGGGTGTATTTTAGTCACGTGACTGAGTCACTGTCACATACTGCTGTCTGAGTATCAGCCTGTGTAATTGCAGGGTTTGCTTCAGGTGGCATACACCCTACAGACTCCCAGTCGGGTGGCAGGAGGCAAAGGTGTACCAGGCAGAGCGGCAGGCCCTTTGCCAGAGCTTAAACAGTGCATTCGACAAGGGGCAGGTTGCCATAAAGAGCCACCACTAATCTGCTGCATCAAAGCTTTGTGGATCTTTTTAGCCAAACATAATATTGCCAGATAATTTATGAACAGCTACTATACTCCTGTTAGCACACATTGTCTCACACTATAATGAGGCGAGTGCAAAGCACAATGTGAAACACCCACAATAATGGCTAAGGAAAAGAGTTCCAAGTCAGTTTATATTTATACTTAATATTTCAGCCGTATGCATAAAGAATATTAAAAAAGGACATAAAACATTTTGAACAAAAACTCCTGTTTTTATTAGCTCATCAACGAATTACACTATGAATTGTACTAGATAACAATGAATTATACTAGATAAACAAAGGAGATATCAACATATTACTCCTGTAATCTTTTAACATACAAAAACTTGCTTAGGCTACAGATCTTCTGTTTTATAGAAATCAGTTGTTTTTCAATCCAGTTGATGACAGCACTTTAAGGCCTAAAAAATAATGTATAATCCTGCAACAATACATGCTACATTGAGAGACTCCAACATGCACTTCTAAATTCAAAAGGCTTGAAAATATGGTGAAGTACAGAATCTGGGGAAAACCACTCATGATTCTTGACAACAGTAAAGCCGCTGAAGTTGGAGGGTTGCAAAGAATGTCAAACTATTTACATCACTGTGAGAGAACACTGACTTACTACACCTTTGATTTGTATATCATCACTGCGGTATAATGCTAGAGTGATGGATAACTGCATAACGGCTTTAACTCCATATATTTCCCCCGACAGATACATTCAGGGATCGAATGATGGATAGACACATTAAAAGACATCGGGAGAGCCAGGAGATTCAAAGTTTCTTTTTTATCGTCTGCATGTCTCGAAATGATACTTGATACTTTCTTCAATGCTTTTGCAATATCTTCCTGGCATAGTTTATCTCACTTCAAACTTATTTCAAACTGAGTACAAGCCTACACCTTTACACCAGCACTAATGGGGTCAAAGCATGTGTTCTTTCTAATCAAATCACGAATTCTTTCTTTCAATTTTTGAAAGCCTTCAGTTTAGGTAACTGCTGAACTACTTAATTAACCACCACACCTCATCAGCATGTGTTTAGTCAGAGTAGCAGCTTTTGCTTTACTGAGGTCGGAAGGGTAAGAATAAAAGCGGTGCAAGTATTTCATGTTTTCATGAGCAGCCACAACAGTTGAGAATGCATGTTACCTTTAGACAGTGTTTCGTAAATGTGCCCCATGTGTGATCTTCTTAAGTTCGCCCTCTCCTGCTGACCTCTCACCCCTTGCTCTCTGTGTCACTGCTCTCTAGGTTGGAGTCTGTGTGCAAACACAGATGCACAAGCATCGTCACAAGTCAGCATGCAGACACCCAGGCACAGGTGAGCCTGGCCCTTCATGCTCCCCACAGTGCTTCTACCCTACTCCAGTTCAGCCATGGTCCAAGGGTCAGGCCTAAGGCTCAGCATGCGCCTGCTCCTGGTCACATTAGGTCCTAGCACCCCTGAGATGGGTCTGCAGACTGCCATACTCTGAGACGTTTGATGTTGGGGTGAGAGAGGCTCCGTTACTGTGCCTTTAATTAGCTCCAGCAGCTGCCACTTCCTGGTCCAAGAACGCCGCCACACTCCACTATCTGGCTAATCTTTTGCAGGTGATTGTCAGCAACACATTAAAGTCAGGAGGGGTTCACTTTAGCTCTCAGGTATTTCCATCTTTAAGGAAGACGGCTACGTCACTTACTGGCTCCTTTTGGCTAAACATGGCAGATGCATTGACGCTGCGCTAACACAGGCCAGTTGCAGTGTGGCTAGCAGAAACACTGCTGTGATTCACAGTTCCATCTCTACGACCGGAGTGTTCCCAGCTTTCAGCCAAGAGGGTGTCAAATTATGCAAAAGTATGTCTCCCGTCTCCTGTCATTTGTTGAAGATGTTGACCCATTTTTTTGGTTATGCTCTTAGAAAAACACTAGCAGGTCTGAATCTCGGCAAAGTGCAGGCAAAGATTTCATGGTTTCTAAATATCTACCTATTTAACTCTTTCTGAGATTTCTGATTCATGTAATGATTTTCAAACTGATGGAAATCGTTCTCTTAGGACTGACAGCTGGAAATTAATCTCAGATGAGGAGCATGCACCTCTTTCTCCACTCACCTTTGTCACTCTGAGAAAGTGGATCACTTGGTAAAACTCCATCATATATGAAAATAGGGAGACTTCACAGTCTGCTTAGGCATACTAATACCCTGGACTCATTAAATTAATGGGGGCCAGATTCCCCTTACTGAGCATGCACCATTGCCCTTTGAGTTTGCCGGGGCTAGAGGGTGTGCAGTACTTTGAAAGCCCTGACCGGCATATCGAGCGCATTTTAATACAACCCTTTTGAGGCTCCTGGTAGGATGCACAGTAACTCCTTGCCTTTAAGTTCCCGCGCCTCTCTGTGTGATCTCGTCAGATAACTGCTTGCTGCATCAGATCAGGCTGGGCTGGGCAGACGCTGGGGGGATGGGGGCGGCAATGCGAGGCAAATTAGACCAGCGGTGTCCGTTTCTCAGTAGAGGCCATTCTTTCCTGAAGATGTGGGTCCTTGAGAAGCGGCTTCTACACAGTGCTTTGATATGGTAAAGGTGCCCAGTTTAAGGGTCAGAAACGGATCATCACTGATCACTCAGTGCCCTTTTACTGGTCAGTCATGAATGCTGTAATAATCTAATTATAGTACTCTGAAAAAGGATTTGACCCCTTCCAAACTTCTTCTATTGTTGTATATTTGTCACACTTGTATCATCAGATCATCAAAGTACTTCTAAAACTAGACAAAGATAAAATTGAGTTATTGAGTCTAAACATTAAATAGAAGCTGTCTGGCAATGTGAAGCAGTTAGAAGGTATCAAAAAGCAGCACATGATGGCACTTTCTAAAAAGGTTCAAACACAGATATGAAACAAAGTCACTGAAATCTTTGGAAAGGGTTACAAAGCTATTGCTAAGGCTCTGGGATTCCAGCAAATCACAGTGAGAGCCATTATCTACAAAGGGAAAAAACTGTAACAGTGGTTAGCCTTCCCAGGAATGGCTGGCCTACCAAAATTTCACCAAGATCGCATAGACAACTCATCACAAAAGAACCCTGACAAACATCTAAAGAACTGCTGGCCACACTTGCCTCAATGTACATGATTCCACAATAAGAAAGACAAATTGCATCCATGAGAGAGTTGCAAAGTGAAACCACAGCTGATCAAAAATAGTAACTATAGTAAAAATAGGCTTGTCTTGCCAAAAAATATCTAGATGACCCCAAAGACTTTTAGGGTAGTATTCTGTGAACTTTGTTGGGAACACAGTTACTACATCTGGGATAAAGCTAACACCTCATTCCACCATACAAACTGCATACCAACAGTCAAATATGACAGTGGTAGTGGTGATGGTCTGGGGCTACTTTGCTTCTGCAGGACCTGGACGATCTGTCATAATTGATGGAACTATAAATTCTGCTCTCTATCAGAAAATCCTGAAGGCTGCCCATCAATTTGTAACCTAAAGCTCAAGCGTAGTTGAGTGCATCAGGGCAATGATCCAGAGCACACAAGCATGTCCACCTTGGAACAGCTCAAAAGAAAGACCTTAAATGGGCAGTTCATGCTATACAAAGTAGCCAAAAAACAATCCTGGAAAAAAAGTTACTCCACAGCAATGTTAAAGACATTGCACATTGTGTTATTAGGTTTATTAGATATTAGGTAGGTTTATCTAGGTATTGTTAGGTTTCATTTTCACCTGGGGGCTATAGGTTCTGAATATTTGAATAAAATGATCATTTAAATGTTTTTGTTCACTTGTGTTGTCTTTATCTTATATTAAAATGACTTTAATAAAAATTGTTGGATGACCTGAAACATTCAAATGTGACAAATTAGCAAAAAGAGAAGAAATAGAAGGAAAAATACCTTTTTCACGGTGCTGTTGACCGCTATCTGCATCATGCAGTGCTCCATCACTTGGACTAAACTGTACTGTGCAAAGAAACAACATGATTGACATGTTATCCATTAATCAACTTTGGGACACCAAAAGATGATATCAGCAACAATGTGTGCTGAAGAACAACAGCCCAGCTAGAACAGAGGAGATTCTTCTATAAATACTACTAACAAAAGCAGAAACTCTCAATATGACAGGAGAGTCAAGGCAACAGTGTTTTGCTATTGTATTTTGTTTGTTTTTTTCTAGCGATAAATGATAATAAAATAAAACAGGTATCTCCACAAACAGCTATGATATACCATTTCAAAAGAATGCTAAACAAATTCTGTTTACATGGGTGCCCAGTACCTTCAAAAATGTTTGATGAATGCAGACAAAACCCAGGAAGCCTTAATTTCCATAACAATAGTGGTTTTTAGAACGCTAATAATATAGACATGTGCTATGATGGGTTGAAATGATACCGTTTAGACAGAGGAAAAAAATATTGGGCAGCGTTGTTTGCAACAAATCATGTCCTCCATTCAAATTTTAAAACAGGATTTAAAAGCTATTACTGTAAAAAGCTCAGGCTACATTAGAGTTTCATTTTCATCCATTCCTGTGCACCAATATATAAATATATATCAAGCACATTTCTGATATTTGAGTGTTTATAATAAGATTATTCCAATATGTGTTCTTTAGTGACTCTAATGTTATGAGCACATTTATATCGTTAATTTGTTACTGATTAATATAAACTGCATAATGTGGAAATTAAGTAGTGTTAGCTATTCCTTAAAAGCGTGTGTGTGAATTTGGTCCCATTTAATTTTCCCAAAAAGTCTGTTATAGGCTACTGTAGGTTTTGAGAAAATATAGCAGTCCTGGAGTTTTAAATGGAAATGCACAGTCATGGCATATGTACTTACAGGCGTCAGTCAGAGGCAGTGCTTTTCTGTCTCACATTCTTTTAACATCATGAAGGCAAAATTCATCTCCAGTATGTAACTGCAAAGACAAAAAGACAAAGTTATGTATGTGTGAGTGGCAGCTTGACTTATACACCATTCATATAACAGATTCCACAAACAGCCTTTAACTGCACCAGATATACTGTATTTTGACACAAGTATATACATGAACATACAAGAACACATACGCCCTGCAAAAGAGCTGCTCTGCACATCATTTCTGCCTCATACGGAGAGAAGAATCACTGAACAGCACTCAGAACCTCCAGTTATTTTGGAGCATATTATGGGCTTTTCAGCAGCAGAGAGGATCTGGTTTGGTCAGAAACGAGCCTGCACCCCCACACCTCTTTTTTTAAAGCGGGCTTTTTTCTCTCTTCCCTTCACAGCAGTGTGGCAACTATGTGGATCACAGGTGGGGAGTCTGCCTCCACCGAATAAGCTAGCTCACTAAGGATGGGATTTGGCGCTGTTATTTTTCTATTAGGGCTGAATTATGCTAAGCCTTTAGAAGCCATCTTTGTGTTGCTATGGTAGCCCATACTTCCTGCAGGGTTGCGACCTTGAATGACTACACTAGTGCAAAGCCAAGTACCACAGAGACCCTTTGAGGATTATAAATGTGGGTTCATAGTCATGCAAAACGCCTCAGAAAATATGACTGAAGCTTGTAAAATTGAGTGACAAGTTTATTGGAACGGCCACGGCCCCCTTTCTGTGCGATCTTGGTCGTTCGACATTACAGCGGCTCCGCTTCGCTGAGGCGGTTCGGGATGTCTTGTTATTTATAAGACGTGTCAGTGAGTAAACTGGAGTTCTTACTTGAGTATACTTCGTGTCCAGCCTGTCCCCTCAAACGTTCCTCACAAAGTGGACAAAGAGACGTTTACAATAGACTGACTCACCTGTGAAAAGAGGTCGCGCATGCTAGGCTAAAAGCTAGCGACGCTCAAAAGCCCGCGAGGCCCACATGACGTCACTGTTGGCGTTCTGTGTGGAAGCAGATTCAGCTTCCGCAATATCGCAGTAACTGATCTCAGAGCAGCGTAGAAGGGCAACTTTTCCCAACCGCGAAAGAAAAAAAATGTCCGTATAGCCAAGACGGCTCAGGACTTTTCTTCGAGTGAAACTGGTTATGGAAAGGTCACCTAATGAATATTCAAACACACAGAGAAGAAAGAGAGAAACAGGGAACATGTAGGCTAATATAACTGGAGCTCAGGTACTTCACTCACATTCCTACTCAGTCTTTAGTTAAGACTTTTAGCATTTAGCAGACATGAGAAATCTGGTTGTTGAGCTCGTTATTATCATAGGCATAATTATTTTTCCTTCTGAAACAATCACAAAAGCTCAAAACCAACACACTTATGGATTTTCCGGTAAGTAAAAAAATCTGACTGACAAAATGTCACGCGGCACTGCAGAACCCAGCTTTGAAGAGAGGAGCGCTTTGAGAAGGACAGCTATTGGATTTCGAGTCTGTTTTAGTGTGGCAACATACCTATGCATATGGGACCTGTTGAAAAACTAGGCTATGGCAAGGGATTTATTTAGTTATTTATTTATTTATTTATTTATTTGCATAGACAGTGCGTTGAGAGTGAACCCCTTTCTTAAAATATTCATAGTTAGCTAATAAATAAACACTTAATAAATAAAACTCCTGTGAAGAAGAGCTTGTATAATAAAAGCCATATTGCATGAAATCACGAAATATGAAAATTACGGTCTGGGAATCAGGGCGAGAAAAAAATAGTAGAAGAGAAGCAATTTGATTTCGTAGGGGGTGGGGGGAGTCAGTAGGAGATATAAAAGCCCATATCGATAGACATCCCTGAATTTAGAATCTCTCATGAAAAATTCATCAGTTAACGGATCTTTGACATTTGCTTTTAAAATCAGGCATGGAAGTGACTCTACAAGTCATTTTATAGACCAGTTTAAACGTAAGAGGCAGAAAACCTGACTGCACTTTTTTCTTTTTTTCCACACTCAACACACGCTGTTTAGGGAGTCTATGAAACAGTGCATGTAAATAAATACATGAACTGAAAAAACAAAATTCTAGACTTCATTTAAACTTCGCGATCCGCCCTAATTCATGTTGGTCATCAGGTATAAGTCCAACTCGGTTTAATATCAGTCTAAATGCTCCACCTGAGTGTCATTTCACTGATGTAGCCATTGCTTCTGTGCCTTAACATTTAAATGCAGCGGGATATCCCCCTGCTTTACCACCGTTGCGCTGCTTCGTGTCAGTGCTCAGTTTGGTTTGACAAAATGACACTCAGCCTTCAAGAGCTCTGTTGCGAGTGTCGCGCTTGTTTAAAAAGTGCTCTGAGAATGTGATTTCGCCGACTTTGATGCGCAGCTCCCCAGAGGNCCACCTAACCGCCCCCCCCCCAATCCCCTCCACCACCACCACCACCACCACCACCCCGCCAACAGCCTAGCGTTATGACAGTACTGAAAAGAGCGCTTTATTCCTCTCCGGCTGCTATAATGAACACTTCTGAGTGACGTCTCATTCCGTCGTGGTGAAGTGTTTCGAGCTTTTATCACAGTCGAGCTATTGTTATTAGCTTTAAATAATAATTTCAGTCTGATAACGCATCGTTATAATTTCTCGTTTTGGGCATTCCTTCCTTCCTTCGTGCGTTTCGTTCCAACGACGTCTTACCAAGAAGCAGAGAAGCAGGTCATGATGTAGTTTGCGCTCATTGACAGCTTCACGTGGCAGGCAATACGACAGGGTTCATAGACTGTCAGTGAGAAACAATAAAATCAGGTTGATGTTTTTTTTTACTGTTTTGAATGCAAATGAGTTGGAATATTTTACTCGACAAGGGTTACAACAACAAGTTAAAAGACTAGACTAATTAGGCCTAGGCTATAAGGCTATAGCTGAAGTGAGTGTTCAGAAACGTTGCTCGCATAAGGGGGCCAAGCACTTTTGGCAATTCAGAGAGGCATAAAGCTTTTGACTTTAGGAAGATTTTCAAATTTGACACAATCAGAGAAAGTGACCAGCTCAGCTACGACTTTGGGATGTTGTCAAATCAGCAGCAAAAATGAGGCTTTGAAATGTGGTTCAGGCATACAGAAAAGTTTCAGCAGTACAGTATATTGAGTCGGAAGTCAAAAGGACGGAAAATGAAAGTACAAAAGTTTTGTAAGCACAAAAGTCCGTCAGTTTGTCAAATTCTCAGTCTGTTCACAGATGGTAGACCTACATTTCTTTTGAATAGACCCACAACGATCTTTGGAGATCTGTGTTGATACAGCTGGGATTCTGGGTAAAGTCAGGACTGTGCACTTGCTACAGGGCAAGGAGTAGTAAGTAGTGATGTCAGAAACTCTTTTAAAAATTAACGTTGGTGTATATCACCACACCCTCAGACGTAGGTAGTTGTATCTGATTGATCTAATCAAACTCAAGTCCAAGCAGTGCTACTTGACACCCTGACTGGGAATCCATGAGAGCGCAGTTGGCTGTGCACTCATTGTATTTGTCTCACCGAGTTGGTATATGCAATGTGTTGTGTTAAGAATGCTGCTAGAGGATACATGCAGTGTTAGTACTCTCCTCCAAAGATGTTTAGCTGCATGGTGATGCTGTACGAGGTCGACTTGAGTCTTTTCAGACAAGTTTACATGTTTTGTTAGGTGGTCTTTTCATGCAGTTCCATACATTTTAAACTTTCTAGATCTTAATGACCGGAAATGATTCCTGTGTTTTGAAGAGGTGTATAAAATCTAATAAAAAAATACAGACTAAAGTATAAGCATTATAGGTCAGGGTCATAAGATGCCAAGACTCTAAAGCCATGATGGATAAATCTGTAAATCTTAGTTTTTTATTATATATTCTAGTTTCTTTCTGTTACAAATATTCATCTATTTCATGTTTTTCCTTGTCATAATGCAGATGAAGTAAAATGTCTTTATCATTAATGGAAAAACCTGAACTTAACAAAGCAACATATTTCACTCTGAAAAAAAAAATTAGAGTATCATTTTTTTAATAAAAATGTTCAAGTGCTTTATATACTGTACATGGAAGTTCAAATTTTTGACTACTTCACTATAAAGACAGTAGTCCATCCCTTTCCATCATTGCCTTTTCCAGCTTCTGGTACAACTTGCTTGTTTAAGTTCTCGAAATGTATTTACGTATTTCTGCCATTCTGAGTTAGTTTGCTGGTAAATGCATTATTATATTAATAATGATTTGTATTTATCCAGATCTATTATTAATGTTACAAGTCATTGAAACCCTGAGCGCTCTCATTAATAAAGTTAACTGACTGGACACCAGTCATTGTGTGCATAGAGCTAAACCTCCCAGAATTCAGCGCAGAAGAAGAATGCGTCCAGTGGTCAGAGTCACGCACAGCCCGGGTTACTGACGGCAGTTTATCTGACGCTGACGTTTTCCTAATAGAACAGTATTAGACAATATCATTGAATCAATATCAATGATGAAGAGAGATGAACAGGCCATTATACGCCGTCATGCGATTATTAGATTTAGATTACAAACCGGACAATTATTAAAGAAAAACTAATCCAGTAGAATGACAACCTCTCTCTCTATCTCTGTCTCTCTCTCTCTCTCCATATGTGTGTGTGTGCGTGTGTGTGTTTGTCTGTGTGTGTATTTATCGCGTTCTAAAACGTTTTTAGAGTACTACGCGGATGTTGTATTAATGTTTTCTGTGTGAGGTTTTTTTGTCTTATGAAAGGCAGCATTACATTCTCTAACAGCATCATTCTGTTAGATAATCAGCGTCAGTACGAAAACAGCTCAGAACAGCCTCTGAATGCTGGTAATGTCTTAGTGAACCGTATAGGATCATTATTTGGAATGCTAAACCTTATTAAAATGGTCTGTGATCATTAGATTAAAAGGTTTCCTTTAAAGTATATAGAACATGTAAGTAAGGTTGGATAAACGTTCCCTGCTAGCTGCAAAACAGCTTAAAGTAAAGGCCTCAGTTCTGTATTTTACATCCTGGGCTTTCACAGGTTTCTTTTACACATACAGAACCTGGAGCACAGTACACTATTCCATATGACACTTGTGGTGGTTTCGGCAAGTAAACCACCGTCTGTTCACTTGTTTATTTATTTCTAATGATCGTAGTGCTCTTTTATCGACAGAGACAGATTTATAGTTATATTGCTACTACAGAATAATGACTATAAGTCGTGTTGTCTGTTTTACTGCCTAAGCCGAGAAGATTGAAATAACTGACATCTGAAAATAAAGTTCATTCCAACCAATTAAAACCTCCACGGCCACGTTTATTAACCAGATAGCACGTGTTTCTTTTTCTGCTGGTCGAGCGGGGGGCGCGGGGGTGGGGGTGGCGTTTATCCTCTTAATCAACCACTGCTCCTTACAGGCCTTTGAAATGCAGTCCATCCAGAACAGTGATATTAATAAATATTAGTTATTTTATTTTTATAATAAAATGCGATCTGTCCTGCAGCTGTGGGCTATTCAGTGGCTTTTCCTCACCTGAGTTTTACCTGTTCTCCAGCGCTGGCTAAAGCGAAAGCACACTGCAGGCTTCAAAGCAACTCTAATGTAAGAGGTTTCTGAGAGATGTCCCACCTCCCGTCTTAGATGGGAATTGATTCAATTATTCCAGCTTTTATGTTTCCCCGTGATCCGTTTTTCCAGTTTTGTTTTCCGACTCCTGAAGGTTTTATGACGATTAGCGAAAATGACGCAGTCATAGCGTGAAAACTCTCCGTATCTCACTCAATTAGACTCAAGCGGCAGCGTGATTTAGCATGATGTAATCAGAGACGGAGTTATTCCATTAGTCTTTAATGCTGTGATCCAACAACGCGTTTACGAGGATCTGCTTGCTGTTAAATGTCTGAGGGAGTTTGTTACAGTAACTACCAAAAGTTTGCCTCTTTATAATCAACTAGATTTATAAGAGCTGAATCGCTTATCTGAGAGGCGGCTTCACAAGCTAACGGAGTTGTGTGGAAGCTGCTGTAGATGTGTTATGAATGAATGATATAAACTGTGTCCATATCGCCGCTCTTCTGTACCAGTTCTAATAATACTAGTGTTACAGTTCAGTAACACTAATCGTAAAAGAGCTGAATTAATAAAAGAATTAAACTCTAAAGTGAAGAGTGCTTCTTAGAACATTCCTGACTGGAATAATAATTCCCTCGTTTAATATCACTCCTGCTTCATATTAACTGACCCGTCACCCTGAACATCAAGATCGGATAGAGAAAACCAGCACAGTTACCGGAACTAGACAGACGACCTAAACAAGCGGTTTGTGCTGACACCGTATCCTCTATAGAGGAAGGTGTGTCTGCTGAAGAAGAGGAATCCACAGGCTGCTCAGCAGGTCAGAGGAAACGCTCTGCTCCGCTGATTAAGAGCATCCCGAAGTGTCCTCTGTGCGTCACTGCAGAAAGGGCCCCTTTCACCTCATGACGCGCCACTTGAGCACTGGAGCAAAGGCAAGGCCCTCCTTTAGAGCATGTAAACACGGCTCTTGGCATTGTGGAAATTACTTGGATTAGCTCGCTTTTGTTGCTAGAACACTGGACCCTCAATGTACACACAGACCCCAATTCAAGCCTTCTCCAAAGCCATTTGGCCTTAACTCGCAAAGCCAAACTTAAGGAAGTGTTACAGCCATTCATGGCGCGGACAGCATCGGTGCGTTAATGTGGAAGAAGTTATTTTGTGTCCTGCTAATGGCAGTAGGAGCTGACCAAACTGTTCAGGGTCAGGCCGGAATCTGTTGAATGGCTTTGTTGACTGTGGTCTGGGGGGTTTCTGTGGTCCAGGTGTTTTGAGGTGTACACTTTATTTCCTTCCTTTACTGCATACGTAGGCTGTTAAAGACAGGTCAACTTAAAACTGTGAAGCAGAACATTCGAAGAACATTCGATCAATTTTTATTTCAAACCTGCTTAATTTAATTGTTGGTATGTGAACAGCTATTCGGAGTAGTCTGGGGTGAAATTCTCCGTTCTAGATAAATTTAGCAAGTCAGAATTGTTCATAGTTGTGGCGATAGGAACCAGACGTCGGAATAGTTCCAAGCCTCTAAAAGCTCCTCAAAGAAAAGCCTTATATGAAATGATTACGAATAGTTTTGAGATAAGCGTTTGACTTATTATTAATCATTTGATCAGTTAATGACGGTGAGGTTCATCCAGTATAAGATATATATATGTGTATAATAGAATAGTAATATATGGAATAGTAAATGAAATTACTTTGTTTCTGTTACTATGACTTTGGGACCCCTAAAGAAATCAGAGACAGTAAATCAGTAAATCACTAGAGGGGAACTTTATTTAGTTGCTTTACATGTTTCAGCTGGCTCATCTTTTAATTTACACGGTGAAGCTAAAGCGGAAGAAGCGTAGAAGCAGCACTGGTCCAATACTAATAAACAAACTGAAACATTCAAGTACGAATAATATCATATTTATATTGTAATATTAAGATATTCTGCATAAATGCCACAGTTTGTTACTCTCTGATTAATGAATACAGCTTATTGACTTTAATACTGCGCCTGTATGTATAGATATTTAGTGCTGAATAATAATGATTTTATATTCTTTTGGCCACCTGGACTTTTACATTCATTTATACAGTAGGATTTCATCTATATTTAGCTGGAACCGAAAACAGCAAATTGAGATACAAATCTAACAAACTGTTGTACAGCTCACCTGAACGAGAGAGTGTTATGGATTCAGAGAAAATAAAAAGTTATTTTAAATGGGTCACTGTTAATCGATATGTGTAAAATTTGTAAAATGTTTTTTTTTTTTTTTTGGTTCGTATGAAAGTTTGTTCTGTAAGTGAAGTTTGAATTATTAATAACGTCTAATTCATATCCGACTAAGAGAAATGTCTGAGGGCACTGTCTTATTTTTTTAAGCACCTTTCATTTTCTACACGCAAATTAATTCTGATAAATCCAATTTTAATAGCGGAGCGGGTTGCGTTTATACATGGTTGAAATAGTTTTTAATTCAAAAGGAATCCTCATTGAAATGTAATTGACAAGTGAAATGATACGGACTCAGACACCTGTTGGCAGAACTGAAAGAGTAAATACACTGTAGAGAGCGCACAGACTTCAGACTCTGCGTAAAAAAAATTACCGCTCTAAAAAAAGAACTTATAATATTTATCTCAGTATTTGTCTATTATTATTATCATCTACCCCGCTTGATCACAGCTAATCTCCTTTACTGTCCTCTGTAAACCTTCCCTAAAGAGTGCAGCAATAGAAATACTTTAGAATAACCAGGAATAAACTTTACATGAACATTAAAACCTGAGAATCAATTACGTCCTCCTGTAAATCTACTGCTTTGGAGATTCTTTATTTCAGCCTAGTCATGTACACATAGTGTTTGCAGCAGCTGCGCCGAGTTTTGCTGCAGGTGGGATCAGGTTAAACTTATGAGGTGTAGATCTTCACTCTTTACATCTGAAACGGACGAATCATTCAATCGATGAACGAAATACTCTCGTGTGAATATGCGAATAAAGGGTGGAGAGGATGGAGCTGCTGTCTGAGAGGGCAGAGCGGCAGCGTGTTGGAGCTCTGGAGGTAAAGAGAACCCATCTGTGTTATAGATGTGTTATATGGCCCATTCGGGGATGGGATGGGGTCTGCTAATGAGTAGCCTTTCCCACTTCAGATTTTGCACGTCGTTCGTTGCCAAAAGTCTGCGCTATGTTACTGAGCGCGTGCACACAGACACACACACACACACCACATTCTGCAGCTTTGGGGGGAAAGAGGGACCCTAATTGTTGCCCATTTATGGATACGTTCACGTTCAAGTAAAGAACTACAGGAAACGTCTATGTCTATACAGAACTATACAGAACTGTTAGCAGCATTACATACAGCAGGTGAAAGTATTAAATAGCTAATTGATTCAGGTTCATATCATTCAAACATGAAACTACTGAAAAGAATAAACCACGTGATAAAGTTTTGCTTTCGCTTCGTCTAAGACGAGCAAAATACTTTGACTGATTGATCGAGAGAAAGACAGAGAGAGAGAGAGAGAGAGAGAGAGAGAGAGAGTCTCACTGTTGAGCATTTAAATGTCGTGTTTTCTGTGTATGTGGTTGTGAAATAAGAGATATAAGAAAAGTATAAGCTCTGTCGTCCTCTCAGAAACGCTTTGATGTGATGTGTGCAGGTGTTTGCAGTGTTGCTCTTGCTGCCTGTCAGCTGGGTGCAGGCTAGGTGTGTCCTGCCTGAAGTGTCTCCACTTTGGAAATAATGCTTTTGTTTTGCTTCTTTCAGGGCTGCTTACATTCACACTTTGATGTACAGCATCCATTAAAGACTTAGCCGAGCCGAACCTCTGCACCTGCACTCTAAATGCTTACAGGCACACAGGCAGCTCTTCCTAGTGCTCCATTCAGACATTCACACACACAGGTCCCAGGCAAAGAGAGTTGCGCAACTGCAAAGTGCAAATGTTCTTCACGATTTTCTGTGACCTAAAATAAACATGATGAACTGTATAAACTGAATGAAAGTGCACACTTTAATCAGATGTTATCACTTCATCTTACTTTTGATATGTAATGTGCGAGCTGTTCAGGGGGTTTGATGAGTTTGATTTGAGATATATTCCTTTTGCATATATACAATCATATACAAAAGTTTGACTGGTTTCTAAATAGAAAATATATATATATATTTATAGGAAGCAAACGTTTCATAAAATTTACTGCAAATTTGAACAGTTTAACAGCACATGTCAATAATTTAGCATTAAAATTAGCATTATTTTATACACATTAAAAGCATAAAATATATACTGTACAAATATATAAAAATATATAGTATTTCTACTGAGGAAAAAAACTCAGCTGAGATATGAATGACATAAAACAATCTGTTCCTGATATTGAAACAGCAGTTCATATTACTTTGTTTCAATTGGTTTTTAAAAAGTATGAAGTTTAAAATATTTCTTGTCTTTAAATATCAGCTCAGTCATAAGCTTGCTGTTTGTTCCAGGGATTTCAGCTCATGTCCTTGCAGAACCGGGCTATTCGTCTGTGCTCCTCATATGCCTCACCACCAAGTGTTCTATGTGATGAGTTCTGAGGTCTCCGGTGTGGTCTGGTTAGTTTGGATAAGGGAAATTATTCTGGAAGCCTTTTCCCATAAATGAGTTAATGTGGCTGTTATAATGAGTGAATGAAGCATTCATCAAACACTGAATGTGAGGCACTTCTCTGTGTGTCAGCGGCTGAGGACGTGCCAGGAGAAACTCTAGAGAGCTGCGCTGGACTGAATACAGCAGTAACTTGCCAGCTGTGAACACAAACACAAACACAAAAAAATTCCTATTCACCACAGTCATTACACATGTTTTACACTTGCAGATGTATGTTATATTGTGTAAAAAGTGAAATTCATGTTTTTATTTAATACTTGCATTGTAATAACACAGTAGACTTTCTAGTATTAATGTAGCGTTAAAGCAGTGCCTTCAGAGTTCATCTAAGGCCACTGAGTGAGCTGAAGCAAACTTTGCAGGAGATACTTTAAGGGAATATTACAGCAACTTTTCTCTATCTACCTCAGCTGTATCAATGGGTCGATTACTACAGACAAAAAGTTTGACAAGTTTCTCTGTACATAAGAACAGAAAACCAATCGACTCATTTATAATAGAAGCCAGTGGGCAGCTGCTTCAGTACCAAATCAATGCTTTCTCTGTTTTTTACTAAATACAGGGAAACATATCGAAACTCTTCTCCATGGTAATCGACCCAAAGCTGTATGAAGCTTGAGATTTGGCTGAAAATGTGAAGGGAGTATTGCGTTAACATGATCGATTGTATAGTTGTGTCATGTAAAATGTACGATTTCTGGCCCAACGATCAAGAAGCCCGGGGTGATTTTATTCCGCATGCCGAATACATGTTTTAATCTTGCGTGTTACTGCTCCACATGCACATATAGCAGATGCTATAACAAATCAACAGACCTGTATATCATCTGGCACTCCTACACTAAGGAAGTCTCATGTTGTCCCAATGATCGGCTGTTGTAACACCATCTGCCGTCTTACCTTTCTGTGTGCAAATCTGAACAATGGTTATAAAGAAGCTGTACTCTACATGCTATGACTTGTCATGTAGATTTCAAAACACTGAAATAAACAAATAAATGCTTATTAATGCTGCACCATGCAAGTCAGAGACCACTTTTTATTTTTCAGCATCAGAAAAAAAAACACTGGAAACTTGTACTACATTTGTCTGAATGCACTTTACTTAACCTAGTCATCTAAATAACATCACCTTCAAAGCAGCTTCTACAGTTCATGCACAAATGTTGTTTTTCTCAGTACCTGTTCCTTGACAGCTGCACATTCTTTCAGACTCATTGTGCAGAGTTGTCTTCTCAGAGTAGAAGGATGAACAGAAACACCTGAACATTAAATTTTCTCTCAAAGATGAAAGTTTAGATGCTTATCTTTAAGATGTTTATCTGATGGTGACTGTTTTAGTGGTCTACCAGGTCTTGCAGGGTTGTTAGAAGTCCCATATGTTTACTTAATAATTTTTTCAACCAGTTTAAAAACTCCTGTCTTTTTCACAAGTTTCCTTCGTCATTTCCCTTCTGTGTGCAAGAGAAATGTCTTTTATCTAATCTTGTCAGAAATATAATAAAAAAATACTTTTGACATTACCTGACATTAAATAAATAAAGAGTTACTTTTTATATTCCATTTATTTATCTCTTTTTGTCAGATGTAACAACATTTGAATTTCTTCAAAATACACAGATTGAAAATCCCAACTAAAACTGCTCTGGGTAAATCAGAATATTCTAGCAGAACATTCTGCCTGTAAATATATGTCACTAATAGCTTATTGAACAGCACCATGCTTTCTATAACGGAAATCCTTTGGCTGGGAAATGAAACAGTCAATAGCATCCATTTTTAGACTCACCAGATGATGCATTTTCACGAGTTTGGTGAATAGAACCAGGAAATAAACATCCTCTATCTTGGTAAAAACGTAGGCGTTCCAAACGCATTTCTCTCAGCATATCCATGACAATCAAGACAAATATGACAAATAACATTTAGACGGAACTTCCTGCAATAGGCTTGCTTCCATCATTAGAATTGATCAAATTCAATTCATCTGTGTGTGTTTTCTGATGACCAAATCATGTAGTGTGTGCTTTGATACTTCCAGTTCATTTTGTTGTTTCCTTTTTTGGCAGCATTTTTATATTGAAATCCAAACCACCACCAGATACCATCATATAGCACAAATCTACCATCAGATAACAGGCATTTCTGTGCGCACTCTATTATACCTTAGTTGTTTAAAAATTAGATCTCATCAGTGTTAGTGGTGGAGAGGGTACATATCCATATGCGTGTAAAGACATCAGGTAAGAAACTGATTTTAATATATCTTAAACTGTTAAGTATGGATCAAGTATTTCCACATCTTAAGCATTACAGAACTGAATGAAAGTCAGAGTGTTGAAATGTTTAATTTGGTGATTTTTCAAAGGGACCCTGTATGGATAGTCCACTTATTAAAGAGACCTGAAGAACAATTACCATTTCCCAAAATATTTTGGTCTTGAATTTTCTCAACAGCCGGACATAAAAATGAAGGTGAGTTGCTTGCCAGACGACATTTGATGAGGAATGAAGGTGTACTATCATAGAAACTAATAGGTTTACAGGGTCATTGGTGTAACTCGGATTTTCTGAAATATAACATGTATGAAAATTCATGTGAAAATCACCCTGACAGTGTAATTTTTTATTCACCATGGCTATGTCCCTACACTTCTCAATAACTTTGTCATTGTAGTTATCCATGAGTCATCAGCAATAACTTCAGCAATGTAAGGGGACCAAAAAGATGTTTAGAGGCCTTCAGGCCCAAGCATGATTACCTAAACAGTTACTGTACAGGGTGTTAACTCACACATCATATATTATAGCAGAGATAATATTAGAACTCTATTTCCAAAGCTGGGATGCTGTGCAAAATGTAAATAAAAGTAGAATGCAATCATGTGAAAATAATGTAAAAGACCACATAACAAATATTGAATGGTTTTTTGAAAGATCGATTCCCATTTTAAATTTGGTGGCAGCAACACAGTCAGGATCATGTTTAACACTGTGTTGCATCACTTTTTCTTTGAACAACACTCTGTAAGCATTTGGAAACTGAGGCGACAATTTCTGTAGTTTCACTAATGCTGTATGTTGTAGTTGTATGTGCACTAATGCACCAATACCGTTTTTGAACTGTACGCTAATAACAAGGTGGACGGCTCCTCTCCACTTTAGCCTACAGGAACGCAGCATCCATGATTTCTAAAATGTATTTAAATTTTTGATTTGTCAGACCACAGGACACTTTTCCACTTCACCTCAATCCATCTTAAATGAGCTTAGGTCTAGAGAAGGTGGTGGCATTTCAGATCAGTGAGTTTTTCTAGATCATGTTTACATCTGTACTATTCTTGGCATGGTAGAGTTTAAATTTGCATTTGTGTTCACAGACAATGGTTTTCGAAAGTGTCCGTGGGCCAGTGCAGTGACTTCCACTACAGATTTCCACTACAGAATTGTCCCTGGGCCAGAAGATCATGCTCATCCAACACTTGTCCTTTGCATACATAGATTTCTCTGGATGTTCTGAATCATTTAATGATATTAGTGCATCATAGATGCAGAAATCCCCAATTCCTTTTTCTTTATGTTGAGAAATGTTATTCTTGAATTGTTGCTCTGTATCTCAAAGTATTATGCAGTATTTCCCAGAGTGGAGGAACCCTCCCCATCTTTACTTCTGAAAGTACTACTTACCTAATTAGTTGTGAGGTGTTCCTCCATCATTGGCATTATACAACTTGACCAAAGTTGATCTTTGTAGCCTTGTTGCAACTTCGTTAAAGCATGTTGCTGGCATCAAATTCTTAATGACATATATTCTCAGTATCAGAATTTAAAATGTTGTCTTTATCCATATGATTTCCACGTCACTGCATTATGTTTTATTCAAATCGTACACAGCATCCTTACCAGCTGTATTGGAAAAAGGGTTCTAGATGTTATAAATATTGTTTAAATTGTTTCAGTAATGGCAGGACTTGGTACAGCCATCTCATTTTATATGTAATATAGCCCGATGTGTGTGTGTGTGTTGTCTCTAGCCCCATTAGTGGGGTTTAAAGGTTTAACCCCTGTGTTCAGGGAGCCACATTTGCTGCTCACACCAGGCTTCATTCCTCCTCCAGCACGTAGGCACGTTAGCATTTTCTTCCCCCCTCCCACACTTTTGTCCTAAGAGGGCAATTAAGGAAACAAACGTTTTCCCCCAGATTAGACGGCTGGCAGCTTTGCATGCTAATGTAATGCCAAGTGGTTACAAATAGTGAGTGCTCTAATTACAGGCACTGTTTTCAATCAGAAATTGCTCAATTTCCCAGGATGAAGCCTCTGTGGCAGGGGGGAAAAAACTCCATAACCTGACAGAGGCAAGAGACAATCATCATTTCTTGTGTGTAGGTGGGTGAGAGAGTATATGAGCAGAGGTAAAAGAGTCTGAGAGGCACAGGCGCAGCCCCAGCCCACACTGTATGTGCATCGACTGCAATACGTAGCACTACAATTACCCCTCATTCACTGGCCAGCTGCTTAAATGTATGACACATATGCAACATGGCATTCCAGAATCAGCTGGATATCAAACGCCTTCAGCCAAGCAATTTAACACAATTACCGTTCTGTCACTGCCAATAATAAAAAGGCAGCTATTACAAATGAATCCTGGCTGCCATACAATAGCAGAGATGAGGAAAGCTTTGCGTTATTATTCATATTTCCTTTCCTGACAAGAGGAACAAATGGGAACCAGTAGGGAAAGTAGAGTCGGGTTGGTGTTGAAGGACATGTGGCTGTTTCGCCACTGACATCCAACAAAAAGTCAGTTGACTGACAAGGGCATGGGTGACAGAAATCTGTCTGATCTGCTCACAGAAAGCAGCATCCTTTTACCAAACCCAGACTGGTGCTAAACCCTAGAGCTCTGCTTCTGAAGGGCCAGTTGGCCTGATGGGCACACAAACATAGCTGACCATACGGAAAATGTAGCAGCACAACATTAGATGCCTCTCCACTGTCTGACAGCAAAAGCTCTGGCTCTCTAGATCTCAAACTGTCCTCTGATGAGAAATGACAGCCAGTCTCAGCAGTGTTAATGGATCTCTATAGTAAATGAGAAATATTTCAAGAATGTTTGGATGGTCCTTTAAGGAAAAACCTGGGAGTGCAATTCAAACTGAGTGGTGTGAATTTTCCAACCGAGCCAGAGCAGTAAGATCATCGTAAGGTATAGAAGGAATATTTGAGCAGGATGATCTTACTTCTCAGGAACTTCTGGAGAATTCGCTTCGGTCCAGTTTTCAGGTTGCCGTTTGCCATTAGAACAAACGCATTTGACCACTGAAGCTACATGGGTGAGAACCCTTGTGGAGATGCTGTGATGCTGCAGCTCTACAGTGAATCAACCTGAGCGCTCCTGATGATGCATGACGGAAACTTTTATCAAGACAGGCAAGGAAAGAAAGCCCTGAAACTCAGATTGATTAGATAGCATTCGTTCACATTCCTCCAAAACTCACAAGCCTATGAAGAAAACAGTTAATGGCAGATAAAATCATCACAATGGGAGGAAGACGGGGAAAAAAATGACTTCAAAGATGGATTTGCACAGATTGTTCTTTTTATTATCATTAACAGTAATGTGATACACATGCCTCTGGTGACCTTTTAACAGTATTACATATTCCCAGCTGAGTCATTCATTAGTATGGCAGCACAAACAGAAGGCTGAGCGCAGCCATCCATCCGGAGAGTGTGACAGAGTGTGTGTGTGTGTGTATGTGTGTGTGTTAAGAGCACCCAGCCAGAGTGTCACACGGGAGCTCCAAGCCCCCGAAGGTCGGAATAAGCACTGCTGAAGCATTTCATGCGTTATTTGGCACATCTGACGAGAGTCATTCGTGCCTGATCCTGTGCTTTCGATAAATATGCTTTCAGGAATCAATGGCAAATTACTGCAGAGCGCAATCAAAGGCACGTTAATTTTTATCTGCTATCAGGATCTCCATTTGCAATAAAAGAAAAAAGAAAAAAAAAAAAAAAAGAAAAGCCCCACATGTGTCTCTCACATCTGGTTGACAGAGGGGAAGGCATGGCTCTTTCATATGTCAACCGCTATTAGCAGTACATTCAGGCTTAATGACAACACATAGAGTGCGTAATTAAAAAAACACATAGAAACAATGAACAGCAGTGACTGCAGAACATGTTGAGCATCTACACGGTTACTGGTTTGGACGTAATTGGAGGAATTCCACCAATTTAAAAAATCTACCTAATTAAATCCTTAATGCTTAGAGAAAATAATTCGGAGTGATTTGATGGAAAATGTTGCACTGCAGAGAAACTTACATAGTCAGGATGTTTCACACTGGAGGTGATAGGAACCAGATGTTCAAAGTGATGATGCCTGAGACATCATTTTTCAGATGGACCTTTGGACATCATTTTTCAGGGGCTGGACCTTTTCTAAAAGTCATTTATTCTGGAAGGGTACACGCAGCTGCTGTAGAGCAAAAAAAGTAACAAATAGAAACTTTGATTATTAGAATGTACCACTATGTTACCATTACCAACATTCTATATAAAAACACAAAACACAGAAGACAAATAAAACGTGAGACATCTAAAGGGATGGGTTTTCCAATGCATCATTTCACATTAGATCACTCTGAAGGAGTTTGTTTGTGTTTGAGTGTAAAATATGTGGAATTCCACCTCAACCTTACAGAAGAAGGTTCTAGAAAGAATCATTTACTGAAGGTTTATTTAGGGAGCCTAAAGTGGTTCTTCAATAAAGCAAACTGTTTTAGCATTATGATTTCTGTAGATACATGTACAGCAACACTTTAGACAGTACTTATATATACAGTAAAAAACAGACAGCTTTTAGAGGCTAGTCTAGGGTCTAGCCTTTTTAGAGGTTAGTCTAGAGTCTGGGCTGGGCTTTTTAGAGGCTAATGTGAAGGCTAGCGAGACTAACTACAAAGCACCGTATGTTTTTTTTTAGATGTTATAAATAGACTGTACAGTTTTGCCTGCATGCTTTGGTCCTGTGTTTATTCAATAACATTTTTACACTTGAGTAGCACTTAGTGAGTTTTTTTGCCACCATCGTGTTACCTACGGTGGGCCACTGCTCTCCATCCTTAACCCCCTGAGCCTTCTATCTTAACAAGCCAATAAAGCCAGCTATGGGCCACATACACGCTAATAAAAATGTAAACTTGTGGATGGGTTATTGGTTACTGACTGTGTGTGAGTGAGAGAGGGAGGGGGAGAGAGAGGGAGAGGGACAGAGAGAGAGAGAGAGAGAGAATTAGCATTCTTATCTTTGTCAGATGCTTCGTTGAGAGAGCGGTGGAACACACTCCTGAGCCTCCTGGTTGGATTTGTTGGAATGTGTGAGAGGGAGGATTTTAGCGCCATGAGCCCAGCGCCAGAGAGCCGCAGACTTCATGCCATCTGTCTCCCCCTTCGCTCATCCACTTGCCAAACTTGCCTTTTTTTCCCCTCCCTCTCCCTCTCTTTCACTCTCTCATTGCATCCCCCTTTCATCCCTCTTCACAGGACTAAGGGACATAGAGGGATCAAGCCATAGACTGGGGGGCTCGGGCAGTTGAAGAGTTTCATAGAGACATGAGAAATCCCTTGGAGTTGTTCATTTTGATTAGTGGCCCAAGAAATGACGTTTAATTAGACTGCATTAGCCTGCTAAGTGTATTGACAGCTGCATGAAAATAATTGCCTATCCTTTCACCATATGACCAACATTTGGGAGAACAGGACTGCTGTATTAATATGGGATATGTTGTATGGCTAAATTAGCTATTCTGTAATAATTGCCCATTTAATACAAATGAAATGAATATGAAAGGGCTGGAAAATTTTGAGTGCTTATTTTCATGTAAGGAATGATTTCTTTTTGCAGTACATGCAAAATAGAGACAAAATAAATTAGACTTTATATAGACATAAAGGCACATAATAATAGCAATATAAAACATATACAAAAATCCATCCTGAAATCACGCAAACACAGGCAGCTGGAAAATGTTCCAAAGTTTCTGCAAAAGAAAATGACATTATTACATTGAACAGGGCACATATAATAAGCAGATAATAAAAGGGCCTCGTAGAAAGATATTACTCAAAACAGCTACAAATGCACCACAGAATCACTGAGACATTGTGAAATAAGTTTTAGACCAAATTGTGAAATTTTATTTATTTTCTATTTATTTTAAAAAGGCATGATTGATAGGTACATGAAGGACATTATAAGGCAAAACAGTCCCCAAAGAAAGCTTAAACTGTTGCTAAGATAAATAGCTGCAAAGTCTTTGTGTACTATTTTGCCTTATATCACTCTGTGCTCTCTGATATGAACAGATATATATGTATATGTATGTTTTAGGCCAAAACATCATCTTAAAAGTGGCATAAAACAGTTTTTAGACATAGAGGAATATGATTGTTGTTATTTCATGCAATAACTTTTTGTGCTGCTTTCAGAGGTATTAAACACTTTGGATGTCTGGTTCCCATCACCAATACCAATTCGGACTCGGTGAGTTTCTCTAGGACAGAGCAATTCACAACAATCCACTCTGAATGGCTGCTTTCTTCCCAAACTGTTGATTAAGCAGAAATGCTGAAAAATCGCTGGAATTCCCGTTTGAAGAACCATTTCTGTAAATTCTAGAAGAACATTTTCCACGTTTACAGAACCGCATAATGTTAAGATTGTATATACAAAGGAACAATCAATGCACAAGATATGCAGAAATGGAGGGAACCCATTCTGATGCAAACACAAAGGAAATTAGGCGGCCTGAAAACGTCCCGTAATGTCTGGAAAAGAAAATCATGTTATTATATTGAACGTGACACATATAATAAGCAGAGGAAATAATTGCCTGCTCACCCATGTCTAAGCATGTGGGATCGGTGTCGCTTCATTAAAACCAGACCAGATCCCCTCATCAGATGAGGCTGAGCGCATGGATGGGCTTGACCTCTGGCCCTCTCTCCATGTGGGCTGACCGCGCCAGGGCCGGGGCGGACCTCACGCCTCCCTGGGTCTTGCTCAACCTGCTGACGGGGAGAGGAGGCGACTGTGGTCCGGGTGGGCTGAGCGTTCCGTGACCGGCGCTGAGCACCAGGTGGCCTGGCGGCGGGCAGGGGGCCTTTGATGGCGACCCTCGGTCATTCTGCTTGGACGCCTCTTGCCATTGATCTGGCCTGCCGCGGCAGGGAGGGGAGCCAGGTGCCCCTGGTGTGGCCAGGGATGAAGCGCAGGCTGGGGAAGCGGGGCCGGAGGACGCCTGACCTCTCCGAGCGGCCAGGCCAGTCTGCAGAAGCCAAGCTGGACCGCTCATAACATGGCAAGCAGACACGAGTGGACTGGTGGGCCAGCAGGGCCGCAGAGTTAACCTCGACTGCAGCCAGCGATGCTGCCTATGTTACACAATGCCATCATGTGCTGGGTTTGGTACACAAAAAAAGCGTTTTATGAGGTGATTTTAAAGGAGAACCACTTCTGGTTCTCTAAAGAACCCTTCAACTGATGGTTCTTCAAAGGGAACTTCCACCGATTTGTCAAAATGTCTACATAAATAAAAGATGTAAATACAGTCATTGAAATCATTTTGCTGTAAAATGGTGCATTGTAGAGAAGTGTACTGGAGTCTGAATTGTCGATAGGAGCCAGACGTCCAACGCTTAATGCTTCTAAACACTCGATCAAAGTGATTGAAGTGATTTTTTTATTTACTATCCAAAACCTGCATATGTCCCCTGATTTTTTGTAACATATTATTCGGTAGTATGTGTAGAGTAGTGGCAAAAGGCATTCTTAGGGAAGGTCCTCCATGTACCTTGCTATCATGAATATAAAAAAAATAGATAGATAGATAAATAAATAAAGACTGTTTTAGACCAATCTCAAACATGTCAAATATGTCATAAAACAATTTTTCAGGCATTGGGCAACATATTCATAACCATTTCACATGATAATCTTATGTGAGAGAGCTTTTAGAGTTGATAACTGGTATGGACGTCTGTTTCCTATCACCACCAATGTGGACAATTTTGACTTGCCACATTTTTCTAGAACTGAGCTTTTTACATCAAAAGACTCTGAATGTCTTTCCTTACACCTAACCATATAATTACTTAGGATGTTTGGAAAATCGGTGGAATTTTCCTTTAAAGAATCATTTAAGTAAAAATGACATGCAGGAAGAACCATTTCCAAATTTGAAGAACCACATAATGTAAAGCTTCACTGTGTTGATCTAAATGATGTGAAAATGAACATTACACCTGTACCATTCATGTATGTTCACATGGGAGAAAATCAGGAGCTGAGGTATTAGAACTGAGTGATAATTGACTGGACCTGCCGACAGGTCTGTGAATGTTTATCAAATAAAGCAGGTGGCTCTTACTGCACGCTCTGCATGCTCTTACGTCGCCCTGAAAATGTAATATAAACAAAGGCCAATCAAACCTTCATGAATAAATGTTGTAGAGTACAAATAACGCTGGCTTCTGCTGACAGCCAATGTCCTGTATAAGTGATGAGAAAAAGAACATTAAATAAAACAGACTCTTACAGCATGCTTTGATGTTGCCGCTGAATATAAAATATAAAGAAAGGGGGATCAAATATTCATAAATTATGCTAAACACACCTTTTACACTTCTCATATACACCTAAAGAGCAATGTTGCACACATTTTATTATTACAGTCACAAACAGCTTTTTTTTAATTCTATCTTCACAGCGTATTTATGATCTTGACGGCCAGAGGAGAACCTTCTAAATGCACTCCTATATCATTCTCGCATCTCCTGTTCACACTTTAACCACTTTAATACAACTTTAACCATTTAATACAGAGCAACAAACTGAGGGTCAAAGAGAGCTGTGCAAAAGTCAAAGACTACTCTTTTGTGCATTTCCAATCAAAATGGAATGGAAGAAATTTACACAACAGTCGCAACACTAAGTATAATGTCAAATCTATCAGTATTTAATTTGTCCACACTTCACCTTCTAGCACTGTACTGTCACTTTTTCTCTTCCGTCCATCCATTCTTAAAACCAACCGGTTACAAATGTGCCCTCTATTAAAAAGCTGTTCCCAAAGGTCTCACTTTCCAAAGAGACACTAACATTCACTCAAACACCAACCCAAATTCACCTGAGCCGCCAAATGTGCTTTTAACTTGGCTAAAGGACACATTTCTGATGAGATACATAATAATGAGTTCAAAATGTATTAAAAGATATAGAGAAACTGGGACCCCTAACAGCCATACAAGACCTGGTAGACTACCAAAACTGTCCGCATCAGATTAACAGCACTAAAAGTGTTCAGAAAACATCTATGCTTCTGTTCATTCTTTCACTGTGAGAAACTGAAAGCTATGCTTCTGAAAGGATGTGATAGCCGTCAAAAAGCTAATACTGAGAAAAAAACAACTTGCACTGGAATACAGAAACTGGGCATATGTGTTGTCATGGGCTGCTGTGTCTAAATTTACTGAGACTGGAATAACTTGGATCAAGAGAAGCAGAAATTGGAACCAACTACTAAGACTGAACTTGGGAGGTTGTAACAAAGATGGGCATAGTAAATACGCCATGTAGAGATCATGTTTAGTTTAAGAGGCATCTGTGTATTTTTTGTTAAACATGTTTTCTGTTTTTCTGTTACTGAACAACTTGTATTGTTTACTGCTTTGACTGGAAATTCAACAAATTAATGGTTGGTCTCTACTATTGCACAGTACTGTATGGACTCTGTAGACGTGTAACTACACATGTAATAATTTTCCAAGAATCAGCCTAAACTTTAACTACTGAGAAGGAAATTATTTGCTCCTTTAATAAAAAGCTCTGTTCTGCTGGTCACTGTAGGGAAGCCTTCTGGTTTTATTACAAGGTCCTAAAAATGTACAAAAACATGTACACACACACACACACACACACACACACACACACACACACACACACATACAAATACACACTCACACACAATAAGCAGGGTGTATAATCCTGCTGCTCCCCCTGCTGCTGGTGCCAGAACAAGGGGGTAAAGACAGAATCTGGAAAAAAGGAAGGCAGCACAGGATGTGTCTTATAGAATAAGCCTCCTTGGCCGTGGTACTTGTAGTTCTTCAGCTCCTTTTTCCTCCACCAGGTCTCTCTCTGCCATCATCTAGGTGTCTATATGCTCTCTAATCACAAGCCCACAAACAGACCCCTGAAGACCTGCTTTAGAGACCGGGCGAGAGAGGGGGGGTGGGGTGGAGGGGGGGTGGTAAAGAGAGAAGCAGCATCCGCAGAGTCAGAGGAAGCCGCCGAGTGTTATTATTAATAAAGCATTAAAAAAGTGAGCACTTCAAAGCCCACAGGAGTCATGCTATCACACATGAAAGTAACATACTATGGCTTAATGTCTCCTAAGGCGTGTTATGGTGACGTGGCTTTGATTTGAAATGCATTGTGTGGCGAATGGATTTGCTCGAATGGAGAGAGCAAATGCGGTGTGGGCACAGACCATAATTTACAACCTGACCTCACAAGCTCTTCAAAGCATCGGTGAGTGAGGATATTTGGTGCTTACTGATGGGGGGAAACACCACTACACAAACAGCACCTGGATGAGTTCCTCGGATACAGCGGTTGTTTGGCAGGCAGGAAGCTTAACTTCCAGAATAAAAAGGGCTCTAAGGATTGGCTATGATTTAAAAACAATAAAGTGGGGGCCATCTCTTTTCACCTGCTTCAATCTACAACTTACAAAACAGGGTTGTTTATCAAAAGCAACCAAACAATGAGAACTCAACAAACAATTTGAATGCTTCATTGGCTTTTAGCATGGTAAAATGGTTCTTCTCCATGATGGGGAGCCTTTCGCATACAATTCTTTGACCAACCTTTTAAAATTGGACTCATTCTACTGAGTATAAACCTAAACCTAAAAAAATGTTATGGTCTATTATTATTATTGGGAGATGGTGGTCCCAAACCCAAATCCTAGATTATTGTAATGTGAAGTTGAAGGATTTAGATTGATTGGGTTTCATTTATACCAAATCTAAATGAAAAGACTTGAAAATAATCTACCCAAACACAGAGAGTTGTCTGTAGGCGGAGTGTTATTTTACACACCTTGCACTTTAGAGCATCCTGTGACTGCATCCTTGATCCCATTGTTTCGAAGCGAATGTGCGCCATATTCTGAACAATCATTGTGTAACATTAAGAACGGTCACTATAAGAGCACATATTTTCTCCAATTAAGTAAACTGTTTAGTGTCTTTAGTGATTTTATGTGTATACAACTGCTCAAAGCCGTGTTCGGTAGTAATGTACTGGCTAGCATCTTTAAGTTAGGCTCAAAATTAGCTAAAATTATCATGACTGAAACAGTCACTACCAAACATCTGGTGAAATTCCAGGGGTTATGCCTGTGTTGGTAGTGACAAAATGGAATGTTCAATCAGTCTAAAGGCAGGCTGAGCTATATAGCGTACAACTAGTAGTAGTTTTGGCACTACATAGAATTCCTTTTGCTAAGACAGTAGGGATGCCATGATATCACTTTTTCTTTTCCAGTAACCACTTTTAAAACCTTGACCAGCAATAATTGGATCTTTTATTCTGTAAAAATTACAAAGCTATATAATGCTGTTTTTAATTGTAGCATCTCAGTTAAGATAACCATTGTCTATGCGCAAAAACTTGAAGAAATAGCCAATAACATGACTTATACAAACGACTTATCCTTTCATATGCAAACAAAGAGAAAAAACAACAAGAAATACTGAAGGTAAAATAGTAAAGATAAAGAAATACAACACAATACCTAGCCTACCCACCTATTCGTTGTTCTTTTAATGCTATGCTACACGCAGCTACTCTTATCATGTTTATCTATTCATCTACTACAAGTTAAGTAATTCTGTGATATTTTAGTCTGCATTTGTTATAAAATTTGTTTGCATTAATCTAATGAGGCATATTTTGAAGTTTTGTTAACTGTGTTGTTTAGAGGTGAGTGGAGTAAAGGTTTTGGTAGCTTCAGGAAAATAATGACATTTACAAAAGCTACTTGAGTAGAAGCACAAAGCAAAAGGCTAAAAAACTACTTAAGTACTCAGATGCCTACAGAGTTGTATGCAAATGTTTGTCAATTCCATCGCTTGTTGATTTTCTAAATGAGAATAAATAAACAAATACTCCACAGAGAACACACTTTTAATGATCACTTACAGTTTATTTGCTGCATTTAACAAAATGGAGCAACAGATAAAATACTGCCCACGCAAAAGTTATAGTTCTTGAATATGTTAAAGTCAGCAGATCATTGAAAACTGCACTTAGGGGTGTTCACTGTATGTACTGAGGTTACACAGTTTGGCAGTAAGCTAACCCCTTTAACAACGTGATGGAGACAGATATGTTGCTCTTCTGTAGCTCCAGGGTTTATTCTTGAAAATGTGGTGAAACTATAAACAAATACAAAAGCCTAATGTAAAGACCTCCTTAGAGCATAATAAAAGTCCTAGGACATGAAGTGCATTAACTCTGTCTCACATAAACATATCCTTTCCAGTCATGAATCTTAACAAAAACAAAGCTACGTATCTAAACAATGTTGTAGTAGGAATACTGCACACAGACATCTGATATATTTTTGCTTTGTTGTCTAGTTATCTAGATCTAACAGTAAAGTAATATGAATTAGAAATAATGATAAATTAACAATAAACATTTGAATAATGAAGTGGACGAACAGCTGCTGCTTCCTGTAGACAACAAACTGACGACTTTTTAAAAAATAATCACAAATCTCTTCTAAACAGAGACCTTAGTTACTGTGGCTTGATGATTCTATTGAGAGATCTATTCTGAAATAACTGAAATTGAACATTAAAAACAGACTAAACGTAATATGACGGGGTGCTCAGACTTTTGCATATGATTGCAAAACTGCAATACAACTTTTTAGTACATCCACCACCTATCAGCAAAGGAACTAAAGTTCGCTAGGTGCTATTCTGCCTTTGTTGGGCTCCTCTAGGGCTAAAATAAAAAGCTAAAAGTCAGAGGTGACTGATCACCAAGCGGTGCAGATACTGGTCCTAACAGAACAAGAACATTGAACATACAAAGAAATCACTACCTCAATTCTAATGACTGAAATACTGTTGAGGTTGGAACAAACCTGTATATCTCCATTTTTGAACATCCTTTGAAAGTGCCTGTTGCCTTTCACATTGTGTGTAAATTTCATTGAAATTGCATTGAGAAAAAATCCGGCTACAATAAGTACATTTGGTTTGTCTCCTGTAAAGTTACTATGTTGGAGATACAAGGTTTTGTTCCGACAGCAGTGATATGTAATTAAATAAAGGAAAATAATCACAGAAGTACATATACATTTTGGTTTTTACTTGACTACAAGTACCTAATATGTATCTTGACTACATGTACTTAATAATAATGTATTAAGTTATTACCATCTCCGCTATTATTGTGTATAATGTTCATATAACGGCTCATAAAACAGTTTTTATTCTAAAATATGTCTAAAAAGAGCTCCAAGCAATCGATGTTAGCAGGCAATACAAATGCTAAAATGCTAATAACTAACAGAAAGACAAACTGAAACTGCACCACAAACCGCCTGAAACAGTGCACCACAAACTGCCTGAAACAGTGCACCACAAACCGCCTGAAACAGTGCACCACAAACTGCCTGAAACAGTGCACCACAAACCGCCTGAAGCAGTGCACCACAAACTGCCTGAAACAGTGCACCACAAACTTCCTGAAATAGTGCACCACAACCCGCCTGAAACAGTGCACCACAAACTGCCTGAGACACTGCACCACAAACTTCCTGAAATAGTGCATCACAAACCGCCTCAGACACTGCACCACAAACTGCCTGAGACACTGCACCACAAACTGCCTGAGACACTTCACCACAAACTGGCTGAAACAGTGCACCACAAACTGGCTGAAACAGTGCACCACAAACTGCCTGAAACAGTGCACCACAAACTTCCTGAAACAGTGCACCACAAACTTCCTGAAACAGTGCACCACAAACCGCCTGAAGCAGTGCACCACAAACCGCCTGAAACACTGCATCCCAAACCGCCTGAAACAGTGCACCACAAACTGCCTGAAACACTGCATCACAAACTGCCTGAAACACTGCATCACAAACTGCCTAACACTGCTCCACAAACTGCCTAACACTGCTCCACAAACTGCCTAAAACAGTGCACCACAAACCACCTGAAACAGTGCACCATAAACTGCCTAAAGCAGTGCACCACAAACTGCCTAAAGCAGTGCACCACAAACTGCCTGAAACAGTGCACCACAAACTGCCTAACACTGCTCCACAATCTGCCTAAAACACTGCACCACAAACTGCCTGAAACACTGCACCACAAACTGCCTAACACTGCTCCACAATCTGCCTAAAACACTGCTCCACAAACTGCCTAAAGCAGTGCACCACGAACCGGCTGAAACACTGCACCACGAACCGCCTGAAACACTGCATCCCAAACCGCCTGAAACAGTGCATCACAAACCTGAAACAGTGCACCACAAACTGCCTGAAACAGTGCATCACAAACCTGAAACAGTGCACCACAATCTGCCTGAAACAGTGCACCACAAACAGTGCACCACAAACTTCCTGAAACAGTGCACCACAAACTGCCTGAAACACTGCACCACAAACTGCCTGAAACACTGCACCACAAACCGCCTGAAACACTGCATCACGAACCGCCTGAAACAGTGCACCACAAACTGCCTGAAACAGTGCACCACAAACAGTGCACCACAAACCGCCTGAAACAGTGCACCACAAACTGGCTGAAACAGTGCACCACAAACTGGCTGAAACAGTGCACCACAAACTGCCTGAAACACTGCATCACAAACTGCCTAACACTGCTCCACAAACTGCCTAAAACACTGCACCACAAACTGCCTGAAACAGTGCACCATAAACTGCCTAAAGCAGTGCACCACAAACTGCCTGAAACAGTGCACCATAAACTGCCTAAAGCAGTGCACCACAAAGTGCCTGAAACAGTGCATCACAAACTGCCTAAAACACTGCTCCACAATCTGCCTAAAACACTGCTCCAAAAACTGCCTAAAGCAGTGCACCACGAACCGCCTGAAACACTGCATCCCAAACCGCCTGACACAGTGCACCACAAACTGCCTGAAACAGTGCACCACGAACCGCCTGAAACACTGCATCCCAAACTGCCTAAAGCAGTGCACCACGAACCGCCTGAAACACTGCATCATAAACCGCCTGAAACAGTGCACCACAAACTTCCTGAAACAGTGCACCACAAACTGCCTGAAACAGTGCATCACAAACTGCCTGAAACAGTGCATCACAAACTGCCTGAAACAGTGCACCACAAACTGCCTGAAACAGTGCTCCATGAACTGCCTGAAACACTGCATCCCAAACTGCCTGAAACACTGCATCCCAAACCGCCTGAAACACTGCACCACAAACTGCCTGAAACACTGCACCACAAACCGCCTAAAACAGTGCACCACAAACTGCCTGAAACACTGCACCACAAACCGCCTAAAACAGTGCACCACAAACTGCCTGAAACAGTGCACCACGAACCACCTGAAACACTGCATCACAAACCGCCTGAAACAGTGCACCACAAACTTCCTGAAACCGTGCACCACAAACTGCCTGAAACACTGCACCACAAACTGCCTGAAACACTGCACCACAAACTGCCTGAAACAGTGCACCACAAACTGCCTGAAACAGTGCACCACAACTTCCTGAAACACTGCACCACAAACTTCCTGAAACACTGCACCACAAACTTCCTGAAACACTGCATCACAAATTGTATGAGATCTGTATTGAGAACCAATAAGTAGCCTGCCTGAGCTTCGGCAGTAGCAGATCAACTCGAAGTCTCTGCTGCACTGGAGGCAGCTCTGACAGAGGATGTCTTAATCACTGAGGATAATCAGGCTTAGTTAGCTCCAGAATTATGGGCAGAATTTTTCCACGATAAGCAAATGAGGCTGCTGAAAGGCAGTGGTAGGGGGCTGGAGCAGGGGGCTGCTGTGAATTCTGGCCTGGCCTACGCTGCACAGAGAAAGGTCATTGTTCCAACAGGACGCAACAGCGTAGCACTCACCTTGCGGCTTGGATGCAAGATGTTTACAGACGGATTGGGGGAGGGAATTTCGTCTCACTTAGCTTCCACGAGGCAAATGACACCCTTGGTGGTTCAAAAAATGTTGGGGTCCCTGAACAGATTTCACAGTTTTATAAATAAAACGTGTGGCACAGACACAAAGATGAGCATAATAAAGCCCACTTTGAACCCGAAAGAGAGAATTGACGAACGCCACCCCACCCCCACGCCTTCTGTAGCATAATTGTTTTTAGAAATGTCACATACAGTCACTCTATATGCGAAGCTACTGAATCATGAATCTACAGTACGTACAAAATTTTGACCTTGTGCTAAGTCACAATGTGGAAAATAAGTAACAGATGGGAAACGGTTAGTAATCAGTCAGTATCCAATAAAGTCAGTACTGTGCAATGTTTGGGGGTCTTCATGTTAGACGCCATGACATTCAAGGTCAAAGCTGAGTGGAAACATCAGCACTGCAGCAGATTCTACCATTATGATTATGGTAAATAGTCTAAGTCCATTTTGGCACCAAAAGAAATAAAATCAACTTAGAAACCAGAACTGCAACAGCACTCTTGTAATATTTACAGTGTACGGTTTGCTAGCTAAAGCAGCCAAGTGTGTATACAGTCATATAAATAGTAATCAGTGATATAAAGAGTCATATTTTTTGTATGAATTCAGTCAACAACAAAATGGAACAATGCTGAAGCATTCTAAAACAGCAGCATTAGCAGAAGCTAATGCCCCGTGCTGAACAATGCTTCCTTACAGATGCATGTAAGCAAGACAATGCTGTAGACAGAAATATTGTTTACACAGAATTACACCAAAACAATGAGCAAAAGCTTCACTTAAATCATTTCCCATGCAGGGAACCTATTACAATTGTTTTGCATGTAAATTCATTTCCAGATTGGGATAAGACTCCATAGCCCACAGATATTGTTCTTGCTATCCCCTCTTGTGTTTATGCATATAGTCGAAGTGGGCTATTTATACTGCTCAGCACAGGGCCTACTAGCAAGGCATGATTGTATTTTTTTTCTCCTCTGAGCATTAACTTCAAAAAATGTCTTCAATGCACATTTCACTTTATGCAGAAATTCCAAAAAGGACGGCTCTGTGGGTGTCCCATGACCCTGAAAATCCACTGCAGCTCCACTATTTGTCTAGCAAGCTGCGGGCGTCCCAAGTTTCTTAGGAGATAAGTAGTTCTGGCTCTATCGAAGAACACAAAGCTTAACGTGCTAGGGTGAAGTGAAGGAAAAAAAAAGAAAGAAAGAAAGAAAGAAAGAAAGGGTCCAACAGAGAGCAATCTATAGCAAGAACATGAGAATGAATTATTGGAGCACCACCACGGACACCAAAATCTACAGTAATGCATCATAAAATAATAAGTGCCTGCGAGGATCTGTGAGGCCATGCCACATCTTTTATTTCCCTCTCTGTATTTTTCTGAAACCAAAATATGCTTCTGCAGGTCTGTGCTGTAAAACATAATGTGCAGTTTTAGCAAAAGCACTGTAATGACTTAATGAAGCATTGGCTATGGGTGATTAACAGGGGTGTTGGAAGGTTTTTTTATTTTGGGCCAGATGAAGATTGGGGTGTTTTGGTGAGCTTTTGGGGAAAGGGAGGGGGGGCTAAAAGGAGACTGAATGAAAGGAAAATGTCAGTAGTGCCCACTCAGCTATTTTCCCAGTCAAGATCAAAGACGCCGATGGACTGGCCGCACCGCGGGAAACTTGAAATGTTCCCTGCCTTTGTTTGCTGTTGCTAGGAGACTTACAGCCGGCAGAAAGTGTTTTCAGTAAGCTACAAGATCAAAAACATTTCAAATATAAATTTTGAAGACTGCCATGTTTGAGACCTAGTCTTGCAATTTACTGAGGATCTACAGAGGAAGCACAAAGGATAATGATCTTTCTATATCCTGATGCTGGTCATGGGTCGGAATGAGGATTTATCGATTTTCTTCTCTTTTTATTCTCTTAGCAAGAAAGGTAGATTATATACCAGCCCAGCTGATTAGAGGAGGGCCTATTTTCTCTGAACGTTGTGGCTGTAAGAGGAGGCCCACAACAAAATGGCGACAGTGGAAAGAGTGGTTTCTCTTATTCTGTATCACACAAACATATACAGAGAGAGAGACAGAGAGAGACAGAGAGAGAGATGAATCATTTGATCATATATATTTTCTTCAATTAAGCAACAATTCAATGGTGAGCTCTAAGTGTGGGTCACTGGGAGCTCATTAGCCATTATTAGTCTAACACTCCAATAAATGTCAGAATGTGCTGAGCAAGAGCTGCTGGTAATGGGCCCTGGGTATTATCAAGACTGCTCATTTAAGCCTGCGTGTCACGTTAGATAAAGGCCAGTGTGGACTGCTGGGCTGCCATCACCAACTATACGTGTGCATGTTTTTCACACATTGCTGAAAAGCATGCTTTTGGGCAGGCGAGGCTCCACACCGACTCGATAGAACTGTGCGGCGCTTAGCTCAGACACGTTTAAGAGACCAGGATGGCTCGTGAAGAATAAATAGCCTAAGTAAGCGCAGGCTTTTTTAATCCGCGCAATTACTTAACGTGGTTTTCAACCACTTAACCTGAATACGTGACCTTACAAAGTCCAGACTTTCTCTTCGCGTCCCTAGCTAGATCTCGTCCTTCAGTGACGTCCTAAACTGAGCACCAATCGTGTTGCGAGCCTGAGGTCACACCCACGCGCTCCTGCACGTTCTGATTGGCTGCTGTGGAAGGCCGCAGTCAAAAGGGCGGAGGTTAGCGCACAACATGCTAATACCAAATCAATTAGTGCGGAGTGCGGTGGAGGAGCCAGGCCTACTCCCTACTCAGACCGTCTCCCTGATACTGTTGTGGGCTGAACAGGCTCGGTTGGTACATTAAGGTGGTGGGGATCGCTGTTTTTCCTCAATGGAACAAATAAACATGGCGAGTCCAACCGTGAGTGACCTTCGTGTCTGGAGCGATTAAGATTAGAACCGTGCAGCGTCTGCCTCTTGTTTTGAGGAGGCAGAGCCAACTGGCACAGAGTGGGTGTGCGCACTCTCTCCCTCTCTCTCGTTCTCCCTCTCTCTCCCTCTCTCCGTCTGCCGAGTGGCCACCGCATGGCGTGTGCAAAGATGACAAAAATACTCACACGCCAAGAGATTTCCGTGCCGGCCAGGCAAACATCACGCGACTGATAGAGAGCGAGAGACTAAGAGTAAGGAAGAGAGAGAAGTAGCACGGCTGGACACACCGTTACTTTACAGTGTCATCCATGACGGAAGTTTTATTTTAGTTAAGTCACTATCGGTTTAGCATAATATCAGTCTGTCCATCTAATCTGTCCATGTAATCATCTAGCTTTTTTATGTTTTTTTTTTTTTATTTATTTACAAAACCAATGCCATATTTGGTAGTTTGGTTTATCTATCTATATCAACAGTGTAAGGACAAAGGAACAGACAGACAGACATATACTCAATCATTCATTCATTTACACTTCCAACAACCTAACGTCTGTAAATCAATTAACATTATCTATCTACCTACCTACCTAATCTAACCTACACTGTCTGACATCTATTCAAATAAATAAATTAAATAGATAGATAGATAAATAGATAGATGATAATATTTGTTCATTTATACTTACAACAGCTTGTCTATATCAATTAGCTTTATCTCTAAAATGATAGATAGATAGATAGATAGATAGATAGATAGATAGATAGATAGATAGATAGATAGATAGATATACATGCAAGGTAATAGCTAATAGCCCTTTAGCCAATGGTGCTGCTGTGCATAGGGCCTGATGTGCTGTTATGAAGTGGGCCTGATGGGCTGTTTCTAGACTTTGTCCTATCCAGTAGTGTGAGTGATGGGCAGTGAAGTGTCCGAGAGCTGAGGGAGGCAGAGGCCGCGCTCCGGTTGTTTACTCCATTTCAACAGCATCACGAGCTCTTTTCACCCGGCGAGTTATTGCACGCACACACGCGCGCGCGGTGCGGATGTATCCTCCCAAGAGTGACATCATCTGCCCACACTTTTACTAGAGCGGTTCACACAGCGCACCGCAAACCGCGTGCCAATCACTGACAAACCCAGAGGAGCAGAACAGTGTAGGAACAGAATCAGAGAACCAGACATGAGTATAACAAATACAGTGATGAATAAAGTCTAAATATAAATGTGTATCTATGCTTGGAATTTAGGAATGTGATAAATCGGTCTGTGAATATCGGAGGCGGAAATCTTGTGCTGGAAAACAATCATCAGTTAGAACAGAACAGACTATGAGCGCTTCTGACATCAGATGTGTAATCGTGTAACTCACGCTTCCGGAAGTTGGTGTGATTTAAGGCACTAGTCCCGCCACTGCAGGCCTGTTTACATCTGCGCAGCGAAAACAAACTCTCTCCAACTTTAATGCGAAATCTAAAGTCTGGCCTGCAGAGCTCAGAACAACACTCTCAGGCCTGTTTCTCAGTTAAACCCCCTCTTCACCCAGAGCTGTAATGCTGCACTTTCTCCGCCCGTGACTGCTTTCTGAACTCTTCCCCGTGGTGACTATAAAATGCTTGGCTTCTTCTCAGCTCCGTGAAGGTTCAGGCGTTTCTAAGGTTGCGAGGAGAAAGGTAGTTGAGGAGAGGAAGATTTAGTAATGGTGATTAAGAGATGGATTCTTGACTGCAGGTCACAGAGGACAGAGTTACACGCTTCACACGCAGACAGTCCCAGTAAAGCCGGACTTTATGAACTTATTAAACAGAAGATAAAAAGATCTGATGCCTTTTCACACAAGCCTAAAGATAACACTGAAGTTTAACTGCATAAACTCACTCAGCACAGAGCTGATAGCAATGTTTCATGCTTCACTCTGAGCGCAGACTTTTAAACCTAGTAATACACTAATTTACTGTTTTGTATGGCCGCTTCGATTTTTAAACAAGTCTGTTCATTTTTAACGTAGGATTGAAACTAAATTGTCATATTGATGTTTCAGTTTACCCTTTAAAGTTTTATTTTTTGTTAGAATTTTTGTTCATTTATTTATTTATTTATTTTTCGCCATTTACGTTTTATTATACTGTTTTACTTAATAAAAATAACAATTATTTAATTATGTAAATTATTTTTAATCCAGTTGCTCGCTTTATATTATTATTTTTATTTTGTTTCCATGTTTTAATGTTTATCATCAGCATCCGATTTATTCGATTTAGAAGGTTTTTGTTTCTACTGAATATATGTATTAATTTTCAAATATTTATGTTTAGAGCTTTTATATTTTAAATTTTAATTTTTAGTTATTTTTTTTTAGTTATTTCTATTTAATTATTTACTTATAAATGTAGATTTTCGAGTTGTATGTAAACATTCGTATTTATTTGGAATTTAAGTTGTTTTTATATATTTGAATTTATAGCTTTCATTTTACTTTTATAGCTTTATACTAGTTTTATTTAGATTCATTTTACGTATTTAATTATTTTCATGCAGATTTTCGAGTCATTTTCATTTTTTATTTCTTTCCTATATATATATATATATNGTAAGCGTACGGATGACTGGAGAGGTGAGATTGATCAAGAACAGAATGCTTTTTCCCGGTGCACAGACTCGTGGGTTGTATCTAACAAGTGCAGATGTTTTAGCTGAGCTGTGGTCGTGTCAGGTCGACTACAGGATGAAAGAAATAATTCAGCAAAAAAATCTAATTAACACACTTTCTCCCTGTTTAATCAGCCAACACATATCTGGTGTCCAAGCTTTGCTTCAGTGGTCTGCCTTAAAACAGTTAGTACTAAAAATAAACCAAAGTACAGAAACATATCATGGCCATCTGATTTAGGTCTACAAAACAGACCACTCTAAAACTGTAATTTCCTTTTTGGCAAACTATTCTTTCAAAAGGCATATATATATATATATATATATATATATATATATATATATATATATATATCTGTAAATGTATTTATTTATTTAACTTCTCTATATCTGGATGTTCTGGTTAAAGGTTTTAGAGGGTTGTATTTGTTTGTTTGTTTCTATTGAATCATTAAAAGTTCACTGATCTAGTGGGCGATGGGTGAAGTCTACTATCAGTGACTGAATCAGTTTGGCTGTTGGATCGTTTCATCTCCATGTGAACTATAAATAACTGTAGCTACCCCGCTTTCTGGAGCTGGTGCGCCACCACTGGAGAGCAGAATTTTGTCAGGACGCGACGCTCAATCTGCTGCTCTCAGGAGCTTCGCGTTTCAGCCATGCTGTCTCACTCCCGCCCGGGGTGGAAAAGCTTCGGTGGGAGACGGGGTCTCTTTCTCCCTATAGAGCCGCATTAAGAGGCGTAAAGCTGTGTGGACACAGGGGCGGCGGTGACGTCACCGAACCCCGAGTCACCCGCCGTGTGGACGGCGTCTCCAACCAAACACTTAACCCTTCAGAAAGAAAGAGAGGGGTTTCGGCCCGCGGCGTGGGTGGACAGGGCGTGAAACCGACTATCATCATCAGTTCTGAAGGAGAGAAAGAAAACATATATTCCCCAAAAAGAGAGGCTCATTCCGATTCAGCTGCGTTGTTGGGACAACGGGAACCATCCCTCAGATGATTAGTTCCACTTCAGAAGAATTTACTTTCCGCCGGAGAGAAACGTCCCCCTTTGTGTCCCTACACACAGCTCCAGCAGCAGAACACAGGAGGCGTACGTTTAGCCACTCTGTTTATTTTTGGCCTTCTCTTCACTCCGCAATTGTATTAAATAAACAGAGGAGTGGCAGCTCATCAACGAGTAGCTGGAGAAGTCTGAGAAGGTGAGAGGAGAAGCCTAAACCCAGACTCACACAAGTAAAAGTGTCCCAACTTCAGCAAAACAATGGCGCGAGTAAAAGTGACTTTCCTGAAGTATAACAGTAGCAGGAACCCAGTAACTCCTAGACCTGCAGTCAGCAAATTCAGCATCTATCAACACCATCTGATCTTCTCTGTTCTAAAGCTCACTCTCTGTCTGTAAACATTCACAAAGCAGTACAGATACATACAGAATTTAACCCCCGGATGTGAGAGAGGAACTGCACTGCTGTTCTCACAATTCCTGCATAAAAGCTTAATTTAAAGTTGACTGATGTTCACAGTGATGGTGATAGGAACCAGACATCCAAAGCATTTAAAGAGGAACTCCACCGATGTTTCTTAATTTCTGCCTGATTAAGAGGTTAACGGATCAACAAAGTAATTCACAGAAGTTTGGCATGAACTGCTCCGTACTACAGAAACCTACCAAGTCAGAAGTGATGCACTGCACTGGTGGTAAAAGAGAACCAGATGTCCACCTCCTTCACAGAAAGTTATTACATTAAATACTTAGAAAAATGTGCCTGATGTCTCAGACACACTTTACAGTAGTTGTGTGGCAAAGCTTTGTTTTTGTTTTTCATGTTGGCCAATTATTTTACCACATCCAGCGTTACATATATAACCTCAGATGACACATGTAGGTTCACTAGTGATTTTGGACAGTAAATCAAAAGGCTTTATCTCCACATTGATGACATTGGGACTACCACTGTAAAGAAACTCTGTGTTATAAGCTTCTCCACAAATTAATTAGTTGATGACTGAATTATGGAGATTTGTCCATCAATAGCTGGTGGAGTTCCAGTTTGAAGCCCCTACAAGCTACCTCAAGGTTGACTAGTATATGCTGGATGCAGTATGTCTCAATTATCCCAACCATCCCCAAAGAAAACTTTACCACTACTTTCGCATCACAAATGAACATCACAAATGAAATCTCACATGAAGACATGTGTAGGTTCTGTGGTCATTTCAGATAGCAGATAAAATGGCTATATTCACAGTGTAGATGTTTCAATCAGCACCACAGTAAAGAACTCTTGCTAAGTTTCTCTATGCTGCATCTTCTGACATCAAACAAATCTGAATGACTTCATGTTTAAGTTTGAGCTACTGAATTATGCAGGTTTCAGAAAAATGAGTGAAATTCCTCTTTAAAGACGAAAACGAAACCCTTGAGTTCAAGTAAATGTTTTAGTAATTGAAAATACTCAGAAGTTTGCACACTTTCATATGGGGTGGGAACTATATAAAAAATGTTATACACAAAACCTCATATCAAAACTGTACAGAAAAACACTGTACTTTCCATCTGCCTCATTGGAACCAAACCTTTCTCCAAGCAGTTTTTGGCCATTTCATGAGGAAAAAATATATAGAAAAACACACACACACACACACACACACACACACACACACACACACACACACACACACACACATATATATAGTGGTACTCTATCTGTAGGGATCTGACCTTGGCAATCTTGAACACAACCAGCAGAAAATCTTAAATTTAAGCATCTCATAACGTCAGTGACCTAACAGCTGATTACAGGACAGTGACCTCAGTAAGTCCTCTCACAGACTGTTCCACCTTACTTCCAGCCAAATAAAATACAGTGACACTCTTCATTTCCCAATGACCCATATTAATGTGCTCTTTGCTCAGTGAGAAACAGGTTTGACTGTTCAGCCACAGGAGCGCAGAACTCCTTAAGCGCCGTTTACAACCAAAAGACATATAAATAAACTTGGCACTGCTGTCAATTAACTTGGATTTGTTGCTCTTTTTAGGGAACAGAGGGTCATGCATATAAACATACGGAAATCTGGGACATCTGGCGCGATTTTACACTGATTGGAACATTTCTGAACGGAGAGGTTTCCACTAAAAACTGCAGGCGTTCAGACACCAACATGATATTTGTTGTGTATGACTGTGTACTAACAGCAGGTATAGTGAACAAGCCTGAACATCATATCCAGAAGAAAAGTCAAAGATCACCTTCCGTTAATTTAAGTTCCAGTCACAATGGCCATTAAGTACAAGTTATTCATCTTTCCGGAGATAAAACATAAAATCCACTTGCAGAGAGAAGGGGAAGCCAGAGAGAAATAAATAAATAAAAGACTGGAGTTTACAAAATGCAGTTCAAAAAAAATCATAACCTTCCAACCTGATTAGGCCAACTCACCATCACATAAACAGTACTTAAAGCTTTCATCATCATTATCGAGATAGGAGAAACTCGAGCTCCACTTATGCTGCAGATCGGAAAAATTTACAGGTGCTTCTGTCCATCCTTCCACTTTAAGAAGACAACTTAACACTGTGGGTCTGAAAGGATGTGTTAGCATCAAAAAGCCCTTAAGGAGAAATGAGGAAAAAATATCTTTATGTTATAATAATGGTGGTCGAATTATAATTCGACCACCAACGCTGGACATAGAGTCCAATGTTTTTGGAAGTCTTACCAAACACTGCAAAAATACAAATACAATGTACGGTAAATAGAAATCATTACTACAAATTAGGCAAAGAAGCTGCTGGTGTTCTCAGAACAATGGACCGGGAAAGCCAAATGCACAGTCAACTTCTAAGATTGAACTTTGGAGTGATGGAAAAATATCCCTGCAGATTTCCTTCAAAAACCTGAAAACAACTTTCCTGAAAAGAATGTAAGCTGCAATAGAGGCAAAGGGTGAGCACACAGTGTACTAGAATAATTGATATTATATTTAGTTGTTGTTTCATTATATATTCTCATAATGCTGAATTATACAGAAAATTAAGTTAATTTTTGCTCACACTTGATTTGTTGCTGTTTGATGGCAGCGCCCAAAACTTAGAAAGGGTTCTAGGGGTTCACACAATGCTATAGAAGAACCACTTGTATGGTTAAGGTCCACCACCATTATAACATAAAGATAATCTCAAAAAAAGGCCACAGCACACCTTTACTGAGGACATAACATTTACACTGATCATTGTGAGAGATGCATGTAAATAAAGCACATTGACCTCCCACACTGTCTGTACCATATCAGCACAGTTAGTCTGAAATCTCCACCATCCACCAACGCAGTCAGGCTATACAAATCAGTCAACTATACAACGCAAGCGGTGTCTTCATGCAAGCTTCAGGCAGGCTCCACAAGCTTTATACTGGTGTTTTTAATCAACACATGGTCTTTACACTGCCCCAGTCCCTGACTAGTTCCCAGCAATGTACCAGACCTAAAAATCTACTGCAGTTATTTCCATCGCTTGGAAGTGTGCAACAAGAAACCCAAAGATCAAAAGACAGTGACATGCATCGAAATAAATACAATTATAGTTGCAAGTGCAAGGAAGGGAAATCAAAGTGTTTTAAAAGCACACTATTTTCTTCTCTCCTTATTATAGGAGGAAGGGTTGACTAGTGGAAGTGGAAACATTCTTGACTGAAGTGCAACTAATTGCTTCTTTCATCTACCCAATTAAAGCCTGAAATTTAATCCAAGAAGTTTATTTCTTATTTTGATAGCTCACGTGCTTTTGCTCTTTAATCAGACCCCCCCCCCAAAAAAAGTGAAGCTTTCTTATTAATTCTAACCTGAAGGTTGCTATTTGGGTTATTGATTGTGATCAACTTCACAAGGTATAGGCCCCCTCTTGAGTAGCTTAGGGGACTAAACGATGTGTAAAAGAAGCTGAAGATGTTGAAAGCAAAGCTAAAAGCTAAAAGTTCTCCCTCTGCTGGAGGCAGGCTATGTGCAAAGGAAGTGAAATCGCAAATGGCGCTTGCAATCAATGAAATATTGATGTGTGTAAGAGACCTTAAAAAGACAATGCTAGATGTGTGACTGCACACTGGCAGCTATCGTGGGTCGGCTGCTGCAACAGCAGCTAACTGCTGAAGAGGCAGGCACAGTCAGCACTCAGGAGTGATGAAATAACCCAGTTCCATGAGGTAATCGCAAATAATTTAAAAAAGCCTCACTCAGGCTCAAATGAGATGCTAATGTTTACATTTGGGGAATACGGGATCGCACAGCCCACTTCAGCCGCTGCTAAAAGAGGAGCATACCTCAACTGCAACTAATAATAGAGCCTCCTACTGTATTCCTTAGGCAGGCACTGAAATATGATGTTGTGTCTCAGATCCAAAATATAGGTCAATGGGAAATCTAAAAAAGAGAGAGGGAACAAAACCGGAATAAAAAAAAAGAAAACAAAGTAAAATATGCAGTGCTGACTAAAGATCTAAGGAATCCAGTTGCTATTAAGGAAATTATTTGGGGAGAATAACGGCACACAAGATTAATTAACATAGTTGGTTTTAACTGATTGAAAGGAAATATGTCCGTACTGAAGCAGGCCTAATTATATCCAACCCTTACTTGTCTTATTAGGCTTTGTAAACAAAAGTGCCAGTGACTTGAAAAATGTTCAAAGGCAATGTGAAAAGCAGCAATTAATTTATCACCATAGTTGGTCGAAAAGCTTTGTTCTTAAAATGATTGGTTATTTAATGTGGAAAGACCACCAGGACATGTTCGTTCAGGTCCAACACGCCTTTGAACATAAACATGTGATGCGCTAAGGATAATAGTTCAAGTGAATGTGAATATGCTTTTCACCACAGCTCAACAGGATATTTAATACTGCCAGAGAGCTGTAATTAGCAGGAAATCACAGTGCTAAAAATCAGAAGACAAAACCACAGCCAAACACCTGATCCGAATACGCACGGAGTAGATTCCCATGGCCAAGTGCACTGACATGCGTACAGAATGCCTGTTCACCTAAAACCCTCCTTCATTTCATCCGGGCTCCTCCCTCGAGGAACCTCTTCCACCAATCTGGACGAGAGACTGCAGCGACCTGATATCTGTCAAGCCAAAGGGGATTTTAGCAGCACCACTTCACGGCATAAATTTTCATGAGGCATGACTTTCTTTTTTCTTTCATTTTTTTTCTTCCCTTCCTTTAGCAGATTGAAAAATTTGAGCCCCTCTCAGTTATACGGTGCAATTGCATAACTCTGTCACTTACGTAATGGCGAAAATATCATGTGTCACATTCTCAGCCGCGGTAATGCAGGTTTATGGTAATGCAGGAGATAGATGGGCTGAGCCAGGGATGGAGGCACTAATTACTTCAGCTCTATTCCCCTCTAATAATGGGCTAAAGGAATTTCCAGGAAATACACTCTGTTCTTTCATGTGCATGGATTTTTGTTCCAGCGCTTAATCAATACATCTAAAACAGGGATTTCTTTCCAGCGTGCTGAATTATTATGACTTTGTCTCTTTCTCAGCCTGTTTCAAAGTTGTTGGCTCTAGTTATAATGACCTTTATATATGCAGAGATGTCACCGCTGACAGCTATCGAAGGGTGTGCACGAGGGGCACCTGGAGTACACTAATAGAAACTGAAAAAGTCAGTCAAAAAGTCATTTGGAGAGGCTCACCATGTGATAAAAGTCACCATTTGACAAAGAATTAGGACAGATATTTAAGGAAAGGGTAGGGACTTAACTTCAAATAGTGTTGCTTTCCAAAGGGATATTTATCTCATCGATTGATGGAGGGATAAAGGTAACATCTATTGATTTGTCTTCCTATCCTAGAGCCTGCTACCTGAGCTCCCTTGAGTTTGAACACAAACTGAAAACACTGCAATAGTCAAGGTTGGATTGTCTTCCCCACTGGACCAAAGAGGTATGATTATAGGACATATAAACTTTCTTTAAAACACATTCTGCTAACAATTTACTACAGGCAATCTTGATAATGCTGCATGAAACCTATGTGAGCAACTGACAGACTTGCATAAGCTTTTATAAACGCTTATTCCAGTAGGTGATAGTTGGTCACTGAAGCCGGCACAATATCTGCGTAAGGTTATATGGACATATTTTGACATAGGATTATGTCATGGCCCTTAAACTGGCATAGTACATTGCAACAACTGACTTCGTAGCTCAGCGTACACTCCTTTAGTAGCACAGTGCTGGTGAGGTAACATCAGCTTACATATTAGAAACAGTAAAATGAAACTAGCAGCAACATTTGCTATGATTTTTAGGGGCGTAATGATGCTTGATTTTTAATGTTGGGTTAATGATTCGGTGTATATCATATTATAATTTGGACTAAATTTGATTGAAGGAAAATTATGGCTATGTTGTTGCACAGGGGAAGTAAGAGGAATGCTGGAGTGAGGGTGGAATGCTGGAACTGGTGCGGTTGCAAAATTAATAAAAGCCCATTTTATACAAAGCATTGTCACACCTCTGCAAAGTACATTGTTTTGCAATGTGATATCATACTGCTACACTGCTGATGCACTGCTACACCTCTAATGAATACCATGCATGTAAGAGTCTATGACCACACTCATAGTATGTTAAAAGAGATTCAGTATAAATGAGGCTATGAAAATACAACACACTTTATAGCGATGATCATTATGCACTTTGAATAATTAGCATAATGCGTTATAAATGTGCTTAGCGCATAACGCATTGTGCATAATGACCTGGCTAGTCATAAACACTACACATAGACATAATGTGTACTTTAATCCAGGACTATGATCCAGAATGGAATATTAGCCTTTAGTAGATATAATATATTGTACTGTGATTGCAAGCTGATAACATTCATATGCTTGGCATTAGGGGTATAGTTTATAGTCTACTGACAGACATAAGATACACTGTATTATACCTTATTTAGAAGAACCTAGAAGCTGTATTTATTTATATAAGCCATGGCAACAGTAAGCATTTATGACTAGGCCATAATGCACAATGCTAGCTGTTATAATGCATTGTTAACAATAATAATAAATGTTCATAGCTATGTTTATAATTACTTATGAAGGCATTACGTGTTCTTGGTTGCTTATAGACATGAATAATTTTCTAGATAAAAAATGTTGAATTTTGACAACCCAATTATGTTTGATAATTCAACACATCATTGAATAGCTTTGTTCAGCACTAAAAACATGATCAAAGTTACAAGGTCAGTACCTAAACAAGCTACTAGCTCTGCACAGTATCTACACTGCAACAGTATATGTTCCCTACAAATATAAAAAAAATGCAGACATCGATGTTTTTTATTCACGTGATGTTAAAAAAGTGGATTTTAAGTAATAATTCATATTTGCAATTATTTAATCGGACTTAATGTTACATGAGCTCTTTTCACGTGTTTTATATGTCATGTAGTTGTTGATCAATAAGCGCTTATATATAATGGTGTTAAGTGCAGGAGAGTTAGTTATATGTCCAGATTAGGAATGAGATTATTATTGACTATTACTACTATTTTATTGTATTGTGTCTGTAATTCATATTGTACTGTCTGTTGTATTAACTATGTGTTTACCTGTCTGGGGACTGCAGACGAAAATGAGCTATTTTGCTGACTGTTGCAAAGCATCTTTTCTAGTTTGAGATTCACACAATAAAACTAAATAAAATAACTTTTATCTTTATCTAAGGGCCTCAGAAAATGCTCACTTTTGATCAGCCAGTCTGACTAGAGAAGCCATGCCATATCGGTGGCAAACACTGAGCCATAAAGACTGTCATTTTACCCCATAGAGGGACACAAACTAATGTCCAAAAAATCTGTCACCTGACATCTGGCACTATGTTAACGGAGCTTCAACAGATATTGTCTACAAGAATTCCCTTTATAAATGTTTATGCACATTCAGAACAGAAGTCAGTACAAGCTTATGCAGGTCTAATGTAGCCTTATGACCTCTGCCCTACCATTGTGTGTTACTGTTATTCAAGAGTGGAGATGCCCTTGGAAGGAGCAGGAGAAATGGAAGAGTCCTGGCCCCACTGCTTCAGTCTCAGTCTAGCTGTGTTCCTCAGAGTGGATGGTCAGCACCAAGCCAAATCCGATTTGTCCGTACCATTAATGTCATGGCCTTTAAGCTACATATCATCACAGAGAGTTAGCTAGCTCAGACTGTAATTGAAAGGGCCCGGGGAGAATTCCTCAGGTTTCGCTTTCCACCCTTAGCCCACTATATCCACACTACCATCCATCACTGTACCGTTTGGCCTCAAGGTGCTAGCTTAATGCTGAGAGGTTAACAGCAAGATCACTACAGCAATGCTCACTTACTGTTTCCAGAACCACTAGCCTTAAGGGACACACACGTGCATGCACACGCACACACACACGCTCACAAACAGTGCAAGAGGCTGTGTCAAGTATACATTAATTCAGCCACTGCATAGTGGAGAGTGCTAGTTTAAACGTGTTGACAGTGGCATGCTCAGAGGATGGATGGACTTCAATAGGGGAAGTGATCAGAAACGCCATCCTTCCTTTAGATGTCGAGTTCACAGGCTTGATTACACAGCCCCCTTGCGATGCATCCTTCTACAGATAAAATTAAACACCCGCGATTACACACTACTTTGAAATACCCTGGATCGTGATCAATGTGGTCCCTGATTTAAAGTGCAATCTCAGAAGGCTGGGTATTTCATAAAAAATTCAAATGCGATATCTCGTGACAGCCCTGCATTGTTGCTAATGAAAAGTGATGGTGTTGAGGAAGGAAAAAGACAATAGGCACTTGAGGGTTCTTGCTAGCCTATTTGTCAAATGGAAAAGGATGCTGCTCTTCAGGCGCCTTGATCAAAGGCACTTTAACATTTTGCTGCAAGTATTCAAGATGCATTCTGTCTCATGTAAATCATTGACTAGCTGCGTTAAATAATGACAAGTAATTTAGATAAAGAAACATTATGATGAATCTCTTTGCTGAGGCTGTGACACTAAGAGCAGATCGCTTGGCTCCAGTGCGCCCCCTCCTCTTCTTTTTTTTTTTTTTAGCATGTTCAGCTGGCCTCTAACATACATGAGATTTGCCAGCATGTCCTTGCCAAGAAGTGGAGGACACAGCGCTGATCTCTAATGAAAAGGATCTGGAGGGAAGATCAGAGAAAAGGACTGATGGCAGCGGTCACCCTTCTGAAAGCATGGCATAGCCTCTCGGAGTCAGGGGCATACTCAAAGTTACCCCCCACCCTTCAAACGAGGGAGACCATCTAAGGCGCATGGACTCAGCCCACCATGGACTGACTTTGTTCCCCGGGTTGAACGTGGACCTCCTAGAAGTCCATGCGCAACCTGTTGTCCAGCCAGAAGATAAACCTGTGTCAAGAGCGATACAGGAGCATGGACCAATCGATTGAGGAGAGACCTTTAATGTCTTCTTTACTGTGCTGAGAACCCACCATCAGACACTGTCACATATCTCTTATGTAAGGCATGGATAATGAATGAAAAAGAAGGGGAGTTCAAAAAAAAAAAAAGATATCTTTTTAAGAAATGTCCATGGGGTGAATAGAAAACCCAAAATGCATCAAACGACAAAAATGCATCAGATACTGAGACGGGTAGGGTTGGCTTCTGCTTGCAGACCGAAGCTGTGTTGAATCGAGCTACCCCATACCGAAAAACAGAGAGAGAAATGCGAAAAAAGGAACCCCACATTGGAGGGAGCTTAGGGTTTGACAGCAGAGCTGAATGTCCAGCAAATGAATAGGCTACTATTTAATAATCTGGTACCAGCTGAGCTACACAGGGGACTGGCACCACCACTGACACAAGAAAACTGCTCTGTGGATGAAGATGAGAGAGAAATCCAACGGATCAGCCGACTTGGTCGCCAGCACTGGGCTCCGGGGCACTAAACAGCTCTCATTTGCCATTTTGCCAACAAAAAGACACCAGATAATATACAGACATTACTGATTCAGTCCGAAAATTCACAGTGACTTATGTATGAATCCTCTTGCAGCCGATGCGTTTTTCAAAACTGTGTTAATTGTCAAGATGATGTATGGTCCCTTTTCATTTTTCCTCTTTTTCTTTCAGTGTTTTTTTTTTCCCTTCCTCTGACGGAACTGGAGGCACATATGAGACAAATTAGTTCGCCGAGATTTGCAGGAAACATGACATCCAATGAGACGACACTTTCGTCGAGCCGCCTTTCTCGCCGTTCTCCCACGACTTATCTCTTTGATAGGCTCATTACAGTCTCACCTCCAAAATCAATTTGCCTGCATCGCTAGCATCACTCTCATTACACACGGTTAGCATCAGGAGCGTGCGAGTGCCAAAGCCCCGCAACTCAGGCTCGTGCACAGCTCGTTTGGAAACAGATAAATGAAAACTACACTAAGGAGAGGGCTGAGCAGCGGCTCCACAAAAGGGAGCAGAGGTCTAGAGGTTGAACCGTGCATGCACATGCAAGTGCCCTGGTGTTTGCGCATGTGTGTACACAAGCAAGCGAGGTTGCAAATGATCCAGAGGAAAGGGGTGAAAAAACAGGATCGAAGGAGGTGAGCTTTTGGGGAGCAGAGCTTCAGAAAAGCTCAGAACTCCCACCTGCCACAGGACCACACTGAAGAGGCACGCAGATTAAGGGGCCAACGTGAAGGGAGGGATGGGAGGAGAGGGTGGCCAGGAGCGCCGAGTGGAGTAGCAGATGAGAGAGGGGAAGGGTGGGCTCTGCTGGAAAGGAGGGGGTGGGCGGCCATGGATGAAAAGAAGCTCCAGCCAGGGAGCACCAGCACCACTGGCTTGACCTGGGGACGCTGGAAAGAGGCAGGAATCCAATTAAAATCGCACCCCATCGGCCTGCACAGCCACCGCCCCCTCACCAGGCTGACGCAACCTCGCACGGCTTCCGCGGGACGCGTGATTAGAGAGTAGTGCGAAAGCGGAGGACATAGAGATCTCATGGTGTCGCTTGCACATGAGCCCTACGTGGCAGTAAGGATGCATCATGGCCACACTGGCCGTGACACCAAACCTGTCCCATAACAATGGCCTAGCAAAGGTTTCACAAAGGCACCGTAAAAGGAATAAATGGGTTTATATATAGGTTACGTCAAAGGTGGCGGTGTGGCATTGCATTTCCTTTCCGAAAACGCGCAACCAAAACTACGCCATCACCCGCGTGTTGCTAGGCAGAAAATTTTGCTCGGGTAAATGTAGAGCAGTGTGCTGGGTGGAAAGAGGTCCCACCATCCTATGGTTATCAGCAGTGACATTAAGAAAGAAATGTGCCAAAGGTGTGGTTAGCCAGCTATTTATGGAACACCATTGCCTTGCCAGTTGGAATAAACAAAGAGGAAGCTTTTAGAATAGATAAACTGTGGGTATTAAAGGATCTCTGTGTGAGGCGAGGGGAAAATCGCATTTTGGGATGTGCACACTCAATGTATACATCACCACTCCGCCTGCATAACAAATCTAATGGAGACTAGATTAATACCCTCAAGTAAACCATTTATCCAGGGCAATTATGTATGCATCAGTATCAGTGTCCTCCAAAGACTTCAGGGAGTAGATGAACCATGTTTGAGGACAAAAACAAACAGTAACTGGGAATAAAATCTATGTTGGAAAATGGAGCAGATTTTGTGGGCATAAACGAAAGAGGCCACTGTACTGGAGAAGTTTTTAAAAAGTGATTTTGTCTTTTACGAATGTAAGTGATGAAATGAGACTTGTGTATCTTTGTACGACAGTCAAGATAAGAAACAACAACATAGCTAAATATATATAGTACTGTGCACAAGTCAGAGACCACCCTTCAATTTGTTTAATTTCCAATCAATACAGTCATTACAATCAACAGTTATTTACCAAAAAGCAGGAAACACATATTTAACAGACAAACGCAATATGCTAACTACACTGCCACTTCAACTCTGCCATTCTTCCAACCTTACAACCAACAAGCTACAGCTGTGTGCTCCCAACAAAAGCTGTTCCCAAAGGAGTCACTGACACAATCATGATCTTCAAAGAAGCACTAACATTCACAACAAACTGCACTTTTGCCTTGGAAATTTCTCTCTCATGTGAATCTAAAATGGCTAATGAGATATTTCCTAGATATAAGATAATCCACTTGCGTAAGTTAGAGGAATGTCAACAGAAGAGAAAACCTGCAGTTCAAAATTAATGACAGAGAAAATGGGACTCCTAACAACCACGCAAGACCTGTGAGACCATCAAAACTAGCACCACTAGGTAAGCAGTACTTAAAGCTTTCATCTTTGAGAGAGAGGAGAAAATCAAGCTCCAGTCTTACTTCAGAGCTGAAAAACCCACAGATGTTTCTGTCCTTCATTCCACTGTGAGAAGACAACTCAACACTGTGGGTCTGAAAGGACGTGTAGCTGTTTACAAGTTATTACCAAGAAAAGAAAACAGACAAAAAAAGAAGAAGAATTCCACTACAACACAGGAACTGGACATCTGAAAGGTGGAGTAAAGTTGTATGGACTGATGAGTTAATTTCCAGTTAGGATTACTCAGATCATGAGAAGAAGAGAATTTAACCAACCTCTGAGCTTGAATTTTGGAGGTGTGGAAAAATATCTCTGCAGATTTTTTTGAAACTGAAAGCAAGCCTTCCAAAAAGAATGGAGGCTGTAATAAAGGTGATGGGAGGACACCCTCAACACTTGTAGATTAAAAATAGATTCTTTAATTGTTGAGGCCTGTGCGTCATTTTCCTTAAATTTTATGTTGAATTAATAACTTGTACTCAACTGTCATTTTGCCTGAAAATTAAATAAATGTACGGTCACAATTTCTTTTCCAATTTTTCCCCACTGCACCCAAATACAGTGCATCCTTTCGAAAGGTGCATTCACTTAAAATATTCAAATTTTCATTTTTCCATTTCTATTCAGTACACACTGAATGCTAGTGAGGCTAGGTCCTTCTTACATGTCAGTGCTGTCTAAGGTCATTTAACATCAACCATCATGTTAACAGGAGCCACTAATTATTGTGAGGAGATGAGGCACCACAATATAGAGCCTGCAGTGTATAATGTACTCCATGTCCTCTAACAGCACTTCTGGTTTCAGGCAAAGTAACTACAACTGCTAAACAAGGGAGTTGCCCATTATGTTTGACTGACAGACAAACTTGAAACCGATGGTTTAAACCTTTTAATGCCTTTTCTTTTCTCCCCAGACGTTTATGGGCAGACACACATCTTAATGAAAGCAAGATGTTATGGCAAAATCAACCAGTTGTTTTGTGAGGGAAACTTTCAGGGTTGTATCCGTTGTACATTTTGTATACATGCTGTGAGATGAGCAGTATTTGCTTCACGTCTTAATGTAGTTGTCCCGCATATGACTATACTTACAGGAAACGGGGAAACTGGTTATGTTTCGAATTCGGTAAACAGTGAATCTCAGATGTATAATGGCAAGAATATATGTGGGACTACAACATTTGTACTAAGCAAACTCAGACAGAAAGATGGCATGAGAGAAATAAATGACGTGAGACAACAGTTAAGACAACTGTAAAAAATAATCTTACAATCATGCAAAGGCCATATAAATATGTTTCATGCCTTCACTTGGCTTGATTGACTTGTATTATTAAATTGGTGCAAAATTACACCAAATGCAATCAGTAATGTCTGTCAAAGTGCACATTCCCATATGTACCATTAAAAAAAACTGACATCCATTCCCATAGGTAGGCTGATGGCTTAAGCTCTGATGACCACCTCATGAAACATGATGCAAATGCAGCATTAAGTCCTGTCGTTTGAAAGCTCCACAACACTACAACTATTCTCATTTCTAACAAGATACTTGGATTTACTCTTATTTTTGAAAGGCCTCTTGTTTATTATGTGAGATAAGGTTAATGTTCACAAAAGGGGCACTATTAATCTATCATATCTAGGCCTAGAGACATAAATAAATGCATGAATAAATTCAAAACCAGGTCGGTATATATTTTGATATTTTGATGGCAGCCCCATGTGGTCAAAAGCCCGAGTACCCTTTTTTCCTTGCAAAAAAAATAAAAAATAAAAAAATAAACAGTAAACTTGCTGCGTGCCTCACTTCCAAACAGGCAAAAAGTTAGCTGGCCTAGTTAGCCTGCTCAATCCTACGGTCAATGATTTTTCAGCTGTTTTCCAAGCACACTATAACGATCCGCTGCCCGAGGCTCTAACCTCGACAATGGGAACTGTGCGCGTAAACGATGAATGAGCAGCATTATTGTAATAACCATGCCGGGCAGAAATTAGCATTCGTAATATGGAAGGCCCGCCCTGAATATTAGCCTAGCCGGCTCTACAAACTCGCACAGAGACACGCGGTACGGACTGAACCTCTACGTGCCAAGCTGCATCCACTTATGCTACGACTGATTCACGTAGTGAGGCCTTTAGTCAGAAAACGTAGTCAACAAAGGAGTCAAAAAGCAGAGAAAACAACCTTACAGCTACTCCCCTCCCACAGCGTAGTCATACTGGGCCACTTCCACAACAAATGGATCCGTCAAGAAGACATATGTCAGAAGTTTCCCAACTCATCCTTCATGTGCGCCCGAAAAGTTGACGGGAAAACAGAGTTCCTACCAAACTCTTCAATAAACCACACACGTGATGTCAGTTCATACGAGGGCTGCTGGAGTCGCCTCCAAGGGTCAGTAAAAGAGGCGAAAATATCATTTTAATTACTTCACGAGTTTCGCGTCGCCGATTGACAGCACTCACCGAGCTACCGTAGCCAGACTTCATTTCGGTGAAGCGCAGTTATAGATTAGTTAGGGCTGAGAGCGCAGTCATCAGGCTAGGCCTTGATGGACCTGTTAATTATTAGACGCTGTTTATCGGCGCAAACGTCGGAAAGAAGGGAGTGGGAGGACTGTATGAGTTGTGTAAAGTGCTGTGGCGGTGAGCACGATGTCCACATGGGCTAAACTTTTAATACAGTGGCCCAAGTTCATACTGAGCGACTGTACTACAGTTTAATGAGGGTAAAACCAGCAACGGTAAAGAAACGACTGTAAAAGTATACGCAGCGGAATTCTCGGTTAGCGAATAGTTCAGACTTGCCCGTGTCTCGATTAGCCCGCAATAACACGTCTGGAACAAATTCAGATGTAGACATTGTTTTGAACAGAAGGGCGGGTAATGAAGCCTCCTGTTCCACAGCACCCCAGCGCGTTCACTGACCACTGCTGCCATTACCTGGACTTTGTGCAAAGCTAATTGAATTCCAAGAAACCCGAGGAATCCATCTTGTAAGGCTGAAATAAACACATGAGCTGAGTGAGTGTCGACTCACTACAGCACGTTTCTTTAAGAATGCATTGAGTTTAATCACACTAGGCCTGATCAAAGAGAATAGAGACACTTTAATGAAATCTTGAATGCATAATTAATAGTACAGTATATATACAGTGGAATTTTAATTAAACATTTAATTCTTATGAGAGATTGGGAGTGGGCTTGTAAATGTTATGCACCAAAAAGGAAAAAAAAGATATATATTTATATACTTTATTTCACAAAAGTAGGAAATAGTGTCGACACATACAAAAGGAGAGCGAGGGCTTTGTGGTGCAGTGGTCTCTGTGAACATGGCCTAAAAAATGCTTCTCCAATGGAAAAGGCCCAGTCTCATCCAGTGGGGGTTTTAACATTCCTAATTTCTTTCATTTTTTTTTTTTTTTTTTTTTTTTTTTTGAAAATAACATTGATGGTCTCTAGCAGGGAAATCAACACTGTAAGTGGGGTCAGGTTTTAATGCGCAAGCCTCCAATTAAACAAACAAAAAAGTTTTCTTTAGGGATAGAAGTTGAGTGAACCTAAACAGGCCTTAATTCCCATTGGATTCCCATTGCAACACATAAGATTCAGCCTCTCCTTAAAAATGCCTCATGGCCTCCACATGATGTCATTAAAATCCTCTTATACATACAAAAAACTGTAAACTCACAACCATTTTATATATATATGTATATATCCTTCGTCTCTTAAGATATTTAGACTATATATTACAAATAGGAGGAGACAAAGCGTGCATAGACTAACTCTAACAATATTTCCAGTCCAATGAAGGGTGGAGTAAGTACTCTAGCTTCAGTTAAAGAACATCACCAACACAGTTCAAGCCCACCAATACACGAATAACGGTCATGTACAACAGATAAAGCTCACAAATAAAACAAATTGCACTATGCTATTTAGCCGGCAGACATATAGGACAATTTGGCACCAAAGGTCTCTACATACTGCCATGCTGCCACACAGGATGAATCCAAGTCTAAATGACATGGCTGTCCCACCCAGCACCCCTCTCACTCCTGACCGCACATCATACATCATTATTACACTGCTTGGACGAAAAAGTCTCAACGCCACCATGGCATGTGTACCAACCATTCACAAGACTTTTTTGGAAAGGTGAATGTGGTGAGAATGTCCTGTGGCTAGGGGCGAGAGTCGGGCTCGCTTGGCTACACGGGTACTGGCCAGTCTCGGGTCTGTAATTGCCCCGGTGTATCAGCAAAGGGTCCAGAAGGGACTGTGGCCTGTGCGCCGTGTAGTCCAAGCTGTTGTCAAACGTGTGATGGAAGCGAGGCCTCAGGGCCGGCTCGCTCAGGGCCTCAGGGGACGGGGGCTCTTGAGAGGGGACAGGCGGCAAGGAGGACGTGTCCTGCTGTTCGGTCACCTCGGGAGAGCCAGCCCGGCCAAGGTGCTCCCCGTCCTCGCCCATTTTGCCAACGTAGGCCTTGCAATGAAGTTTCATGTGTTTTCGTAGGGAGCTGGGGTGCGTGTAACATTTCTCGCAGCCTCTGACCTTGCACGTGTAGGGCTTATCGCTGGAGTGCACGTGCGAGTGCTTCTTCCGGTCACTGCTGTTCGCGAACCTCCGAGTGCAGCCCTCAAACTCGCATTTAAACGGTTTCTCACCTAAACGGGGGGCAGAGGAGGAGACAAAATGACCGGCGGGTTACGAATGATGGAGCCTGAGCTAAAGCCCTCCATTCATCAGCTCTGAGCCCACTATGCTCTTACAGACGGGCTGGACAGGACTGTGGCTTGTTTTATTTAATGAAATGAATTTGGAAGCCCCACTTACTGCATTCAACAAGTCATAAGGACACAGATTGTTTGGGTGCCTCTATTCTCCCAAAAGTTGCAATAATATGGTTAGTGAACCCTGAAGCAGGGACTGTGCTCTCTTAACAGTTTTTAACAGTTTTGAAAAAAAAAAAGAAAAAAAAAACCTTAAATTAAGATTTGCTCGTTCCTTTAGCCCTTTTAAGGATCTCGGCTGGCTTGTATCTGTGGATCCCTACATACAGCATTGTTTATGTGTTGTTTAGGTAATCCAAAGTAGGCCCTAGAAACATTTAGAATAGACCAAATGCAGTGTAACACAATTAACCCAAACACATCCCACAATTATGAGATTCCTCCCTTCTGATGACAATAACTTCATTATTCTCCATAAATTAGCTTAATGAATTGGAACAAAAGATAATAACCTGTAATTAAGCTCTGTAACAAAACTGCATAAAATAATACTAAAAATTAGTCCAATTTTTCATATATGTGGCCCTCCTAATTAACTACAAGGGCCCATGCTTTAGTTTCATACTGCATAGCCTAGATATTACTTTTATACCTGCTAGCTAACAGTTTATAGCAGTTATTGAATAACAGACCCCAACAGTAATAACCACGTAATACGCCCACAGCTTGAGAGAGGTTAACAAATGAAGCATAGCTTATTTCAGCCTAAATCTGATTTTTTAATGTTGTAAGCCTCCTGACTTCTCTTTCTAGCATCTGAAAGTTCGCTGAAGTGGCTCAGCAAACTTTCTGCAGGATATTTCACAGAAACAGACCAGCCTGTACTGTCTGGATGCCACTCCACCAGGTCTATATTGCAGCGCTATGCGGGCTACATAAGTGAGTTCTCCTTATGCTCCTGTATGGCGTGTAAATCATTAATAAACTGCACAATGAGGAAGTGACAGTGGGCGTTTCAGTCAGCGAGTGTTATTATTTTTAGGAATTATATGACGTCAGCTCCACCCGTGGACCGCTAAGTCGGGAGCGCGCAGATAGCGGGAGCACGCAGCCGTTGCTGCTGCTGCTGCTGCAGCGTCAACGCTACGTCACAGCTCTCCGGTGTCCCGCGCTTTATTTATTTATTTCACTGCATGAATGAGAGGCACCCAAACAGTGGCCCCTGAGAACTTACCTCCTTTCAGCACCGCCACTGCTTTACTGTGTGTATCAAGCCGAGAGCGACTAGCTTGACCTGCCAACTGATCCAACATTAGTGCCTCTCACACTGCAGCAGCTCGCTACTGATTAATAACGACCTTCTGACTGGAAAGTAAGGTGCTGAAGGAGGACACACAGCTGCGCGAAAAGTGCTGAGTAGATGTGTGCTGGCGGAAACGCGTGCCTAAAGCAGCTACAGAGCGAATGAACCGTTTTCCTACATCTTCAAAAGATAAGCTGGCTCTATAAGCTGAAATCAATGTTTAATGAAACAGTTCTCCGACTTACAGAGCGAATACATTCTGTCTTACAATTATGGAGCCCGTGCTTCTGACGTCTGAAGCAACCGCAAATTTTATTTTGTTATTATGTTTTATTTCATATAATTATTCTTTTTTGGGCCATATGGAAACACAACGATGACATTTAGTCAGGTATATGTTCGAAAAATATAAATAAAGTACTAAAAATATTATAATATACATTATTATTATTATTATTATTATTATTATTATTATTATTATTATTATTATTGACCAACCTGTGTGCGTTCTCTTGTGAATCTTGAGGTTCTCGGATCTGGCGAAAACTTTCTCGCATCCATGGAAGGGGCAGGGGAAGGGCTTTTCCCCCGTGTGCACTCTGACGTGGTTGACCAGCTTGTATTTGGCTTTGAAAGGCTTTCTGTCTCTGGGACAGTTCTCCCAGTGGCACACGTACTCGGAGTGCTCGGGTCCCCCGACATGCTCGATGGTCACATGTGTGACAAGTTCGTACATGGTCCCGAAGGTCCTGGCGCATGGCGGCTTGCCAGCGCCTTCTTGGCCGTCCCGCCACTTGCACACCAAGTCGTGCGCGAGGTTCTGCCTGGAGCACCTGAGGAACGCGTCTCCCCCGCCCCGCTGCACTGCCATGTTCAGCGGCTTGTAGAGCCCCAAGAACTGCGTGACCAGCTGCTGGCCGTTGGCCCGAGGGCCGCCGTGCGCCTGGCCGTACGTGTGAGCGCGCGAGAGAATCTCTCCTGGAAGACCCAGCATGACCTGGCCGCCGAGGTCTCGCGCGGCGTCCGCGGAGCCGTGGGCCTGCTCTTGGTACGTGGCGAAGAACGCGTGGCTTCTGCCATCTCTATAGCCGTGGAGGTCACGGTACCTTCCGATAGCGCCATGTTGGTTGGCTCTCGGCGCCAGCTGATCAGCTACGGGTGGCATGCCTGCTCCTGACAGGTTTGTCCCAATGAAAATGCCCCTAGGACTGGCTTCTAAGCGGTGGCCGGTGTATCCAGGGTCTGCAAAATGGGGGACCGAGTGGTCAACATATGCAGTGGCCCTCGTCTCAGGGTAGTCTCGCAGAGTGTGCGAGGGGCAGAGTTTTAAGGAAGTGCCAGTGGGGTGCCCCATGTGCTCCCCTGCCAAAGGTGGCAGCACCACACTGGGTTCAGTATTGCTCTCCCCAGGGTTGACGCAAGAAAGAGGGCAGCCACTAAACCTCGACAGACTTGTCATTGTTATTGGCGCTAAGTTTGGCTGTGGGTCTGCAGAATCAACCGCACCTTTTCACGCTCGAGCTTTACCTATAGAACCGTGTCCCCCATTGGCCCTGCCCGTGTATCATCTGCACGTGCAGCTCTCGGCCGCGGACGTCGCGGACGCACGAATCGGACCCGAGTTCGTTAAAGCCGCTGCGAGTCCCATGCCGTTCACTTTGCCCTCTTGATTTGTGGCAATAACCGTGGTAGTAAGAAATGCTCCGAAACAGGCCAGGCTGCAATATAAAAGCACAGCAGGCAAACCTGGGTTTAAAAAAAGGGCGCTTGGGGATTGGTTGGAATGCCCGGTGATTGACAGCGACTGGGTTTGTTTTAAAAGGGACACGCAGGCGTTCACCACACGACTCCGTTTTCAAATCTCGCACTGAAAATGCTTTGATATGTGCCGCTTATGCGCCGCCAAATATCGCCGCCTCTTTGACTTCAAGGCGTCAGATTACAACTTGCAAAATATCTCGAGGTTGGGAGATCTAGACGTTGCCTTGTAGAGGGAGAAGATTTGAGCCTGAAAAGAAATTTGCAGTAAATCATGTGCCAGATCGGGAAGGAAATCCAAAAGCGCACTGTCTATTCACTCCTCAGCCTGCTCGAGTGTCTTCAATTCTGAAGAGTTTAGGACAAAACAGATATTAAAGCAGGCTCGTATTCCGTTCAGCTGTACTTGTGCTTTGGCGACACTACGACTTAAAAAAATCATTCCATTATCTGACACGGCAGACTTCATGACGGCGCAGTGACACTGTCATGTTACTTCCAAGCTTGTGAGCCACAGGGCAGCCACCACCAAGGCTCTAATGGAGGCCGTTTGGACACGCAGTCCTGGCTATTCTTCAAACCCTACACAAGAGGGACGATACAAAAATGGCCAGACCGTCTTCCTAATTAATTCTACTTTAGCTTTCAGGTGGGCGGGCTAGTTTAATTCCACAGGACATAAACAAATACAGCCTGATTCCCACCTTCAGTACCTAACTGCTCAGTGTGCAGTAAAACACGTACCAACAGAGTAGTACCATCTATCAAGCTAATCTAGTCACATCTCCGTCACATTGCAGCTAGCAGTGACTGATGGCCATCTGTAGCAAGCTATACAATACACACTATATTGATTTTTTAATTCATTATTTATTATTGCTATTATTATTTTAATGTCTACAGATGAGTCTGCAATTACATGCTTATGAAGCAGCATCTATTATTTCGTTCATTATTTATATGTGTATTTATATATGGAATACATGGATTCATGTTCATTATCTGAGAAAGGCGTCACTTTAATCTGAAGCCTCTATAAATCACGCGCATAAACGAACTATATTAGTGTCTGTACAGGCCCAACTACATGCTGTATGCCTGTTCATAGTTCTCTGTACACCAGCATCATCATCACCCCTCCCTCTGCGCTCGTGCATTTGTGTAAGAACAGATAAAATGATTACAGTCTGTAATAGCCCCGTAATCAAATACAGTTCATCTCAGGCCATGGAGATTTATTTCTAGCTCAGGAACGACGCAGTTTATAGCCCACTAAGTGGAGTAATTACTATGTAATTAATAAGCTGTTACGCTGGACTTTTTCACCTCGTGAACGAGAAGATGTGCACAGGTATACTGAAAGATATGTATATGCTAGGCATATGAACCCATATGAACTTTCAAAATTCACAGCACTTTCATTATATATTTTTTTAATTGATTACATATATAATGAAAAATAAAAAAGACGTATAATGAATTATACGATTATATGATTCATATTCGGTTGAATTTTGTCCAATGAAATCAGTTATTTGTACACAGCAAATAAATGTCAATAATAATAATAATAATAATAATAATAATAATAATAATAACAATAATAATAACAACAACAATAATAATAATGATAGAATAATGATAGCAATAATATATATATATATATTGCTATTATTATTACTATTATTACAAGTTTAACGTCGTATGTTATTTTTTCCCCAACAAGATGCATGACCGGATATCCGTGCTCATAAAACCACAAACAGAAATTTATTTAAAATATTTATTTATATTTTTCTACAACTTACTGTATGACACATATAACACATATGTAGTAATAATAATAATAATAATAATAATAATAATAATAATAATAATAATAATGAATGTCTTTATTTACTATCAGTGGCGTTCAGTGATCCAACACTGTTTACTTTCTTTGAAGATAATAGTTTATCATACACCCCAGACTAGCTGTCCACATCTATCTTTTTATCTGCAGTATTTCATTTTGTTTTACAGTAAGAAAGTACTAACAAAGCTGAACCTGTCTGTGTTAAATTCTTTCATGGCAGGGCTGTAAATAAATCAAGCAAGTAAAAAAATACATGAAGGTCGCATTTCACATGTATTGAGTCATGACAGTGATACTACACACACCAGAGCTAGAGGTTAACCTAACATCAGAACATCAGCCCCATGCAATATGGCTGCAATCAACAAATTATGAGAGAACTGGCTCTGAGAGTGTTGCCCATCACCACATCCCAACACTGTTGAGTCAACTACAAATAATTCTGTCTGAAAATACCACTTAGCAGAGCTTGGTCACCCACCACCTTCTCCACACTCATCCGAGCCACAGTTTACTTCTCCATTATGCACTGCTTTTTCATCTTCTCCATCTTCGATACTAGAATAAAAGAAAGGAAGGAAACATTAAATTATGGAATTTGAGGCATCCGTAATATCATTCCAGACCCTGCTTCACCGTTTCCCTACGAAAAGCTCTCCAAGTCCACATGCATTAATGCATATACGTGTAGTAAACTTATATGCATGTTGGCATTACATTTCTATTACATGCATATATATATCTGTGTATATGAAAAAGAAAGTGTAAGAGTGAGAGAGATAATAAGACATATAGTATACAGTATAGGGTATATAGTACATATTTTTAATAAAACTGAAAACGAAGAACTGGGGAAGGTCACTTCACCATGACCATTACAATTAAAAATTACAGACTAAATTACAAGTGGAGTTCTTGTTTTCCGAAGAAACAAGAAACAAGAGCACTGCTGACCAAAAATAAAATAATAGTAATATTAAAAAAAGACTTAAGAATGCTTCCATACTTAACATTATACAGCGATGATATTATGTAGCCTCAAACTAAAAATAACCTCTTCTAAACAGTTCTTCAAACTGAGGTCCAAAATAAGCTATAGTAAAATAACCACACATCATCAGCCTTATCCACATACTGAGTGCTTCTTCTATATAGTCATCAGCATCAAACATGCCAACTACATGAGAAACAAAACCACTGACTGTTTGCAAACTAGCTGCATAGATTGCTGTAGTGCACATGCAGTTACAGGTGTATGTGTGTGTGTCTGTGAGAGAGAGAGAGAGAGAGAGAGAGAGAGAGAGAAAGAGAGAGGAAAGTTGAGAGCCACCTGTTCCATGACTTAAAGCACTACAATAACAATTAAACATGTGGATTATAGGTAACTACAGACCCTGACTGCACTAATTTGCAGATTTAACTCTAAGCTATACAAAGGCACACACTCAGTAGACGCACCGGCGTTTATATAGAGGCAATATCTAGACATTAGACATACAGACATTTCCAAAAGGTAGAAAATTTTGTTTGTTTTCATATAGCAGACTGCATCTCCATCTTTCTCCCTCACCTGCTACACAGCCTGTAGAAATTTATAAAAAGTCCTGTTCTAAACTGCAAACCTGATCTTAATCAAATGTAAAATCGAGCGAAATGAAAAAATGTCCTCTTGTTTAAGTAGCACTTGCTCTGAAATCCAGACTGCATTAGGCTCTTATCTACGCTGTTGTTACATTACTATGACACACACTGGATTTGTGTCTGGTATGTATTGGGTTAACAGCTGAGGAGAAAGTTGCATTGCACTGAAGGACAACTGGCCTACGCTGCTTCCCACAAGCAACTGGTCTAAAATTGAAATAGGCAGACTCGCTGAAGAAGCGGACAAGGGCAAACTTCCACAGCAGCGTATTCTGGTAGCTGCACAGGCCCTGCTTAATGAAGGCTCTCAGGACGGACCTCCTGAAAACTTACAGGGTCTTCCCAAACAGTCACAGTTCCCTAATCAGGGAGAAAGTAGTTTCATACCACTTTACATTCACTTGCTCATTTCCGTTTACGGAGCTGAGCAGTAAAATAAAACACCTCCTAATAAGATCTGCTCTCCTGCGCATGCCCATAACACAAATGCCTATGGGCGATATCCAGTAAACAATATTACTAATAACATACAAATGAATAGGAAAGGAAGGTTATGTTGTTAATTTGTTGTTAATTAACGGACATAATAATAATAATAATAATAATAATAATAATAATAATAATAATAATAATAATAATGTTATTGTTGACGTTAAATAATTGTTATTTATTTTTATTAATTATGATATGAAGGAAAATCTATAGACTATTGAGTAGTAACTATTAAGGATGTCACTACTTATTAGGTGTTTTATTTTACTGCTCAACTCCGCGAAAATAAGGAAGTGAATTTTTAGCTGCCTCGTTTTGAGCTGTTATCCTCTTCTACACATTTTACAAAAGAAATTAAATCAAATTTTTACTTTAATTATGACTGGCTTAGGGTAATTATGAGGAAAAAATATACTTTATAATAATATAAAAAGAAATCTAAAAAACACAGTGCTGTTCCTGCTGGTTTACTCCTCTTAAATGTGAGGCTGAATTACTGATCTGCCTGCAGTACAGATGAGGCTATTTTGTACTACAGCAGCTCAACAACGGTGAAATAACGAGAAGGAAAAGTTACTCTCTGCTGTCACTTGTAAAACTTCAAAAAGGTCACCATAAACGTGTGTGTAGGAGAGAGAGAAAGAGAGAGAGGGAAAGAGAGAGAGGGAGAGAGAGGGGGAAAGAGAGAGAGGGAGAGAAAGGAGGGGTTTGGAGGGAGAGATAGATGAAACTGAGCAGAAGGAGAGTATCTCTGTTATGTTACCGTTCCCCTTTAAATCTTACACTTTTTTCTCTGAGGATGGTGTGATTTATATCAAACGCAGCGGCACGCGAACTCACCTCTACATATCTAACCCGAACTCCACCAGCCAGCACAAACCCGGGCTTTCTGGAACTCCTTTCTCTATCGCTCTGTCTTCTGTTTCTGTGCTGCTGTACAGTCTTTCTACAGCAACTAACACCACACATCTCTACAGGTTAACTACACTTTCTGCACACACACACACACACACACACGCATAATGAGAGCAGAGAGACTCACCTTCAGATCACGATTAGGCTACAGTGAGTTTTTCCCTGAGCATTGTGTGGTGCGTGCGGACGGGTGGAGGGGCTACAGGGGAATGAGAGAGTGATTTGAGGCTGATTTTAGTCGTTTCAGGCTGGTAAAATGCTGAAGTGAGGGGGAGAGCGTGTGAAAAGCTAGGCGCTCTAAAGCGCTGCTTGAAGCGCACCGCGTCTCTGAACTTGATCAGATTTTACGTGTCCTGCAGCGAGTCAGCGGCAAGCCCGAGAAACGCACTCAATAGCACGGGCTCCTGACGGAGGAGGGGGGAGAACTCCGAAGATATTACAATTACTGCCATCTTTCTTTCTGTCTTTTATTCCTGCATCCTACGCCCTGTAAATGCTTTACAAACCGCCCCCTTCCCAAACAGCTTCGAGACCGAGAACAGCGGAACTGTGCCAGAGGAGCCGTTTAAATAACAGCCTAGAGGCCAACATTTCACAAGAGATAGATAGATAGATAGATAGATAGATAGATAGATAGATAGATAGCCTATAATAGTTTTTTATTGCTGATATTTAAAATATTTCTAATATACACGTAACCCAGACTCAGCCACACTGCATATGTTCTGTACATATACTGTCAACTTGTTTAATACAGTGTAGTTAGTCTGTATTCGCCTGTTGATGCTGAATACCGAGAGCGTCTGTCTAGGCCGTAAAGCATACACGTACATGGTTCATGTGTTGCACAGTCGGAGTATTCAACTCAGAAACTTCATTTGTAGTTTAAAACTTATTTTAAAAACTCGTGTGGTTTAAAACTTGTATTATTGTTGTTTTTCTCTCGTGTCGAGCTCAGAGATGAAAGCGACGGTGAGGGGAATATAGTGCGAGTCTCAGTAATCAGTGCCTGAAATCCGTTTCTGTAACTCTTTCGGAGCAGCTGGCGTGCTGAGGGCGGCACATCCAAACTGCAGCCCGAACGCGTCCCGGCTGCCTCACCTGCACAACAATGCCAGCGCTGACCAATCAAAGTGACCCGCTGAGGCGAACTGCCATTTTCAATCCCAAGCGCTGCCAATCAGCCGCCAACCAGCCAATTAGCTCTCCGCGTCGCCGTCACGTGACGCGGAGGGAGCGTGGTTTCCATTGGTCGGCGCGGACCTGCCTCCCGAGCTCATTTATGTGCAAGGAGTGAGTGATTGACTTTATCAGTCCAAGGACATCATTCGCGCGGAGAGGGGGGGAAGTTTGATCCTCGTTCTCACGGATCCCACTAACGGGAGTTTACTCTCCCCCGCTCGCTGAGCCCGGGACTACTCATCTGCCCCCGAAACTTTTCCTTTCTCCTCCTTTCCTTTCAGCGTTAGGATTAGAGCTCCGCTCTCCGTGTTCAGCCAGAGTTTTTTGTTTTCGTCGCTCGCGTTTGTTGAACTTCACTCCGCTAACCTGGGGTTTCCAATCTCCTTCCTCCTCCTCCTCCTCCTCCTCCTCTTTCTCCTTCCTTTGCTTTTGTCGCTCGAGCCCGAATGACGATGCTCCTCGATAGCGGTCCGCAGTTCCCGTCGTTAGGAGTGGGAGGCTTCGGCACACCGCGGCACCATGAGCTGGGGAACCGCGACCCCGGCCTGGGGCTGGGCCCCTTCGGCGACTCCTCAGCGCACTCAGCGGCGTTTAAGATCAGCCCCGTGGCCCACGACATCGCCTCGAGCCAGACGTCCGCCTTCACGCCGCAAGCCAGCGGCTACGCGGCCGCGCTCGGTCACCACCATCATCACCACCACCACCCCGGCGGCCAGGTGGGCTCGTACGGCGGCGCCGCCTTCAACTCCACACGGGACTTTCTGTTCAGGAACCGGGGTGCCGGCATCGGCGAGACGGCGGCGGCAGCCACGAGCGCGCAGCACGGGATCTTCGCCGCCTCGGCTGGCAGTCTGCACGCGCCGCCCGGGATCTCGGACAACGCCGGCCATCTGCTCTTCCCGGGACTGCACGAGCAGAGCGTGGGACACGCGTCGCCCGGCGGACATGTCGTGAACGGACAGATGCACTTGGGGCTGCGCCCGGGGGACCTTTTCGGGCGGCCCGACCCGTACCGGCCCGTGGCGAGCCCGCGCGCCGACCCGTACGGCGCCGCACCGCTACACAACTACAACCACGCCATCAACGTGAACGTGGGCATGAACGTGCCCGCGCACCACGGCCCGGGCGCGTTCTTCCGCTACATGCGACAGCCTATCAAGCAAGAGCTGTCCTGCAAGTGGATAGACGAGAATCAGCTGAACAGGCCCAAAAAGACGTGCGACAGGACTTTCAGCACCATGCACGAAATGGTCACGCACGTGTCCATGGAGCACGTCGGCGGACCCGAGCAGAGCAACCACATCTGCTACTGGGAGGACTGTCCGAGAGAGGGGAAATCCTTTAAGGCAAAATACAAACTCGTCAACCACATCCGAGTGCACACTGGAGAGAAACCCTTCCCCTGTCCGTTCCCGGGCTGCGGGAAAATATTCGCGAGGTCGGAAAATTTGAAAATCCACAAGAGAACTCATACAGGTAGGTCACCTGTCTGTTGCTTTCTTACTGCTGCATTCGCAAATAAGCAAAGATGTATAGTGAGGGAGAGAGCCTAACCCCAGGGCGCTCGGGCCTTCGAGGCCGCATGTGTTCGTCTGGAGGAGCTGAGCAAAAGGCCTGAGCAAACGTTTAAAGAGTGGCTGCACTCGGGGTTGTGTGGTATAACACGAGCGGGTGGCTTTTATTTTACTATCCCGAGCCAAAGAAGTTGATCTGGCCGGTTTATTTATTTGTGAATGGTTGTCTGCTTCCTCCATGTGTAAGCCCACTCCTGGAGACTGGGGCTTAAAGCCGTTAACAGAATGTGTCGAAAAAAGCGACAGAAACGTTACATGTTTGTGTGGAAGTGTGAAGTGGGCAAATTACATTTTCGTCTGATGGCCTCTTGAAGGGTCTGTGTGGAAATCGATGACCCGTTACTTCTGAGAATCACACGCAATGTAAAGCAAGCTGTTGAAAATGGCTACAGTTTGGCAATTAAGTTGTTGAGAATTTCGTCTAGCAGGAAAGTAGAATCGTGTGCTGTTGTTTGCCCAGTGAAAAGTTCATTAAGAAAGATCTTCTCTGCTGCCTCAGATTACAAGGGAAAAACTTTATTTGCGCCCGAAACACAGGGATAACTGTGGTGTGGTAGTATTAGCCTGTTGAAACCACTTGCATATTACATAACGGGACGCAGAAATCTCAGTAGTCAGCAGTCTGCTGGTGGATGCGTGCTTTTAAATGCCCTCCCGTCTTGCCTCTCTCTGTTTTCAGGCGAGAAGCCGTTCAAGTGCGAGTTCGATGGCTGCGACAGGCGCTTTGCAAACAGCAGCGACAGGAAAAAGCACATGCACGTGCACACGTCCGACAAGCCATACATCTGCAAAGTCTGCGACAAGTCCTACACGCACCCAAGCTCTCTCAGGAAACACATGAAGGTAAATACACCTGGCATTACTGTGCCCCATCCTCTATGAGAAGTAAACAAAACAGCAGTACTGAGGAGCCTGCTCGAGGAGGAGGAGGAGAATGAGCTGGTCACCCTCTCTGCTGTGTGCTTGTGCGATTGAGATGATTTTGCCTTAATGTCTAAATAACGTGCGAAATGTCTCTGCCGTCACTCTTAAACGCTCTTAATTGCTGTCCATAAACAGGTACACGAGTCACAAGGCTCAGAGTCGTCTCCAGCTGCCAGCTCGGGCTACGAGTCCTCCACGCCGCCGGTCCTGGTGTCAGCCAGCACGGAGGACCCCACCAAAACCCCCCCGTCCGCCGTACAGAGCGCAGCAGCGGCAGCTGCAGCACACAGCGAAGGACTGGCGCCCAACTTCAACGAATGGTACGTTTGAAGGCACGCGCAGAACTCTCATTGCGGACCAAAAGGTTACAGAAACCTTCACAAACTAAACAAACAGCAGCAGCAACAACAGCAACCATTCACACCACGGTGAGCAAAATGGCAATGGAAGAACGTGAAGAGAGATGAGAGATCGCCAACAGGCCTCGTCCATTCTCAGGATTCCAAAATCTGACTCTTATTCCGAGTGCGAAGAAATAAAGAAGAAAAAAAACAAACAAACACGAATAATAATAAAAGCTACACTTTCTAAGAAATAAAATAAAATGGTTTTCCGTTTTACTTTTCAGATTTCAGATGATTATTTTATTTTTCATTTTATGTATTTTCTCAAAAGTTTATTTAAAAAAAAAACAAAGGAAAAAAAGGAATAATATTTCACGGTGTTTTTATATCGGTGGCGCCAACGTCACCTCTGGATTGATTGTTAAAAACTTCGAACAGTCTTAAGAAACGTGCCAAAGTCTTTGTCTTGAACTTGAACAACAACAACAGAAAAAAATAATAATAAATCCTAAATAAGTATATAGCCTACTCGTGAATGTATTTCCTTGTTTGATGGAGTCGAATCTGTTGTCCACGTCCGTTTTTTTTTTCTTTCTTTCATTTTTGAGATGGAGAAATGTGGTAGTAGGTTACGATTGTTACCTTTGAATATAACGTTGCCTTTTGTTAATAACGATGTAAATACATATCCATGATGCCATATTTATCGATTTGTAATTTAATTCTCGGTCAGAGAGCCGAACCTGAAATGATATTTATGGAAAAATGTTTTCTAACAAGATTGTACAGTTTTGAGTCATAATAACCAGCTTAACATTGAAAGAAGGTCATCAAGTCTAAAAGCTTCCTCGACGCGATTGTATCTTTTTTAACCAATAAATGTGTCTTACCGGATCACAGAAAATATCACCTATGAATATAACGGATTGACATGTTTTCTAAAGCGTAGAGTATTGTATGGGTTATTCAAGGTCTATAAGGGCATTGATACACGCAGCAAATTAGCTATATGAAGTCTTGCTGTCGATTTTTGATCCAAAATTAACTTCTTCTCTCTTTTTTATTTACTCTTAGCAGAGGGTAGAACTACATTTCTATAAGCAGCTATTAGCTACCGCAATTCGAGAGACCCATTAGCCAGCATCGCATTTCGATCAGATTCTCACGTGTGTTATGCAAGAGCATATAGCTTTCATCCATGAACTCTTAACTCGTGTGACAGTGTTTCAGACACCAGGTTCTCGGGGTCATTCGAGTCAGTATGGTATGGTTCCAGTACTGTCTTTGTGGATGCAAGTATGTGTTTAAATGTTTCCAACCAGAACTATGAACTGTCACCACACAGTAATCTCAAATAAAACTTTTTTTGTCTGTCAGTTTGCATTGTTTTAAATGTAGTTCTTATGTGGCTATAAGAGTGTTATTCGTCATGAGTACTGTGGTGTTACATATAGAAGAGTCTGATTACACAGTTGCTTGTTTTTTTTTTCTTTCGTTTTTTTTTGTTTTTTGTTTTTTATGTGAACAACATTTCCAGATGAATTGTGTGTGGACGGAGTTTTAGTCTAGAGAGAAACAGAAATATGTCTCATGAAGGGGGAAAATTTGTTCAGTGGCACACAGAGTTACAGCCTTGCATTGTAACCTATTTTTGAGAATGAGAATATTATGCATTCACAGATTTATTGTGCTTACGATTTCAGACCACCAGCACTACTTTTGAAAAGAAAAAAAAAGAAAAAGAATAATAATAATAATAATAATAATAATGTAAAAAAAATACAGTACCTCGCAAGTAACAGTGATATATCAAATACTTTTATTTAAATAATTTACTGAATATATTTTATAAGCTATTTTCTATACCTTAATTTAAAAAAAAAGAAATAAGCGTTTATTTCAGCCACCCTCACTGTATCATAAGCCGTGGACTCAGATGTAAATCTTATGTGCAAGAGCAGCTTGAATGTGATGTTGTAACACTTTCTGGAAGAAATGGGTCACGCAGCAAGTTATTCCTGAAAAGCAGAAGTTTAACTGATGAACTGTGTCACTGTGCCACATTCGGAGTGAATGATGCTTCATTTTTCAACGAGCCTATTCGTTATTTAGCAAAGCAGCAGAACCTTGTACTTCTCAAAGTAGGCCTATTGTATGTCGGTTTGTTTGTTGAACAAACTATTTATGATGAAATGTGAACCTAAGTTTTGACTGAAATTAAAAAACTTTCCAAATGTGACCAACGGAGCCCCGAATCCATCTCTTCTTTTATCAGTTGTCCTCCTCTGACAGTGCCAGTGCATCATGCTAGCCTCTGCTGCGTCCTTAGCCTACGGAGTCAGTAACACAACAACTTGAACTTGACAGTGAGTAAGACGCCATTTTAGCATCTTGCTTCTTAAGAGGGGCGGAATAAGCTGCAGTCTGTACATTCCGTAAAGCGAATAGTCGAGGAATTCAGAAGCCAACTTGTTTTTAGCAAGTTCCTTTTAGCACGTGGCCGCAGTAGACTGAGAGGAGTTTAGGAGGAGCACGGAACCGCAAACTACTACCACCCAATACCCACTACACTACTGTACAGCTAATGGTTGGGTATTGGTTCCTGTCCTACTGTTTAGTACGGTATGCGGTTTGAGACGCAGCCTGCTCATATCCGTGCTCTGTTTGCGGCTACTCTGGACTGACAGAACATGCTGACTCAAGGAACTTCATTTCAAAACACAGCATTAGACGATCTAACTCAACTGCTGTAGAGGCAAAAGAGCTTATCCGCTCTCAATATCAGGACACATCTGAATTAACTGCTCTTCACCATCTCAAAACCAGTAACAACGAGAGAGACCAAAAAAGAAATAAACAACTTTTATTTCCAGTGCCCGAAAAATGATGTAAAATCGCCCCGGTCTATCACCGTTATCAGCTCTGTCTTTTTAAAGCAATTCGGCTCGGATTTGCAGCAGTTATGTTGTTCAGTATTTCGGCGCCATCTCCACAGACCCCACCCCTACCTCTACCCACCCCCATCTTCGAATATAAACAGTTTTAGGAATTCATTTAAACCGCATCTTCTCTCTC
>CM067485.1:15204884-15286021 GCA_034552555.1 Semaprochilodus insignis | reverse complement strand
TTATTACTATCATTATTATTATTATTATTATTATTATTATTATTATGAACAATTCTTCTTGGAATGATTACTTTTATACTGAGAGTTTACTGATGAGGGCGTTGCCTTTAATAAAATAATAATTTTAAACCAATCGATTAATCGCCATTATATTATTATTATTATTATTATTATTATTGTTGTTGTTATTATTATTATTGGGTCTGTTTTTAAGACCTCACGCGGGGTAAAAGTCAAGGAAAGCGCTGTCAGGCGCTGTAAAACCGGACTGAGGCGGTTCCTGCGCTAAAATAAGCGTTTTGTATGAAACTACATGCTAAGCGTAGCAAGTTCATACTCGCCTTAAGAGTGAAAACCCCACTGCAGTCTACAAGATGAGACTCTACAAACCAAACTGTACTGACCCTGAGCCCCGGAACTGCTAATTCTACTGTATCAAAGCGTCGCGTATGTTGTTGTTCTCGCTAGGCATTAATAATACACCAGCTCCTCAGTCTGCCTCACATTTTATATGCACTCATTCAAGCATTAGAAATAAGTTGAAAGAGCGGGTGGCTCCACGTCTAGAGGTGATATTATAAGGCTGGGCTCAGATGATGGGGTGACCCCCTTCACATTCACAAGCACGAGCAAAACTTGTGTTAGCAGTAACACACCTGCTAATTCAAACACATCACACAAAATGGCGCTAACGAAACAACGAGTTCCACAGAAAACCACTGTCCAACATGGCATGTTCCAAAGCAAGCTCTGTCTGCATACGGGTGAGTACTCATCATAAAGCACCACGTTGCAAACAGCCCGCAGACTATGATAATCAACATTGCACTCATGTATGTCTGGAGTCATCCTACCTACTGTAACAATGTGTTGATTCCTCCAGAAAGTGTGTGGGTGTGGGTGTGGATGTGGAGTATTGTGTTTAATTTAGCTTGTCTCCAAAGTGATTTTGTTACATTACCTAAATAAGGTGAAATCTGGGGCAGGCAGACTCAAGTAGACTGGTTGTCGGACTCAGTGAAGTGTGAAATTGCAACACCAGACAGGCAGCATAATAGCTCAGAAGGGGGCTAATGTTCCTGCTACATTCACAGAACATTTTTATAATGGCTAAATTAAAAGAAAAAAATATATAGATTTATTCTGGGTTCAGTTTTCTTTTTAATTCATTGTTTCGTTTTTGCATTCTTGTTTCAAATTCCCCATTCATTCCCTCCATTTGGCCCCTTTCTTTCAGCAAGGTCCCACGTAATGGACTGATGCTTATTAAAAGGAAAAGGGCCCATGCTTAGAGAAAGAAGGTGGAAATCAAATGGGTATAGCTGGAATACATGAGGTTTGTAATTTGGGCCTTTGGAAGCCCCCCCGCCAAGTACAAGCTCCCTGTCGTGCCAGCGAAGGAAAGAACGATTTAAATTAATAACTGCGAGTTTCCCTGTTTTTCAACTAGGCCCGTCCCATCCCCCTGCAGGCCTCTCCCCCCAAGGGGATGGCCAGGCAGATCAATAGTGGCCGCAGGTCGCTTAAGTCACGAGTGGTTCTGTAAAAGAGTGAACTTTTCCTTCAGCAGGACTGTTTCAGAGTATTCAGGGATTCTAACCACTTCAAACAGTTAAAAAGTCTAAAGAGTTTCTTAGATGCATTAGTAAGGTACCTAAAGCAAATGGTGGAGCACAAAAACACTGGGGAACCATTTGTTGAAACATCTACCTTGCTGTTAATAGACATCTAGCTGCAACCACACTGAGAGGGCTCTGCAGAACCTGCTATGAACATGATCTTGGTTGCCTAAACTGATATGAAGATGATGCTGGTTGCAGAAGCTCATATGAAGATGATCCTGAATGGAAGGCTCCATCTCGTGACCTTTCCTCTCAGTGTCATACAAGTGTTAAGCACAGCTAATAGAACACCGCACTTTTTCCTTGTTGTTTTGTTCCACAGTGATGAGTGCTCCCAGCAGACGGGGTCCTGTCTAAGCACACTGGGTGTGCAGACAGACAGACAGCACGTGTAGATTAAGAAGGTTTAACCTTGTTTAAAATTATTAATCCACTTCTAATTCCAGCTGGCTCCCCCGAGAGAGGGACCCTATCAAAAAAATCAGCGCGTTCATTGTGAGATCCGGCTAAAGGAAAGGGCTGTGTGCTCACCCCCATCCACTGTGCTTCCAGCAGACCACTGATTAAAAAAAAAATCCATTACCCCCCCGCCTCACCCACACACAGTGCAGAAACTCACCAGGGAAGAGCCTCATTACTTCCTTTTGGGAGAAGTGTGTTTTTCTTTTTTTTCCGGGGGCTTTTTTGTGCTTTTATGTGCTTTTTATTAGGCATTAACGTCCATGGAAGGTCATATGCTGTGCTTTTACTTTTCTCCGAGAATTAAAGTTCTTCAAGTTTTTTGTCTGCATTCTTGCTAACTGTGCCACTTGAGAGGTTGTAGAAGGATGGCTCTCCATATGACTCTATATGACATGCAATAATAGCACAGCCACAGACAGATTTACTAAGCTGTGCACATTTTAACAATATGCTCATTGACTGTATCTTAAAGGTCTTTACCGTTCAGTTACTGGTTTGGCACAGATCGCAAAACTCTGCACAACTAGCCAGTAGACTATAAAAAAATGACTACAATACAATATTCTGTTAATGCAGCAGATTCCTGTAAAATGGTGCATTCTAGTAGATGCTGGCCAGGAGGTTAAAATTTTGGCCATTAATTTGTATAGTTTTCAACAGCTGATCTCTTAATACTGTAGTACTGGCGGGCGGAGCATTGCTTGTGGTTTCTTATTTAGACTTTTATTTTGTTTTTTTTGTTTTTTTTATATTGTTTGTTAAGTTATTCTTACCCTAAATATATATTTAAGTGAGTTTATATTTTTTTGATACTCCAACCAGGATGGTGTTCTGTGTTTTCATTAACTTTTAAACAGACTGTGGGTTACTGTCAACTTTGTGCATGTAACTGCTATGTCTTGTGTGTAAGATGTTCTTGCTAAACAGTTTAACACTGAACACCGTGATCATATTGTTGGCTTTGGATAACTTTAATTAAATGAAATTCAGCAATACATAATATTTACAGGATATTTTGTTCATTGTAAGGTATTTACAGTATTACTTTGAAAGTGCGATTACAGTACAGTGCAATAGTACTGTATATAAACAGTACAACTATGCAGTAATAACCTGTATTTAAAGCAGTATGCAATAATTGTGGATTGCAGTATTACTACTGGACATACTGCAGACCTGCTGCAAATATTTCAAAATTTCTGCATAATTTAATTGTTGAGATGTAAACAAAGGTCATTTGGGGTGATTTGAAGTGAAATGATGACGATAGGAATTAGGGATCACCATGTCAAATTAGTTGCTTTATTTATTGTTTAAGACAACTAGTAAACCTGCATCACCATCTATGTCTTTTACATAATACTGATAATGGTAAAACAGTGCTAAATCTGGAACAAGCCTTACAACACTCTGCTTGTACTACTCTGCACTGAGTGAATTAAAAAAAATATATACTTTTTGGTCAGTTTTACTGGTAACTGATTTATAGTCCTAGTGTATTAGCTAAAGCAAAGGTTTAGTAAAAATTTTAATTTTAACAGTTTAACCAATCACCATATTTTCAAGTTACTTTACCAATCACTGACTGTGTTACAGATTTTACAGATTGCAAAATTGTGACTAGTAAATTGGCCCAAAAGTGACTCCCACCCCGCATTCGTTCAAGCACCAGGAAAATGACTGCGGCCTTTAATAACATACATTTGCAGCAGCTGCAGCCAGTGTGACTTCACTTCTCACTGTACTGCATGTCAGTTGCACTAAGTAACAGCTAGAATCCCTCAGGAAATCGAACTGTCGTTTCACACCGATGAATGAATACCTAAATCCAAAAGTCTGTTTAATGTCCCTCATTTATTCCTCTCTCATGCCCTTGGGGCCTCGAAAGGTGTTGCTTCAGGAAAGAGGGAAAAAGAAGCACCAAACTTTAGATAAATCCAACATGCATCTGAGCAGAATTGTGACATACATTGCGGACTAAAAAGTTAATGGGATATGTAGACAGCATAGATTTGCCCGGAGAGTCCAAACATTAAGGCCCCCCCGACATACTTGTATCTTATTATGCCCATCTCAGTTGTGCTGATGGCCGTGCATATCTCTCCATTTCTCCTTGCCACATTTTTCTTCCAGACAGCTATTAGACCTGTCATCTCCCATACTGCATACACTCCTGCTCTTGTGGCAGAAAATTGCGCCCCAATTAAAAGTAATCAAAGGATGATGAGTAAAAAGCATCCTTCCGTCTATGCTTTTAATTTTGCCTTTTTATTTTCATCTGGCCACTCATACGATGATTTGTGAGTGCCAGTGGATTGACAGAACAAAAGAAACTGTTGCGGAGTCGCTTATTTAATCATTTATTTATTTATTTATTGTCACAGGAAGTTGTTGTGCCCCGATTCTAACAGTGGATGGAAAATTACTGTGATTAGGCAGAGCCATCGCTCCTGCCCTTACAACCACACCAGGAGCAAGTCTGAAATCCACAGACAGATAGTTCAAGAAAAAATACAAAAAAAAAAAATAAAATCCGTCCATTTGAGTATCTCTGTGGACCTCTTTTCTGACCTACCTTGTATACCTTGTGTCTACAGGTTATACAGTATCTAACCATCAAGAAAAACCTAACAGGGAAAACATCTGTGCACTGAAATTCATAACTGCATAACTGATACTCCCCATGGTCTTTTCAGAGTATCTCTCATTTACCAGCTTTCATGCAAAGAAATGTCAATCAAAACTAGGCATCTGAGTGCATCCTGTCTATTTGTTTGCCTTTGTTATTCAAATTGCTTTGTTTTATGAGATCACGATTTTGCTACTTTGCATGTCTTGTACTTTTGTTGAAATCAAACCAGTGTGTAGTATTAAAATATAGCTCTGTAGAATCAAGACATTTCTTATGTGTAAAATATATGAATTGAATATTGACCTCAGAATGGAAACAACCTGAAAATATGTGCATTGTTACCCCCCCCAGTCCACACGCTGGCTTAAGTATCATCATTCAAATGTGGAACGTTCTACCAGTAATGTGATTTAATTAAGCCTAATAAGAAAAATTACAAGGCTCAATTCATTTCTGTTAATATAATATGACATGCACCTTATTCAAACCCACTGGGAGAAGGAGACAGCTGTGTCATCACTGCTTTCATATGTACAGTAACTAAAATATTTATAGCCTCTGGCAGCCATTAGCTGGACACACACATTTTCCAGTACAGCTAAAATGGTATTCTTTCCACATCTATCAGTCCAGGTATAAATCAAAATGTCAAAAAATAAACAATATGTCACACAATCCACCACTTAATCACTATTTATATGATAAAGCAGCAGAATTATTATACATATTGTGTGGCACAAAGCATATTAACGTTCTACTGCAATATATATGTACGATAATACAAATGTTATGGGCTTTATAATAGAAAGAATTCCTTCAGTGAATCATTCTGGCACTGGTTTTGACTTTATAATACACCTCCTACCCCCATCACTGTAATATAACTGTAATATATACTGATTCTGGCCCTGTGGATTGGCAATTGGCAGTTAGGGAAGCCTCTGCCAGAATCATACTTCTTTCAGCAAAGATATTCTTAAAGAAAAAAAACGATTTACAGTCCCCTGTAATAACTTCAGATGTTCCCTGAAATAGCATTTTCAGCAAGTGATATGTGATGGATTACAGCCTCTTGGTATACTTGGCTGGTAGTTGAAATTCTGGCATTTATACATAGAATGAATCAAACTTGGGCTCTTGTTGCTCGCAGCACACTTATTAGGCTAAATGTTGGAGGTCCATGTACATCTGACAGTCCAAGTTGCCAATCAGTTCCTCTACTGCAATTTCACAGCTAGTACTAGCAACCTGTTTTTATTCCTGACTGCACTCCAGGCTTCTAGTGATATGCTGTTACCACATTGTCTTCCCTAGCTCTCCCACACTTGGTAATTTCTTATAGCGTCTTTATCAAGCATCTCTTGGGACAGAAGAAACAGTATGGAGCATTAGCACATGCAAAAATTAGCAAAAGAGATAACTGGTCAAAGCAGTGGTTGAAATAGTTTTCTCACCATGTTAGCGTACTGAGCAAGAACGCATCCATTCCATAAACCTGGTCATGTTTAACTGCGAGAAACTGTCTTGACACATAAACAGATTTAGAAAATATTGGCCAAACCATTCACACCTTGGCTCATTTTTCCAAATTTGTGTGCGCAGCCGGAGTTTTACTCAGGATGACAGGGTTATATTTAATCCCTGCCCCGACCGCATGTGGAGTTACAAGTGTGAACTTGGTGAGGAGGCAGCACTACTACTGCAAGGCCCACATTTTAACTGTTGCTTTTCCTCGGGTTCCTTTGAGTCTTGTTAAGTGAAGTTATCAAACACGTGTTGCACAACGAGTGCTAGAAAGAGAGACTTGGAGAAAGGTTTGTGAGGTAACAGGGATGAAAGTCCATTTGCTCATTTTATGATTGCATGGCCCAGTATTCTAAATGTGAAAGGGAAGAGTTATGGGCTCTGTCTGACCCCTGGCATCATCCCATGTGGTAATCACTCCATGCAAAAGGAGGAAGGAGCCTCTCTTCTCACACAGTCTATTCCAAACCTTTAAGCAAACACACATCAGCAGAGGGAAGGCTCATACTGCAATGCTCTTTTATTCACCCTGTCCGATCTCTGCCATATGTGCAGGTCTCAAAAAAAAGCCTGGTCTCTTTTGTTCTGGCCGGACGCTTCGTGCAGAGTGTCCTGCATTTGGTCGTCTTCCTCACACAGGGGCCGGCAGGAGCTCTCCAGGTTTCCACTCATGCTTCTCATTACCGGGGCATGTTGGGGTTTTATGGAGTCTTGTAAACCACTGAATTACTGCACTTTAAAATGGATTTTGACACTATTATGTGAGCGTGCTTATGGAAAAGCCTTTCATTGCTAGACGGAAGACTCATACTGGCGGATGACAAAAGAGCATGACTTGTTAATTATTTTTTACTGCCGGATAAAATGATTATGAACTGGGTAAAATACACAAAGGACCAGTAACAAGAATAAGACTACTTTAAGAAAAACATCAGTGACAATTTATTGTAGGCAAAAAAAGTGATTTAAGATTCAACAGTTAGATAGATTATTTCTCTCTGTTCATAGAAAAACATAATTCAACCTTAATATAATTTGCTGAGTATGATATATTGTCTCTTGTTTCAAACAAGACTATTTGACTGTATTTTATATGAATACTGGCTGAACAGACTTTCATAATGACTACTTGTTGTTGATGCACCTGCTCCATGTTAGATACTCTCACTATTTTTTAAAAATCTTCAATTAAACAAAATAACATCTACAATTTAATCAATTCAAAGACACTGGAATGTGCAAAAACACGTTTAATAAAAGTACAGCTTTGATAATAACACAAGGACCTAATTTGTAGAGCTCCAAATGAAAAGAAATTGTCAATTAGAAAAAAAATCTAAATTAATTACTTTGAGAAGGGAGACAAATTGTACAAATACTTGTATCTGATAATCACATCACTGCATCTCACAAACAATTCTGAAGACAATAAGAACACGATAAATTATCTTTTTAGCGACAGATGGACATGTTTCACCATCTTTATGCTATGGATATATGCGTTTGTCCAGTCTAGGTCTGCCCTTTTGGGTTCCTTTGAGCCAGAGGCCGTCCGCTGGGCGGCAGAGCGGTCAGAATAGGTGGTGGCAGCCAGTCAAAACACTGCCTGTTATTCCAGTCTGGGCCCAAGTGCTGGTGAAGAGCTTCTTTTCATGCACCCTTAATGTGGTAAAGTGATCTTCTGCACAATAGGAACACTCAAGGAGGCCATCCCCAGCAAACAGGCCAAAACAAACAGCTCCCCCAGGCCCCTCTGCTCACCCCGGCCAGCAGGGCTCACCACCTCTCAGGTCTGCCTTACTGGACTCACACACGGCAGTGCACACTGTGTATATGCATGCACATACTTAAGAGTGGGCCAAAGGGCAAAAATATAACATTGCAGTGCTTGAAGACATTTTCATAATACACAATAATGTATACTGTGATTGATATATATTGGAAAAATAAAGACAATAGTACTACATTAATAAATAACTAATAATGTTTAATAAAAAACAGATGGGAAAAATAGTGAATTAAGTAAAATAAGGGACTAACATCCAGTCAGCTCCTATGCAGCTCCTATGTACTTTATGAAGTTTCATTCAAAAAATACTGTATATTTATTTACAGCAAGTTTAGATATAACAAGTTTATGAAAAGAATAACAGCTTATGTGTAATGAAAAACATGTTTTTTTCTGTCACTGTTACTTATGCTGTTTAGAAAGAAATGCAGAAATTCACAAACCATCGTATCACATGAAATTGAATTCTGAATTTTCTCAGTGTTTACACTACCATGTACACCACTATGATGTAATTCACAGCTCCTTAAACCTTACACATACGTTTATCATGCTCTCTGCAGGTAAATTCAGGCATTATAAATACTAAGAAACCTAATGCCAATTAGGTGCCAGTAAAACCACATTTTAAAGCTGTAATTACTTAATTTACATTACTGTGGCATGCAGCTAATAGAATCAACAATCCCCTGGGCAATGACAGGAAAACACTTCAGAATCAGAGCTGCAGACATATGTCAAAGGAACTGACATAAAGTAAACTTAAAGAATTATTAAAAATACATAAAGTGACTTAAAGTATTATTATTGATAATATAACAGATGATTGGTAATCAGTTGTGTTTAATTCTGTTTAATTCTGAAATGTGCAGATACCGTACATATGTATTCAACTTTCTGGTCATTTCCTCGTATTTCTTCAGAAATATATATATAATTGAACTTTTCCCCGTTTTAATATCTAGGTCTGCACACAAGCTTTGACCTTTTGAATGTTTTCAGCTCCTATCATTTGTAATAACTGTGATTCTAAAATACTGGGGACGTAACAGGCGTAATGTCCAAACATGTCCTTACAGTGACTGAGGCTCTAACTAACAGCTCGGCTGCAGTTTTGACTTTCTGTATGAGCTCTCTGAATGCTGACCAAAGCGGTTGCTTGAGCAGAGCCCCAGCTGGCCCTGGGACAATTTGGCTGACAATGACAGAAGAATTAGCACTCACTTTTATTAGCCCAGCCTCAAATTACCTTCACCCACTCTCTAAGCCACTCTCACTAAATGAAACAAGCGAATTCAAAAAGCAACTTTATTTGAGGTCAGCCCATGCCCATAACAAGCTCCTATTCTCAGCTCCAAAGACATAATTGTGGCGATTAAAAAAAACTCGACTGTTTACGACACACCAACAATTGCGAGCATTATACGAGGCAAATACAAACGACTCCTGGAACAGGCCCTTTCACTAGGTTGAGAGAGAGAGTGAGAGCGAGAGAGAGAATAGAAGGCAAGGGCTATTTTTCTTTTTCGCCCCTCTTCTTCTCGTCTTTCTCCTCTTTTTCTTCTTCCCTTTGCCTTACTCTTCTTGTCTGCTGAAACATGTGGTCAGCTGTTGTGCTTCCATGTGGTCAGATGATCAAAGGCAGAGTGGGGTAGTAATTGTCCCCCGCTGAAGCGCAGCTCGGTCTGGGATCAGGGTCCCAGCAGGTGGGGGGACAGCCATGAGAACGGCCGGAGAAGGCTGGAGGAACGCGAGAGGCCCTGCCTGGCAGAAATAAAGACTTCCTAAGGGCTCCTCTCTGACAACAGAGCCGCTCGGGGAGGGTGAAAAATGAAGCCTCCACACATTTTTTTTGAAGGGGGAAAAAGGGGCCGCCGTTGGGGGATGGGGTGGACAAAATGGACGCATAAGAACGAGGGATTACAATATTTGGAAAGAGAAATGGATTTTGATGGAGAATCATTTTTTGTAGCTTCAGATGCTAAAAATTGACTGTTATCAGCATTTCATCTTCCATTAGCGACGTACAAGGGATGTCACATCAGTTGTGTCCTAAAGGTGTGTCCATAAACCACCAAATTACAGCAGAACGTAAAATAGCCAGGTCCATAGAGTGATTGAGATGGATACATTCATCATTCACCATTCATGCAGAGACTGGAAATATAGATTATGAATGAGGCAGCATGAGGAAAGCAAAGCACGGCTAAGTCTGTATTTACCTGCTGACCAGAGGGAGCTGTGAAAGCTCACAAGTTGGGCTACTTCACATATATGTGGGAGCCCACAAAACACTTTTCACTGCTGTCTGTCATTTTGATTGCCCAGCACGACTCCCTCCGCACTCACCCACCCCAACCAAACCCCCCCAAACCCCCATTCCCCCTTCGATCCCTCCCGCCCTCCAGCCAGATGGCTTTTTTTTTTTTTTTAACTGTCTGTAGGCTCTTGCACCTCCACACTAAATCCCTAGAAGGAGCAGGAGGAATGGGCCAGCGGGGTGTGTGTGGACAAATGGTTTGGAGGTAGCAGAGCAAATAAAACAGATTAAGAAGGAGCCTTTTCACAGATACTCCCAAAGTAGTTTTGGCGCTTCTCGGCCACGGCCTTGATAAGCAGCAACGGTCAGCCAACTCTGGTAGAACATAACAAAACAATAAATTATCTGAATGATCTATTTCCCTGTTCCAGCTCACCATAACTATACCTATAAATATAATAATTAAAATACTTATTGTGAATCCATTTAACATCTCTTATCTAAGCACATTCACCACTATGAAATATCTGGCATATTTTACATCAGTGTATCTCAATTTCCTGAGGTTCATAAGAGGACAAAAAATAGGTTCACTATTTTTTTCTTTACTTTCACTGATACCTACATAAAAATGAAACTGACTGTCATGTGACTTTGAAAGTATAACCCAGTTACAGAAATTATACAATGTAAATTACAATGTAATTACAATGTAAATTATTCATTTATAAAATGATTTATGTAAATCACCGGAAGGTCCTTTATGTTCCCGAGTCATTAGTGTGGATGCTAGTTAACTGCATTTTGATAATTTGCTAAAAGAAAAAGTAATCCCGGTTACTTGTTTGCATTTTCAGCAAAGACATTCTGTAAAAACTTGAAATTCAATATTTAAAAAAAAAAGAAATAATGATAATAATAACAACAACATTTAATTTTTAAGAGAAACAAGAGCTAAATGGCAAAAAAACAAAGGTTCCAAAATGGTACTTGAATTGGACATATGTCTCATGAAACAGCATTTTTAAATATCTTTAAATTAAAAATAAAGTCTTCACACTTTCACACTTCTTACTTTCTCATTTTCTCAAAAAAAAACATTTCATTGAAAGAACCACTGAAAGGCCTTTTAGTCTTAATGTCTTATTAAAACATTCCAAAGAACCTTTTTTAGCATCTTTATTTTTGTGAGACTAGAGGAAATAATGGAGCACACCTATAAACACTGTCTACCTTAAAAAACACCTTTTATGGGTGCTTGGGTTTATTCTACAATTAACCAAGCATCAAAAATCAAACTCAGGTTGAGATGAGAGGGTAATCAAGAGAGTGTGTTTCAATGAATGATAACCTTTGTAAATGAAGGTAATGCTTGTGCCTAAATACATACAGAGCTGCAGCGTGCTCTAGTAAATAAATTAAGAACAAGTCCTACAACAGATCTACTGTGAATACAGAGTTACAAAACTACAAAACTTGTTGAGAAGAAAATATCACTTCAACAACAGGACCTGAAGTCTATACGGCAGAAGTTAAAGTAAACATTTCAACGTCTGTGCCCAGAAATAAGAGATTATGTATGACATTTGTTACATATTTTAAAAAAGATTGACATTTTGGGTTAGTGCATAGAATGGGAGCGTTAACCCTCTTCAGTCAAGACAGCAAATAAGCTACTATGTCAGATTTTACCCCTGAGTTGTGATCATGCATGTCATGTCAAGCGTATCTTTTACGCTTGTGTTGATTAGGTTTTAATGGATTTGGTTTACTTTCCTGCGAGGGACAGTTAAAAAGAAGATTCACTCAAATGCATTTAACAAATATGTAAGTATATAGTAAGTCAAATATATTGAATACTGATGCAATGGCAGTCAGTTGAAACATAAACTGTGAATTTTAGAGCGGGCTGACATTTGACTTCCTGATGGGGTGTCATCATGTCACTAGGCAACATGGAATGAATGTCTTGCTTGAATAAAGAGGGATATTTCAAGTTGCCAATCAATACAAGTGATGCACATGGAAAACAAAGGCAGTATCATAATCATCATTTCTGCAATGTGCCATTCCTGAAAATCTCTAGAACAGAGTCTCATTCACACCAGTAACCAGCCATTTGTTATAATAAATTCCACTTATTACTAGAGAGACCCAGAGAACGAACACATCTGATGTCTTATGAGTTTAATTTAGACATACACATGTATAATGCTTATGGTATACAGGTAGTACAATCAACTACAATAGTAATAGAGTCTATGATAGTCTACTGATTATTCTGAGGATTATTCGAATAATTAGTAGGGCTGTACCGATCGTGTATTTTAGGGTCAATTTGAATTCTGATTCTAATTTCTTTACAGCAAAACTGGATGATTTATATTAGCCTTTGTTTGTTAAATAGCCAAAAGCTCATGTTGGGGTAAACAAACACATGTAAACATACTAGCATATTTCCAATACTTTCTGTTGACTAAAATTGCAATATGAATGGCATTATTTTCTCTGTAATGCACCAAACTGGCATTTCAGATTTACCAATTTAAATAACATGAATCAAATAAGCTCCTCCATTAGCAGTAACAGGTAACTGGCCATTTAGCACAATGGATCGTGTATGATCTAATCCCTCCAAAGAAAAAACATGTTGCAATCATTCCACCCTTTTTGGGTTATCGGTTATTTTATTTTGCATGTATGCAAGTATGCATGATGTACTTTGTTTTAGTGACCCCTTTATTTTAAACACACAGCATTAAACCGTGGTGCCATACCATGCTTTTTACAAGAACATGTCACACATAGTGTCTTTCATTGCAAAGGCTCAATTATGCTATGGCATTTTGGAAACGGTGTAGCAGCAGCATTCAACTACAGTGCAAGTGCACTTACCTGGTTATGTTAATTAATTTGCAATATAAAAATAAATTAGCCAATTGTTGATCAAATTTGGGAGCAAATATCTGCCGATTCCATCCATCAATTACAATAGCCCCTCTATAGTAATGAAAGGCTTTAAAAACTGAACAATAACACCATGCATTGCCTTTCAACAATCTTTATAGTAAGATGGACTGAGTCCATCAGGCTCTATGTGAAGAACTACCACCACGCAGACTGACAACAGATTACCTGAAGAGGCATTCTGTAATCATTTTTGCATAGCTGTGGAACTGAATCAAGTTTAATTAAGTAATCGCACGAGCCCTAATCTGCAGCCATGCACCCTTCTACTGGGACACTGTGCAGTCACATCTGCCAACCTCAGGTCACAGCGCTCATGTCACATGACACCAAGGCCGTGACCCTCCTAACAGTGACACGTTACTAAAGGGTCGGTCAATTAGCCAGACAGGACAAAAGCCTGGGTGTGGAGGAGGCCAGAGATCAGCCACCCTACCAGCAGCCTGTCCAAAGCAATCCAGCCACGGTGTTCTCATCCTTGCTCTCTCTCTCTCTGTCTGTCTGTCTTTCTGCCCGTCTGCCCAGACCAGTCTGGCCTGGCTCACTTATAGAAGCCCATTGACCACAGGCCAGTCCACTGCTGCGATCTGCGGCCAACGCGCTGGCCAAGAGGAGCTGAGGAGTAACTGGTGTCTGCCACATGGCAAAAGTCTGATCTCAGAGAGAGTGTGGAACACACGCTGAGAGGATAAAATAAAGCTGTTCACTGTAGAAAATGCTTGCATGCATAACATACATTTACATGTATATATCACCCAGGCATTCATAGAGGATCATAATGTATGTGCAAGCAGGCAAAAAGACAAACAAACAAGCATAAACAAACACCCAGTCACGTACACAGGCACATTCAGTAGGCCGATTTTTGTACTGTATTACACCACCCCCATCACTCTCTCTCTCTCTCTCTCTTTCTCTTTCTCTCTCTCTCTCTCCTCCCCTTCTCTCTCTTTTCCAGTCTGAAGTGTTTCGCTCGCACACTCTTGCCCAGAGGGAATGGAGCAGTGGCGGAGCTCAGCTGGGAGAGTGATTGTAGTCAGAGATCACATGATGCATTTTAGGTGAATCACACTCTGATGGAGGCAGCTGAGGGGCTCAATCTGAAGCTGAAGTCTCTCTGTTGCAGCACACACACACACATACATACACGCACACTCGCACACACACTCTCTGATGATCAAGATAACCTGCTGTCAGAAAGGATTGCTCCCTGCACTTCAGCTACGCTTTTGTGCAAATGACGAATATGTAAAAAAATAAATAAAACACAAAATAACAACTCCAAGAAATGTCATAGCTTCGAGTACACCGCCTGTTGCCAAGGAAAACAATTCAGGCCTCGTTCCCATTGAGTAACAGTACTGAAAAAATCGGTTTCCACTGAGGCAGGCACATACACACATATATACACACAGTTTGCAAAAGCTACAGACCACCTTGTATGTATTTCATTTCCAGTCAAACTACCGTTATTGACTACCGTTATAACAGTTATAAATGATTATATATGTAGAAAACCTATTTAGAATATATAGAATAAATGGGACCCCAACAACAGTGCAAGACCAGGTAAACCACCAAAACCGTCAGCATCAGATAAACAGTACTTAAGGCTTTCATCTTTGAGAGAGGAGAAAATCAAGCAGCTTAGATCTGAAAAAAATCCACAGGTGTTTCTGACCATCCTTCCACTGTGAGAAGATAACTCAACGCTAATGTGTCTGAGAGGATGTGTAGTTGTTAAAGACTCTATTTACAACTGTTCACTTTATGTAACTTGTATCTTGTGAGTGTATCCTGATAAGATGTTAGCTACAGGCATTTACACTTGGCAGTCAAACACATCTCCGTTTAGAAAGTCGATTGCTGTTTGGGTCGGAACATGCAAATCTGCTTGTTACACAGCAGCCAGTTTCCAAAAGCTTATCTCTTCAGCCTTTATCACCTGTTGTTTATTTTGCAGAGGTGTCTGTCCATATTGCTATTAAGGGTTCTGATCCCCAACCCAGAGGATCCCCAATGATTATCTTCCGCGCAGACACGGATCCTGTGCCCAGTGACGTACTGCATGGGGAGGAGTTCGGCTGTACTGGGGGGGTTTTGCTGTCGAATGTGTCTTGGAGAGACAGATGCGTTTATGCTGCTATAACATGGCACGAATGCACCTCCTGGAGTGGTTTGAGTGAGAGGATCTGTTTCTTGTTTTAAATGCGTCTTGGATGCGTTGCATTTTTTATAATCCTGACACTCAAGACACATACGTGAACAGGTGTAAATGGCGTCAGAAAATCCTGAGAAAAAAGGAAATAGATAAAACGAACATTTGCGAATCAAACAAAGAACCTGCTAGTGTTCTCTAAACAATGGACTGACCACATTATCACTGAATGTGTCCAGACCTCAATATCACTGAATGGGACTTGGGATTACTTGGATCATGAGAAGACTAAACTTTAGAAGCATGGAACAAAAATGATCTGTAGTTATCTTTGAAAAGTGTCTTTGAAAAAGTAAATTCCTTTATTTAAGGATGGAAGATGTAATAAAAGATAAGAATGGACACACTAAATACAAGATAAAACAAATTAAATAAATTAAGAGTGGTCTCTGAATTCACACACACACACACACACACACACACACACATAATAATGCCTGTCCAGACAGAAATAGTGCTTTTTCTCCCAATCGCCTTTATAAAAGATTAATTCTAACGACACAAACTTACAAACATGCCACTACTGTAAGCACAGCGCAACAGCTGGACTAGTGATTTGCATAATACAAACTTTCCGAGCATCTGTTCAGCTATTTATGAAGATAAACACCACACAACCTTGTGAAGATCCTCATAAAATGATCCCCAACCTCTAAACCCATTGGTGCTGAGAAATGCATTAAATCCAGACTAGATTTCCCCCAGAACGGATTAGCACTATATTCCGGTTCGCGTAATATACGAAATGGCCATTCACCAAGCCCTCTGCCCTTACCAGACAAGCCGAGACGATTTCTCAAATGCTGTTTTGACATGTTTAATAACATCTGGGCATGATTATGTCATCGCAGCACATTAAGCGATGCTGCTAATGAATGCCAGTAGAACAGTGAAGCTGATGGTCCAAATCACAGAGCCTGAGAGGCCTATTCAAGCACTGTCAAAAGCCTTGCTCGTCCTGTCTCCTCCCACTGCAAGCGCATCCACCATCAGCAGTTAGCACTTAGCTAATGGCTCCCTTTTGGCTTGTATAATTGCACAATGATTGGCTTTTGCGTTTCCCAAACTTTCACACTTCACCTTGTGTTGCTGCACCAACAGGCCCTGGGAACATGAGTGACAGACTCCACGAGTTAATGCCGATGGGTCTCAGACACGTGCAAAATAACACCTCTCATTGTTGATTCTACCTGTGTGCGTTTGTATATATTTAATTAGCACTAATCCAGTTGAGGGCCATTACTTCCTCTCAGGCAAGGTGTTGAGAGACAAAAATAGGTTAGACAAAAACACATCCATCAGTCTGGTGACCACTTAGAGAAAGTCTACCGCTATTGAAAGCACATGGTTTAGCACTGTTATAAAGAAAAAAGAAGGATACAGTGAGGATAAACAAGTATTAAGGCTCTTGTGTACCAGTGTATGTACCCACTTCAATTTTACACAAAATGTCTTTGTGCATATATGTATGAATGAAAAAGAATATATTCATAAGCAGAACTAATATGTATTAAAAAAAGAAAACTGAGAGGAAACAACATTCTGACACTGTACACAATTGGTATATATGTAAAATCACATTTATACATGAGACTATATACGAGTTTTTCAACATTTATAACTAGAACTTGCACACCATACACACCAGCACATGAATCTCCAAAAGGTATAAGGTTAACAATAAAACATTCTTTTCAACATTTTAAGTCAGATTAGTGTATTATTTTTGGTTTGTACAGGTTTAAATTGAAAAAGGAAAGGACAACTATGCAAATGTTTAGGCATCCCAGGAGGTCTGAGCTCTTATTTAACTTTCACTAAGTTCTAAGAGACCTTAATCAGCTCTTTGGGACTATGGTTTGTTCACAATCATGGTTAGGAAAAGACAGGTGATGTAAATTTCAAACATTATAAATATTCTGACTCCTCAAACGTCATCCTAACAATGTGCAGCCATCCAAACAGATGCCTAGCACACTAAAAATGTCAATAAATCATGCCCACAAAGCAGGAGACCACTATACGACTATAGCAAAGCATTTTTAGGTTTCGTCAGTTGGTAATGGAATTAAATGACAGCAGTCAACAGGAATGTTGGAGGTCACGTTGAGTTCTAGATTGCTAAAAAGTCAAACCAAAATCACAATTTGATTGCAGAGGACCTTCAGGAAGATTTAGCTGACTCTGGAGAGGCGCTGCACTGCATCAGAAGAAAACCTTTTCTGCGTCCTGACCAGAAAGAAACATCTAAACAAGACATCTTGTAGACTGACGTTTTGGCAAAAATTGAGCAAAGATATGTTTGCAGAAAATAAAGTGTAGAATTTCATGAAAAAAAAATATCTCTCCAGTACAGGGTTGGATCATGCTCATGGGTTTGTTTTGCAGCAAGTGGCATGGGGAACATTTTGCTGGTAGAGGGAAGAATGGATGCAATTAGATATCAGATAATTCAGGAAACAAAGAGCATTCCGTCTATATAAAGGCTGATGATGAAAAAAGGAATGTGTGACTAGGATTATAGTCCTAGACACAAGTCAAAATTCACAATGGACTACCTCAAGTGGCACAACCTGAAGGTCATGGCCCTCACAGGCCCCATGGCCCTCACAGTCCCCTGACCTACACATCATTGAAAATCTGTAGATAGTCCTTAAAAGAACAGTGAATGCAGGACGACCCAAGAACTAGAACCCTTTGTAAAGAAGAACTGCCAAAAACCCACAAACAAGAATCGAGAGACTGTTAGCTGGAAAAAAAAGTGTTTATAAGCTATGCCATTCGCCAAAGGGGACGTTACCAAGTGCTAAGGATGGTGCCTAAACCTTTGCTTCAGGCCCTTTTCCTTTAGTGGTTATTTTGAAACAGTAAAAGATGGAAATACAAAAGTAATCTTGCTTAAATATTAAAGAAATATGTCATCTTTAACTTTCTCAATAAGATCATCCTTATTTCACTTAGCTATTCACAATAACAGAACAACAGTTACACCATCAATCATCTCCATTCTTACATTCAAAACTCCCCTGCTAGAAAAGAAGCACAGAGATGTCTGTCTAATATGCGCACAAGTATTTAGACAAATCAGAACTACTTAGTAATAATGTCCTCAGTTCAGATGAAACAAAATTATAACTCTGGGAATAATTGTCATATTATATACATAATATCATACATGTCGGTTGTCATATTTGGAGAAACAATGGATGCACAAATGACCCCAAGAACACTATCCCTAGAGTATGGAGGTAGGGACATCATGATATGGTGCTGCTTTTCTGCAAACAGTATTGGGGTATTAAGTTCAAGTTTCAAGTTTATTTATCATTTGCACAACATGTCAGGACATTCTTATATTGAAATGCTTGTGGTGAGGCACAGGTAATCACAGTACACCAGGATTGCACTAATATACATAAGTGGCTATACTAAATATACCAAATACACACCATGGTACATTATATTACATGTCAAAAACAAAACAAAATACATTCAAAAAAGACAAAACACATTGGGTTCAATCAATCATTGCTATAAAATTAAGGACCAAAAAAAAACATTTTTTGGAACAATCACTATCAAATCACCACATAAACCCCTGCAGAGCACCCTCCCTGCAATGTGGGGGGAAATTGCTGTCAATTTGAATGTCTGATGAAATTCTCCCCAGTCTGTTTCTGTAAGGCTGAGCATATGGGGGTGAGAGGAGGATTGATGGGGTGAAGAGGAATTTCCTCTTCTCCAATCAGTCACCACAAGGATAACCACCTTTCCCTATTGTTATTATTAGATATGCTACTGTGGGAGATTCAAGCTGTAAAGAGACTGCTGTGATTGCCAACGGCAATTACACAAGGCAGCAAGAGTGGTGTGTGGTGTGTGTAACTGAGTGCAATACAATACTAATCTACAATTATACATATGTGCACAAGGTATATATGGTACTTAGGTTAACTGTCAAAACCTTTGGAACAGGCCTGTATTCAACAAAAGGCTGTGCAGCTTGGACAATGGCAGTCTGCATTTTTGACAGATGAAGCACTGTCCCGATTGCAAGTTAAAAATGCCATTTTTGGTTCTAAGACAAAAATGTAAATGTGAAACATGTTAGCAAATGGGGGCCCTGATGTCGCAGCAAATGACCAGTTTCAGCAGAAGCGGGTAAAAATGGCTGAAAGCTGAACTATGCATGCAACAGAGTTTGCTAGTAGGCCAGTTCCAAGAGTATACATTCATAAGCTATAGAGTTTATTCTTAAGCTTTTGCTTATTTTGTAAGCGTTTAAATTCCACCCATAAATAGCTTCTTCAGATCAACAGCAGAAAAGCTGAGTGGGGACCAAACACCTATGACCCTAGCCTGGCCACTCATCTCACCTTATACTCACTCCCTACAGGATAACAGGCCACAGCATACAGTACATGCCCTCTGCCATTTGTTCAAAGTCTCTGGGTAAGCTGTCAAATGCCATGCGTTTGCCCCATTCTCCTGCCCCCCTCCTTCTTGTATATACTAAAATATAAACGTCAAGTGACGCCTCTGAAGTTAAGTGATCACTTCTCTCCGTAGCTGCGCTGCATGTTCTCCAGGAAGCCAGAAATTCAAGCACATTAAAAAAGCCAGCAGCGATAAGCCAAGCGCAGACACCCCACAGGCAGACCACCTCGCCTTGGAGACACTTAAGCGGCTACAGCTTCGACAGTGTTTTTCATCACGCCCGCTTACCCCCCTTTGCCATCTGCGAATTCACCCAAGCAGCATCAAACCGAGCCCGCGAATTCCCGAGCCCGGAGACAAACCGAGAGCACCATCCGTCGTGCTGACATGCTCAGGGGGAGGGAAAAAAATTGAAGAAAAAAAAATAGACTCTTAAGTGTAGTAGAGTGTGCTGGTGTCACCAAGGCAGGTGGCAGAACTTAACATGGCATTACTAGTGAGCTACCCGACAGGTAATGTTTTTTTCCTCTTCTCCTCCCAGCCCTTCCCAATGTGGTGGCATAGCAGCAGCGCTGCCATGTGCGCAATACAGGGCTGCCCTGGCCAAGTCCGCTCGCAACTCGCATCAATTACAGCGGATGGGTCTGACAGCCGTAATTACACACCTCCGCTGCTGATTATGCGTGGCCTGTCATGGAGACCAGCAAGGCACCTATTTTGGTGCGCTCGTTCAAGCAGTCAGTTGTCAGGGCAAAGTGGCAGAGCGGCCCCTCCGCTGGTGGGGGGGGTGGAGAGGGTGTAAGCAGATCGGAACGGGAAGAGGGAGGGATGCAGTGAGTGCAGAGTGTGGTAAAACCACCTTCCTCCCGCGCTCATCCTCAGCGGGCTGGCCTAGCCTCAGCCTCCTGCTGCTCAGAGCCGCAACAGCTACTACATAAAGAGCCCCTGTATCACTATTGTCAAAATAGTGGAGAACTGACAGGCAATTGATGCAGACTCAGTCAGATTGTTTCCTGCTCTTGTTTCAAATAATGTGGAGCATATGCCAAGGTAATTTCGCTGCGAGCTATCAGTATGACAGAATATGTACAGCAGAAGTGGTGTTGTAAAATTCTACTATGCAGATGTAAAAAGAGAAAGCCGGAAATAACCTCGATATAACCCTAATACGAAAAATAGTACAGGGAAGAGAATGCTCTCAAATGACAATGTAGTATTAACATATTCTAATTATATTTTGAAATATATTAATAACGTATTATAGTACATTCCATTTACATATGGATGCTGCCACAGCGAATTTTGAAGGTGCTCAAAAGCTACAAAAATATCTTCCATGGCTCTCTTCTGGGAATAAAACAGCTTTTATGAACACGACTACGGGCTGCTGATTTGGACTGCAGTTGTGATTCTATTGGAGACAGAGCTAGGACTGATGTAAGGATGCCTGCTGAATCAATCGTGAGTAAAATCAAATATGCCATCAATATTTAATCCTCTGTCTGAGCAAGGTAAATGCATTCTGGGATCGCGCGGGGAAATCGCGGCCACAGCGTTTTGTTCACTAGTGAAGATCGTGGAGGAATTAAGATGTCTCGCGCAGGTGAACTTCAGGGACACACATACACACACACACACTTTAAACCAAAGTACTGTCAGATCTATCTACTGTTTGACCCCCTGCCCCCCACCAAAATATCACGCCATGCCCTAACCATGGCACCATCAGTCTCACCAGTGCATCCCAAACTCAAATCCCAGACATCCCCCCATTCACCACCCCACCCAGCTCACACATTAAAAGCATGGGCCAATCCAGCTGTGAGTTTTGGCAAAGGGCCAAACTGTCTGGCACAGTAGAGCGGAAATCTCTGAAACAAATACAATAGCACAGATTGCGCCAGGCATCTACAGCACAGAGCATTCAAACTTCATCTACAGCTTGGCTTCAATCTCAACATAAACTCCAGTAATCAGAGAACCAGACTGAAGTTCATTTAGACAGCACTTTCACAATATGGTGATTATGATGTGAAAACTATGTGGGTATTCATTCATTCCTAAAACCTCTGTAACCCACCCAATATCCATCCCTGCAAAACCGACCCACTCCCTCAGAACCTCTGCTAAAGAAAGTCACTCACTGCAATGCCTTGTTATGTCACAATACAGTACAAAGGCCATAACCTACACAAGAGCAATTGTGGTAGGATGACGTTTTGATTGATATGCTACTCATGACTGAAACAAGCACATAGACATAGTTCATCATAATCACACTTATATCTTGGCTCCAGCTGCAGTGAGTTCATCCTATATCATCCTACGTCGCAAATTCCAATAACCAATAATATCAGCTCCAGTTGTTCTAGATAATCTGCGCTTTAACGATTGGTGTGATTGCTGTCTGGTGTGAATTGTCAAATGTCTTAAATTCAAACAGGAGAAACCTACAGGCTTAAACAATATACCTAATGTAATGTGAGGAGAGGAGCTTCACACCATTCTTAGCAGCACTGTGCAGATGTCAGAGACAACCTTTTCATTTATTCTATTCTAGTCATTAAGTACAAGTTATTCATTTTTCACTGTCAGGAAAGAAGGCATATTAAAACCTATATAAGATAAGGTATAACATCGACTTCATCAGTACTTTAACTCTTCTTTAACTGATACCATGTTCCTAACTTTCACACCAGCAAATACACCTCAGCTGGTTTAGAAATGTCTTTCTTAGGTATGTCTAAAATGGCAAAAGAAGGCATTTGTAAAAATTTAAAAATCCACTTGAAAGGAAAAGTCAAAGGAAAGTAAGTTAAAAAGATTTAAAGTAAGGCTTTATGTAATGATGCATCTAAAGTAACTGGGACTACTTGGATGATGAGAAGCAGAAAATGCAAGTTTTAAAACTGAACTTTGAAGATCTGGGGAAAAAAAATCTCTGTAGATTTCTTTGAAAAACTGAAAGCAAGTCTGCCAGAAAGAATGGAAGCTGAACACACTGAAGGATGAACACACAATATAGTGAACATCTTGAAATCATATTACTTGCACTGAATGGCTGTTTGGACTGGAAATTAAACAAATAAAACTGTGGGCTCTGACATCTGCACAGTGCTGCATGTTGGTCCTATTTTTCATGATGAGAAGAACTTAAGGTTTTTGTGTGTGCTTTAACATTATCGTTATCATTTAGCCAATATCAAGAGTATCTGCTTAGCAGCCTCTATAAAGTGAACGGAAGTCAGAAATGTTTCTTACAATATGAAATCAGCCATAAAATGCTGGTGACCTTTTATGGGTAATTACACATTTCCCCGACCTTAATATCAGCTGATATTATTGGCCACCAGATATTTATCGGTCAGGCCTTATTATCTCAACCGAGGAGCAGACAAATAGAGCAGTCGGACCTACCTCCTCTCCAGTCATAATCCTGACTGTTCAGGCAGCTCCAGCTGAGCTTCCGACTCATCCACAGACAGCTGGTGTTCACTGCAGGAAACAGAGGTATAAAAACTCCTTAGGTCTAAATGGACATGCCTGACCACATAACATTCACACATCCAGGTAGATTTTTTTTTGATAATTATGCAACACTGTATATTTTGACCTGTCAAAACACTGCAAAAAGTACCAAACTGCTTCCAATTAAAAGCAAAGGACAAGGAACAGTCCAATCTAATTTTGCAGAGAAGTCCTACAAGAGAGAAAATAAAGCTGCTGTGTGACGGGTACCTTCTTTGAAAGAACCTGCTGCCTAACCTTGACAGAAGGCATGATGTGTTCAAATTTTTAGAGCCATCTCTTTTGTTATGGCTTTTCATACTTCTGAACTTCATCTCGGTGGGGAACAAACTGTATACAGAAATTGTTTGCACTTATAAAACCTTCACCACACAAGCCACTCAACAATGCGGGGTACTGCTGCTTTTTCAGTGACCTTGAATGGCATATTGATTTCTATGAATGTCAAAGAGACAACTCATTTTGCCTCTGCTCTCATGCATTTAGGCTTTATTGTGCCCGAGTGCAGCCCTTTTCCTTCCTTGTTAAACCATCCATGTCATCAGCGTCATGGTAATGAAATAATAGTACTTTTTGCCGCCACAAAAGACAAACAACAAACCTCAAAACAGCTACGAAAGGCCGCGCATAGCTATTTGTCCGAGAGCATCGCGGGCATAATGGCATTTAATCCTTCCACGTCTGCCCCGAGTCTGCCTAGCACCACAAAAACACACACACACATATATACACAGGCTCACAATGTCCGTCCTTCAATAATCAGCTGTCAAGTCCTTGGCTTCAAGGCCAGTGCTTTTCTGATTGCCGGCCCATTGTCATATTGCCTATCGACATGTTAGATTAAACAAAATTTCACATGTCAATTAAATGAGTGTTGCCCGCGTGATTAGCAGATCCCACTAATTGTCCTCCCTCCTCTATCGCCACCATTTTCCACATGGATGAGCAGCAAAGAGGGCTTTGTCCGGCAGGGCCCCCATCAAACGCGTCAAAGCCGGGGCTTCACCGCCTCCTCGGCTCACTTCCATTCTCCTGGGGGAGATGCTCAGGAAGAAATGGATTGAGGGAAGAACGAAGGAGGAGTACGGAGAGGAAGAGTTGGCATTGGGAAGGGTTTGGATTTAGTTTACAGAGCGTTCCTGCTCATACCAAGGCTGCTTGCTGATGGGGTGCTGTTGGAAGTGAGTGTTGCACATCAAAGCTAGGGGCACATACAGAACTTGAAAGTAAAGACAGATAGTTCAGTTTTCCATAATATCACTAACACAACCTCACATGTTTAATGAGTTTTGGTTTAATCAAAAATAATTATTTTTCAAAATATTCTATTGGTTTGCAGTAATATGCTGTTATTCCTTTGTAGTCTTTGTTTGAAACTGTCCCTTACATTTAAAAGGTTTATTACAAAACATATTATCACTGTTTTAAAAAAGAATTGCCTGCTGTTGTGAAACACAAACCTATGTGCAACCTATGTGCTGAATTCTGCCAAAACCATTTTTGCTTTTGCTTGAGACATTTTTGATCATCATTATTTTGCTTGGCAACCACAGCCTACTGAAAACTAAATATTCTGCATTGCAGAAGTCATGATTAAGTTACTATATTATATAACAATAACTTTATTGAACATTTGATATACACTCATCAACAAAAGAACAGTTGCACCCAGAACGTGTCAGATTGCAATGCTGTTCGGAAGGAAGTAAAAGGTTACCAGGAACAATAAATGATGATGAATTTAGACTGATATGGGCAATATTTATTGAGCTACACATATAGAGTAGTGTCTCTCAGTATGGTGTCGGGTCGTCATGTTTGCTAACGCGACATGCCAGACGTCTCATCATGGAGTTGTCAAGGCTCCTAATGGTGTCCTGCGATAATCCATTCATGCAGCTTGAATATTCTCACACAGTTCCTGCAGATTTTGCAGTAGGGGTGGAGGTGGAGCGACAACCAGGCCTTCTGGACTTGTGATGCGCAACAACAAACCGTCCATTTTGGCGCTGACCACGGTTCCTCCACATATGGTTTCATTGGTCGTCTCCACCAGGACTCGTCACTGAAGATGACCTGCTGCCATTTTGAGTTACTCAATCACATTCTGGCACTTGTCATGCAGGCAATGATGACGTGGTGTTAAGGGCAGTCATTGCAACGGTCTGCGTGCATGTAGTCCTGCGCTGTGCAGCCGTCTGCCAATAGTGCTGGCACTAACAGGATGACTCATGGAGGGCATCACTGCTCTTGAATGTCAGCAATCGTGGCTGTTGGGTCACTCTGCATGTCAGACAATCTGTCGGTTCTCCCTCTCTATGGTTTGTGTAGGTCTCCCAGATCCTTCATGTCACTGGTGCGTGCCTTCTTCTATCCACTGCTGGCAACAGCGTGCTATGGTAGTAATCGCACAATCAGTATTGGTGTGCAATACATTGATAAGACCATCCTCCTTCCTGGAGCCCTACGATGAGACCCCTCTCCATCTCTTTCAACTGCTCAAATTGGTTTTGAACTCTTCTCTGAGACCGCTAACCATTTTAGGAAGAGGCCAAAGCAATTTAAAGACCCTCCTCTCTCCCACAGCCTTTGTCTCACTCTTCCTCAGCATGTGTTTGTTTTGCTTTTCCTTAATGGAGCTGATGTCGGGATCCCTGTCATATCTCTGGGGTGATGTTCCACCATCTGGCAGGCTGGGTGCATCTAAGGTAATGCCAAAAAAAGTGAGGACAACCATTCTGGACTCGCAATGAATCGGGAAGGTAGAATCTACTATTAAAGTGATGGTTCAAGCCACGGCTGAAAGATGACTAGTTTTTATGTCACAGTTTGAAAGAGTGTGATTTTCTAATCGCAAGACCTGCAATTTTAAATCATAGCATTAGTGCTGTTTACTCTAACAACATGGGACTTGTGCCTATAACCTAGATTAATCAGAAATAGCCAACACCTATATGCTGTGTACATGACAACACAGCCCCAGTTGAGTGGCAGTCTGGCACACTGTGAATACGCTGGAGTTCTTGGAAATACATTTGGTCACAATATTGGTCCAGAAATTTGCAGTTATTAGACTTTTTCCCCAAAATAGCTCAGCCCAAGTTAACCCAAAAAACAAAATGTAAACAATTTCCCAAATGTAGTAGATCAGTACAGAAGGCTTACAAGGAAAAGCAGCTAAGAAGGAATGGACGCTTATAGCCACCAGTTATAGTTAGTATAGGCAGTTATAGTGCATGCCAAAAAAAATATCACACGTTCACTTAAAACCATGTCAAATGCAAGTGGATTCAGAGACTGTATGATATATGATATGCTGCTATATATCTGTAATACAGTACAAAAAAATATGATTTATGCTGTGCAGTGCATGTTCAGCCATTCTTTTAGATGTCACTAACCCACCTCATGAAGATCTACTGTCCTGCATTAATTAGTTCCAACCTGCCTCTCAATTAACACTAAAGCTTCTGATCAGCCAATCAAGGATCTTTAATGAAGGTAATTAACTGGAGCAGGAGTGGCAGGCTGTGGTTGGATCAGGATCCTGCAGGAAGGTAGAGCTCAAGATCCGGAGATGGTGACCACTGTTTTTGATTATATTGCATACAATGATACAAACTAAATGCAAACTACATACCTAAATCACCACACGTGCACCTCTAACTATACTGAGATTTTAAGTAGCTAATCCATGGTCAGAGTATGTGGTGATTTCGGTATGTAGTTTGCATAATGCTAAAAGTGACTACCATAAACGTAACTTCTTTAATACATTTACTTTTGGCTCCAGTGCAAAAATAGAGAAGAAGAGTTTGGACACTAAACTTATCTTGACTGATCAACTTCTTTTAGGTAAAATGTATGGAGGGATGCATGAAGATATGCAAACACCAACCGACCACTTCAAAAGGTACACCTACTAGTGTCACAGTCTTTGTAATTTTTTTCATATAGGTGCCCTTTGTAGTTCTACAGTTACAGACTGTGGTCCATCTGTTTTTCTGCATACTTTCTTACTCCTTTCACCCTGTTCTTCAATGAACAGGACCCCCACAGGACCACGACAAAGCAGGTATTATGTGGGTGGTGTGTTAGTATGTGTTGCACTGGTACGAGTGGATCAGACACAGCAATGCTGCTGGAGTTTTTAAACACTGTGTCCACTCACTGTCCACTCTATTAGACACTCCCCACTTAGAACTATAGTTTAGTCATTCCTGCACAGTTTGTGTTGGTTAGTCTTTCATCGGTGGTCATAGGACGTTGCCCACAGGAAGCTTTTGGCTGGATATTTTTGGTATATGGACTATTCTCTGTCCAGCAGTGACAGTGAGTGACAAAGTATGCAGAGAAACAGATGGACTACAGTCTGTATTTGCAGAACTACATTGTGAACATAAATGGTGAATGGAGCTAAATGGATAATGAGTGTAGATATAAGAAGATGTACTTAATGAACTGAGCATATTTTAGAGGATGTTTTTGGGCTTTGTGTCATGTCAAAAATTGAATGGCAACATTTCACTGCACATCCTGAAATCAAAACATCTACACCTCACCACTGTTTGCATTCTTCAACCCAGCTGAATACACTGAAGTACTCCTCTGAATGGTGAGAGCTCAGGACGGCTCTGGACAAAGACTACAGGTCGTAATAGTTTACGCCTTTTCCAGCATATAGGGATATTCCTGTAAGTAAAAAACAAAGACTGGGCTCTCTGTGTTGTTTCTTTTGTGCTGGGACTCTAGAGCAGATTAGTGGTAGACAGGCCACAGTGTGGAGAAAGGAAATTTCAGTCTGTTACAATGGCAAGCCTGTTTCACTGTCTGAAATAAACCTGCAGAAATACTGCACATCCAGCTACACTACAGTTCATTCAGAAATCTCCTCTACTCACTCTCTGGCTCGCTCGCTTGTAACTATCTCTCTCTCCTTGGCCGAGTTTTCCCTGCAGCCTGAGTGTGAGAGTGTGCGTGAGCTTGTGTGCATGTAGGGCTCGAGCACCACAGTGTGCCGTTTGTATGTGAGGTCATGCGTGAAAGTGTGTGCGTGCGTGCGCGCGCCTGTGTGGATGAGTCCTGGTTGCAGAAAGAGAAGCAGACACTCCTGAGCTAGTGACTCCATGGAGCAGTACGTCACAGCATTAAGTTCAGTTTGAATTTCCCCCGCATGTCATTTTCCACATGAACACTAGTAAAAACGGCTGTCAATGAGAAGCGTGTGATATAAGTGAAACTGACATCAATAATAAAAATGCAGTCAGCAGGAAAGAGATTTGAATCTTTCATGTTAGTTGAGGTCTGGCCACTGCACTATTCCATTCCTTTTCATTCCCATCACTTTGCAAGTCAAGCATCTGCACTCCTGCAACTCATACGTTTTAGAGTTTAAACCATTAAAACTGAAGAACGTTATGACAGTTATGGATATAAATTGAGACACTTCTGAATTGCAGTTGAACTCATAAAATATACTTACAGATGCTCTTATGATTACACATGAACAATAAGTCTACAGATTGACTGTATTCCATGTAATTTAACAGTTCATACAGCTGTTAGTGCACCTTGGAAAATCAGAACCATTAACCTTCTAATAACTTAAAATCTGACCAAAGAACGTTTTATTCATTCAAACAGACAAACAAATTAAGTGACTTTCAAAATCAACTTCCAAAGAAGTGCCAGTCTTGACATCTGTTATCTCAGTATACATTTAAGATTAAATACAGTACTGTGCAAACGTAGGAGATCACCCTTCATTTCTTCAATTTTCAGTCAAAACAAGTCACTCATTTTTCAGGAAATAATTCTTAGGGGACAATTCTGCTATTTTTATGTAAAATAAAAGTGCAGTTTTTAAAACCTGTGAATGTAGTTTAAAAGTATGCTCTTGGGGTCCCTCTACAGTTATGGAGTGTAATTTACTTCTGCAGTCATAAGCCCCACTCATAGACAACCCCCCTTTTCCAACATGCAGGTCATGCAGGAATATGCACGCTTACACAGGATTACACTAGCAATTTCTGTTGTTTGTATGTGTAAATAGTCATAATCAAAGGTGTAACTTGTAGTGTTCATATACCTGCATGATGCAGAAGTCAGCAACAACATCCATGAGAGAGGACCATGAGAAAAGAAAGACATCAAAGAACCATGAGAAGAAGAAAAAAAACATGTCGACTTGCAAGGTAGAGTAATATTACAAAAGTGTTTATTACAGGATGTTGCAAACTTTCATGGCCTATTTGGTGTGACTGACTGACCCACCAAACATTTTAGCATGAGATGAATTTATTTCAGTCCTGAAAGGATGTGTAGCTCTCAAGAAGCCATTACTGAGAAAACTCATAAAACACATAAAACAAAAAATAAGATAATTTGAAAATCAGAGAAAGAAGCTGCTGGTGTTCTCAAGTCACTGGAGTCCAGACCTCAACATCACATTACTTGAATGTGAGAAGCTAAAAAATGTAACCAATTTCTAAGACTGAACCTTGCATGTGTCCCTCCAGATTTCTTTAAAAACTAAAAGCAAGTCTCCAAAAATAATAGAAGCTGTAATAAAAGCAATGATATTGAGGCTTCTCTATACAATGTTCTGTTTAATATACATTTCGTGCTTTCTCCTCTGCTGCTAAAAAACAAATAACTTGCACTAAATGACAATTTTACTGGAAGTTTATAAAAATCTTTCTCAGACTTCACAATACTGTACTTCATGATCAAGACATTTTCACAATACACAATATTCATCATAACATTATGCTTACATTATGCTGATTATGCTTACTTACCTAATGAAACATGTAAGAGATCAGTGTTCTACAAGTACAAACATTATCCACAAAATATCAGGAAACCATATTGTAATGTAAATTATCACAATAGTGGTAAATATCATTAAACTGTGCAGGTTTGCATTTTTTGTTTTCATTATAATTATGAACAATTCCAAAGTAACAGTAAACCATAAAAAATGAATTAATAAAACACTTTTTTATATATATGACTAATGGAATTATATTTACCTTTAAACTGGGTTGAAGTAGCTGAATTAGACGACTTAATAAATTGCTTGTATCAGACACACAGAATTAAAAATTAATAAGCTGTTCACTTGCGCCAAGGTGCACCTGGGGGCACCCATCAAATGCTTTAGCAAGTTCAAATTTCTGAATAAATATCAGACCAATTTTAACTCCATCAGTCAATCACATTTCCCTTTTCTTCTCTCTTTGTTCAAATACACAACCAAGCAATAATACTATTATTATCAGTCTAATAATGAATATAAGCAGTAAACTGTATCCATCCAAAGTCATTAAAGTTTGATGTGAACTAGAGGCACATGAAAATGGGTGGAAGCTTGGGGAAAGGGTGGGGGTGAGTTGGGGGTTTCTATGGCAACGCAGAAGTTCAGTCCCTTTGGTTAAGAGAACTCTGGAGGGTTCCAGAGTGGGCTGCTAATGCTTTTGTTGGGGGCAAGATGGAGGCAGTTTGAGCATGCGCATTAGTGTGTGTGGGTCAGCCAGGCCTGGCTGGCTGGGTGTAGGCCTGATGTCATTAAATTAATCATGGAGACGTGGTCCCTGGGGGACAGGGTCAGGGAGTGGCTGGGCCAGGCTGGGGCCCCCTCGTGTCCACAGGAAGGTGGCCCTGGACTGGCACTAATTGGAAGTGGCGAGGTGATCTGATGAAACTGTAGGGATACTCTGCTTTGTCATAATGTGTAAGTCCCTCGTTTTTAAGGATGGCTGCGCTCACAGCGGCGGTAATTAATGTACCGTGTAAACTACTGAGGACAGAAGCCAACCGGGGGACCAGAGGGTCACAGAGTCTGACCAAGTTGCAAACCTGATGTTAACCCCTGCAGCCTTGTAGTGTACATTGTGAGTGAGGGACAAGATATCTAGACTACACTCAGCACTGAATATATCTGAAACAGCTAAATTACAGCCCTAATCTAAATGACACTACAGTTTTAAGAATCTCCTTCGTGGAAAAACACAAAAACAGCAAGAACTGTTGACAGACTCAGAGCCATAAAAACAGAGAACAGATTCCATCAACAGAACAGATCAATACAGCCTCTTACCTTTCCTGGAGCTCCACCAGATTTGATATGTGTCTTGTGTGGGTTTCAGCGAGCGAGTTCAGCGAGCCACTGTCGAGACAAAACATAAAAGACCATCAGCTTTCAACATCTGACAATAATAGTATATGATCTGCCTTCTGCAACCTTATGAGCTAGCTACTCCCTTTAGACCATCATTCATGAGTTCGGCGAAATGTAAAATCTAAGAAAGCTAAATCCCTAGCCACTGCTAGCTGCAGAGGGAAGAAAAGCTAACTTGAAACATCCTTTCCTTTCTTTTATCATTGATTGGTTGAACGTCTAGAGTGATATTTTGCAAAAATATAGTCAATATCTACTGTTCTTATCTCAATAAAGCTCCTTCGAGTTTTTATAGATGCTACGGGAGACAATACCTTTTTTTTTAACAATAAATAATCTGACTACAGCAAAGCATTTCAACAAAACTGCACTAATTTCATGGGAACATTAACTAAAGCTTTGAAAAACTGCAGAGTTATTAAAACATTTCGTTTTCCAGGTCCCCAATCAGAAGACAACACCCATGACATTCAGTCTTTATGGTGCAGTTGTTACTTGTGAATTTCTATGTACATTAAACACAGCTTGAGACAAACAAACTACATGAAAACCAAGTTAGAGATAAAAAAAACAGACTTTTCTGAATGTATAAACATCCAGGAAAGACCTTAAATTTTGCATTTTACAAATGCAAATTGCTGCAAAAGTTAATGTGCAATTTGTATTTGCATGCATTTACAGGAAAAAAAGTATTTTCCTTATAGATAAAAAACAGAAAAGCTGGGCTAATGCACTTTGTACAAGGAACCTATTTCTAAAAGAAATGAAAAACATTTGTTTTTGAATAAACAGATTAATCTGAGGGCTGGGTTATTTCTTATTGCATGTAAATAGTTGCATATACAGTGATGTGCAAATGTCAGTGGCCACCCTAAATTTAAGTCATTTCAAATCAGTCATTCACTTTTAAAATACAGTTTAAAAATACAACTTTTAAATATGTCAGCTTTTAGTATTTTCACTTCTTCCCTTTATTACATCCTTTTCTCAGGAGACTTTCTCACAGTTTTTCAAAGAATTCTACAGCAATGTTTTTTCAGTCTTAGAAGCCAGATACATTTTGTAATTCTCACCATACAAGTTATCGCAAATACATTCACCTATGTTGAGATCTGGACTGTGGTGTGGTCAGTCCATTCTTTTCAGAACACCAGCAGTATTTTCCCTTTCTCAGTAACTCTCTCAGTAAGACTTCTTGACAGCCACACATTGTTTAAGACCAAGAGCTTAATGAAAGATAAAAACTTTAAGCAGGGTTTATCTGATGGTTACAGTTTTGGTGGTCTACCAGGTCTTGCACAGTTGTTGGGAGTCTACCACAAACTTTAGGAAACTTTCCTCCACCTTGTGCAAGTGGACTATCTTGTACCGAATCTCATAAAAATATCAGCTTGTCCCTAACAAATAAAAGCTGAAGGGTGGTCTTTGACTTTTGGTCAGTATTGTACATATACTTTATTTTTGGTACACTTTAAGGCGTTGTTCACACTTACACAGGTAATTTTTAAACTGGGGCTTTTCCTCCTTTGAGGTCACTGCTATATCCAACATGAGGGACATGTGTAGCATGTCCTGTTAGTGATGTCAAAATTAGTTTTGGCTATGTCTGCCATTGCACAAAATCGCCTCCTGACACCAAACAAAGGAGACAACGGCCAAAATCTTAGTTTTTGCTATCTACACAACGACACTGAAAACAGAGTTTCTGAATATCTTTACCCTGGAAGGGGTTTTTCAAAAGGTCATGTTTCAGTGACCTAAAACGTAGTTTGCATGTAGACAAAAGGCCAAAACACATAGAAAAAGCTACGTTTTAAAACATATCCCTGTAAGTGTGGACAGGAGGAAACTGCTTTTGATTTAAGCTTGAGATCAGTAAAATAAATCAGCAAATTAAACAGAATAAAACACACATTCACATTCAGGGTCTATCACCTATAAAGACTTATTTTACGTGAAGCATCCAAATACACATGGGGCATATGTATAAACCCTACACCCTGACATTGTATAAATACATTATTGTGTATGTGCATGTCTTTCCCAGTGGAGGTACAAAACTTGCCCTGCTTATATCCAAGGTGTGAAGACTGCCTGTACAGAATGAAATGAAGATGGGCAAAGCACCTATTTGCAAATTGCAAATACACCATGAAAAAGCAAGTTCCTGAACTGGAGGTCCAACTTCACTGGCCTGTAGCTCAGAACGAGCAGCGGATTCAAGGTTTTCATAAGCATGAGAAGAGATGCCTAAGCGCACCCATCCATGGCACCCCCAACCACCACAACCAAACCCCTGACTGCATGCTGCCCCCCCAGGGGGAGCACCACCTCCTGACCTCCTCCTCCAGGGGGGTCAAAGGGAATTTAACACGAGGGTCCCACATTCCTCCAAGGTGATAATTGCTGTTGCTCTCCACAGGGGGCCATCAGGCAGTGGGTAAACAGGAGGAGACAAGCCCCCCACCCCACCCCCCCACATACAGCCACACTCTCCCACATACACACTACATGGCCGACACACGTGAATTACAGCATCAACTGACGGTGTGTGTCACTAGTCACACTGACATGGGGCAGTTGTTTTCTTTTTTTTGTCAAGCTCTCTCAAATGTGCAGCTGTTAAGCCCAGTGTAAATAGTGCAGCCACTTCACACCTCCAGACAGTCTTCTCCGAACACACGCCATGCTAATAAGATTTATTGAAAACTTCAAAAAGGTCCGTTTTAAAACAAAAACATCACGGCAACTTAATTATTCCCCTCCATCATCATCTGCACCCCCCATGCAGTGGACCCTAACAGAAAGGTCCTTGGTGTAAACTGATGGATGAACAGTGCCAGTGACTGGACTGCTCTCATTCATCCACAGCTAACTGGAGGTGTACTGCTCTTGTTTCATTACCATGAGTTTTAAAGCCATGCTAAAGGCACACCAACCTGGTCTATTCAATACAAGCCATGCCAGGTTTTTAAATTTATTCTTCCAGCATACAGTAGGAGTACTCAAGAAGCTTGGAAGTGGGAAGCATTAGCTTATTAATAAATAAACATAAATATTCTGACAAATGTAGTGCTAAAGCCACTGAAGTACTAAATTGGAAGAACCATACCAGCATGAAGACTTAAAATTATAGAAACATAAAACTATTCTGTTTTTTGGAAGAAGTTTTTTTATTATTATTATTATTATTAATGAAAAATACTTACGTCAAGAAAGGAAATCAATAAACCAAGACATGTTTAGTATCTGAAGTTTTTTCCTTCTTTAGTTTTAGACTAAAGCTGTGAGGTGAACGTTGAATACTTTTAGATGATGGTATGACATGTCAAAAACCACACAAGACTTTTTACCTGAGATCATGTAGCATAATAGGGGATGATTTAGACATTGCTAACCGATGAGTTATAATTTTTCCATTACTTGTTAGCTGTACTAGCCTCAAAAGCCTTAAAAAGTGTATGCATTTTGCCAAACTGTCTGTTTCAGGTGAAGGAGAAAACTTTCACATGACTCGTGAGGAACATGAGCGGCATAGTGCACTCACAAGTATTGTCCGGTCCTGCCTTGACTCCATACCCCAAAACTTCATTCATTAAAAAATAACTGTTCTTTAAACAGTTCACCGCAGTTTCCACTATGTCCCTTCTAATCATATCTAATAAGTCATAAACTACTGTACAGGCACAGCACAGCTTGGTTAGTAGACTGCCTTAAGCATTTGGTTAAGGCCATTACTTTTAAAGGCAAAGGGAGACTTTCTTTTTTCCCTCTTGTCTGCTCGACATTTCCCGGCCTATGCCCACATGTGGTTTCCGCGAGCCACACACTGAGGCTTCGGGGGTTATAAAAGCCGAGGTGGTGATTAAGAAGCAGGAATAATGGCCTCCACAAAACCTGGAATGCGTTTAACAGCCATGCTGGCCCAGGAATCATCCAGGGCCCGACTCCATTAATAACTAGTATTATTCAGCTTTTCCAGGGCAGATGCATTGCTGACTTATTAGCCACTTTGATTATGACTATTAGTGATTCCACAAGTGCTATTATGAGAAAAATAGAAATGTTTTGGAGTATTACGTGGAAAAGTGTCTTGTGATCCATCTAAAGTTGTCTAATGATTTCTGCTCCTGTCCCTTAAACTGACTACTGATTTCACCTTGCTCAATTTTTGCTAACCCCCACCTTCTCTAATACCAGGATTAGACAGGACAACAGTCATGAAGAAGCTCTCTCGATCACCTCCAGACTCTTTTTCTCTGTCTGTATCTTACACCCACATATACACACTTGGAGGCTGCGAGATCAGCACACCCAAACCTCATCACTTTGCTCATTACAGGAGCTTCATGGCTCTTAGGGGCTCTGGGCTTTAGCGGGGATTTCACATCACCCCTCCCACTTGACATTGCCAGCCCTGCGGCCTGCAATCAGAACTTAAAGCAGGGCGCCTGTGTACCTTCATTTGTGCAAAGCACCACCGGTCCAGCAAAGCCCTGATAATTACAAGTCAGTAACACTTTCCTGTCTTTTACCTATTGCACATACTGACCTTAGGTGACCTTAGACTTTTTTCTTTTTAATCTACCTGTCCAGTTGTTCTGTAGTTTGCAGTGGTTGGTAGGTATAAACTGTTATAATATGTGTGTGTGTGCCTCTGTATTGTGTGTGTGTTTGGGGTGTGTGCACTTAATTGAGTAAGTATGCAAAAAAAGGGTTTTTTTTGCCTTCAGAAGTTTCCAATAAATATCCTGCCCTTAATCTTAAACACCTGGTCATAAACCTCGGAGGAATGCTAAATAAAAGCAAGTTTTCGGAGAAAGCCTCCTGTCTGGCTCTTACTCACCAAGACAGAGGGATTTGTAATGGCTGTACCCGGATTAGCCAGTTCAGGCAAAACTGCCCAAGCAAGAGACAAAAAGGCATCACAACAATACAAGCTTTCCCCACATCATCCTTTCAGTTAAGTATGAACTCACTCTTTCAAATAAATGTGTCTGTTAGCTATAGTGGCAGGGGTGTTTCCACTGTGCTATCGATTAGTGATTATTTTACAGGAAGCGACCACTCAAAGAAAAGGAGAGTGCCAAAAATGGGCCGACAGTTCTGAATACAGCAGCCGCTTACCATCAGCCACAGCAAACTGTGAGCAAAACTGGGTGGGAAGAGGGTCTTGAACTTGCGTTCCACTTTGACCCCCAGTAGGGGCCCCTGCTGTGACCCAGGGACCGGACACAGTGGCACTGCACCGCAGCTCTGGTTGCGATTGCCCCAGCTACCGGCGCCGTCCGCCACTGCACCTGTCACCCGTCAATAGACCCCCTGCCCACTACCCTTTCAGCATGGTGAATATATGACCATGCTGAATGCCCCCGCCCAGCTAATTACCACTGGCCCCAAAGGTCTGGTTGCGATACGCTGCATGCACTGTAGCACCACCATTTCAGCCAGTGCCTGCTCTGACCTGAGCATCCTACACACACACACACACACACACACACACATGCATACCTTGCACACACGTGGGCTGCTTACGAGCAGCTGATGGAAGCACTACAGTGGGGGGAGAGATTAACGGTGCTGTCTACACGCAAGCATGAATAATAGAGTTATCACTCTAGACAGGCAGGCAACACAGGCAGGAGGTTTTACCCAGCAGCTCAGGGCTGTGCGCCGGAGTCCCGGCAGGACGCTGCCTTTAAATAGAAACTCTCAGCTGCTGAAGATGGATCTGGTCTGGGAAGACAAAAGTTATTATGAAGACCACTGAGGAATACTCAGCAGTCTTTAAAACATACACAAACAAATGAATGAATAAATCAATACACACTAATACACCCTGGCATGGACCATCACAGGGAAAAAAACATTTCAGGAATGAAGTGTGTGGGGAAAAACCTATACAATCCCATTTTTGAATAATCTCAGACACATACGTGCATACTCGATTATACGCGTGTACGTGTCATTAAATGCGCAATATGTTCCGCGCTGATATATCCACTAATCCCTATGCGTGCTCGTAGCCTACGCGCCAGAGATCCACCATTAAGCACCTCCGCACACAATTCAGATTCACGGGCGATGTACGTAACACGCCCCTGTGTAATCTGCGCGCGATCCTACTGGACGAGCAACAACAAACAACACGTGACCGGCGCACGCAGGTTTTAAAAAGACACGCACACTCAGCGTCCGCGCTCAGCTGCTGTGTGTCGGTTTGGGACGCGCCCACCGGCAACAGCGCGTAAACAACAACAGAAAAAATATATGTATTCCTGCGTTGGTGTTCCTCGAGAGAGTGCAGCACAGTCCTAGACACCAAGCGGGACGATACGCCACACAATGTCAACGCTTCAGTCTCCCCCGGCACTGATGTCTTTTTACCCCCCATCGCTTCCCAGCCAGGCGGCTGAGGTCCAAACCTCACCGCGTTCGCCCTACTGTATTCTGACAAGTCCCGCTCTGTCATCCGCCACAGCGAACACGCGCACCGTGTTGTGCTTAAAAATAGCTTCTTACATGCGAGTCGACATTGCTGCGTGTAACCGGCGTCAGAGTGTGTGAGAGAGAGAGTGAGAGAAAGAAAGAGAGAGAGAGACAGAGAGGAAACTTGATGTAGCTGGATGGAAGTCGTGGCTGAAAAAAGCGCCGTGTCAGCGCGCGAGTCCCTCCCGCCGCTTCGTCCCCTCATCAGTCGCTGCGTCACAACATAAACCAATGCTAACCGGCTAACCTGAGCTAAAGCATCCCCGCACCGTCCTCGCGGCCAGGGCCGCCTCATCCCACCGGTCCGTCCGGCGACATATTTTCAGTTTTTGACCCGTTGATGTCATTTCCTGTGCGGGTACCACACCAAAGGTTTCGACTTCACCTCCCGAACGGCCACGCATGTTCCCAGTCATTTCACCTCAGGGAGGTTCACAAGGTCAGGAGCGAAGTCCCGTACAGGCGAAGAGGAGTCTCTGTCGTCCTGGATGTCCTGGAGGAGCATAACAAATCAAAAAGCTAAAATGATGTACAACATCCTGCTTCGTCCACTCGGTGTCATTGAGACGCTTTTTTCACTTTTACATAATCATCATCTGATCCGGTCCTTTTTCGTGACGTTGGCGGAGTTCAGCGTGTTTACGTTGGAGTGCGGTGCAGGTTGAGAATGAGGCGCTTAACATGTTCATCACCGCCGCTGAGTACAGAAGTGCTGAAGGACTTTTCGTATACTCGAACCATGTTTGACAAATATTGATGTAAATGTTTTTAGTCTATAAAATGGATATAAAAACATTGGAATAGTTTAACTTCCCCGTCAGTTCTTCTCTCTGGCTCACGGGTCTAATAAGGATTGCTTTTTAACTCAAGTGTAATTCACATTTGGAGTATATGTCATTATCTAATGTTACGTGGTGACTTTTGTAAGTGACGAGCTGTAAACAATTGTACGGCACTTCAGCTGGTAAGGGAACAGTGCTCACCTGGAGTCATTTACATTGTTTTTGAGAGTTTCCAAGTGTTCCCTTCATGGCATGTGACCAACAGGACCCCAGCCATGGAGTTACTTTCACTGAGAGGTCAAAGGGCTGAATGACTTGGGCAAAATAACTTGCTGCAAATATTTATTCTGACCAAAACTCTGATTTAATGTGTGATTGCTGTGTATAAATTGAGGTCTTTGCCAAGACTTTTTCTGGCGTGAGGCTTGAACATACTGCTGGTTAACACAACTGCCGGTTAATAATGGTCGTGTGCATGTACACAGTACATGGGTTGTTTCTGACTTGTGTACCTCAACCATAAGTGGTTCATAAGCACCATGCTATTAGGTTAAATTCTCCCACCTCAAATTTGTTAGGGAACAATGGCTGACAATGTAGGCTATTATAGAAATGGCAATGTTAGTGTAAAAATGATTAATCTTCCAATCCTAATCGAATACTGATGATGATATGTGAGAGTCGAAAACCAAGAAAAATTGGTGTTGCAGTAAGGTGAGTTCAGGTGTATGTGTTTTGTCTAACTCACCTATTCTGATTCGACATGCTTTTGTTAAGTGTGATTGTGTGGATGTTAAGGAGGTGAACAGTATCTGCAGTTTCACTTTGCCCTGCGTGGCTGCTCTCTTTTTTTCTGGATGGATGCAGAGTGCTTGGGTTTTAGAAGAGCTGGTTAAGGACCCCTGTGCGGCACCATATCCCCTTTCTTAAGCCTGGCTTTCTCTCTGCCTGCTTTACCTTTGAACCTGTGGCCCCAGTGGTCCATCTCTGATGTACAGAGTGGCTCCCAATGTGGCGGCCAGCCATGATAGATGGCGATCGGCCTGCCAATACGGCACAATATTTCAATTTCCTGTCTGGTCCAAAGTATTTCAGGGGTTGGGGAGAGTTCAGCAGCACAGTGTGGTGCCTGCTAGCCGCCTTCCCCCAACAATACCCGCGGTGGAGACCCCCAGACCCAAACACAAGGTTCCAGCACATTCCACGGGCTCTGTCTGTATAGGCAAAATGAGCCTCATGCCGTAGAGCAACAGAACTCACTACTGCTGGTCTGAGCAAACAGCACCACTGGGGAACCACCACTTTGGGGAAAATACACAACACAGACTAAATGCATTAAAGATTGTCTTTTTCAGTTTGTATTTTGGAAGGAATGTTTGTTCGTGTTCCTGCTTTTCTTTTAAATACATTTATATACATACATATCTATTTTTCTTCCCTCTAGTGTTTTCTTTCTTTTCTAGTACTTAGTATTTATATTGTGATTGTTAGTATTTGAAGTCTGGGAGCTAGTGCAGAGTAAGAATTTGATTGTACAGTGCAACTGCTTGTTTCTCTGTGCATATGCCAATAAACGCTTGGATCTTGGATCTTGAATCTTGGAAAAGGAACAATAATAGGAGTGATCTACATATTGATTTAATTTTCTTTTGGGTGCCAGTAATATAATTTTATAAAATGTTTAGATCACTGTGAAACTTAAATGTGAACATATACTACATTGATGTATAGGCCAAAAGTAACCAAAATGAACATTACTTGTTTACGTATTCCATACATATCACATGGGTTTATGAAAATCAAAGCCTTTAATCTTAATTTGTATGACATTTTAAGCGCAGTTTATGCCAGGGCTACTTTTTTCCCTGCGCATTAACAAAATTATTTATTTTATCTCATCTCATCAGATGAACTGTGATAATCCAGTGAGCAATCTCACAGTGCCATGACCACGCTAACTCAAAGAAAACAGCAAAAGATCAAAAGGCCCTGAAACATGTGAGAGAGTGTCACATTAGGCAAAAAGAAAATCGGTTGAAAGAGACTCCCCCAGCACAAAAGATATGCAGCTAGGCTTTTCAAGAAAGCACGCTTTACTTTGGATTCTGCCTCTTCAGTGATGTGCGCTCTCCCAAAGCACATATGGCAAACACTGAAAGAGAGGGGGAGAGAGAGAAAGAGAGAGAGAGAGAGAGAGAGAGAAAGGGAGGGGAAAAGAAGACAAAAATACACGCAAGAATGAAGTCATGGATCACACTGTGCTACACGTCTCATATTTTGACATTGTTATCTGGGTCAGTTATATTTATGAGTATCATGGTGTTACTCAGAAATACGATTATGCATGTTCATTTTATGTGACAAAATCAGCATGATATCCCGTAAGTGTGCATGCACCCGTGCATATGTGTATGTATGTGCCGGGTTGAGCACATTTTATTCTTGTGACTGTAGATTGGAGAATGGGGGAAGGGGGGCAGCCTAGCTTTTGGTTGGTGCACTGTGATTGGACAGAGTGAATTTGGGGGCTCATGGCATGCAGTGCACCCTAGTGGTGGGAGACAAGGACAGAGGAGATATACACACTCAGTTTGAATGCTGACTGCACATACACACAGATAAACAGTCAAATCATCCTTCACAAAATGACAACACAGACATGAGCTATTACAAAGGGGTTGATGGATCTGAAAGCAAAATGCTAAAGCTTCAAAGGGCCATGAGCCTTTACAAAGCACATTGTCTATGGTGCTCCATGTATCATCCATACATTCACACATCTAGTCAAGAGAATGAATGTATGCTTTTACACACTTCTAGAGAGCCAGACAGAATGTCTTAATCCTATTGAAGCATTAAGCGCATCATGAAAGCACAATGCACTTGCTCTTTTATGTTAGAAACACGCTGCAGGCTACTGCGCAACCCTCTCCTTATTTCAGCATCACAATACCATGATGAAATATGTATTTATACTATAACCATGGCTCTAAAAATAGCATGTAGACACATAACATTCACTGAACCCTCTCACTATGGGGGGACCAGGGTTTGTAAACCTTCTGACTCCATTCAACCCAAATGCCCAATCCAAAACTGAAAGTTACTAGTGGCATCTTCAAAGTCAGTAGCTGTTTTGGTCATCATTGCATCATAAGCATAAATCAGCTGTTAAAAGATAGGTAGTTGGAGTTTGCAATATTGGGTCTGAAGCAATGCCAAAGAGGAAAGTCACTTTTGGTTCCTTTAACAGTAGTCTATAACTTGAATGTGCCTTGAATCTCCATAGTATTGTTTGTCTCTGCCCCTTTCTCTATGAAAGGTATTGAACCATTAACCCTCTTCAGTGTTTGTAGAGCTCTAGAATACATTCTCACTCACTGAAAAGTCAGCTCCTATCGCCTCTATTTTATTTCAGTCACAATTTGGCTACCTGTCCTGCTGTTTAAACTCCTCTTGTTGACATTCAAACCTCTACATGGTCTCTACATGGTTGACATTCAAATCCTCTACTGTCTTGCCAGAACACTCATGTCCTCTGATACAGGTTGTTTGTCTTTCCCAAAATTTCGATCGGTCACCCCTTGTGGGCAGATCTTTTAGTGTCATGGCCCTCAAACTATGTATACATTGCTGTACTCTCTTTGTGACTGTCCCTTACTTTCCTCTATCAAAGCTTAGCTCAAAACCTACCTCTTTTCTTAGTTCATTTATTCCTTTGCCCACTGAAAGTTTCTGGTTGTTTTTGCTTGTGTTTTTTATCACTCTCTTATTTCTGTCTGTATGAGAATGGGCACAATATAAAGGATACTGAGATGACCGAGTGTAAACCTTTTTTGTTTGAAGAAGCTTCACATGATATTAAAGTTTTAGATCACTTAAAGGGACCATATGCTGCATTTTCTTGTCCTGAATCTTCTTCCCTCATGTTACAATATGATGTTTGTTTGGGTTATCAAAAAGTCATTACTATTTCAAACTGTATTTATTTCTTAGAATTATTGTAAATATGATGATTTTCTTACTAAAAGACAGTGAGCTGTGTTCTGACTCATTCTGCCTTTCATTTCACTTCCTTCAAAAAGCAATTTAGGCTGAAAAACACCTGTAAATTTAATGGATTAACTAAACCATTGTACTGAAAATAGGACATCTGAGTGTGTTGGTTTTTAGGACATCACAGAAGCTAATTAAAACAGTCTGTTTTGGCCTCTTAAATTCCATATGTAGATCAAACACACACTCATCATAAAAAAAGTTGACATCGTTTGACATCATGAGACATGCGAATGATTCAAGTTTCACCCTCGGCCCCGCATGTGACGTAAGCAAGGACGGGTCTTATGGCTGTACCTGACTGACTACATACGCTTGTCCTGTTGCATGTGCTTTCCATTCTGACTCATGCTCTTGTTTTAGCAGCGTCCTTTGCAAGCAAAGTATCGGAGGGTTAGAAGCCTCAGAGAAGAGTTTCTAAAGAAATTGAGATCCATCGCACCCTACGGGTCTGGGAACGCATTGGGCGCCATACTTGTCCTTTGAATATCTCCATAGCATGCTGTTGGCGGCAGTGGATAGAAGAAGGCACGTACCAGCATGAAGATCTGTGAGAACCGTTTTGGGAGAACCAACGGATTGTCTGACATGCTCTGAGTGACCCAAGATGGCTGGTCGACGCACGATGACATGCACACAGACCACGGGGACTGCCCTTAACACCACGTCAATGTCACCAAAGACTGCAGTGGTGTCGTGACTGTCATGGAGTGACTCAAAATGTTAGTGGGTCATCTCCAGTGACGAGTCCCAATTTTGTCTTGGTGGAGACGACCAATAAATCTTTGTGTGGAGGCACCATGGTCAGCACCAAGATGAATGGCCTGGTGTTATGGTGTGGGGTGCAATTTCATACAATGCCAGGTCACCTTTGGTCTTCATTACAGGCACTTTGAAAGCACAACATTATGATAATGAGGTTTCACTGAAATGAGCGGTAAACTTTTTTTATAGTGGTAAAAATTTTTTTATAATGTTGACATACTACATCAACAGCAGGAAAAGTGGTTTTCACTGATATGGGAGTTTTTCCTTGAATTAAGGCCAGGGACAGTTTAGGAACTTTATTTTTATGAGAGCACCTCAAAGGTCAATGCATGGTCTCTGCACTATAGCCTTAGATATTCTGTTAATTTCGCCTTCACAATCCTCAGATTATCCCCTACTTCCAGATGTTTGGGGCGCTAGATTACAAAATAGCAGCAGAGAATAAATGGGGTGTTGGGTTTTAAATTTAGGTGCAAAGGCTGGTTACAGAGATTGGGAGGGGCATGATGAGTTGTGTTAAGGCTGGACGATATGGACGGATTGGAGGAGGGGGGGGTGCAGTCTGAGGCAGAGCCCCTAAAGCAGGGTTTAGCTGAGGACTATAGGCCCAGGCAGCAGCCAGACCCCTCTTTGCCTGTGAAGGGGATTAATAATGAATTAAGGCATCTAAACCCCACCCACCAAACCCTTCTACAACTCCCCCACCAACAAGAGATTCATGCATGCTAATGCATCCATTATTTATAGTGCGCACACACAGTTAGGCTAGCAATGGCGGCATGCGAGAGACAAGGAAGGAGGGAGGGCTGTTTGCCCCTGGATGGAATTCCCAGGCCGAGGAGGGTATGTCCGCCCATTGTGTGGCACGGCTGAGGTATCAGCAATGGGGGCTGCTGTGGGGGTGTAGAAAGGCAGGGGGGGTTAGTTCTCCGTCTCTGCCAGACAGCCGTGCCTAGTGCAAAAGGAACCAGGCAGCCGAGTGGTGCTTGGGGGAGGGGTGGATTAAACAAATAAATACATGATAAGAAATAATCATGCTGGGATAGTAGGGCTCAATGGAGACAAAGAGGCTAAGGGGGTAAGTCGGGGGGCTGGCTAAGTCAACCTCGGATTTACTGTCTGGACTACAGTCTTGGCCTGTGCTAGAAAGCAGTTTAGGGCACAGCAACTTTTTTGGAGACCGTTTGACCTTATTAGGCTTACAGAGCATTTGAAAAGATCCTCAAGTGGAATAAACGTGTGCTTCTGAAGTCAACTGAAAGCTTGTGCTTCTTGAGTTTTGGATACTTCCTGATTCCGTTTGCTAAATGAACCTGTATTGTGGTCACACTTATGGTCACACCATAATTTTGATGGTCTGCCTTCTGAGGTTAATTTTGAGGTTTGATAAGTTGAATCCAACCATTTTAATTTACAGTTTCAAATATCACACTACACCAAATCCAGTTAAACAGGTCTGATCATGCTCTTTTTATGAAACATGCAGTTGGTCAATGTTCCTACAATATACATGAAAAAATTAATAACAATAAAATACTGTCATATTGCACAGCCCTACCCTATAGCTTCTTTAAACAATCAAGCTTAACTTAAACTTTCAGGGGAAACTCAATTAATTATTGACAGTGTCCATGTTAGGATCAGGTTTAGATGTTAGGTTTTGTGGTTGAACTTAAGGTCAGAGTTACCATTCGGTTTGGGAGCAGGAGGAAGTTATTTCAATCGATATTTAGTTGCAAATAGGTGAATACAAGATAACCATCTTCAAAGCATCTTCAGTTTACCATCAAATTAAAATGTCACCAGAACTGTATTTACAGAAAAGCAAATTCAGATGAGTGATTTGAATTTTGGGGAGGAGAAAGAGAACGAGAGGTAAAAGAGAGAGAGCAGAAGTTAGCAGCAGGAGGCTGATAAGAGGCGGGAGAAGATTGAGGAGACTGGCATCAGCTGCCAACCATGCTCACACGCCGAGCATGATAAGATGATAAGATAAGGTGAGGCTGAACGAGCGCCCAGCCCGCTGACCTCTATATTTGCATAGATATGGAGTGATGAGGGAACACCTGGAGAGCACCAGCAGTTCTTTAGCAGAATTATCCCTCATCTCCATAGATACCTGTGGCTCTGCAGCAGGCCATAGTTGTTTTTGGGCAAAACCTCTCTTCCACATCACTGGAGTCGAGCGGAGATAACTATGGAAAGCTGTAGAATGGTCGCTCTGCAGCCAGAAAAATTATTCCTAAGTGGTTAAATAGAGCACAAACAGATGTCCCACCCAAAAGAATTGATTTGAAACAAAGAAACTGCAGTCTCACAGAGTAGTGAGAGCACTCCTGGAAACTATGCTGGGTTTCAATACTTATTTATTTACGTATGATGCGGCTGTCCCTTGGGCCAATGCAGTGGATCTCTGAAAACGTGATAAAAGCCTTCTAGCATCGATACTTTAGTAGTCCCTAGAGTATTGTTGGATGTATATTTACAATCCTATCGTACGTCAGCAAACATTTACTCATTCTGAACAGATCAGGCAAGCATTTATTTATAGGGTTTATTAAGTCTAGTTACACTTTTTTTGTCTATGTATGTTTAGCCATTCATAGAAATAAAAAAATATTAATTCAGGAAGGGGAATAGTCAGGTTCTAATATATAGTGGTTTAACAATGTGGTTCACTTGAATTATCACCTGAGGACAGACCTCCCAGGAGGGAATCTACATTGTGCAAACATTGCAACCTTTGTTCCTCTACACATACAGCACTTAAACCTTTTATACCCAATTTGGCCACACACAGGAAAAATCCATAAACTTTGGAATTATGTCAAAATAACACATTGAGGTTTTGACAGATTGGATTTTCCACTGTTCAAAGTCAAAATTGCCTCCACAACATCCCCACCCTTCACACTTTTATGGCAAATACAACAGCATCCTAATTACGTGTGTGGCCACCGTGGTAAGAGCCATCTTGTTAACTCGTAAATGCTAAGAGCCCGTCTAAAAATGCTGCTGCCGCACTTCGGGATTTTTCCTTCCTGCTTCATCTGCCACAGCTGCTTTATACAACAGGAGCTCTAATCAGAATCAGAACAGGCAGCTCCATCTAACTATGTGCAGATAGTATGTCCTGGACAATGCTGTGGTTGTGCTTACTATGAAAGGCGTTGTTGACTGTGGAATTTTTCATACTTGCAGATTAAATTATGTGTTTCAAAGATTTATATGACTGCAAGTGCAGCAATACCTTCTGCTTTTAAGACACAATGCACATAAGAAAAATATATTCTCTTGTCGAATATGTAATTTAGACTGACTTTGATTTTGCAGACATTTTTAGTAACTTTTGTCAAGAAAAGTTTTCCAAAAAATGTTTTCTTTTATGAAAGTGACCTTCATTTTTAGACAAGTAAGAAACATATTCAAAAACATAAACTGTTAACATAAAATGGCTATTTACTAAAATCTTAGAAACTTTTTAGCAAATATTTTAGCAGCTTGTACATAAGATTCCATGGTACAGTCATATGCAAAAGGTGGGTAGTATTTATTATTATTATTTTTATTTATTGTGTGATTTATTGAGTTTTGTTGAAGTAAAAAGAAGTGACACATTCTTACAGAAAACATACTCCTGAACATTTTAGCACACAGTTACGGTTTATGTACCGAATCTAACACACTGTGAAAAGTTAAAGCTAACATAAAAGTTATTATTTGTATTTTACGTTACGTAATGCTAAAGGTACATTCTGAAAAACATAAAATGTATGAAGCATTATTTCTAATTTGGCAATATCTCCAATAATACTGTGCCTTTTTCTCGAAAGAAACCTGGTTAGTATTTAATATGTTAAGTTATGGCAGACTGACAAGCATGCTCATTTCTACAATGACAGTCAAAAACAATTGTTCACATACATGTATGTCAAGCAATTGTTCTTCATGTCTTTATCTTGTCTGTTCAATTACAGAAGGGAATGTCAAATGTAACAACTGACAGATATTCAAGATGCCAAATAATTCATGAAATACATTTCAGGCACAATTTTAAACCCAAACCCATTTAGACCTTGTGGGGCTGTGTAGAGAAATGTGCAGAGACCAAAATCCAGTACGGATGGCCTGTAGACAGCAGTGAAAAATGTATGGGAGATCCTTTTACTAATTTTGAGGAAAGTATGATGAAGCAATGTAAGGTCTAATTTTCAAGACTAGATGACTTACATAACTAGATAACTTGGATTCACCACTCATATTTTCTCAATGTAGCCCCACAAAATCAAATGTCTGAATTTCACTGTATAGCATAATGTGTTGCCAAATGACATGGTCATATGACTGCCAGTGTATACAATTATTTTGAAAAGCTAGGTGTGCCCTGACTTTTGATGGCCGTTGTAAGCATCTGCAGTGGTCAGATCAGAACTTCAGCTGTAGAAGTACCAAGAAGTCATAGCTGTGGCCAGCCCCAGGGTGTCCAAATGGAAGGCTTTGAGTGTCCTAACAACGCAGAACGCCAGCATCTTCCTCCAGAGACTTTCATTAGGTTTCAAAGACTTCCTGGTTTTAGATTACTGGGCAAACACACAGCTTGCTGTGACCACTTTCCACCAAACACTATGAAGTCCAGGATGGCCAAAGACACAAGCATTCAAACCCAACTGGAAACCCAGGAGGAACCCATTTGCGGTGCTATGTGACCAAAAGATTCATACGAAGGCAGGTGTAATTTTCATTCTGTAACCTTTGGTCACAAGAGATCCTTCACATTTGCCTCACTTCAAAGGACAACAAGGGGAGTTAGCTGAATGCTCCAGATACCACACACAGGCAGTCGCCAGCCTGCCTGACCTGTCCAGGTCTCCTGTGGCATGCTGTCAATCTCAGGCATGGAGAGCATGGGGCAAGAATTTGTGGCACACTTCATCAAACACACAGCCTGTCACAGCCTCTGGAGAGATATATGACCTATGTTAATGTTAATGTAATGGGTAAGAAGGTCCTGAAAGATGTCCCCTCTATCTAATTATGTCCCTCACCTCCATTGTCTCAGAGCAGACCTTATGGCCTTCCAAGTCTGTCCTTTAAGGACATGTTAGGAAGAAAAACAACAAAAAAAGGCACGCCAATTCTCCGGAATGGGCCACACATCCATTATCAGGAGGCCCTTTAGCATGAGAATGGCTCCTGCCTGCATGCATAATTCTGCTGAGTAATTGTGATGGCCTTTTCTGCTGGCCGCTGAAAAAAGCACCGGCACGGGGGCTATTGTCATGGGCGCATCCATCTGCATCCAAGCCATTAGAGGATATTTGCACTTCCTCAGAGGCCGCTGGCCCGGGTGGGTTTTTGACATGCGGCAGAAGGACCCTGGACTTTGGCCACCAGCTCTTGAGGTGCAGATTTTGGGGCGGCACGAGGGGCCGTGCTCCTGTCAGGCTCTCTAACGAACGGACAGTGCAAAGGGAGAGGCGGGGGAGCCACCGACCAGGCAAGGCTGAGGGGGTTTCTACCTTTGTGGCCAGGGATGTTTAAAGGGAGCTGCTACATGTTGGGCTTTGTCTGCAAAGAGCAATGGACTGGCCAGTTGAATGAGCGTTCACCACACACATACTCAGACAGACTGACAGATGGGAGAAGTGTGTTGGGACTAGAGTCTCAATACGTACTGAATACAGTACCAGGAGAACCGTATGCATTATGATATATATACTCATGTCACAAGAAAACTTTGCATCTCTGAAAACGTTTTAACTTTTTTAATTAACTTTAATATATGGCAAATAGAACTATTACTAGGTAAAGTTGTATGTTGATATTATATATTTACTAATGGTAGCCTTCTCTTTCAAATATAGCTTCAGGCACCTTCATCTTCAGCACCTTCAACCTTCACAGCTGCACTGTTTTTATTTTGTTTTATTTTTTCTAAATATTACAATAACACTTAACACAATAAAAAAAGTGACATCACACTTTGGGACTTCACTATAGGTTATACTTTGCATGTGCACCCAGGTATATGGAAGGCCACTCAGATACTTTTTCACCTATCTATTAGTGAATTAAAAAACAACACACTTTAACACCATTTGGCTCGTATATGAACTCTCTGCACCCCAGTATATTTCAAAACTGTGAGAAACTTTAAAAAGCAATAGCAAAATAAAAAAAAACTACAGGTCCAATTCAGAGACCCCACTGTAACAAGAATCCATCCATGAGCTGCATGAATAAGAGCAAGAGCAAGGGGCCATACTTCAGGAGCAGTTGGAACCAGTGATAAAATATAGCCTATGTGCTTCATCCGCTTATTGCTTGGCACGTGTTGCTGTTGCTGCATGTTGGTGATGAAGACTGGAAACCTGTTCATCATTTGGAAATCATATGATTTTTATGTTCAGATTTAGGTGAACCCTGTATTCCCATGATGAAAATAATATGTTACTGAATTACTGAAAGTCATAAATCAATTCAGATTAAGTTTATTTTGTCCACTCATACCAGTGACAGATCACAGCTTTGCAAGGCCCCTTGGCGCAAGCCTCCCCCCACTCATCCACTTCAACAACAATGCATATTTAAATCAGTAAATTTAAACAACAGTTCACGTTTCTATTTATCTGCATTATATATACATTGTGTAAGGTAAGTGCAAGCATTTGTAAGCATGAGAAAGTAATTATTAGCTCAGAACAACAATAATATTAGAATAAATACAAATAAAATCTCACTATGTGTGCGTCCATACAGGAGAGGTCTGTAGACAAACAAAGTGATTCTAATTTGTGTTTACTACATTTTGGTTTATTCATATCTGTTCTAGTGATAAACAGTGTTTTTACTTGTAAAACACACTTATTCCCAATATAAAATGTTTTCAAACTGATACATATAGCTATAAAAGCCATTGCTTTTTAAATGGATGATCAAACTTGAGCAAATAAGAAATATAATCACAATAAATTACTTTATTATTTGGCAGCTCTAATGTAGTATTTGCAGGTCATTTTGGACCATTTCTATTAATATAAATACCAGTCATAAACAAATATTTCACCATTCAGTGTAATGCCTAAGGCCAGGAATGTTATGAACAATGTACTAATTAATTAACTAGAATGTTCAAGTTGAGGGCAACTGTTTCTCAGAAAACAGTTTTGTGTCTCAGTGAACAGTCCAAAAACACTGAGAAAAGCAGGTTTCAGAACCCACGAACAAATATGAGATTTATACACTCAGCGCCAACACAGATCACAATCACACACACACAGTGGTCATCCCCACATGAAGCCTGTGCTTATATTAAGTGCACATACGGTCTCAGTCACATACGCAAACCTGCACATGCCTGTCAGTTTACTGCGAGTAACTTATAGGGCTGTTGTTATACTATCTATTGATGGAATGCAGACGGATAGAGATAGAAATCTTGATTGAATTAGGCAGTGGTGGAAAAGCCTCTGCCAGGGTGCGAGTATGGAGTGTGTGTGGTTGCAGGCTGCAGTAACATTGGGCAGGGGGTACCTGTGGGCAGGCTCCTACTGGGACTCATTCGGATCTGACAGCTCCCAATGTGTTCATTAGGACTGTGATTGGGCCCTGCTCCTTTGGGGAGGGCCTGCCAGCCTCACGCTGAATAGTCCTGATTGTGCTCAGCATAAATCGCCATCTGTTTCAGCAGGAGAGTGAGAGAGAGAGAGAGGGAAAATGGCAAAGAGCCACATTTTTTACCCATCTGCATTCTGGAGATTTAGTAAATTGAAATATTGGAATAAAAACTGAACAAAAGTAGCCTCATTGGAGCTAATGCTAATATAGTAAATGGCAGGTCTGCTAATACAATTTGTCTTCATCATTATAAACTGTCTGCTTGCTATATGTAAATCAGAAGTGGAGTAGTTGATCATAAGCTACTTGAATTTTTTTTATGACCCATTGAGTTTTCCTATATAGTGAAGGTTGCTTCCAAATGGTATTCTCTCCATAAAATGCAGCTCTAAAAGACACCGCCCGACACGTACTCACTCAAACACGTGCACACTGGATGGAGATAGCACGCAATGTCACCCTGTCTCTCTATTAAACCCACCGAGTGTGGGAATGATGGGGCAGGGCTGATTGATCGGCTGGGAAGGTACTGTAAAACTGGGGCTCGCTCTCTACCACACCGATCGATTAAGCTAGAGAGTTGCCGCAGAGGATTGACAGATTCTATGAGGCTAAACTACAGGAAAAGAAGCAATGGAAGAGTCCAAGCCCTATCATCACAGTGGCCATACTTTTCTCCGAGCTCTCTCATAAACTCGTACAGCTGCACCCCAAAATATTGCCATTCTTCTATGCTTTCCAGTATACAGCATGCAACTTTACATTCAGAGAAGTGGCCATTCACTAATGCCTGGAGAGCTGAATTAGAATCTCTCAGTCTCCCTTTCTCTTTTTGCCTTTTCTTCTCTGACACTCCAGGGCATTGGGAAGAAAAAGAAAGAAAGAAAGAAAGATAGTAAGAAAGAAAGGAAGAAAGAAAGAAAACTGAGGAGAAGAGGGTTGTAGCTCCTTGCAACTCGACTTTTTGAAGCATCTTTATCGGGCCTGGCAGCAGCGTCCTGCCCGTCCGAGCCTTCCTTTGCTTTTCATCCTTTGTGCCGTCCAAGGTGTGTCCAATGCACTGAGTCTTTGTGTTGGGGGGGTGAAGGGTTTGGTGGGGGACAACACATCACATTCGGTCTTCTGTCTCCGCTGGTGAAGGGGGGGTTATGGGTGGGGAGAGGCAGAGGGGGACGACAAAAAGGCAACTTGCACAGGGCCGGGGTGCTTCAAAGCTCAGCTACACAAAGGCTTATGAAGCGTTACTTCATGGAGAGTCATGCCAGATGTAATTGCAGGGTTCTCAAAGATAGCGAATCACACGCAATGCATAGCCCCGCCCTACGACGCCATGAAAGAGGCCGCCACTAAAAGGCTCCCATGCCAAAGAGAGAGAAAGTTGGCAGTAGTTTGATTAACCATAAACAAGGGCGTAAATAAGCTATCCTTCGGGGCACCGTTACAAATCCTCCCACTTGCTGACTCCAAAAGGCAATTTCACGCATTGAGCTTGATATACGCTGAGTGAATGGAGGCCTCCACCGGAATTCATAAAGGGCAAAGCTCTGCCGAGCGGCAGGCGATTTCAAAACCGATTCCCACTTTTTGACTATCAGCATGATCAGCCTCTCTGTTTGCCTCTTTCAAGTTTGAATTGAACTTTTGACAGTCAATGGTGTTGATTTGCCACTGATAGTCTGTCTCTTTGCTCAGTGTTTTGGGGTATTGTGAGGGGACATATAGGCCACACTATTACAGATAAGCCTTACTCGTCTTGATGTGTCGCACAGTGGCTTCCTGCTGAGATGGAAGCACATGTGGTGCACATGTCTGAATATGTTTGTGGGCACAAACAGTTGAGCAGGGGGCAGGTACTCAGCAAGCCCTGTGCCTTTGTGTGACCGACTGACGTATAATTGGAGGTGACCAGCGATTGGGTGAGGAGACCGAGGGGGGTAACACAAGCTCCCAGACGGAGCTCTCCAAGGATCTAGGTGTTCCTGCGCTGTTGGCGGCAATAGTTCCACGCTCTCCCACGTTGGCACTTCTTGGAATAGCTCCATCCGGCTCACTACGGGTGGGCCTGCAGACACGAGGGCATCTCACGCAGTTGGCACCAGTTCTGATCAACACTGAGGAGTAGGTTCACACCCAAACTCTAGGGAGGAAGCTCTTGAGCTGCAAGACTCCGATTACACCTGTAACTGCAAACTCCTTACTTACAGTAACTGCTGGTGTGTGTACAGTAAAGGATGCCATGACTTGACCAAGGTATTCCTTGGCATACCTTGGCATTGTGCAGAACACATTTGATGAGAACTGCCTGTTATATGCTAGCATTATGTAAACATTAAGACCCTTCATTTTGTTAAGTGATGAGAGCTTTGGGGCAAGAACAAGGCCAAGCATTTTTGGAGTGAATCTTTCCAAGTGCAGAGGTTAGCCCTCCATAGCTGAAGTGATTTGGCTAAATGTGCCCTTGCAGGGTTGGTCATGAATGGAACAATTACTCTATTTCTGTGATGGAGTGAAATCTTAGCCTGATTAAAGTGGAAATGAAGGATCCCTTGTACATCCAAGCGATATTAAATGGCACCTGGCAGACTGGGGCAGGCCTGACTCTGCTTTGCATATCAATGACGAGGCAGCCATGAAACGGAATAATTCATCCTCCTGCGGCACAGGCGCAGTGATGCCGGCATCAAATTCAATAGGTGTGGCACTGTTTCCGGCCCTGACCCACTCACACACAAAATGGCGGACTCACATGAAGACAGTGACAAAGAGAATCAGTGGGTCGACCTATGATGGGGGCCGAAAGCAACTCATGGACAGTCCTCGGATTTAAGAAGAGTGCAGCAATCGAGAAAAAGAAACAGAAATATGGATACGGAGTCCAGACGCCAGAGGGTGTAGCTTCCAAAATGCAAATGATTCATTCTCATGTTGCAAGGCTTCTTCAGCCAGGAACATCTGGACATGGCATGCCCAGATCAGTAGGAGGGTTTGCTAATATGGCTAAAAATGAATTTATTGATGAGCACCTCAACTGCTTTTGCCGAATAGGCATCTTGAAAACACGTTCTCCTCTGTCGGGGGAGATGGACAGGTTCGGCCAACAGCCAGGGGGGTTTAGAGGGCAAAGAAACCTACAGTATGCCCAGAAAATGAACCCCCTACTATGCGTCCACCCTAGCAACCCTCTCAAGTTCCATATGGAAGCCTGGCAATCATTCAGGCAATATAGCTCAAAATATAGCGCAATAACCATGTCGGGTTAGTGACCTGTTCCTGTCAGGCCACCAGTACGCGCAGATGGGGGCCCGTAATGATACCAGAGGGCGACCACACCCCGATATGGGGTCTCTTCAGCTCCCCTCAAAGCCATGGCAGCTCTATTTAGGTTTCCACTATTTTTCTAAGGCTGTTCAAAGGCAAGCAAAAGATTCCACCCCATGAGAGACAATTAGGCGTAACCCAGTGGCCCTGCCACCAGGCCTTTTCCATCCATACAAGCCCTATCACAATGACACCTCCATGCCTCACCTCAGGCATGTGCAAGAAACCCTCCCCAAAACAAACCAGTATCTTGTGATACAGCTAATACAAACGCTACTGCTAGCTTATTGGGTATACACTGCAGCTCATGCATCCCCCCTCCCTAATGAAGCAACGCGCTGAAAACCTGTGATATAACCCTGACCTCAATAATCAACTTCCATAACTGGTAACTACTTCTCTCATGACATATTAAGCTCAAACCAAGTTTGATACTTAGGTCCTCTTGTAGTGTTACGTAGGTCTCCATAAGGTTAAGGGAATTTCACTGCAACAGTTTTGCCTACTTCATTGGAGAGGATGATAGGAACTTGAACTTAAGTCAAATCTAAATACATAAGCGGGCGATTATTAAGACGTTTTAGCATGGAACAAGGCCGTTGAACATATGCATACATAACATGTTGGGGCTGCGGCCTCCTGCTGAGAGCAGGCACGACAAAGCCTCTCTAACAGGAATACCTCTGGGATCGCTAATGATTAATTAGTTTGTGTCATTAAGTGAAGCAAATGTCACCCTAGCTTCCTGGGGAAGCTGTCACACCACGTGTGTGTGCGCGCATTAAAGTTCCCCAAGGGGCTCCAGGCTTCGTGGCCAGGTGCATACTGGCATCTGGTGGCCAAGTGGAGCATTGCAGTTTGATGCTACTCCTACAGACTTGGCCACCACATAGTAGATGACTGCTGAAAGTGGCATAAAGATGACCGATATGATTTAAAACTGTTTCAGTATCACAAATTGTTGTTCTATTGCATATTAAGACACATTTGGACTGGTCATTTCAGAGAATGGTGTTTGACCTTGAACTGTAGTCAGTTCACACCATGGTCATCTGTGGGACCACATCTATGTTTCTTAATGACACAACCACCATGAACAGTCAAAAATCACTGATTGAAATGCTAGCCAAGAGGATATTTAAAGTACTCTTACCAGTCTGGAGAAATGAGCACTCCACTGGTCAGGCAGAATCAGTGCCCCAGGTGTAGACGAGCTCTCTTCTAAAGTTGTGGCTAATAACCCTGGTTCCTTTCCTTTCTTTAACAGTTTGTGCTCTCTTTCTTCCTCTATCTTTCTGTGTTCCTTCTCTGACCTGTCTGGGCAGCAGAATGGAGACTGGTGCTGGCTCTCGGGTTCATTAAGAGCGGCTCAGCCAACTGTGAGAGAGGAGCTTTCTCTCCTCAGGAAGGTGATGAGGGCATGGCGGAAGTGTACAGAAGGAGAGGCAACTGTTCAAATGGGCCCTTTACAAGAAGAGGAAAAAAAAATCATGGCTGATAAACACATTACCAGCAGACACAGAACTCCCCTGGACCACTCTTCCTTCACACACCACCCTCACACACACAATGGCACACCTGTCAGAGCCTTTCCACTCAGTAAGCACAAGCAAAGCGCCCAGGCCCTCCCTCTGCCGTCTCTCTCTATGTGGTGCAGCATGCCATGTGTATGAAAGAAAACCATTCAGTCGCCTTGCTTTTCTCAGTTATAACCCTGAGATAATGGCGTGAGCAATTTCACATGTACACGAGCAGCCTTTTCCCTTTTTCCCGTCTCACTCCATGTCCCTCCGTTCATGCGTTTGTTCCTTTCCATCTTTTTTGTCTTTTTCTCTGTTATACATGTGCTTTCTTTTCCACTCTCCTTCACACACCCACACTCTTTTCTCACCGTGGTCAGAATTTGATTGTGATACACATTTTTGTGTGTGTGTGTGTGTGTGTGTATGCATATGTGAGCCAGTGAGTGCGTGAGGTTCCCTGTGTTTTCTTTGTGGTCAGGGCGGTCACAGAGGCCCTGCAGGAGGCAAAGATGGACACGGCGGATGGAGCTTTGATTTAGCTGTGCGTCTCGGCACAAAGCGGCCCTCAGTCTTTATGCGTGAGGGGGTGGAGGCCAGTCATCTCTAATCCTTCTGATCACCTCTTTGATGTTCTGATATCTGCGTCGCTTACAACTACAGCATCACAATCACCGCTCTTTACCACACACAAAATTAGCAAAGTGTGTCCCTGCTATTCGTCAGTACGTATTTCAGACTGTAGATATGTATACACAGCACTGCCAGGTATGAATCAGACATATGCTCTAGAACACAATGATAACATATACATATACTCCCTAGTTTCGTGCCAATACAGGATTGCATGGGATCACCAGAACAAAGTATATGTATATATTTCTGGCAAATAGTTTTAGGCCCCTGAGAAAATTACGTTTATGCTTTTTTAATCTGGACAGAAAGCTTCTTAAAAACAAAATCATTACCATTATGATAAGAACTAATAACACTGTAACAATAATTAATGATTTTATGTTTGCCAGTGTTTCTACCTCTTCAGTGCAGCTCAGGATCATTTGTAGTTATCATTCAGTACCTGGTTTGACTATGTCAAGCATCAATTAAATTAATCAGGAGTGCTGCTGATGGAATTGAGCAAATCCATGTAATGGCTAAAGATGTTCAGGGGACAGCTAGAATGGAACTTCTGTTCTCCTAACTAGTTTTGAACCAGAAATCAACAGTTTTTTTGAAAACAAGAAATTCTTGTCACTTTTTACTGCATGAGATTTTATTTCGTTTTATGTAACAAGCTGTTTGTTACAAGAAAACATGGTTTTAAACATTTTGCACAGTTCTGTATATACAGTCATATGCAAAAGTTTGAGCACCCCCAGAAAAATGATGCTTTGTTAATCCTTTAAGTCAAAATACATTACCACTACAGGTAACAAACATACATATGCCATTCACTTAAACAACAGTGTTGATGAATAGTGGATACTGAATTATACTGTTACCATAAAAGAGAGATCAGCCCGTTTTTCCTTTGATGTCAACTTTTTGGCACTCTCTGCATTCTTTGAGACCTAACTGGCTGCTCAAAACTACTTTTTTGGGCATAACAAAACTCAAACTAATCATTTTGAATGTTTATCACAGAAATAACTTCATACCTAGGCATAATTGACACTTTCTATATTAGGAATTTTCTATATAAAGTCAACTTTTCAGGCATTTACGCATTGGAACAAAATGTCCTTAGGGTTATGAAAAACCCACTCATACTGTGTCTAAGTCGTAGATGTATTTATATGTATAATGTACACTGTTACTAATTGAAAGCGTAGCTCCGCTTCCGCAGTTCTGTGTTATCTGTGCAGCATGTTGAGGTTTGCTCCATAACATGTCCTGCTTCAGAGACGCTTGTCTGACAGGAAGGTTTAATTAAAGTCTACTTTGGTCCTTTATGCTGCCTTCCCTTTGCGGGCTGCACCACAACACGGCCTCTCTGAAATTAATTAGGCTGAGGCGCTTTGGTGGCCGTGCTGCAGATCCTCAATGCTAAATAGAAGGAATCATCTTCGCGTGAATGGGAAGCTAACGTCTAAGAAGACACTTTATTTTTCTACACTTGAGGTTTGTTGTCTTTTGTGACCATTACCCTATTCAGCCATGGCTTTCACACAGCTGTGGCCTTGGCTGAAAAAAAGCCTTTGTGCTGCCTCCATGAATACGGTCCATGGCAGGTAGCCCTCATAGCAAGTTAATCTCCTGAAAGAGCTCTATACAAGCACTTTTAACGTCTTCCTTTGGCCCAAAGAGGACTGTCATCAATTGAGCACTTCGCCCCGTTGTGGTGGCGGTCCACTAGCCTGAATGGGAAGCTCCAAGGAAAACACAAGTAATTACTTCTAAACTGTTTCAGCATTGGAAACAAACAGCATTGTGTATGAATAGGACCCTTTCTAATGTTTGTAGTCTGGTAGCAAGTAGTAGACTCTGTGTTTAGGCTATGTGTTTATCTGTCTGCAGAGGGTTTTTGTGTCAGTGCCCTCTTGATCCCAGAGAATGTCTGTGTCTGAATGTGTGTATGTGAGTGAGTGAGTGAGTGAGTGAGTGAAATTATTTGGTACATTTCCAAAAAAGCTGGAATGCTGTCCAAAATGTAAATAAAAACAGAATGCAATGATGTGCACACATTTCAAAACGTTGGTACAAGGAAATAAAAGACTGGTAAAGTTCAGTTTAATGCTAAAAACATCTCACAAGTAAATAGTTTAATTGGCAACAAGGCCACTAACATAAACAGGAATACAAAGAGGATCCCAGAGAGGTTGAGTCTTTCAGAAGTAAAAACGGGGAGAGGTTCACCAATTCAAGAATGACATTCCGCAACATAAAGACATCTGTTTTTGAACCCCAGTTCAGAACCACCAGTATTTAATTTATTAAAATGTGAACAAGTAATTTAGATCGTGTCTACACTTCTTGTCTATTTTACCAGCTCCACTTACCACATAGATGCGCCTTGTAATTCGACAATGACAAACTGTAGTCCATCTGATTTGCTGTGTACCGTATGTTAAACCCCTTTCACCCTGTACTTCAATGGGCAGGACCTCCAAAGGACCACCACAGAGCAGCTATTATTTGGGTGGTGGATCATTCTCAGCACTGCAGTGACACTGACATGGTGGTGTGTTATTGTGTGTTCTGCTGGATTATTAGATATGTATGCTGGAATATATGTATGTATGTGTGCGTGTACGGTCATGGCCGAAAGTGTTGGCACCACTGAAATGTTTCCAGAAAATTAAGTATTTCTCTCAGAAAATTATTGCAATTACACGTTTTGTGATACACATGTTTATTTCCTTTGTGTGTATTGGAACAACACAAAAAAACACTTGAAAACTTGAGCAAATTTGACACAAAACTCCAAAAATGGGCTTGACAAAATTATTGGCACCTTTTCAAAATTGTGGGTAAATAACTTTGTTTCAAGCATGTGGTGCTCATTCAAACTCACCTGTGGCAAGTAACTGGTGTGGGCAATATATAAATCACACCTGAAACCAGATAAAAAGGAGAGAAGTTGACTCAATCTTTGCATTGTGTGTCTACGTGTGCCACACTAAGCATGGAGAGCAGAAAGAGGAGAGGAGAACTGTCTGCGGACTTGTGGAAAAATATCAACAATCTCAACAAAAAGGTTACAAGTCCATCTCCAGAGATCTTGATGTCCCTTTGTCCACGGTGCGCAACATAAGAAGTTTACAACCCATGGCACTGTAGCTAATCTCCCTGGATGTGGACGGAAGAGAAAAATTGATGAAAGGTTGCAATGCAGGATAGTCCGGATGGTGGATAAGCAGCCCCAATCAAGTTCCACAGAAATTCAAGCTGTCCTGCAGGCTCAGGGTGTATCAGTGTCAGTGCAAACTATCTGTCAACATTTGAATGAAATGAAACACTATGGCAGGAGACCCAGGAGGACCCCACTGCTGACACAGAGACATAAAAAAGCTAGACTGCAGTTTGCCAAAATGTACGTGAGTAAACCAAAATCCTTCTGCGAAAACGTCTTGTGGACAGATGAGACCAAGACAGAGCTTTTTGTTAAAGCACATCATTCTACTGTTTACCGAAAACGGAATGAGGCCTACAAAGAAAAGAACACAGTACCTACAGTCAAATATGGTGGAGGTTCAAAGATGTTTTGGGGTTGTTTTGCTGCCTCTGGCACTGAGTGCCTTGACTGTGCACAAGGCATCATGAAATCTGAAGATTACCTAAGGATTTTGGGTCACAAGGTAGGGCCCAGTATCAGAAAGCTGGGTTTGCGTCCTAGGTCATGGGTCTTCTGGCAGGACAATGTCCCCAAACATACTTCAAAAAGCACCCAGAAATGGATGGAAACAAAGCGAGAGTTCTGAAGTGGCCAGCAATGAGTCCGGATCTAAACCCCATTGAACACCTGTGGAGAGATCTTAAACTCGCTGTTGGGAGAAGGCATCCTTCAAATATGAGAGACCTGGAGCAGTTTGCAAAAGAAGAGTGGTCCAAAATTCCAGTTGAGAGGTGTAAGAACGTTGTTGATAGTTATAGGAAGTAATTGAATTGATTATTTTTTACCAAGGGGTGTGCAACCAAATATAATAATTTGAGGGTGCCAGTAATTTTGTCCAGCCCATTTTTGTAGTTTTGTGTGAAATTATATCATTTTGCCCTTTTTTTCTTTTTTTTTTTGTGTTTTTCCAATACACACAAAGGAAATAAACATGTGTATAACAAAACATGTGTAATTGCAATAATTTTCTGGAAGATATACTTAATTTTCTGGAAACAATTTCAGGGGTGCAACACTTTCGGCCATAACTGTATATTGGCAGAGAGAGAGAGAGAGAGAGAGAGAGAGAGAGAGAGAGAGATGCTAGTGTGTTTCCTTCTCAATGATTGGATTATGTACTATTTTTAAAAAAAGGTGGAATTGTCCTTTTTTGACAAATTGTCACTGTAGCCACTAGATGGCACCCCTCAATCTCCGAAAATCAGCAGTTTAATACTGTGACATCCATTTAAAGATACTTGTCTATGCTTTCTATACATACACTTTCTATACCTTTACTTTCATTGTTTCATTTGTTCACTGTTTTCCATCTCAGGTCTGTTTATAGCCCACTGGCCTTGACCCCTAGAGAAAGAGTTCCACCAGTCCTTGGGCTCTTCTTCCTCAGACTTCCAGGTCATAGTTTAATCCCACCATTTGAACTGGAGCCCCCTGGAGGGGAGAACATGGGCCCCAAACCAACTGCATGATATAGACAGCATTGCTGCCTTAGCACCTCAAAGAGACACTAATAGAGGTCTATCTGTTCTACCTTTCTACGTTTTTAATGAGTTGTGAGCAAAAAAAGATGAATAGCATCTGAAGCATTACTATTATACTCATTATATTCTGATGCAGATATAAAAACACAATTGCTCGTTTCATCAGTGTTACACTGATGTTATGAGTCAACATGTCTGATTGTTTATACAAATAATATATGTTGTATGTAAATAATAATGTCATAGTGCAATGGCTCAGAAAGAAAAACACCCTCGACGTATTTACGTTTCAGACAACAGAATTTCTTTTATGAGTGCATTCGTACCTATGGGGTATACTTGTGTTTTGAAAGCTGGTATGATGCTCAGCAGCAAGGGGGGATTTTATGCTGAATACCACCAAAACCAGCATATGTTGTGTTTTGGATGGTGAAATGCTGTTCAACTGACATGACTGTGATCAGTTAAACCAGCATTAGCGTAAACCAGCTTAAATAAAATTCTGCTATACTGTGCCTTTTGTTTGATTTGTTTTGCAGAAATAAAAGCCTGATGTTTGTACCTATTCTGTCAGTAGTACAGATTGTTTTAGTTTGTAATAGCTGGCCAATAACTTGTTAGCCAGTTAGCTTTTTCTAGACCAGTTCAGTCTGCTCTAGTGAGGGCAGAATATATTCAATGTAATACAATATAAAATGTAAACCACTTAAAAGGAGTCATGTTAGCAGCAACCACTGAGGGTCAGCTGCCAGTTTGTCATCTGGTAGCAATTTATACAACAATAATAGGTGGACTTTTTTCAATAGGTCTAGTTATTATGAAGCCACATGCACATGTTGGCTGAAGCGCTGCCCTTTATATGTTTGTAATATTGCTTTTCTTGCCATACTTTCATTTTCACCCAGCCACAAACTGCACGTTGTCCCAGAACACCTCTAAGACATTTAAATGTGACGACCAGGTTATTTAAAAGTATACACACTTTCTTTACACTGACTTGGCTAACAGCAATAAACAACATTTCAGTTACCTAAACAGTTTTTTCAAACATGGTCTTGAAACCATAAAAAATAAAGTGAAGGTGGGTTAAAGTGAAAATTGATTTCTCAGATAAATATGTAATTTTTTGCAGTATTGTGAGAATACGTCAGTATTAAAGCTCATAAGTGTCAAAACTAGGAAAAAACATCTCTAGAATAATGCTCATTTTTGCAAGTTCCCCTGTGGGATTCTTGTAGCATATTGGTGCTAAGCAGGTGATGATTCACATGAACAGTTTTTAGCTTTTAAAATTCGAAACCTGTAACAGACATATTACCCTATCTCTGCCTTGGATGTAGCACTTTTCCAGTGACTCTTTCAGTAAAGATTCATGGCATAGACCTGCTGACATTTTCCATTTTTGACATCGGACTGAAACACACTGGTCAGGCTACCACTTGTACTCACAGTTAGTGATGTATTAAGAATTTCTAAAAAGCCTAAAATGACAAAAGAGATTAATTATGTCTGTCGTTCTCAAAAATAATCAGTTGGTTGCCTTTGATAATTCAGTGTCAACTCCGAAGCTTTGAATTTCACACAGTTGCGTGCAAGTTCGCCTGCACCCATGCACACACAGAGTGTGAGATATTCTGCTGTTACTGCCTGGACAGCCTGTCTGACACATGTGTTTTTCCTTAACTCGCACACTGATAGTCCAGATGTACTGTGGGTGGGAAATGTAGTATTTGTAACAAAAAATACTGGCTTGCAATCAAAAGACATTGCTGGTACCAAAATATCTACCCATCTGATGGAGTTTATAGAGGACTGAGCCGGTCCCTGTTAGTCAGCTGAGTTAATGTATTACTCTTTATTATTGTCAGATGTCCTCTTATAAGGCATAGTCTTCGGCATGAACTTTATTGTGCGGATTTGACTCGATTCCTGGCATTGATTCCTGGAGTCAGAACTGGAATCAGAATTGGAGTTGACTCCCGAAGGTCTGTACTATCCTAGTTAGGGGTCAATCTGACATGCTAGGACTGAAGTTCAGTTCCTGAAGTCTTAATCTATAGGAGAGCTTGCTTTATCTACCTACTCGGCTTAATCTACCTACTCTAATCATGATTGGACAATGTTCAGGTTCAAGAATGTAACCCTTGTGTTTCCACCTAAAACCTACACAAGTATGATGACTATTAAATCAAATATACAGATTTTGCTGTTTGCCTAGGTGCCTTGTGTTTTATGTGCCCCGCATCGCTGTATTTTGTGTGGCGGACACCAGGCACCCCAAATTGAAGCTTGAACTTGCCAAATAGCCTACATAAAAGGTACTTTCCTGACTTTTGCTCATCTATATTTATATACTGGGATATGTTTATTGATTTTATTGATTGAGACTTTCAGTGTGTTTTTCACATGTTTTATTTTTCATTTTAATGTAATTGAGTTGTAATAATTTATCCTACCCTGGACACACACTGAAAACTGAACAGCCTGAAGAGGAGACCTTAAAGACCACTAATTTCTTCAGACTTACAACCCCCGCTTAAAGCATGAAGAAGATGGAAAATAAGTGGAATTCTCAGAGTAGAAAAGGTCCAGCCAGCTATAATTTCTGCCTTTCCAACTCCAGCGCTAAACAGAATTAGATTGTCTAAGAAATGCACAGAGAGGACGAACAGGAGAGTGTTAAATGGCACATAGTCTAGTTTTTTATTATTCTTTCACAACTAATGTATGTGGGTGTGTGTACAGAAACAGTGTTGCTCTGTCTTATGTAGTCCTGTGTAAATGAGCTCTGTCCCGATTGGCCCTGCATTGTGGTTCATTTTGAAAAACGTGCTGAAGTTTATTAAATTTAATGTTGAGTTGAAAGTGATGTGTCAGAAAGAGTCTATTTCACTTTTTTTTTTAGATATTTGGATCCTCCTACCTAGCAGCCAGGAACAGCGAACATTTTAAACCCCCTATATCACTGTCTCCTCACATGTTTTAGTGAAACGTAGAGAAAGAAACCTGATGTAGTATAAATGTTGTTATGAAAGTTCAAATAAAAAGTTCACTCTCCTGTTCTTATAGTTCATATATGGAAACTGAGCCGCATCCAATTTTGAATTCACTGTCTTACTGAACCAAATTAATTTCATTTATCTGCCTATTCAGTCAACTGCAGTTTAGCCCCATCCACTTACACTAAAGCAAAGAAGAGTTTCAGTCTGCACTGCTTTTGCAGCACAGGCAATCAGAACAAACTGAATTAAGACTTTTTGGTACGGTACATAAACACACAACAGTGAACATCAGTGTACAACAATGAACATCTGTATATAAAATAAAAGGATATGGACCTTTAATCATATTCCACAACGTTTTATGCTCCACCAATTCTGCCTCAGCCTTCAATAACAACATTCCTGTTTCCGGTGGGAGTCCTATATGCAGTGCAAATAGAATCTTCACACTAACTAACACAGCAAAGCTACAAATGATGTCTTTATTAGATATTTATCTGCGGGTATCACTGTCATGTAAATATAAACCAATAAATAAACAAAACACATATATGCCTAAGCAACTGTTTATACAAGAACTAATGGGGCCTTGAGTGATTGTATGTAAATAAACTGATGTTTATGACATCACAACCATGATGAACTCCAAATGGGTGTTTTGTGCAGGACCATGGAGTGTCTGACTGTGTGATTTTAAACTGTTCACATGGTTTGTAAAAACTCTTATTTCAAAAAACAAACAAGCACAGTTTTTCCATTACCATCACCTTTAAAACACTGACACCAAAGTGACTTATCTTTTCTTGCCTCTATTTTTGGGTTTGTCGGCTTTTTTTACCGCCTATCTAAATTTAGAACGAGGCAAAAACAGCCATACGTAACAGAGCATCACATTATCATGTCATTGCCAACATGGGGTGAGGCTATTCACAGTGAGCACCATCACCAAGCCCGGAGATGGAGAGCAGGCACTGACAGAGACAGTGGTTCAGACTAATTCCACTCTACGGACCACCACATCGCTCCAGCCCTGTTTTTCCCCCTAGTGGATCTGTGTTGGCAGATGAGAAACGACCGCGGACCGAGGAGCGTAAATAGCAGCGCTGGGAATGAACGGCGATGAGCGGCGAGCGCTGCCTGCCATTGATTAACGGCGCGGTGACTACAGTGGGAGATCAGAGCGAAGCAGCGTCAGTGAGGATCATCGGAGAGCTCACAGCACGGGGGACACGAGAGAAAACCCGCAGCACGGACACAGCCTCGCTTTTGATGGCCGTCGAGAGGTAAAGCGTGTAGCTGTTGATGGGTGTGAATGACGAGCCTGGCGGAGGGAGACAGCTTGGCTGGGGCTGATGTGTCTGCGTTGGGGGAACAATGGAATGCTGACAGCTTTGCGATCCAGCTGCTGGTAGAGAATAAACAGGGCGGACAGACCGACCAGGCACGGCTTTAGCTCGGGCAGTCGTGGGTGGCGGAGGATGAGAGGACTGAATGTGAAGGGAACATGAACAGGTAGCTGAGGCGATGCTGGTCGGGATCTCAGGTTTTGTAGCTGCTGTCTGCATCCATGAGACTGAGATGTAAGTCATGTTCCTCAGAAGCGCTGATGGGAAAACATGAGGGTGAATGGAGCAGGAGGATGATGGTAGAGACGAAGGCCCGGCGAGATGTTGAATGTAGAACAGCAGACGTCAGATACTAATTTAGCATCATCATCATCATCATCATCATCATCATCATCATCACCTTCTTCTTCTTCTTCTTCTTCTTAATTATCATCATTATCTTATTTGTCTAGCTATTATTATTATTATTATTATTATTATTATTATTATTATTATTATTATGAAGCCTCACCATAAACATATGCAACATATTGAGGCATGGTGGAAAAAAATCTAGCCTTACTTAATTTTCCACACAACAAAATAAAGTTTTATGACATTTGTAAAGTTCATCTGAAAAACACCAGTGTTAGAAAGAAAAGTGCAGCCACATTCTTGTTTAGGTACACACAGTGTAAACGCACCCTGAAATGTATAACATTGGGTCCAACTGTGTACCATAAATACAATAGGAGAGGAAATACAGAGGAGACACAGTACAACAATTGGGTACAGTTATGTTCCCCAAATAAAGGTATTGAGACGCACCCTTGAGGGAACCAACCCCAGTACCAAGAAGGGTAACAGTGACAGATACACCCCTTTTTTCTGACAATGACAACTAAAACTAATAAAAGCTAAAAATGTATACATCTCATCAACAAGTGGACATATATTTATGCTCTTGACCCACTGTTTATAGTGACCCACTGTTTATAGTGGGTCAAGGCCTAAGAAGTACAAACCAATATACAGGTAAATAAGGTAGGTAGGCTTCAAACTGAGCTTGTAAAATTATATTAAACTATATATTGTAACTAATACATAAGTAGGTAATTATACAGTAGTTATGTAGTTACATACACTCACTGTGCACTTTATTATATTACACCCATCATTTTCTGATCAGATCCACTTATCATATAGGTGCATTTTGTAGTTCTACAGTACAATTACAGGCTGTAGTTCTTCTGATTCTCTGTATACTTTGTTATCCCCCTTTTACCCTGTACTTCAATGGTCAGGACTCCTAGAGAACCACCACCAAGCAGGTATTATGTGGGTGGTGGATCATTCTCAGCACTGCAGTGACACTGACACGGTGGTGTGTTAGTGTGTGTTCTGCTGGTAGGAGTGGATCAGACACAGTAGTTTTAAACACCTCAGTGTCACACCAACAGCGTCCTGTCGCCAGCATCCTGTGACAACTGATGAAGGACTAGAGCATGACCAACACAAACTGTGCAGCAGCAGATGAGCTTGTCCTCTCTGACTGTATCTATAAGGTGGACCAGGAAGGTAGGAGTGTCTAATAGAGTGGACAGTGAGTGGACACAGTGTTTAAACACTCCAGCAACACTCACACCCGCCCAACACACACTAACACACCATCACTATGTCAGTGTCACTGCAGTGCTGCGAATGATCCACCACCCACATAATACCTGTGCTGTGGTGGTCATGCCATTGGTGAACAAAATGACAATACATGTAGATACAAGGTTAGTGTACCTATTAAAGTGCTCAGTGAGTGCATATAGTGTTTATGTATGCATGTTCTCTCATTGGAAGAAGGGACGGGGTTAGGGTAACTATTTGGCCAACTTTCACGGCCAACTTTGGAACAAGGGCCAGACTTTGTGCAGGTCTGTACTATAGCTTTGCTCAAAAGAATTTCTTTTCACTGTGCTGTAAGAACACTGTTTCTTTATTTTGTATTTCTATTCATTGTTGTCCACTTTTTTAAAGGTGAGGACAGCAGCAGAGGGAAGGCGTGGATAAACCTTGGGGTTCCATTGCTGGAGTTTCTCCACATGCGTTATCACCTTGCTCATAGGAATCATGGGCTATAACTCCAGTGCAGTGCCCTGGGACCCTGGCACCCTCCAGCCACCCTCGCTGGTCAACAGTGCTGTAAAGATGGCTCTCATCTCGGCCATCGTGTGCACCTCTCTTTTCGGCAATGTGGTGGTGCTGCTGGTGTTCCAGCGCAAGCCACAGTTGCTACATGTGGCCAATCGCTTTGTGCTCAACCTGCTGCTGGCTGACCTGCTGCAGACCGTGCTTGTCATGCCCTTCGTCATCGCTGCAGCCGCACCTGGTGTCTGGCCGCTGGACGCCCGTCTGTGTCAAGCCCTGGTGGTTCTTATGCACCTGTTCGCATTTGCAGGAGTTAATACCATCATCGTGGTATCGGTGGACCGATACTTGGCCATCATCCATCCATTGTCCTATCCCACACGCATGACGCCCCACCTGGGCACCAACCTCATTGCCCTCACGTGGCTGTTGGGCCTGCTGCAGAGCACTCCACCCCTGTATGGCTGGGGAACCATAGTCTTTGACCGGCAACACAATGCCTGCACGGTGGTGTGGTCCTCCAGCTACTCTTACTCAGCCCTGGTGGCCACACTCTCCTTCTGGCTGCCCGTAGCCATCATGCTGGGCTGCTACTGGATGGTGTTCAGAGCGGCTAGACGACAGAACGCTCTGGTGCATCCCATCCAGAGCAACCAGCCTCCAGACTCCCAAGCAGAGGTGAGTTCTGACTTGTTCTTTTAACTCTGTTGCTGAGTTACTCAAATACTTAAGTAAAACTTCCAAATGTCCATACCTAAAAAAACTCTTCCTTGAAGGCAGTAGTCTTTTTTCTCAGACCTTCAGCCAACTGTCGTTTTTGTGTTTAATTGCATTCTATTCTATTTCTGACGGTACTTAATACAGTGCTCTAACTTGGTCATCATTCTTTAACGTCATCGTTAATAAGTACTTCCTGACCTGAAGTGGATAAACTCTAAACTCTAATGTTTAGCAGTTCTCTAGAACCAGGATGGTTACCACTCCTATATGCACTCTAGGAGATTTTGATCTTTGAATGCTTAAAAGTAAATAGTTCTTGCCTTGGATGTCGAGTTCTAAGAAAAGCTTTAGTTAAAAGAAGGAACATACATTATCTCTTCTGGGTTTTACAGTGAATAAAGCTTGTGAATAATCCAAAAGTGGCAAAAACTGGCAAGATGCTTGATGCCTGTGAGCTGTTCTAAACATGAATAAACTTTTTTTGATTTAAAAAAAACTCTGTTTTTTAAAGCAATATTAATAACAAATAGTATTTACATAAATTGATAAAAACATGAAATTATAAATAAACTCTACAAATAAATAGTATTTTACGACTGTCCCATGTTTTTGTCTTGCCCTGTTTACATGAAACACTGCCTAAAAATTGTGCAGTATGCCTAAAAGGTTGTGACTCAAAGGAAGTGACGTGATGTGACACCAAATTAACACTGACCAAAGGTATTTTCTCTGCATCACAGTCGGGTTGTGGCAAGACCTTACACACGAGTAGCATTGTTCTTTTTTCATTCTCTTTATTGCATATAACATGTATTTAATGCACTGCATAGTATAACATAAAAAAATATAATAAATAGACATTACACTGTATTATTATTATTATTATTATTATTATTATTATTATTATTATTATTATGTTTATAGACAGAAGGTTTTACCTTATTAATTGCTACTGTATCGGGCCATGTCATTGTTTAATTCGTGTTTTTAATCATTTTAATGAACTGCAAAATAAATAAATATATATTCTGCTCCTCACAGTCTAAGTGATGTATTCCATGATCTGTACTCTGGGATGAGCAGTCAGTCATTCTAACAATACCAGCAGTTTCTTCAATGGGTTTGTACATATTCTCAGTAATGTTTTTTGACAGGTACACATACCTTTCATACTCCAGGATCAGTCTTCTCAGGGTGGAAGGATGGACAAAAGCACTTGTTTTATCTGAAGCAGGCAGTGAACTGCTGATGATGATAGTTTTGGTGGTCCATCAGGTCTTTTTTGTATCTTTTTGACTGCTTTTAGAAACTCCTGTTTTTCCCCTTCTCGCAAATGGATGATCTTCCATCTTCCATCTCCAGCAAATTGTACTGTTTTGTCCAGAACTGTACAATCTCGTTTAGAAATATAAATGGTGGTCTCTGGTTTTGCATATTACTTAGATATCACTGATGTATATGGATTTAGCCTCTACCCACCTCTGCTTTTCAGATGTCCTGCTCCAGTCCCCAGAGGCAGCAGCAACCCCAACCTGAAGGTCCTTTCTCAGCCACATATCCCATCAGGAGCCGACACAGACGCTTCCACTACCACTGCAAGGCGGCACGAGTGGTGTTTGTGGTCATGGCATCTTATATCCTGGGCATGGGCCCCTACAGCGTCTTGAGCACAGTGTCCATGCGCTCAGGTGCATCCATACCACCCTGGCTGGCCTCTCTTGCGCTCATCCTCTTCTTCCTCCAGTGCTGCCTGCACCCATACATCTACGGCTACATGCACCGTAGTGTCCGCAAGGAGTTCCTGGCATTGCTCTGCGGGCCACTGTGTGTCCAGAGGAGGCCTGGCCGAGGCTCAGCAGCCGAAAGCTGTTTCACAGTGACGGATGGCCGCTCAGTGCACGGCCCACACCTGCACCCATCTGGCATGGGCCATTCTGCCCGAGTATGCCCCCTCCGCACTTGGGAGGAAGGGACTGTCTCATCCTCACCAACGGAAAGGAGGTCCAGAGAGAGCCACAAAGAAACCACCTCCATCAGCCTGAGCTCTGAGAGGGAGCTGACCGTGCACAGCAACAAGTGAAGAGCATATTGTGTGATGAACATGTGCATTTACGAGTGAGTGCTTATTGGCAGGAAACCTGGCAATTTATTGCTATGGTGAAAGAAAAATTCAACAGGATATTATCATCACAGTCATAAAAAAGAGAGGAAAATCATTTCATCATCTACAAGACAGTAACTTTAGGAAAGAAGAGAAACACATTCTTGACACCTGTAACTTAAAAAAAAGTTTTCAAAATTTGGACCATTTTTGTTGGTCCATTCATCATGATATGTTTGCATAATTTAAAGGCAGCTGGCAAAAAAAAAAACAAGGAGTTACACTTTCTGCTGGCAGTGACGGCATGTTAGAGGAACTGATGTTCCCCTCTGAACAGTTTAAGCTGATAAACGCACATTGCAAGTTACAGTCTGCCAAAGGACAAATCAACATTACAGAACAATTTAGGTGACAAAAGCTGTTACTCTAATAAGTGCATTTGACTGTCTGTGGAGGTGACTCTGATTATAATGTGGTAGATTTATGGAATGTAGTATATTGTTTACTGTTTTCTAATATGTGAATAGTAGGGAATTACATGTTGGTCATTTTGTGAAACTCTGTAGAATATTTGTAAACTCAACCAAAATGTATGTTGGTCACTGTAAAATTTCTGGTTTTGTTTCTATGATATATAATCATGTGCAAAGTTCAAGGGCCCCTGGTTAAATGACATGGTTTAAACATTGTTGATTTTCTAAGTGAAAATAAGTCACACATCCTCTATTGAGATCACACCTCTGCATCTGCACTGTGCATTTGCTGAACTTTAATTTAACACACTAGAGAATAAAACATTTAACAAAGCATGTGCAAAAGTTATGGTACACTTTATACTATATACTGTATTTTTCCCCAATACATTCTACTCGGCCAATTGGTGTGGTAATATGGGGGAAAACGCATATAAGACATTTTCATGACACACACACACACATATTTCACAAACCGTGCTGCACCAAATACGGTTAAACAAGACTAATTATGCTCTCTTGTAAAGAAACATACAGTTGGTTATAGTCCTTTAAGCACTAATTATATCCACAACATGCTCAGTTTATCACAATAACTAAAATTATCATAATAATGATTCAGTATTGTCATATTGCCCACCTGCATCAGCACATAAATGGAAAATGTGCAGTAAAATGTCCAGAAAATGTCTTTCTGTAAAGGATAAGAACAAACTTAGAAAACCAACAAAAACAGCCAAGACAGTCGACCAGGGCTGTTCAAACATTTGCACAGGATTGCAGAGGCACTGGATGGTTTATTGTTCCTTTTTTCTAAGCATACATATCAGCATACATTGTGCAGAAGGCAAATATGTCCAGCACTGGTGTCCTCAAAAGCTCTGGAGAAGGTCACAGTATTAAAGTAGTACCTGCTTTTACTGTCTCACATCAGGAAATTAGATCAAATCCCTGGGCAGCAACAAGAAGCATGTTTAATTAAGAGAACACACACACACTTATGCAAACATGCACCGACATTATAAAATGGGTAATAAGTTCTACTGTACATATGACAAAAGCATTTCTCTGGCATTGAAATTAGGAATCTTCTATTGTCAGATTTTAAGCTACAGTGTGATGTAAGATTGACCTAATATCCACCTAGAATACAAATATCACTTTATATAGAGGAGCCAGTTTGCCAAGGATCTCAGGGTGCAGTACAGCATGCATGTATTCTCTTACCTCTCGACGGCAGAGATGGTATACTGGTTCTAAAGCAGCCAGGTTCATTTTTGAGTGCCTCTTAAAAGAGTTGTACAGTATCTTTCTGTAGTGTTTGTCTGCAGCCCCCTCCACTGCCTGGCCATAATTAAATCAGTAGACCCACTGATATAACGTTCAAAAGGGTGAAGACCCCCTTGGCACTTTATGTTCTGTACTGAACCACAGCAGCAGGAAACACCTTCTTCTATACACCGTTATGCCCAGCAATATACTAGTAGAGCTGTATGGTATGGAAAAAAAATATTGTGTTGCAATTACATTGCTGCATATTGATATGCCTTGTGATAGATTAAAACCATACTGACAAATACATGTAACATGGGTGAAAGTTGAGCTGCATAATTTGGATTAATATCATTCATTGTTGGATCACACAAATGCTTCAATAATTAGCCCATTAAATAATAATAATATCTAACTTAAATATTAATTATTTATTAATTTTAATATTACAAATCCAATTTATTATTAATTAATTATATAGCCCTAGTTGGTCCCTTATGAAATATCCAGCCAGGAGCCACTGTTGCTGGTAGCTGGTTTCAGATGCTCTAAGCTGATCTTTAATGGTCAAGGTGGTGGACATCCAGCTGGACTAGATGAGAACATACCCTATGATCCTATGATCCTATGGTCAACCAGCCATTTAGGTGGCCTGCCAGCACATCCAAGTTACTTGATCTGGTCCAGCTTGGTCATGCTGGTCACTCTGGTCAGCTAGCTTGGTTAGGCTGGTCATGCTAGTCATGATGGTCAACAAGCTTGATAATTCTGGTTGTGCTTGTCACTCCCGTCTACCAGGTTATGCTGGTCACTCTGGTAAACTAGCTTGGTTATGCTGTTCATGCTTTTCAAGTAGCTTGATCATACTGGTCATTCTGGTCATGCTGGTCAACTAGCTTGGTCATGTTGGTCATTCTGGTCAACTAACCTGGCTGTGCTGGTCTAAAACTGGTCTAAAAAAAATATACTGGTGTTTCCGCTCAGCCAGCTGGAACTGACCAAGCTGTGTTTTTCAGTTGGGATGTTTGTGCCCAGATCACAACTTTCATGTCATTCATGCTAACCCCCTGTGTTCTGCTGCTTACAGCAGTTTCACTAATGAAAGGAAAGGCAGGGAGCAGTGGTGAGCAGAGGAACACAGGCTAGTAGGCTTTTTAACCAATCAGAACTAACTAACTGATAACATTATTCCTTCATCGTTCTGCCCACCTCTGGTTGCTAAGTAACAGCGTTGAGAGCTCTGAGCTGAGAGTGGAGCTTCCTCTACTGTTATTGGCAGAAGAAGCTGTCGATATTAAAAACACACATTTGAAACAATGTACGGAGCTCATTTCCTTCAGGCTTTTCTGTGATTTGTAAATCTGTGTTACGCTATGATTCAATGGTTGGCATGAGCCTTTCCTCCTCTAGGGTGTTTGTCATGTTGTAGTTGGCATCATGACCTAATAAGGAATTCTGAGTATAAGCCATTTTACTCTACTGGGAAAAGATTTTTTACAACACCCGCTGCTATCACACGCTGTGTTTAACAAAAGTATTCCAAAGCTGAAACAACTGACCCAAATATCACTGCATCCTTTGAATTACAAGGTTGGCAATTAATCAAAATATGAATATTACTATCAACGTGCTACAGACGAGTAATCTTTCATAAAGGTGCTACTTCACTTCAGCACCACTAATGACAAAACCTGCTGCTCGAACTATAAGCTATCACTTAAAGAGGACAGCAGACAGTACCTAAATAATGCATAATTAAATGGTTAATGATGAGACAAAGTCATTCAGTGAAATGCTTCATTCTGAAGAAACTGCTGACTGAGTCAGAACTGTACAAGCTGGTGAAGAAACCGGAAGTCTAAAGAATTGATTGCCGGTAAAAGCATCCTCATAGACAGTTACTATATGTAATGGTTATGAATATGCTGTCTGATGTGTGGGACCTTGTTTAGAATGTTTTATCCATTTATCATATCCACTCAGTGGTGGTTTAATATTTGCATTGTAGACCCCTCACAACCCTTCCTATAACCACCAGTTTAAAGAAATCTAAATTAGTAATACCACAATTAAACACATCCGATTACTTTAAATGACTTTTCTTTGCATCTCAGTAGTTAATAGTATAATAATAGTAGTTAGTTAGTATAAAGAGATTTTAAAACTTCGGTCAAGCTTGACAAAGCTTGCTGGTTTGGGAGGGGTATTTTGGTGAGGTAGCCGATCTTGTGATGGCATTTCACAGTGCAGTATATAGCAAAATTCATATTTAGAATCTTTATTCACTTCATAATGTACATACGACAACATGTACCAACTTTGGATTGTTTTAGTTTAACATATGGTGCCATAAAGCAAATTTCCAAACACACCATTCAATTTTTCCATAGACAAGACTGACTTTGACCCATGATATACTTGGACATATCACCTACTACAACATGATGAAACGTCCTCAGAGGTCTGTTTGAGTCCGTCTGTCTGAAGCCAGTATTGAGATGATGATGAACAAACAATGTCCTACTTACTGGGTAACCAAAAGTCCAGAGCAATATTCATTGTAATCAGCGATGAAGCCGGAAGAGTAATAACACTGCTAGCTAGTTAATACAAACAAGATGAGACATCACTTTCAAACAGTTTGTATGTTTATTAGGAGTGCACATGTCCAATAGGTGTCCGTCTCAGAACATCAGAACATCTTTCAGAACATCTGTGTCACTACAGATCAGGAAGCTTGTTCTTCACCACGTACCTGCTTTTTCCTGCATGCTTTATCAACCAGATTGTTGCAGCTCGCAGCCTCTGAATGTGCCGTTTCCAACGCATAGTGGTAAAATGTATGGAGGCTGCTTTTTTGGACCTGACTGCAGTTTATACCAGGTTAAACAACATAACAATGGGTAGTTAACACACCTGGTTTAAGCCAATCAGATAAAACTGGAGCCTTTTATGACCTGAGTTGAATGTGTCAGCAGGAAGGTCATAAAAACGTTGCAGAGTATGGGAGACTTCAGCACTGGGAATGGTTTCTTTGCATTCAGGCCTTTTTAAATGAACACATTAGAACCACATGTCTGCCACATGTGAAGCATATAGTTGATTAGCATGCACAAATTCAACACAGAACATGTGCTGCCACAAAGTTCCTGCAGACGTATGTACTGACTGCCCCTGGTCAAATTACATTGATTCTATGTCAACATTAACACACCTGCTGTACACACTTCTGTACAATGCACTTGACAGTAATAAGTTACTGTCTGACAACAACCATCTGTGTACACTTACGACACGCTATAATTTTTTTTTCATTCATGTTAAACTCAAATACAGCTGTTGCTTTGCTGTGGTTTTTCAAGAGCAAATCATACATCTTTACGCATTGATGTCATGTGAAGTTAGGATAATAGACTTTTCACTTACATCCTCAAAAGATGTGCTGTTTAGCAAGCTTTGACTGAGGTCTCTTTCAACACTCTTTCAGTATGCTCACATTTACCAGATTCCTATGCTCGGGGAAGGGGTCCGAGGTACCGACTCAAAATGTACTTCAGAAGTATGTAAAAGTTTAGGTACCCCTGCTCAAATTGCATCAACCTTTTCATGTAAAAATGAACACATTTTTGTATGTAAATTATAGTATATACAGTATATAATTACTGTTATAGAATTACTGTTTATTTGTCGAATTTGACATATTGGAAAATAAATATGCCTGTGCAAAAGTTATGGCAGTGTTATATTTTTCTTCCAAAATGTCAAACTTTGCAAATAAATAGAAATTCCACTAAAGTTTACAGAGATATTTAATTTGTTCCCAGTAGAGAATTTGTAATACATCTTTAATTTAAAACAACAGAAAAGTCAATGTGCTACTTGTACACCCCAAAATAATAATAAAAAATATGTTGCTCAAGAGTTTTTGTCCATATCATGCATCTTTCCGTATTAACAACGCACAGGTTCAAAAAGAAGGTTCATTTCAATGTTTAGGTCTCAACAGCAAAATCAGCATTGAACTGACGAAGATACAGTGTAGCTTTCATTTATTTTCATTGGAAATTCAACAAAAGCCATAATTTGACCAAGTTGTTATGATTATGTAACAGAAGTCAATATGCAGAGGCTACTGGTGTGTTTCAAATCAACTTTTTTTCTCTCTTGTAAGTATAAGGGAATGTGTTACAAATATTGTCCATGGTAATGGTCATACATTGCAGATGTGGCAGATAGTTTAGACTGAAAAACGCCACAGAATGCTGCTTCAAATGCCTCTGAATGTCTCACGTACCTATTTTTGGGAACTTTTGTCATAATAATGTATATTTAAGGGCAAAAAATCATTTATGTGAATGACTTTTTGAGCTCAAAGTAAAATTTGTTGTGCATGTTTCAGTACTTAGAGGTAATTTAAATTGTTTAACATTCCACATAGCATCCCACATCACAAGGTACAGCTGGTCATCTTCCAGATGTGAATTGCAAGACAAACGTCAGACATCTGCTGGCTTGCAGTCAGCATTTCTTCAACTGCTTCAACTTCTTTCTTCAGTTCCATAGACAATCAGACATTTAACCAACAAACAACGAAGACTCTTGTAAGTAATTTGTAGTTGGACTTAGTAGACTGTTTTTTAAACAATACTGAGAGGTAGATATTGTACTGGTTTGTATTGTGCTTTATTTTCATTTCATGGTACAAGGATCTTTATGTACACCTCATATGGTTTAATGAAGCTCAATATAAACTTTGGGCTTTTGAATTAAACTTCTTAAAATAACATTTGAAAGCATTTATGCATTGACTGGTCTGGACTATCAAGTTCATTTTGTGATTAACTAAAAAAATAATAATAATTCCATGAATCATAAAGTAATTACTGGCATGAAGCTCAGTGCCTCTCACCCAAATCATGTAGCTGCTCCATGTAAAATTCAATGTGAGACATCCATGACAATAAAACAGGCTTGGTGACCTGCTTTATTTTTAAAACAAGTGATCAAACTGATTCTATTATTGATGTCAATTAATTACTGGCATCAACATATCAGTGACATCACAGACAACCCCTTTTTACCTTTAGTGATGAAACTATTGTACAAAATCAAAGAGACAAAAAAAGAAAAAAAAAATATCACATTTTCATTGGACTTTGTTGGATGTTTTAACATTAAGATTATAAACAAACAGTAGAACAGTTTAAAAAGAATAAACACATTTGGATCTCTATATAAAACAAACATTATATATATTTAAACAATATATATGTGAAATTATAAAGCCTTTCAGCCTTTTTACCTTCATGCATTTGGGTTTAAGGTGCAGGGGGTCAGAACCCACTGCCCTAGAGGTGTCCTAATGTTCTTTTGAACATGATCTGCTTGTTTCCAATTTGTCTCGTTTCCTGCTCGCGGAGTCCACAACTGTTGCGGACACGTTAACATGCAAATGTTTGAGTATGTTCAGTCATTCCTTCTTGACTGGGCAGCATGCCAATGACACTTATGACGACCACCACAAACATGTTCACAGTATTCAGGGGTATTTAGCCATCCTTTGGCTGGAGGAGGGTCTAAAGTGTGGCTTCAGGAACAGCACGGACCACACTGACTTTCATTCAGAGAAAACCACCCATTATTATTCTTTACCAGTAAAACGTAAACACAAAATACCCAACCCTACACCTTAAACCCGACCCCAGTCTTCAGGGGTCCACACAGAAACCCAACTCATGTTTTTGTGCAAACTAAACCAGCTGAAGAACTGACCATAGAAACATAGAATTATGACAGAAATATACAAGTTTCCAAGCAAAACAAAGACGTGTCTCTCCTAAACACAGCTTACCAAAGCATTTGTCCATCAAATGAATAACGGAGAGAACCCAGTCTTTTCCCCCCCATTGCAGACAAAGGGAACTGCTGAGCTTCTTGTCTTAGTCCACCTTGACTACACTGTAGATTTTATGTACAAACCAGAAACAAGCAAAGAAGCCAATGGTGCCTGAGGAGAGGGAAACAGAAGCAGTTGTGTGAGAAGAAAACAAGCACTAGAGCATTCATTCACAAGGATCATGTTTGTTTCATAGGATTAATTCCAAGTGGTCTTGTAAACACTCCACGAAAGTGCTGACGAGCCCCCGTGCATACGAACGGCCGGGTCAACAGAACGGCTCAGCAGTAACCATACTTTAACATGGCAGGTTTGCTTCATCTTTCACTATGCCTAAGCATACATTTTTGACGAGCTCTACACCTGGGGCATGCAGTAATCTTATAACTTTGCTAAAGCAAAACTGTTTCTTCTCTAATCTTCCCGTCTTTTTCCATGAAAATGAAAAGTATGTTTACAGTAAACTAACATTATTTAAATGTTTACTCTAGCCTAGAATTTTGTTACATCAGACAAAAAGGTAAAAAGATAAAAAGAAAGGCTTTTTGGATAAAAGCCCTGATAGCAAACTTCTTCTGTCTGCTGTTAAAGGTGTTAATCTTTTAACAGCTCTTGTTTAGATTAATGTTAACTTGCAATTAAAGTGGCTTCACACTGCTAATGTGCCTCATCCTGCCGTTTCGATACCTCTATCTCTATCCATCTTTCTTCTCCTACTTTCTCTCCTGCCCTCCCCTCAGTTTGACCTCCTTTCTCTTATGCTAACCTAGTACATTTAGCCTCAAACAAAAACTAGCACTAGAACCAAGTGTTTCATGCCAGCACTTTTGATGAACATGCCATGTTTTACATGCAATGTGTTTTATGCTATGACAACTTGAACTAGAAAACTATCGTTTTCATTTTGACAAATAAGGTAATGCATTTTTTCTCATAGTTCTTGTTTTCAAATGTTACTTTTTTACATTAACAAATAGTTTTCGTAGATGAAGTTTACAGCGTCTGCAGGCAGTTCACAAGCTCATTAAGATAAAAATCCATCACTTAAAATGACACCTCTTGTTACCTGAAAGCTTTTTCAGATGGTGATAGTGATATAAAAAATATGAATCTTTCAGCACTACTTATTGCAAAGTTGACTGTTGGAATAGGTGAAAAGTCACATTATGTATTAAATCTGGAGTCTCGGTTTAATCATAAACAGAGCTGCTCAAACTGTCCATAAGGATGTTTGATTTGGCCTGCCAGGAATTAGCTCTAACTCCACCCTAAATACACAGCACCAGTCAAAAGTTTAGACACACCCAACTAAATGTATGCTTTCCTTATCTTAAAGACTCTACAGGCTTATGCTCAACCAGTTTAACTGACTGAGCGGTCTGAAAAAACAAATATCGTGACATACCACATACATTCTTGATGTATCACAATATTATATTTTTGCCACCTCTGATATACATTTTGTTCTGCCAAAAAAACTTTTCTCGTTTTTTTTTTTGCACAATTTATAAGCTCTAGTTACCCTGTCGATTTTGTGAATATTCATGATGGACAGACCAATAGAATTGGCCCAAAACTGTTTAGTAAGCATTTGTTTGCACTTGTCCCCCTGTTATGGTCATTTCATCCGCAGTGTACAATATTAGGCTCTTGAAACAGAGTATTGTGTTAAATGAAGATGATCCAGCTGTGAGGACTTACAATCGAGCACAAAATGAAAATGTGATCACAGCCAAGGTGGCGGGTAAATGCCCAGACAAGCTGCAAGTAAACAGGAAATCCAGAGCTTAATCTTCAGTTCTGGGTAATAAACTATTTTAAACTGCTGATGCCCTTTGGATCCTTGTCAGTGGCGTCTTTACCAAAGGCATGCTTAGCAGATGCACACAGTGGTGTGCCACTTCATTAATCAGGCACAAATAAATATATAAAGTACATGAACAAAAGACTGATTGGCACAACATCATTGTTATGCTACTGCGGTCGTTCTGCATTTCTGCAAAAGCAACGGAAGAGGAGGAAAGATGAGGGACAAAAGTCCCTCAGATGAAGGAGAAGACAAAAAGTGGGAACCAGTCTGATTATGGTGGACTTTCTCTAGCATGTGTGGGTGTTTTGTACCATAAAGAGCTAGAGTGTGCTGTGCTGTTACCATGTCAACTTCTGACCACCACTACCTACTACACGCGCACACGCACACATATATTATACAAGCATTTTTATGTTTGACATTATGAGACATGTGAAAGTTTCACGCTCAACCACACATGTGACGCAAGTAAGAACGGGCCTTTTCGCTTTACCTGACTGACCGTCAATTGTGGGCATTCAGTGAGCAGTGAAACCCTCCATGAGTCATCCTGTTAGTGCCAGCACCATTGGCAGACGGTTGTACAGCACAGGACTACATGCTTGCAGAACTACATGCTCCACCACATCAACATCGCCAAAGACTGCAATGGTGTCGTGCCAAACTGTCACGGAGTGACTCAGAATGGCAGCGGGTCATCTTCAGTGACAAATCCCACTTTTGTCTTGGTGCCAACCAACAAGTCCGTGGGCAGAGGCGGAGATTAACCATTTGTGGTCACACATCACATGTACAGAAGGCCTGGTGTCACTTCCTTCTGGATGCAACTATTCTTAGATGAAGAGTGTATGTATGTATATATATATATATATATATATATATATATATATATATATATATATATATATATAT
>CM067485.1:15142730-15204579 GCA_034552555.1 Semaprochilodus insignis | reverse complement strand
TATATATATATATATATATATATATATATATATATATATATATATATATATATATATATATATATATATACACACACACATACATAAATACATACACACACACACACACACATTTTATATATATATATATATATATATATATATAAACAAACACAGCAAATTCCAGGCCCATTCCTATCTTTATACTTTAAGTATCGGCAGTACAAGAAAGCTGCCATAACAGCCGTAGCCAGGGATTCTGAAGCATCTATTAGAATCCATGGCAACAAATAAACGGGGAGGCTGATATTCATTGCATAAACTGCTGTGGCAAAACCTCGGCTGTAATAGCAAAAGCCATACTGCGTGCTGCAATCATACGTGATTACACTGAGTGCTCTGTAATAGGCAATTGCTTCGGTAATGATCTGGAATGCTCTAAGCCTCTATTATCTACCCAAACTATCTGCATTAGGGAAGACCATTACCATTTCAAGCTACAATCCAAGAAGCTGGGATTCTGCAACAAAGTAGCTTAAATGGCTGAACATCCAAACTGCTTTCAACAGTAGCACGGGATGGAGTTCACCGGAGACTAAGGGGATATTTGCAATTTACTGCTGAAGAGAGGATTAGCATTTTGTTTTTGGGAAGATGGGGAGCAAATTAAAGTCCGTAGTGAAAGAGTCTACGCTTGTAAGACAGAGTGTGTTTATGATCTTTGCATATCTTTTCAGCGGGACTCTGCGGGCAGGCAGCTGCTTGACTCTTGCAGCCTCCAACTCAGCAGATGAATCAGGCAAACTGGGTAAGATTTGATTAAGGCCAGCGTATGGGGTGCGATCTGCCACAATAACACTTAGGGACTAAAAGATGGGATATTTATAAGTGTCCTCATTTACCCTTGACCTAAACATTTCTACAGAATGCAATACATGCCCAGAATGAGCGGAAAAAAAGAACTAGGGCTAGGGCTCTCCCAAATAATACCATCATATACGATTACTACTGTAAAAAATTCTATTTTGCACAATCTTGCAATCTAGATGTAGTTTTGGGTGTCGATCAACTTAAAAATAAAATTGGGTTAATAAATGCTATCTATTCATTTCTTTTGAGTCACAAAAATTTCTACAATCACTACAATCAGTTTCATCAGAGACAAAGACAGAACTGTTATTGTTAAAATGTAGACAATGTAAATATGTGGAAAATAAATGAAATAAATTATAGCTGGTTTTGATTAACTGATTCCAGGTATCCACACCACCTCAACTCAGTGTGCAACACACTGTACCACAAGAGAATTCCACCATGTCTTCAAATCCGCATAATTTAATGGCTTAGATGCAAACAAAGACATTCAGAATGTTTTAATGTGAAATGGTGACTTCTTCTGTCTGTGGAGATAATTTGAACCATAGGTTACGATGTTTACAATATAATTGAATTTTTTTTATTTACTACCCAAAACTACCAGTGAACCGACACGTCTTTTACTATTGATAACGACATGATGGTAAATCTTAAAATATAAGGATTATTTGGACTATTTGCTTTATAATGCCCTGCATGTATCTCTCTGCCATAAATATGCTATAAACGATACATTTAGGCCAAAACTATTGGAAAACAATGTCTCAGGCATTAAGCAGCTTAGCCATTTTATGCAATTACTTAATCTTAATCATCAATGACGTCAACCCAACTATTGGAAAATTAATGAAATTCCCCTTTAGACTAAACGAGGCCTAAGGAATTTTATATTACGGTATCATTCGAAAAATTCTCAGCAGCACATAAGAGTAAGAACAATGCAGTATTGAACGTTTATCCTCTGGGATGTTGCTCAAAAACACTGCTTGATGAATAATCTAGTTTAAAAGGGATGTAAGGTTAATTTTGGATGGGTAATTATTTTATTTATCTGTGATCTTAGCAGCTATTATTGTAAATAACTGCTTTCCGCTCAGGAGCCCCAAGATGCAACCAGTGATACAAAATGTTCAACACATTTCCACATTTCCACTAAAGAGGTCTCCAGTCCCCAAACTGAACCTTAAGTTATTACTGAATAACAATTCAACAAGCGATCCCTAAAGTTTGAATAGTAATGAATAATGTTAAATAACTCAACTCAAAATGGTCTCATGACACAATTACAAATGCTTATTAGCTCATGTTTTGATTCCACTCACCTGTGAAGAGGAAGAATATAAGTACCATAATCATGGTGTAGCCAAAGTAAAGGATGGTGCTAGCAGCACCTTGGATTTGGAGTTTAGAGAAGAAATAATGTATAGCGTAGACAAACAGATAAACCGCAGTAAATCCACTGGTAAGGAATGACCGCCACCACCAGTGGTAATCCTGAAAATAAGGGAATCAAAAAACACTTATAAACAAACACTGTTATAAGCAATATAAAGGCTAAGGTATCAACAATGCTGTTGCATGTACAAGCAACACTTGTATAGTACATTTTGATCTGCAGTATCACAGGTGTGATAAAGACAGCTGACTTCTGAAGACCTTGCCCTAGCTTTTCCAAGGTAAAACCAGCAAATTTTAGGTCTTTCCATTTGGATAGGAGCTTAAGGTTAAATATGTTTACCCTTTGCCCTACAAAATGCTACTATAGGTAAGCAATTACCTAACTGAATTAGAACAGCTCTTCGGAACCAGTTACCCAAAAAGCCTTAACTGATGTGACCTGTGTGATATTAAAGTAATAAATACTTTCAGAAATGTGTTTTTAACAGTTTTGTGATAGGTAATAACCCCAGTCAACATTCTTACCTCAGCACACAAATGGAAGTAGCACAGCAGGACAGTAGCCTCAGAACAGGTGATGAGGAGGATGATGAACACCAAAAACAGGAAGCCAAACATATAATACATCTGATGAGACCTGCAAAAAGACAAGGGAACCGTATAACTCCATTAAAAGCTCCAATTGACTGCCATGTCAAAAAACTACAGGCGCCGGGTTGTAAACATACTAATTAGCCAAAAGTATGTGGACACCAAACCATCACATGTGAGCTTGTTGGATATCCCAATCCAAAACCATAAGTATTATTATATTAATACAACCCACGCTTTGCAGCTCCACTCTTCTAGGAAAGCTTTCTACAAGATTTTAAAGGAATCTGTGCCCATTCAGTCAAAAAGCAAAGAGGCTGGATAATAAAGCTTGGTTCACAATCAAAGTTGCAGTTCATCCCAAAGGTATGCAACCGGGTTTCCATCAAACTTGTCAAACCATGTCTTTATGGACCTCGGTTTGAGTGCAGGGACACAGTCATGCTGAAACAGGAAAGGGCCTTTCCCAATCTGTTGCTACAAAGTTAGAAGCATGTAATGGGCAAAAAAACTTTGGATGCTGTATCATTAACATTACCCTTCACTGGACCCTGGCCCAAACCCTGAAAAACAGCCCCAGACCCCCTATTCTTCCTCTAAACGTTACTGTTAACACTAGACTGCCGGTAGAAGCGTGATTATGTACTCCGCTCCAGAACCCAGTGGTGGCACCACTCCCATGCTTAGCACTGCACATGATATTAGGCTGTACATAGTACAAAGGAAACTCCATTTATGAAGCACCCGATAAAGCAAATGCGATTCCCAGACCTACCAAAACACAGGTCCATATTTCACATTGAACTGAATAACTGTCACAGTATTAAAAGAATTGCTTGAGGGTGGAGAACCCACCAGATGCTGTTAAGGATGAAGAAGAGCTGGATAAAGATGCAGCCGAAAGGCAGGATGCCACCCATTATGATGCCTGGCAGGGGTTTGGTGAAGAAGGACTGCTCAGGGATTTGCCGTGGGATCTGATTTGTGCGCACTGGATGCTCAATTACCTGCAGAAACACCCACAATCAGGATGTGCATCAGACTGTGCTAATGGGTTGGACAAAATACACATAGATGGGAAATTAGCTTACAGTTATTAAAAAATCTCTTTTTTCTCCTGATGAAAAGATGGAGACAATTGTAATCTTGACACATTTACTAAATGGCTATGGTGTAATATAAGGGGACCTATAATGCTTTCTTTATTCCCCCGTTCCTCTAGCATGTTATGTACCTCTTGTGCGTGTAAACGGGCTGCAAACTACATGCCAGAGGGAGAAACTCTATCCCCATAAACCACTTTCCTCAGATGCTTGACTGGCCTTGTTGGAATTTCAGCCCTTTTCACTGTTACAAGGTGATGTCATCTCCTAACACTGTCCCTACCACTCGCGTACCACCAAGCTAGGCACACCCTCACACAGCGCTCAGCAACTACAATGAGAATAGAGTGGGCAAGCTGACCAATCAAAACATAAATTTGTCAAGACCTCAATTTCATTAGAATAAAAATGTGCTGTTGCTTGACTAATAATACATTTAAAACATAAATGGCAAACTGATTTGAGAGGGGGCTTTGTCTATTAGGGAGGTATGGTGTTCTTGCCTGGGTGGGGACATCAAATCTTTGTCAATTGTGTGAAAGATTTTAGTGTCACCCATTACACTATACCTAATGTGGTATTAATTCCAGGACATGAACTCACTGGCTTCTTGAAACCAAAGAATGCGCCTACGAAGGTAAGTGGGACAGAGATGCCAAACCATAGGCCCAGAACGGCAACCAGCGTGCCAAACGGGATGGCAGCAGACGATCCTTCCGCCCAGAGGATCAGATTCATTAAGAAGAAATCTGCAAACACAATGCTGCCAACACAAAAACATGGTGTTATTATGGATAAAATTATGCAATGCTTTAAGAATGTAATTGTTACTCACTCCACAATTTGGTGAACATACCCAGGACACAGAAGTGCTGTCAAAAAGACATTTGTTTTCCATTTTTCACCACCAAAACCTGTGGATGTAGCAGAGAAATATAGAAAAAAGAGAATATAGTTTGACTGAAATATTGCACCCTGTATCTTTTATTATACACTACGGCAAATCATGCAATTAGACAACACCTTCCTTATTGCTAGCATAAGATGAAGTGACAGATGCAAATAAAGCCTTATGCACAAACTATTTCACAACAAAGGTCTACCAAAACAGTGAGCAAATGCTGATTTGCCTCTGACTTTCATTTCCTATTAGCAACATTAGCATTTCTGTCTTTTTAAGGTTCAGCATCCTTACTCTTATATAGTCTGGCTGATACGTAGCCAGCAGGAGTGCCTAGCAGGACCCACAGCACCACTGCACAGGTCATAAGGGCTCCTCTGTTTGCCGGAGAGAGGAATCCCAGGCAAGCCAAGACTGAAAAAAAGGGGTGGAGGGGGGAAAAAAAATAAATAAATAAAAACATTTACTGGAAGTGAACTAGACACATGAGCACAGAAGGACTTTTCACTAACTATATAAGCAAGGAATATATCTTTATTGTAGACAAAAACTAAACAACTCTATAACTCTGTTTTGAAGTTCTTCTTACATAACGTGATGAAGGTCATGATGAAGATCTGTGTGCCCTGCCCTAGAAATACAGATAGCAGCATGCCCTTCCTTGGTGACCTGAACACATCTCCATGTACCTGCTTCCAGCCAGATTCCTCCTGGGCATCTTCCTGCAGATGACAATACATACCTGATCACCACCATTACACTTAATCTCCTTTTCAATAACAGTTTGACCATTTTCTATTACCAAAGGCAGCATTTAAGAAAGATTTTATTTGAATAAAAGCTAGTGGTCATAAATTAGCATTATGCATACTGCTAAGTCATGACCACGAGCTTTTATTCAATGTTAATGAGAAATGTTGAAATTTTTCTGCATAATTCAATTATAGTAAGTGCTGTGAAATCCTTCTCCATCATAGAGAAACATACAAAGTGAGAACTGTACACAATGGTGGAGAAACCAGACATCCAAAACATTTTATGCCTCTACAAGCTGCTTTACAGAAACGTATTACATGAAATGGTTATGAATACATTCTGATGAATATGAGTTTTGAGATTTAGGCCCAAAATGTTTTTTAGGTTCATGGCGGAGAAACACGCACATAGTTAAAATGCAAAATAGAACCCAAGTTTACCACCATTTTGCTATTAACACCAGGACACACTGTGGCTGTCCAAAAAAGTTGAGGAAAATACTTTGGATGTGCTTTTTTGGACAGCCATGATATGAACCCTCAGAAGACACATGTATCTTTCTCTGGTTGTAATGGATAATAAACTAAATGTCTGTATTTGTGCAGTAGGCATCGCAGCCCCTGGTTTACATCACCACCATTATAACAATTAAATTTTGATTTGAATTGGCCTGAAATATTGATTTACTTCCCCATTTATATAAGAAGTTGTGTTCAAATATATCAGGGACTGACAACTCTCATTAAAGTCCCCATTTTCCAAGCAAATGCAAGGTGGAACATCTGAAATAGGATAAAATATGGTGTAGAAAATAATAAAGAAATATATAGAGGTGAACAATTGCTGCAGAAATGAGAGCTTTTTTCATTTATACCATGATTCTTGTGAGATAGGCAAGATCAGTACACCATGTTTTATCACAGAAGAAACTCCCAGAAATAAGGTTTTTAACAATCACCAAAAATCACCCCTGAAAAGATCTGCAAACAGAGCCTGGGAAAAGGCTTACATAAGCAACGCCTGTTTGTAGATGGATCTTAACCAAGTCTGCCTGTGAATGGCACAAATGAGATTTCATTCTATTGGTTTAATACACACTGAGAACAGTGACAAAGCAAAGAAAATGTAAAACTGCTGCCATTCCAACTCCATTTCAAAATAATTATTTTGCTTGCAAAGAACGTTTACTGTTTAGACAGAGAGTGGCCTTGATCACTTACAATAAACACAAAACCCCAGTTTACTATTAACACTTCTACTGGTGTAAGAATGTCTTTCTGATTTGAGTGAACATTGCCCTGAAAAGATTCAACAACACGGCACACGATTCTGTCCAAAAAAATACCTGATTTAAACTCGGAGGTTGATTTAGGTGAACCAAGCTTTTTTTTTTTTTGATTTACTCCTAAGACACACTCTGCAATCAGCCAATTTATTTAAAGCATTCAGCCGATTTAACTTGTGACATTATAAAATACATACTACATAAGATTTTTCTATTTAAACATCTGCATTTTTAATTAAAAAGTCCTTACAAAGCTGTCCTATATATTTTGATGCTATATTACTGATCACTTATGCTTTTTCTTTCCTTTAACCCAATATGCATTCATCACATTCATGATTTAGTTCAGTAACTCCTAATTGCAAGTGCCTTCCACAGTTTTAGAAGGACGTTTATGCTCAGCCTAGTATGCTAAATGTAATAAGTTGCAGTAAGTAATAACTCAATCAACACTACCTTTAGTCTCATGATGGGTTAATTTTTAGTTACTTTAGGCTAAAAGAAGAAAACGGTGACCTGCTTACATCTCTGTACAAAGATGTTTGATCAGCACAGCTTTCTCCTCACAAGTGCATGGTTAAAAATTCATGGTCCCACAACATGCTCATTGCCCATGCCTGAATTCAGGTACATATGCTATCACAATGCATTCATGTTGCTTGTGAATACTCGTTAAGTTCATAAAGCAGACTGTACCTGATCCACTTGGTTGTATCTTGCGATATCCTTGTGTAATGTTCTCAGCATGATCATGGCCACCATGCCAGACAGGAAGAGCACGATGACCAGCGAGTTCATAATGCTTTATAGAACACAATGAACAAAGCGATTAATATGATGTGGAGAAGGGGAAAGAGGGAGAGAGACAGAGGGAGGGAGAGATCTGATGATCACGGCACTCACCTAAACCACTGGATATTTGTATGAGGCATGGACACCAAAATGTAATCCCATCTCGAAGCCCACTTGATCAAATCTGTGGGCTAAAAACAAACAAACAAACAAAAAAACATTCTTTCAAACCACAAAGACCAAACTCAGATTAGTGAATATACTGTATATGCTGATTGTTTGGAAAACCAAGTCAGTAAACTTGCCACAAACTTGACTGAATAAGAGTAGGTCAGGTTCAGATTACTAGTGAATTCCACTGGAACCTCCATGGCTGGGCCTTCACATGCCTGGCTGTTTTCTGCACTGTGTTTAATGCTGAAAAAATTCCACAAACCACAAATCTTTAATGTAACTGATTTATAGAACAACTATATTCTTAGTGTAAATTAAGAGATACTTTTCCCAGTATGCTGACTCGTAATAACATCAACTACGTCTAGTAGTTGTGAATTGTTCTACATGAGGTGTTCTAGGACTAACCTCCTGGGCTCCAATATAGCGCTGACCAGCCGAGCACCATTTTCGTTGTCAGTACTGTGGTAGGTTATGGTGATATCCACATGGTTGAAAAGGTAGAACGTGTTTTTCTTGTTGAATTCAGACTTAAAACAAAACAGACAGCATCACTGAGAAGGAAATTCAGACACGACCATACACAAACAAAGCTGCCCTACACAAATGAGGCTCTCTCTGACAATACAAATCAAGCTTTCAGTTCCTTCTTACACTGATTACCACTGCAAGACATTTTCTTGACAGTTCATGTTTGTACCACAGGCTCCAGTTAAGGAGTAAAAGGGAGGGCTACTTACATTGATGACACAGGCATCTTTAGGCCGTCCATCTGGGGTTACCAAGCAACCAATTGGAAAGCCAGGATTGCAGTACTTTTGATTATCCTCCACATCATAGCACCACGTTACAGGCATGTTGTCTACAATCCTGCAAATAATCACATCGCATACTGCTCAGTAAACCTTCCCGTCCTGCATAAACAGACACTGGCAATCTCACAAGCCAGAAGTGGTCAAGCTGCCTTAAGAGCTTTCTTGCTTCCTGGTGGTCAGTGACCAGTAGCTCTCAACTTACGACCCACGCAGTTCAAGCTCATTTAAACATACACTACTCACCACTGCCCTCTAAATGTGTTATAGCACCTGTTAGGAAGGTTAGAGAGTTCCCGGTTCTTTTAACCCATGATATGAATTCCTGTTTTTATACATGCATTTCCTCAACCCATCTGATCAATTTTTTATTGTAAAGCAAACAACATGTGAAAGTTACTAATTGCAGAACATTACTGGAGTCAGACTAAATAATTGTGATCACTGCAAACAGCTGCAATCAGGCAGCTAGGCATATTTTTGTCAAACAAATTCAATTTCACTCACCAGTGATGCTGGTAATTCAGCTGCATGCCTCTCTTAAGAAAGTCCAAATTAGCTTTATCTTCCGGTTTGGATGTGGCATATGATTTGGTGCACACTTTTTTGCAAGAGTCATCTTTCCTAAACTTGAACTGAAAGAGAAGCACATTACGTTCAAACGTTAGAAATTCTATGAAAGCATTATTACAGCCAAATTCTACAGTTTTGTGCACCCAATCAAGCAAGGCACACATTAATGTAAGCCATATCATGGATAACAAAACATAAAGAGGAAATAAAAGCTAAGGAGATGGGATTACAGGAGCAAAATGTAGGAAGATGAAATTTGTCGAATTCATATTCCACACAGTACCTCCTTCTCCAGTTTAACTACTAGTCTGAAGAATTATTGCACCAAACTTCATACCTTTACATTCCAAGAGCATCTCCAGTGGTGTAGCGTCAGTGTTAATTCTTGTTTTGCTGCAATTTTGCCACTTGCTTTCTTTGTGCTCACTTCATAATCCACTCATGCGGGAGCTAAAGGTAGACTGACACTACAGTGGCTCACTATAGCCTCTTGAAGTACAAACTGATATTATGAGACAGGATGGGCCAGGTTGGGCCTGGCTGGTTAGCATGCTCACTTTAGTAGGTATCTCTGCGACATCTGATGTCTTCAACATACTGTCAAACCTGTTATTGTTGATATTTGTAGTTTATTTTGAAGGCTTTAAACTAAAAAAATCTTAAATATTGATTACATCAATGCTATTCCTTTAAACAACTATGTCATGCATGACTTTTCAAAGTATGGAACAGTCATAAGTGACAAGGTCACTTTTTTGATGCTGACACCAATACCAATAATTTTTGACTTTTGATTTTTTTTTGATTCCCTGACTGATACTTTTTCAATACCTGTTTTAAACAGAATGTGGTCGTGGGTTAAACCAGAAATTAGTGTGAGGAGCAAAGTATATTTCCTGACTACAAGGAACTTGCAAAGTAGTCATATGTTTGACACTGTAAACAATGACGTTTATTGGCTCATAATGCTTAGATCCTGAAATTTGGTACTGAATGACATGGAGTATTTAAAATCAGTACACACTCCTAGTTACAACAGCCCATACAGCGGCAACACAGTGTTGTATGGTGACTGTGAAAGCTGCAAATCAAATGATCTAACATAACACTGAACTACAAAGAGGCAAAAAGAAAAGCAAAGAAAAACTCAATCCATAGACAGCGAAAAGCCTGCCCAGGCCACTGTCACCCATTAGTGTACAGTCCTTAAACCTGAAACTGGCTTCTATGAGTGAAACATCATCCTACCTTGTAAGGTGAGGTTTCGATTCTCTCTCCGAATAACACCTGGCCAAGGTTTTCTGACGGTCTCTTCTCCTCTGCATCTTTGCAAAAATCAAACCTGAAGCAACAGATTCATCCATCAGCCATTGACAGCACCAGGCAGGAAAGCTGGTAAATAGTTATGAGTCAGGAAGACTTACACATCATATTCATAGGGCAGGACGGATTCCACAGAGTCCAGCCTGTTTACAAACAGCTGAATCTCACTCTGGAGAAGAAACAAGGAGTGTTTAGGTATGCCACTCCTATACAGCTCTAAAAGGAAGTCATTTGATAATAAGGCTTTTCTCTTTTCTCTTCAAGTGTCAGGCTGCCTGACTGGTTGGTTGGCTGGCTGGTCGGTCAGGTTAATAGCAGCCAGCTAGCTCACTAGCTAGCTAGCCAGCTAAAACATGATGGGTTCGCTTTTGTGGAGGTAAACAGTGGCGCACATATTTTTTAACAGAATAGCGATATGTTAATATCCTGTAATTTCTTTATGGGCTTTCTGTTTGTTAGCTAAAATCCTGAGATATAACACAGGTAAGCTAGCAAGCTAACCCAGCTAACTATGTTAGCTAGAAATATTCATCAGTTGATGGGAATGAATGCAACCTAACCACAGCCTCTGGTACAGTGCGTGTCCTCAGTTACATACATTTGCCATAAGACAGATCACAAACGTAGTGAAAAGGAAATAAAAACTTTACCTGACAGGCTCCGCTTTGCTTGTCCTCTTCGCAAAAACTAACAGGAGCTAAACCCGGAAGGTAGAATCCAGAGACTGGGAGAAATACAGTTAAACTGCAGATCAGTCTAAACCACAAACCCAGCGGCTGCATTGTGTTGGCAGACTGTGGATTTAGTCCGTTTTAGTCTCTCTTGATAGTCGCTCCACTGGAAATGAATGATCTGCTCAGTTATAAGACTGTGTTATCCAGCGATTCATGTAGATGAGTTTCAGCAGCAGCAGCGTCACCCACTCAGCTGCTTCTTCCGCTGTAATCCAGCCCTCTGATACCGGACGAAGGGAGGGAAAGAGAGAGGGAGGCGGGGATGGAAGTTGGGATGGAGGAATTGACGATAGTATTCAGCTTCATTTGGATCCGATACCAGGTACCAGATATCAGTACCGATACGTTTTGCAGAATGTGAAAGAGAACTATGTTTCAATTTGTACAGCAAAAGCAGAAAGCCTCAAAATTACTCACATTTAAAAGCCTTTGCATCAGTACAGGAGATGCCAGTTCATCCTCAAAGGCCAGTGTAGCAGGTTTTCATACCAAACAAGCAGGAGCACCTTATTCATTTAATTATCAGACTTCAGGCTGCTCTAGTATGCTCCTTGGGAACCCCTATATTAGCACTAATAAACTGTCACATTATCCAACCATTACATATTATTTAATAAGCTATATGCCCATTTTATATTTGATGCCAGAAACACATTTTCAAAAAGTTGTGATGGGGCAACAATAGACTGATAGTTCTGAAATGCTAAGAAAATCCCCTGGTAGAACATCTCACAACTAATTAGGTCAATTGGCAGCAGGTCAGTAACATGACTGGGTATAAACAGAGCATCCCGGGGAGGTGGAGTCCATCAGAAGTAAACCTGGAGAGGGATTCACCAGTAAGACTTAAGAATCGTGTTTCTCAACGTAAAAAAACAAAGAACTTCGAAAGGAAGAGACGATAAGAAAACCACGGTCTGTAAACACAGTCCAGAAATGCCGCCACCGTCTCAGGACCTGAGGTGAAGTACAAACCCAGCTAACAAAATTACGCTCTCGGACCGTTCCCCCAGCGTTCCATTTTGGTTGTGGGAACGTTGCATTGGAATGCTCCCTCAACATTATTTTGTCCAGTTTTCTTAATGTTCGCAGAACATTCTTTATAAGTTATGAAAACATTCCTAGAATGTCACCTCAACCTCATTTGCAACAACTGTTTAACATTCTAGGAAAGTTGTCCTGGAACATTCTGACAACGTTCAAAATGATGTTCTCTGAACGTTCCTCTAACATTCCATTTTGGTTGTATGAACGTTTTATTGGAACGGTCCCTCAATGTTATTCTGTGCAGTTTTCTTTGTGTTCTCAGAACGTTTTTCTTATGTGAACATTCCCAGAACGTCACCTCAACCTCATTTGCAACAACAGTTTAAAATTATGGGAACGTTGTCTTGGAACATTCAGCATTATGTTGTCTGAATGTTCCTCTAGTGTTCCATTTTGGCTGTATGAATGTTTTACACAAATCTGTCCAGTTTTCTTAATGTTCCCAAAACATTCACGTTGTGAGAATGTTCCCTAAACATCAGCCCAACCTCATTTGCAACAATTTAACATTCTAGGAATGTGGTCTTGCAATGTTCTGAGAACGTTAAAACATTCCCATAACATTCTATTATGGTTGTGAGAATGTTGCTAAACTTAAAAAGGCCATTTTTCTTAAAACCACTATAACATCTTATTAATAATTGAATTCTGAACAATACCTCTGCAATGATTTCAAAAGTTAAATACATGTAAGCCCATGTTAAAAAAATTCAATAAATAGAAAGAATCAAACTGTTAGCAGAAAACTACACGGCATTGTTGAAGAACACCTCAGGTACAAGGAGAATGCGATTAATGTAATTTCACAGTCTGAATTTGGTATTGCAGTGGAGTTCCCTGTTAAAAGCTTGATTTGAACATTTTATGAAAACCTAAATACACTATGTAAAAACGACTTGATTTATTCTGACATTTGGGAAGATGTTATTCAAAATTGAAACAGTAAAATAACACAAAACTTATTCCATGTGTTCCTGGGGAGGTGTTTTTCAACACTACAATGGAGTTCCCTGAAACATCTTGATTTCAGTGTTTTATAGAATTTTAAAAGCTGCCTTATTTTTAATGAAACAGGATTTTTTTTCTGAATTTTAAGGAATTATTCAAAATTACCTAAATTCTTTGTAAAACCTAGGGGTTTCATGTAACTGCTATCTGTAGTAGAGCTTCATCGATACCAATTACATTTACTCTTTCTTATACAAATTTAGCTCCCAACATCTGCTACCAATCTACCATGCTAATGAACAAATTACTCAAGCTGGCAGTGCAGAGGGTCTGCTTACCCAGTGAAGTGTTATAGGCTACATTAATTCAGCAGATTAAAGTGGCCCAAATCCGTTCTTTTCCGTCATATATGACATAGACGTGTTATCTGTGTGGCAGTGTAAACACAAAAAAAAAACACCACACTGAAGCTGACACTGAAATCCGATATGTATTCAAATTGCGGTAATGCGACTCCATCTGAACAACCAGTTCGGAATTCATGCGATGTTTGCATCATCAATCCAACTCAACTCTAAATGAGTTGTAGTATTCTGTGATAGTCATAGTATGAGCTGTAATAATGTGAGCCTTTTACAGAGCTATTTGAAAGTAGAAACCCCGACATGCTATTTAAAGACTGAAAGTTCCACTTTCATTTTCTTGTCAAAATATTAACCTCTCTGGCAGCAGATTTAAACCCGTTATAAAAAGAAAAGAGCAGGCACTGGAGAAAACTGGAGAAAAAGGGTTAAGCAAGTGGCTGTTACAGTTGACTCTGGATGAGCGTGTCACATGAAGTGAAGCATTGTTCTTTTGGGCATGTGCATCAGTTTAGGAGCATGAACTGTTCAAACGAATGTCAGCTATAGATCACATAAAAAAGATAATGTGAACAACCTAAAAGAAAATCTAATTTGGTGAGAAAATTGGATTTGGGCCATTTTTACCTGCTGTGTGAACATGGCCTTTGCTGATTCACTCACACCAGCAAAACAAACACTAACACACCACCACCACGTCAGTGTCACTGCAGTGCTGAGAATGATCCACCACCCTCATAATACCTGCTCTGTGGTAGTCTTGACCACTGATGAACAATTTTAAAAAGGAAACAGCAAAGGTGTGACTGCTTACCCTTGATCCCCTGTGTGGGGCATATTTTAAGGTGTCCCCAACACGTATCTCACATATCTTGGACGCCACCTTGGGGTGCATGACCCGGCAAGCCTCTAAAAAACAAAAATTAGATTGTACAAAGATGTGCTTCTTTTTTTTTTTTACTTATGCATCAATATATTTGCTGACAATTCCTGTCATATGTACTCCTGCTATCATTTATGTTACAGTACTTCGGTGAGGTGAAACAGGTATCCAGACACCTTTGTTTTTGTTACTTAATATACTTATAGTGCATATATCCACTTCAAATTGATACACAATTCCGGGCAGCTCTCTCTCTCTCTCTCTCTCTCTCCCACACACAGAAAAAAATGACAATTGGTGCACGTACCCGCACACATGAATACGAACCCCTATTTCCCAACTTATTTACAAGCTGTGAACTGTAAATTAGTCCTCTCTAATTCTTTCTCAGTTCTTTTTACAAAACAGCGATTATAGTCTTTTACACACAGCCATGGGGTTACTTGTACATCACAACAACATTTCATAACCCTATTGCCCAGGTCACCTTGATGAAACAGAATACGGCGTGAATCAGCGTTTTTACGTCTATAATAATAAAGCTAAAATTTGTTTCAGGGATGCTTGACAAGATTAAACCTCACATTATCTTGCTTGTTCAGAATGTATAAATGTTAAATCTCTGCAAGATTTACATTGGTTTATTTATAAGGCTGAAACTGGCTTACTTTTCACCAGCTTCTTGTTCGAATTTTCCAGTTCCACCTTTAGCTAGCTAATGCTGCAAGTCATTAGCTATAACACCTCAGCCACCAGAATTGCTGTACCATTTAAGGTGGAACTGGAAAATTTTAACACAAAGCTGGCGATTTTTATTACATTACTAATTATGAGTTAATTTTATATTACTAAACATATTAAGCCCATGACTAATGTAAAATCAGCAAGATAAATAGGCCTAACTTAATGTTGGCTAATATTAGCTAAGTAGTTAGCTAGCTACATTAGCTAAATAGCTAGCTGATAAATTGAGATAAATTAAAAGGTAGCTAACGTTAGCTAACATACTAAATCCATGGGATACCTTTATAGAATGCATTACAAACCTTATATAAAACCTTAACACAAGTAACATTGCCAAAAAAGTATTTTACTCTTAATTTCTTACCTTGTAAGTAGGCTAGCAGACGATCCCCTCTGGAAAAACCGGAGAAGACTGGCTACAACTAGTTTAAACCGGTTCAGTCTGCTTATTTAACCACTCTGTCACCATGGCAACAGTACTCAAAACAGGCTGAGGAAAACTGGTAGTTTCTAATGACAGCAGTTTCAGTTTTTAATGTAGTTTTTATGAAATGCAGTCAGAAAAAAATTAAGAGAAGTAATAGCTTAAGTATTGAATTAAATATTTATGTTCATTTTTTTATTAACATCTCAAAAAATGGATGTAAAACAGTTGACTAATGTTTCCTAATATGTGTCTAATGAACATTATACATATTTTCCTTTAAACTATTTACTAAAGAAAAGGAAAAAACGTTAAAAGAATGTTCATTTAACGTTACATTTAGAACATTTCAGACTAACATTGTGAACTTTTATCAAGGTCACATAACGTTTACAGAATGTTCTACTGATGTTATTGTGAGAACATTTGCTCCTAACATTAGGAGAACCTTTACATAACGTTAGTGAAAGTTGTGGGAATGTTCCCTGTTAGCTGGGAAAGTGTCATGTGGTCCAGTGAATTAACATTTGTCTGTCTCACAGATCCTGAAACCTAGGTTTACTATTGAACTAATAAGAGATTCTGTTAGTTTCAAACACAGAAACTGTGTGGACATAACTCATTTAAACATTAGCATCCTCTCCAGCATGAAAAGTTGGATAATCAGAATTTTCTTTTTCTCACAAGGCGATCCAGATATTGCAGTTCTGACTGAATCTTCTATCTCCTTCTGTGACTAATTCAGAAGTAGCCATAACTGATTATAATCTTTATAGCGTTGACAGGAACTCTCTCAGCACACTCCCATGCTGTAGATGAAGTAGCTGAACTTTTAAGCCCATACATCAACTCAGAAATGCTGATGCTAAGTAATTTTAATAAGAATTAGTTAACTGATGCATCCGATCATTTGAAGCAAGTGTGTGGAAATCTATCTGTTATGCAGTTAATTACAAAACCAACAAGACCCAACTTGAGTGACCATTCCAAGTCAACATTAGTAGAACATTAATATCTATCTTATCCAATAGATCAGACAGAATCACACAGATATATTTGACCTGCCCTCAGTGACCACTGCCTTATCGGATGCTTTAGTAACAGTACCATAAAGTCAGGCCTTTTAATTGATCTGGCGCTTAGTGACATTCATTGCACTTCTGATTCCCAGATATCGATTTTGGCAGTAGAACATTTTAGAAAATCATTCCTGGTGGTGGTGAACAAGCATGCTCCCTTAAAAATGGTAGAATCCGAGAACAGATCAAATCCCTGGTTCAGTGCTGATCTTCTATGCTCAGTGCAAGATATAAAGCATGGGCAATGGTGATAAAGACCAATTACTCGCCTTCAGGCAGCTAAGGAATAAATGTGCTTCGTACATCAGGAATGCTAAAGCTGAGTATTACCTACAGTTTTTCACAAAGTCAAATTCAACCTGCTTCAAAGACAGTTAATTTCCTCAAAAACAAATTGGTGCCCATTCCAGCCCATACATACTCATTGACAAAAAATAAGCAGAAAGAAGGAGTTGGTGGAATCGAGTGAACTTTATATGTGTATATGTAATGATGATATATTGTATGTAAGTGTTTACAATATGATATGAAAGAATGCATTTGTTGGGGAGAACTGCACAATTAAAAGTAGGCTCTAGTACCCTGCTAGGCCTTTAGCTTGGATGCAAGATAACATCTCCATGTTAATTCAGCTTTGTTCCACCTTGTCCAACTTTTCCACCTTTCACTGCTATCGGTAGAAAGAAACTTTGTATAGTCATTTTTATTGATCTCTCGAAAGCTTTTCATATAGTTGATCATTTCCTATCCTTAAAAGCTTTCAAAAATATTGGGTTTGATCACAGTGCTATGAACTAGTTTAGAAATTACCTAATGAATAGACAGCAGTATGTGACCCTGGGACACAGCAAATCAGAGCTACTACCAGTAATGAAAGGTTCGATCCTCAGACCAGTATTATTTAATATCTACAGCTCTGGAAATAATCTACAGCTCTGGAGACCATTCCAGTTTCTTCTTAAATCAGCATCTCTACACGTACAGCAGGTTCTTAGTGAGGAACAGAAGGTTCGGTTCTAGCTTTTCTGGCAGATACAGTGAGCATCTGGCTCATAAGTACAAGGTCAAGCAGCAAACACACAGGACAACACAGCTACAGACTGGCAGAGGGCGGAAACCACTCTCTACTTATTGGGATGAGCGCCACCTCATTCGAATGTCACTTAACCACCATAAGATGACCTCAAGTGACCTACAGAAAGACTGGCAAGCGGTGGCTGGGGTGAAATGCACAGTGCGCATGGTTCAAACAGGCTTCTGGAGGCATCATTAGTCATTTTCTAAATAAACAGATCTAAAATATGGAATTTGGGAGACATGTTTAAAGTAGTGTACAGAATAAAACAAAACTGCTCATTTTGGTCACAGACACCCAGAAACTGTAAAACTAGAGAAACTGATCATTTTGAGGTGGTCTCTTAAGTTTTTCCAGAGCTGTATATTAATGGCATTGCCACCTCTATTGTAGATCGCAAAATACATTGACATGCTGAGGACATCATTTTATACTGCTCGGCTGACAATATTAGTGCTGCAGTGGATCTTATTCTTTTAATGCCTTACAATCAGGTTTTACAAGCATAAGCTAATTTTAAATGTTGAGAAATCTAAATCCATGCTGTTTTCCAGAGCCTCTAACATCGATTTTAAGGCACACCCCTGATCACAACCCTGAAGGGATCTGACGTTGAAAGAGTAATTGACTATAAATACCCTGACATATGGCTGATTAATGTGCATTTAACAGTATGTTATCTTTCATGTAAATTGAGATAAATGTTTGGCTTCCTGTATAGAAACAAAACTTGTTTCCCAATGCACACACGGAAAGAGATTGTCAAAGCAACGCTATTGCCTGCTCTGCATTATTGCGATATGATTTACAGATATGCACCTGCAACTACCTTCAAATCTCTAGACCCTGTGTATCTCTCGGTACATTACAGATTCATTACCGTTAACCCCTACGACTCCCATCACTGTATACTGTATCGAAGTATACATGTTTTAGTTACATTTAGTATTATTTTCATGTGTCTTTAATTATTGTTTTACATTCTCTCTTCTTTTAGTTTATTAATTATATTTTTATTTATTTACGTTTAACGTTGTATTCTCTCAACAATGGGATCTGTCATTTGTTATTGTACTTTATTATTATTATTAGCATTATTCTTTTTAAGTATATTTTATTTTATTCTGTTTTTATTATTAAATTTAGTTATATGACCAGTGTTGTTATTATTATCACTGGTTTTGCATTCATCAGCTGGGGTAGCACTGTCATCTCTCAGCAAGAAGGGGCTGGGTTTGATTTCCAGCTGGGGTGTCCAGGGTCCTTTCTTTGTGGAGTTGGCATGTTTTCCCCTGTCTGCGTAGGTCTTCTGGGTGCTCCAGTTTCCTCCCACAGTTCAAAGACGTGCAGTCAGGTGAATTGGAGATGCTAAATAGCCCCCTAGCTGTGTGTGTTTGTGTGTGTGAATATGCATGTCTGTGTGTCTGCCCTGCAATGGACTGGCAGGCTGTCCAGGTTGTTTCTTGCCTTCCACTCAATGAGAGTTGGGATAGGCTCCAGCACCCCCGTGACCCAGAAGGATAACTGGCTTAGAAGGTGAATTAATTAATAAATGAATGCTTGACATGGCATGGATGACTTGCACATCTGTAAAGGCCCCATAAATGCTGACTGATATATACAAGTTTTAGAGCAACATATGCTGCATCCAGACAACACCCTTTTCAGGGAAGATCTATTTCAGCAAGACAATGCCAAACCACATTCTGTATGTTTTACAACAGCATGGCTCTGTAGCTCTGTAGTAAAAGGGTCTGGGTGCTAAACCGACCTGTCTGAAGTCCAGACTGGTCACCCATTGAAAACAGTTGGAGCATCATAAAAGGAAAAAGATACTGAAATTACATTGAGCAATAAAAGGAAATCATTTCAGTTTCAAAACTACAGCAATTGTTCTACTTAGTTCTCAAACAGCTTATGGAATGTTAACTGAAGAGGTGATAGTGGTAAACATCCTGTCCCAACTTTTTTGAAATATGCTGCTGACATCAAATTCAAAACTGGCAAATATTTAAAACAACAATAAACTTTCTAAACTTTAACATTGGATATGGTGTTATGTAATAATAAAAATAAGGGAAATAAGGTGGTCACCGAATCAGGTTTACAACCTGACGAGCAGCCACGGATGTCTGCCACACTCTGAGCAAGGTTAATGCAAGAAAGGCGGCCGGCCCTGATGGAGTTCCTGTGCTTAGAGCCTGTGCTAAGTAGCTGGCTGGGGTCTTCACTGACATTTTCAGTCTGTCACTGACCCAGGCAGTTGTCCCAGCTAGCTTCCAGACAGCTACTATTGTGCCAGTGCCAAAGCATTCGACTGCTTCAGACCTGAATGGCTTCCGCCCTGTCGCACTGATCATCTCCAAGTGCTTTGAAATCCTCTCTGCCTGCTACACTGGACCCACACCAATTTGCCTACCGCAGCAAGAGGTCACCATTTCTACAGTGCTCCACACTGTACTGACCTACCTGGACTGTCAAAACTCATGTCAGATCGCTATTCATTGAATTCAGCTCTGCATTTAACACGGTGATCCCCTCCAAATTGATCTCCAAGCTTAGACAGCTTGGTATCAGCACATCTCTCTGCAGTTGGATTCTGGCCTTCCTGACTGACAGACCCCAGACCCCACCATCACCCTGAACTCTGGTGTTAAGCCCTCTTCTGTTTTCCCTGTTTACCCATGACTGTGTTCCTGTTTATGGCTCCAACTCCATAATCAATTTCGCACATGATATCACGGTGAGAGGTCTGATCAGAGGTGGCGATGAGACAGCCTACAGGGATGAGGTGCAGCACCTGGCCACGTGGTGCAAGGACAACAACCTGACGTTCAACACTCAGAAAACCAAGGGGATCATTGTGGACTTCATGAGGGTTAGGAGCCAGACACACAGCCCCATCTACATCAATAGAGCCTCAAGAAAGCTCACCTGTGTCCTGGGATACTGGTGGACTTTTATTGCTGTACCATTGAGAGCATACTCACAAACTGCATCTCAGTGTGGTATGGCAACTGCTCCGCATCAGACCGCAAAGCAGTCCAGTGGATGGTGAAAACTGCCCAACACATCACAGGCTCCCAGTTACCCACCATTTACCATAAACTCTGTTTGGGCAAGGTGAGAAACGTCACACTAATCACAGACTTTTTACCTTCCTTCCCTCTGGCAGGCGGTATAGGAGCTTCTGCTCCTGCACCAGCAGGCTCAGGAGGAGCTTCTTTTCTTGAAGCTGTGACCCTGCTAAACTCCACACCACCACTTTAACTACATCATTGCACTCATTGCCCTGAATTGTACTTTGTCTTTATGCACTTTTCATAATTGCACAGTTACTACTTATCTTACTTACTACTATCTTCACAGTTACTGTACATACTGTATATAAACACACTCATGTATTTTTTAATTTGTTTTACAGTCATGCATTTTTTACTCTGCACATTTGTTGCTCAGTACATATGCCTTAGATTGTATCCTCTCCACTCACTCTGTACATATGTATATTATATTTATACTTGATCTGTTTTTTCTACCACTCCACTGTCCATAATTGCACATATTGTAACCTTTCATTGCTTGTTATGGTTACTTCCTGGACTTTATATGTAAATAATACTGTATTTTGCACTTCTGGTTGGATGCTAACTGTATTTCATTGGCTCTGTACCTGGACTCTGCACAATGACAAAGTTGAATCTAATCTAATCTAATCTGTATGATATTTGCTCAGTGTTGGTTGGAAGTGGATCTTTTTCATTTCATCATCAGTATCAATGTTCCTCTGCACTGCCTTATCAGGAATTCATAAACAGTCTCATGTTTACATGAGCTATAGCACATCCCTGATGAATAAAAGAACATTTGAATTTGTTTACTTCTTTCTATTGGGAATTGGCTTAATGGTTCCCAGTAGAGACTTTTAGGGTCCTGTAGAACACAACACCTTTAGATCCCACTTAGATCCAACCATTAAATGCATCTGGAATCAGTCCCAGGAAACAATGTTAAACCATTACAATCCTTTACACTGTGATTACAACCCATCAGGACAACACTGTATACCACTACTGTCTATTAGACGCCAACAAGATTTCTATGATGTTTTTACAGCAGGGACAGCTATTATGATCTATATCTATTCAAAAATATGATTTCATTATCATAACTTCAATAATTCTGGTTCGTTTGGCAAATTATCATCAATTGATCTGAAATTCTATGACAGCTCACAGTTCAGAGCTGGTTGGGTGGATGTTTTAATGTCTAATTTTAACTTTAAGATAACTTTTCGCTTTGAGTTAAATTCAGGCACCAAGTGACGGCGTTGTTTACTGTGATTCCAGTTATATGGAAACTTAAGCAAAAATGCGGTTTTTTTTTTTTAATTCATTTACAATGTTTATAATTTATAACACGAATTCAAAAATAAATACATTTTTCTTTTTTACTACTAAATTATTAAAAGCCATAACAGTAATACCTTTCATAAAAAATAATTAACATTTGAGTCACATTTTAGGAGAAAACACCTAAGATGCTTTTCCTGGGCTTTTCTACTTGGGAGAGTCCATGTTGCAGAGTTGAGCTCGATATTATTTAATGATCAAATCATACTTTCTTTATAGTTTAATTTGGGGAGCTTTATTGGTTATTTAAAGGCGTAAACTTGAATGTGCAGATATTGTAAGACGCTAAATGTAAACTCGGGCAGCATAGGCTTCTCTACGCGGAAGTGTTCACGAGAAGTGGTTTCGCCCAGCGTTACGACTTCCTGGGCGGACCAGCGGACTAATAAAACGAGGGTGCGAATTTTTTACTCGTCTTCTTGCACGTCCGACGTATACGAGTGAGTGAGTACATTGGTCTTCATAAGTGTGGGTTGTTCATCTCTTCTTTATTTCATCTTTATTTTACTGCAGTAAGACGCCTGTTGTCGATTGTTTGCTGGTGAATTGGGTACGTTAGCCTTGTAGCTAGCCAGTGCTGTACTCGCTCAGTTTGCTAATTTAGCAACATGGCTAAATTGAAAAGGATTGAGTGACTCTTGCTTAAATGAGAATGAAAATAAATAACTAACCTCATTCGCTCGATAAGCGTTTGCTGCTTCAGTTTAGGAATGCTGTTACATGGTGATTGTGTAGACGTTAACTGGCTAAGTAAAGGAGTTCTGCAGAGTGGAGGCTGCGGCCTCTTCAAAGACTCTCAAATTACTCGCTCTGGCCGCCATTTTGTGATTCACGTTAGCCGGGCGCCCGGCAGTAGCTATGCTAATGAGTTTCAGCTAAATACTTTTACTCAAATCTAACGTTAGTGAGCTGACCTAATGTTAGCGTAGTTATATGGCAGATTTCTTGGCAGAGTACGCTGGTGCGGTAAAAATGTATTGGCACAAAAGAGAACTGACCCTGGCGCTGGCTAACTGGCTAAACGTGTAGCTGTCGTTTCTCTTCGTGATGGGACACGTGCCCATGTTATCTTAAATCGAGTAGTTCCGCCAACTGACCATGTCCGAGATGACAAGCTCTCTGCAACAGACACTATTTGTAAAAAAAAAAAATAATAAATAAAAAAGTTATTAAAATACAGAAATTAATTAAACGATGCAAACTTAAAATTATGGAAAATGATTACCATTACGATTTGTTTAAATTATACACCGAATAAAGACGTCGAATGATCTCAGCGCATATCTCTTCCTGCTCAGCTTTAGCTGTGCTTAAATTTTGTTTTGTTCAGCCGGATTTATTTTCCTGAAATGTGGAGTCCTGGATGACCACATGGTGCTGATACAGGACAATCTGATGTCCGTGTCAGACCCAACTTGTAGAGCACCACGTGCTACATGCTGGAGTGGACTCGGAGAAAAGCCAGTTCGTCAGAATCGTTACTTTATTGACACAGCATGATGCAGGACGTCAGTCATTTTTTAGGAGAATATTAAAGTGTGCAGTTACTGTTGTGAACATAGATGTCTCACAGTATATGCTTTGAATGAACATGCTACATGCACTGGTTATTGGGTGTGCCGCCTAATGGGGTGCTTGTTTCTCGTTTTCAGGTATCGAACACAAACATGGCAGAGGCAGACAGGCCAGGGAAGCTGTTCATCGGTGGCCTGAACACTGAAACTACCGAGAAAGCTCTTGAAGGCTATTTCAGCAAATTTGGTCGTATATCTGAAGGTAATGGTTAAAAAATCTTCTCCAAAAGAGTGGTGAATTACTACTATTGTATAAAAAGGTGTACTAATGATGAAAAAGCACGGTTGTAACTTTTGTAGCCTTTCTGGCATTTTATTGTCCTGAACCTGGTAACATTCTACTTTGAGTTTGAGGGGAAAAAACATGCAAATCGTAGCAAGTATACTATTCCCATGTGAAACACATGAACTTATACATTTGTTTGGTGGTAGCCTACATTAATTCCACACTCGCTCTAACTAGCGCAGATTGTTTTCTGTGCTAGTTGGAGCCAGGTTGGCTCCCAAATTATTGTTGTGTTTGTGAAAGATAAAATTAAATTACAGGAGTACTCGAAGAATTGGAGTTACAGTATAGTGCTGTTTGTGGCTTTTGTAGGTGTGATATGAATCAGAAGGGCAATTTTAGGGGTTAGTTAAAATGTGTAAAGTTGTGGGTTTTTTTTTTTTGTTTTTTTTTCCCCTTTCCTCCCTTCTTCCCCCTTCCTCCCCTTTGCATAGAGACTCTTTAGCCCTTCTTGTACAGTGTTTGCAAGCTATGATGAAATTTTTGGATTTGATCAACACTAATGAAAATATTTCAGTCAATTCCTCTAAGAAGTTCTGAGCTTGCACATGAGTGAATTGATGTCACTGAGGTTGCGATAGAAATGTGTTCTAATGTTTGCTTATTTTTCTTTTTGTAGTCTTATTGATGAAAGATCGTGAAACGAATAAGTCCAGGGGGTTTGCTTTTGTGACTTACGAGAATCCTGGTGATGCGAAAGATGCTGCAAGGGAAATGAATGGAAAGGTATGTTGATGATTTAAACTGTAGTAGTAAGCTGTGATGACACTTTGTGGCATTGATCTGTTGGAAATGACTGTCCACAATTGTCCTCTAAGAAGTTCTGAGCTTACTTATGTAAATGGTGTACTTGGAGTTTAACTTTTTGGTTTAGAAAGCATTTATCTAACATGTTCTTCCTTGCTTTTCCCAGGCCCTGGAGGGAAAACCCATCAAAGTAGAGCAGGCCACAAAGCCTCAGTTTGAATCTTCAGGCCGTCGTGGCCCACCGTCAATGCATCCACGTAGTCGTGGCCCTCCTCGAGGCCCACGAGGCTCCAGAGGTGCTCCTAGTGGAATGCGAGGACCACCAAGCAGAGGTATGATCCCAGTATCTCATTTCCCGTCCCCCTCCTCCTTTCCATAACTTGTGGGCTATGATGACATTCTTTCAACTGATCTGTTTGAGCTGATGTTCAGTTCTCTAAGAAGTTCTGAGCCTACATTTTAAAATGTCTCATTAAAAGGTGACTGTGATAACGTAGAGATTTTAGAACCTTTCTTTAAAGGGATGTCCTCCAGAGGCCCACCTCCTCTTAAAAGGGGACCTCCAATGCGCAACGGAGGGCCGCCACCAAAAAGATCGGCACTGTCTGGGCCAATGGGAAGACGTAAGCAAGCTTTGATTTACTAGGCTCATTTCTATTTCTCAAATTATCCTGTATCCTTAAATTCTCATTGTTTTGCAGCCCCAATGTCAAGGGACCGGGATCCATACGGTCCTCCTCCCCGCAGGGAATCACTTATGTCAAGGAGGGATGACTATCCGTCACCACGCGATGACCATTATAATACTAAGGACAGGTAGGTGATGTAATGCAACATAAATTGCAGTTGAATAAAGTATTTTATTTTGAGTGCCTGACTGTGTGTTCTCTACAGCTATTCCAGTCGGGACTACATGAGCTCACGAGACAGCAGGGACTACGCCCCTCCACCACGTGACTATTCATACCGCGAGTATCCATCCCAGTCCAGCTCCAGAGATGATTATGGTTCAGCGTCTAGAGGCTACAAGTACGAATGAGACGTATGATAACAATATACATTTAAGTGTGTTTTAGGGTGTATGTTCCAACATTTTTTTTTTTTTTTTTCCTCTTCCCCTGCGTACAGTGATCGTGATGGTTATGGTGGAGGCAGAGAACCCAGGGGCTATATGGAGCGGCCAAGTGCAGGCTCCTATAGAGACCCCTATGATGGTTACGGTAAGAGTACTTCTTGAGTTTCTAGGAAAGGGAATAGGGTTTCGCCCAAAATTGCGTTTTGTGCTCCTGGGACAAGGCCACCTCATGTCAATCCAAATAAAGCAATGGAAACGTCACAGCTTCTTTTCAACTCAGATGTTCCACAATGTCAAAATCGCACTCAACAAGGACTCCCTGGCAAGCCTTTTCTCCTTCTTTGAGTCTTTCCGATAGTCCTGTCCAAATCAGACAAGAGAAACCAAGTGCCCAATCTACAATCTATCCTCTGGAGCTCAACCTTAAGGAAAACAAAGTTGCTCTCGTTGCACCATTGTCAAGTTTTGTTTGAATAAAGCAGCACTTCGTACCCCAGAAATTCAAATTCTGTCTTGACTAATTCAGTGCACATTTGGAACGTTAACAGCCCAGAACGTTTAAAACGGCAGTGAGGAATATATGTAGGAAAGTGGGCACTTGACAACGCAGTAACATGCACAAAATATGTATGTGAATTTTGCCAATTACATGACCCATTGACCCTGCAGGTAATTCGCGCAGTGCCCCACCCTCAAGGGGTCCCCCTCCATCCTACAGTGGGAGTGGCGGAAGCAGTCGCTATGACGACTATGGCAGCAGTTCCCGGGATGGATATGGCAGTCGCGACAGTTATCCCAGCAGTCGGAGTGACCCATACTCCGCTAGCCGTGGTGAGCGACTGGGCAGGCAAGAGCGGGGCCCGGCCCCACCACTAGAGAGAGGCTACCCTCCTCGCGAATACAGCAGCTCAAGCCGTGGTGCGCCTCGGGGTGGCGGCCGCGGAGGCAGTCGGGCAGATAGAGGAATGGGCCGCAGTCGTTACTGAAATGGACTCAGTGTGGCAAAAGGGTCAGCTTACGTTGTGGGGCATTCTACATGTGCAGAGAAAATGGAGAGTCAGTTTTTAACCTCTATATGGACTTCAAGCTTCAGTTTCAAGCTGTACCCAGACTTGTGAAGTTTTTTTTTTTTCTTTTTTTCTTTTTAAATGTAACAGTTTCCTTTCTTTTACTTTTTTTTCCCCCCTCCCTGCCCGTTTCCTATTTAATGGTACTGTTGCCAATTTAAGTGCTAAGTGTTAGTTTTTGTATCCTAGTGATGTTAAACCTGCAATGCCCAGAGGTATGGTTTTCATTTACCAATAAAATTTTTAACCAAAGAGCTTGCGGAACACTGCTGTTCAGAGGACCACAGAACCATTGAAACCTGTCAGCTCAGACCCTCAGTCCTTCGTGGTGAGGGGAACAAAAACTAATCCAGTTTAGATTGTGGAGAATATTCTTGTTGACATTGTTCAGTCTGTTGAGAACAAGAGAATTGTCACTTTGCCAAACTCTGTATCAGTATAGTTTTTCTCAGTGCAAATGGATCCCTCATCGTAAAGTAAACTACGGCTTGCAACGACCAATCCAAAGACAAGCAAAATGCAAGAAACAATTCAACACGAGATTAAACGTGTCAACAGCTGGTAAGCAAAGCAAACCCTTTTGTCTCTGGTCTAAGTGAAGTTAACTCAAAGGTATGAGTTTCAGTCTCAACTATAGGTTAGTTCATCATTCTTGCCTCTTCTGAGCTTATAAATGCTATACTGCAATCTAACCTCGTACAGTAATATCATACTTGAACAACTTAACACAAACATCTCTGCAACCAAAGGAGTCTGTATAAGCTCTTACAAACCCAATGGATCATTGAGTTAAAGGCCTGTAGTTTCAGCAACGAATGACAACCAAAATTGCACATTCTCAAGGAAAAAGATAATCTGATGGATTTTTTTTTTTTGCCACCTCTCCAACACCACATTGCAAATGGCTCTTTAAGGATGTTAAGGTCACGCCTTCCACCAATGGACTATTTCCTCAATGTAGTATAAGTCCCTCCAATTACAAATACCCAAACCATTTTGTCAATGGACCTATATTGAACTTTAGCCTTTAAGAAAAGCCAGATCCGCTCACAAGCATGCCCATCCAAACAAAGGAGAGACCTTGGAAAGACTCAGTTCAACTGGAAGCCAATCAAATTGGGCCTTTTTGATTCTCTTATTAAACTTAATTTACTCAATTGCCCTTTCAGGTCTATAGCGGGATATTAATATGATTTGTTTCTTGTTACAGGATGAACATGTTGGCAATGTGAGTGATGGGATCATAGCTGCTTCTATGCTGATGGCCATTTGTGTTTCTTTAGCCATCTGCAGTTCATTCTGTGTCAGCAGGTATGGCCAAGTCCACATATCGACACAAATGCTGTATAGTGTGTGGGTGTAGTATGTTATTCCCATTTCATTTTCCTCCTGTTTCCTAGATCGAGTGGAGGACTGAGCAGGCGGGAGTCTTGTAGATGGAGCCGAGTCCGAGTGTGGCGGGGGTTTTTTGTGGCATTGCATATAAATAAAGATTTAAAATCATTTGACCTCTTGTGACGTTTATTGTCTCCTTCCATTAACTCCAGAGAATTAATGTTTAATGTGAAATCTGTTGGTGAAATCTAGTCTAATGTACAGGAAGCTCTACGCCACATGGCGAAACGCGGCACGTTCTCCGATTGCACACATGGATCGAGTGCATGGTGTGGAGTAGTTTCCACAAGATCAGCGCTTTATTAAGTGTAATCGGCAAATGAAAACTGTTAGATGGTAGACTACAACATCCTCTTCCTGGAGGACTTCCCTGCTGCGTCGCGGACACGGCTCGATGCTGCTGTGAACGCTGTTCGGCAAAGCAGAAGTGCTACGGATGTGGGTAGCATCTGTACCGTCCTACTCGCTGCACCAGCGGTGCTGCAGAACTCGGCGAGGCCCGGTGAACCCGAGCCATGAACCCAGAGGAGCAGACCGTAACGTGGCTGATCTCCTTAGGAGTTCTTAATTCCCCCAAGAAGAGCATCCCAGATCCGGAGGGCTTCCTGAAAGCCTCGCTGAGAGATGGGGTCGTTTTGTGTAAGCTTATGGAACGGCTGGTACCCGGATCCATTCAGAAGGTAACGCGATCTGCCAAAGAAACTGGATCTGCTAGGTAAGAGGGGACAGATGGCTGCTTTTGATTGCAGGCAGACACAATAAGGACTCGCAGGGAAGCGGGAGAGCGATGCTGCTGTAAGTCGAGCAGATCGATTAGCTGCACCTAGCCCTACACTGTTTCAGCAGAGAGACCATAAAGATAGTTGACAGGTGAAGTTAAAAATACGGGATGCAGGTTATTGCTGATCAACACTGTTTCCTAAAACGCTCAATTTAATCGCTATGTAAACTCGGACTTCCTGTCTGATGAGGGGAAAAGTGTTCCGCATTCTGTAACTGCCGTGTTTCGTGTCTGACTAATCTGCCTCCACAACACAACCACCCCCCCGCCGAACACCGACCCCCGGGGTCATTGATGTATACTTTGGTCAGTTCTGCAGGTTTACCAGCCCCCCGCCCCGGGCACACACCTCTAAACCGCTGCTGAAAGTCTTTAAGACAAGCTCACAGAGCAGTACCAACGCCATAAGCAGGTTTAACAGATCCCTCCGGGCTGAACAGGCATATACAGAGGCTGTAGCTGTTTGGTTTGGTCGGAATAGTTGCTTTAATAGGACACTTTCCTGTAGAAACAGCCTGTTTGGTCCTGGTTTCATGTGTCCATGCCTGTGAGGTCTAGCGCGAGCCCGAGGAATCGTCACTTCCTCCGCAAACTCTCTTTTCCTGGTTCGGCGGGGCGACGAGAGATGTGCTGTTCGAGGCGAGAAAGGAGTGAATCTTTAAGTACTTCAGCAACTGAGCTCGAAAGAAGCCTTTCTTTTCTGTATTACCGGACTGCAGCAGTTTAGCAGGGACGCCCAGTTTCAGCCGTAAACACACTGTCCTTTCCTCGAGGGACCTCCAGCTATTCTGAGCGCTCAGTAGTAGTAGCAGCAGCAGCAGCAGCCAGAGCTTTACAACAACACTGGGCTTTTTATTTACCTGTTCCATCTCTGGCTGTTCGCAGTACTGCCCGGACCCCAAAAGCGAAGCGGACTGTTTAGGCAACATTGGCGAGTTTCTGAAAGGATGCCTGTCTTTGAAGGTTGAGGTAAGTTGTCATTACACCGCGTTTTAGGTTACAACCATGACACTTAGTCCAAACCTTCTTCTGTATGTTGGGTTACTCATTCGCTCGTACTTAACATTTCCTAGCTGAGGGACACTTCAGGGCTGTGGTCCTGGTTTTCGCTGTGTGTTACACGTGATATACGTGGAGGTAAACTGCTTCAGTTGTCTAAAATCAGTCATCAGTGCTAAAGCTAGTGAAAGTTACAGTGCTTCTCTGTTTGAGCTCAAGTCAGCAGTAGTCAAGCCTGCATGGTAATATTCTCAGCTGCCATCTGTTGCATTTGTTTATCAGGCAGAGTTATCTAGTGGTTTGGATACAGTAAACTCGTGTGCTGAAAAAAGGGGAATTTCCATGAGTTCTCCTGCATTTCTGCTTTATTAGATAATTGGGATGTAAACAGTGATTCAGAGTTGTTTACATAATGGTGTGTATTGCACAGAACATTATCAGCTTTGTTTTCTTTACAGTTGTGTTGTAACCAAAGATTGTAATGCCTACAACACAAACATTTTGTTTACAAAACAACATTTTGTTTAGTATCCAGAATGAGCAAGTTTTTATATCGCTGCTGTCTGGACAAAACCTTCTATCTCCATTTGTGGCTTCATGATTTAATGATATCTGTTGCCCTTGTGGGTAAATCTCATGAGGAATGGACCAAATGACAAAAGTCTGGTTCCATTGACACACAAGGAAAGTATGTTTTTTTTCATTCTCCTGTAAATGATGCTGTGTTTCATTCCAGCAGCAGTGATATGTAATGCTGATCACAGTAAAACAGTGGTAAATCTAGATCATTTTCTGTGAGGGAACTTTCAGAGCCATTCAATGCTTTGGACGTCTGGTTCCTATCAGCACCACTGTGAATGATTCCGACACTGTCAGTATCTGTGTGTGGAGCGTTTCACATAAAACTACTCTGAATGACTTCATCTTAAGGGTCAACCTGTGCAGAAATGTAGAAAAAATACTGGAATTCTCTTTTAATATCCCCCTAATTTTAAATGCCTGCTTGTATGTTGGAATGTGTTTCTTAAATCGTGAGAGAAACGAGGTATTGCCACTGAAATGAGTGGATTTCAGAAGCTGAATATAGGCCAGCTGCATACAGTGGATTAAGTCTATGGAATAAAGAGAGGGAAGAGACCTGACTGCAGTAAATGCTGTCTGGCTTGCTTGTTTGTTTATTAATTTGCTAGAAGAACATGGATCACTTGGATCACTTGTATTTGTGGCATGCTGTCCCCTCCCCAAAATGGGAGGACTGTTTCCAGCCTAGCAGAGCAACGTGTCCAGGCAACATTATCACCTGATAATCGCAGTTAAGACCAGCAGTGGCATGCCAGGGTTTCACAAAAGTGTGCTATAGCAGTGTATGTGCTATGATATTTGCAGCAATATTTTCAACTTCTATTTACAAGCGTTTGCAAATTATGTGAAGGGGAATTTCCCCTTTGTTGCGCTCCGTGCTGTCAGTTATACTCTAGCTGACATCCATAATACTGTACCGTTACGAAAAAGTTGTAGCAAAATTGTGTGGCAAACTCTTTTCTGGGCTTAACCTACCACTTATAGTTTGAAGCAGCAAAAACCTAAACCTAATCTAACCGTAACGTATGTAGAACCATTACTGGCATAAACCTCATGAAAGCTGAGGGCAACAGTCCGTGGCCTGAAAAGGTATATAAATAGCATTTAGCAGTTTTTTAAGTGGTTCCTGAATCATACAAGTTTAAGAGGCAATTGAATAAAGCCTGCATGCAGTAAAGTGGTGAAGATTAAATGTTTGCTTTTTTGGGGGATGTCCCTTTCCCTTTTTCCGTTGATTCCAATGCTACCCCCATAATTAGTGGCAATGCTGTAATGCAGCTGGAAGGAGATGGGCCGTGTCTTTTAACGTGGACCATATGATGGCCCGTGGACATCCAGGCCCTGCCCGTTCCCTGTGTGGAGTAGAAGTCCATCACCCTCCACTCTGACCCAAAAGTGTTCGTGGATGATGCAAATCATGTGACTGGACAAAGAGGCCACTCGCACAACTTTCACTTCCCCTTTTGGGGAAGCGCTCGAACGGGAAGCAAAATAGCTGCAGCCCTAAATTTATCTTGCTTTGCACAAGGCAGAAAGGTTTTGCATCTAATTTATTTATTTAATTGATGCAGCGAGGGGGTCTATATGCCGCAGGTTCATAGAAGACCCCTCTGAATAGGCATCCTGTATTCAACCACAAACACATTCAACCAAACAATTTATTTAATACAGCAGGACTACACCATTTAAAATAAACAAGTGAAGACCATATGTACCTCCGTAAAAATGACCATTTGTGACCGCTTTAAATCTTCTGAGGGCACATGATGACCCACTTTATACAGGCCCGTAAAAGTCATTCTGTAACTTTTGCAGATGATTAAAGCCCATCCTCCTAAATCCAGCCCTGACCCAAGGAACTTAAATAATTAAATAACTTAAATAATCATGGACTGTAACTCGAGGCTATGTTAGCAGCAACTCACTGGAGCCAACACACAGAAACCAGGAGGAAGTCTGCTGCCTTTTAGGTTGAAGTACATCTTAAAATACACCATGATTTGTATAGATCTTGACCAGGAGGGCAAACAAAATGAGCAATGGTGAATGAAAGCTTTGCAACCAGTTAAGAACCTCAAAAACCCAGTTTTATTACAAACCTAAAAACTGTAAACAGAAGTGTTTACGTAGATTACATCAGCAAAATCCAGGAAAGGGAGGAAAGTCATTTTCCTAATAGGAGAAAGATTAATGTAAGATAAACTGCAGAAAGATAAACATAATCCCTGCATGTAGGAGATCACGTCTTTGTGTTCGTTTATTGTTTCCAAGCTTAATATGGATTTTGAAGCTTAGATAAGGCTGAGATAGTTACAACACCAAGCATGTTTCAACACAGCTTCGTCAGGGAGACCTGGAATGAGTAAAGTCAGGACTTGACTTATTACGGTTTTATATCTGCTAGATTATGCTGGATAGATTGCATCTGTAAAGTTATATGAAGGGAGAGGAAAGCTGAGTCGAGATGCACAGATAAAGAATGAGTGTAGAATATATCGCACCCTGTAAATCAGCTCTCCCCTGTTACGCACATGCATTTGGTTATCAAAGCAACTTGCAGTGTTAAGGTAATGCAAATAGTAAAAAAGCAAAACACATGACGGTTTGAATAGCAATAGATGTTGCCTGATTATTCATCTGGTCCATAACTGTTAGACAGACAGTTCTTACTAAAACTCTATATTTAATATGTTTTATTTAAAATGTGAAACCTTACCCTTTGGAGGAAAGAAGATAGCAGTCTGTGCACTGTGGGGGAGTGAATGACAAACATGAAGAGAATAATGATTACAGTCTCTCTCTTGCCTCTATCTCTATCTGCTTTTTGATGACATTACACAGAGCTGCCAGATTATTGCGTGGCAGTATGTCTCCTATAACCGTATACTATTATTTTGACAAACCATATTACCTTTTAAGCTTTTAAGTTTTAGTAAAGTTTTTAGCCAGTATTTATGTGCTTTACATGACTTGACAGCATGTAATATGACACTTGCTTCATATTGTTTTAATGGTCATCTTAAAATCCATAAACAACCCTTTAGTAAATAGTATAGCAGTAAGTTTACTTTATGCTAATGTAATTTGCAGTACTCTGTAAGGCCTGTTTCACACATACTACCTTTGCCTGCTGTGAGCAATCTGCACTTGCATTAACAGGCAAAAACTTTCACACAGGCTGCTGAAACAGGATGGCCATGAGTAATAGATGTGCTGCATCTAGAGAATAGGTGTTAACACATGCTGCAAGTGCCACACTGCCAAATACGGCGAAAAGACCATGCAGAACAATGAACAGAATATATAAAAAAACAAGAATTCTACAATTTATGACCATTTTCAAACTAAATACTAGTCAAATATGTAGTGATATGTACACTTGTGTGCTAACCCTGGAGGTTAACCTGCCCTCTACAGAGAGTGTGCTTAAATATGGCATACTGGGGATAAATATGCAGAAGTGTGGATGCATTTTCACATTTGACAGAAACATGCGATTTCCCCTGGGGCTCCCAAACTTTTGCCTGTGACTACATACATGTATTGATCTGTCCATTGAGCTTAAAACAATTGGAACAGTCACAAGTCAGGAAGCTTCTAAAGAGAAATTAATATATTGCCCATTTATCAAGGAGAATAACTGCTTTGCTTAGCGATTGGAAAAGATGAGGTGTGTAGAACTTGCTTGCTGTACTGTTCCACAGACAGTGGACAGTGCATCAGCGTATTCATTCATTGTATGTCACCTCTAATTTCAAATCTGTTTCTCATGTCCTTTTTTGTGTTCATACTGCATGAATCAGTTTTCTGTGTGATTTATTTATTTATTTATTTATTTTTTTTTTCTTGCAGGGGTTTGAACCGGAGAGCTTATACTCTGGGGAGAACTTTAGCAAGGTCCTGTCTACATTGTTGGCAATAAACATTGTCACTCAAGGTAATTCTCTAGCCACTCCTAATGTGTTGGTCGCATGCACTTGTGTCTGTTTGTGTCTGTCTGCGTTAGCCTTGTCTGGCACCTCCTTCACAGTCAGTTTTGCTGCTAGTCTGCTCTCAGTCCCCTTGGCTGCTCCATAATGCAATTTTGTACAGTTGATGATTTTGCAGCTAGTTGCGAGCATGCAGGGTGGCGAAGCCCGGTGGACAGTTTCGGCATTGTGGCTCTGATGGCTCAGCCATGTGTGAGAGCCTCGTGTTCAGGATCATTTTTAGAAAATTGAATACCAGTGGTCTCTCATGAACTACAAAGAGTGTCTCTGTTCACGGGCGCTTGGCAACATCTGCAAACAGATTTAGCTTTCAGTTAGTTAGGACAATGAGCTATATTTTTTCAAACCAAATGTTCCCAAGGGGTTTGTTGCACTTGGATTCACATGTTGACAGGATACTAGTTGTTATGTGGTCCAACAAAACATTTCTAAAATAAGACATTCCAGAGATCCACAGATTTTTCAAAATTCAATCCCTTCAAACAATGTCTCAGGCATCATGCAGTATAATTGTTCACATTTCATATTTTGTAATAGGGCTTTTCTGCAAGTTTCTATAGAATGGCGTGTTTCACATCAAACCACTTTGAATGACATTCTTTAAATCTTTACAATAGCATTCTGCATAATTTTTAAAAATGAATTCTTATTGTTTTGGAGGACTGCCCTGCAGACCAGTTTGGTATATCTGAATCACCTCCATGTGGTAGGTTGTTCAGTGGTTAGGGTGTGACTAGTTACTGCAGGGTGTGTGCCATGGGAAACAGAGCGCATAGTGCTGTACTGGCCAAGGACCGCTGACCAAGCCCCTCATCCCTACATTGTCATGATTAATTTTCATAGTACAGTCCAAAAAAAGCATCATAATTTCCCTTTTCTTGCATCATATTATTGTATCTGTGAATCCCTTATGTGAGATGTCTAAGGTCTATAGTATCCTGTATTTCAGAGTGTGCTAATTTGGTCAGTCATGTACTTCTTTTGTGTTGTGGCAACAAAACAAAAGTACAGACCCTGACATCCGCCAAACAACTAGGTTAAATGTCTGATCGTTATTATAGTGCTTTTAGTGCATTAATTTGATCTTTTATATAAACAGTTTAACATTATTAAACTATAGGTGAAAGAAGTGATTCCACTCGCCAGAAATAACTACATGCAAGTGTTTCTTGTAACTGTCTATCAGTGTCTCACAATGACAGGGTGGAATTTTGGCCCTTTCCTACTTGAGCAATTTGATGTTTGAGGTCTTTCTTACATGTGCAGCCTTCTTGAAGTCCCCCCACAGCATTCCAGCTGGATTTAGACTCGGCCTTTGACTCGGCTATTCCCAAACTCTCCATTCTTTCTGTTCTTGAGCTGTGCTGTCATAGATTTGCTTGAGTGTTTATTCTCTTTGAATGTTTCACTCTTCTGCCACGTTTTTTTGACAGACAGCAGTTCTGCAGTTTTCTGGCAGATTCAGTGGACCCTTTGTCCTGACCTTGGTGGAGCAAGCTAGCTCTAACTAAAATATTCTTCCCTTCATGGTTAACAGTTCAAATGGGGTTCCTCTGTGGAGGCATTTTTCGTTGTTGTTGTTGAGGGCTTTGGATTTGGGATAAATAGCACTTACATTGTGGCTAACTTACTGCACCTTTGGTGCTTCTATACTAAATTTCAAAATCCCCAATTAGAAAATTAGTATGAGGCTCTCAGTTGCTGCAGTTGTCTATGTGTTGGCCCTATTGTCAAGGAGTTGTCACAAGGAGTCCAAGAGAGCATAATTGTGGGTAGGTGGTATGCCACTCCCTCTCACCCCGTTCCCCAGTGCAGTTCTAGCCGACACGGGTGGCTGTTAGCTGACATAACAGAATTGGCAGTCAGCCTTGTCCTTCGATTGCTAAGCTGTCCAGGGACCTTGCAATAGCTACAGTTCAAGATAACTGGGGCAATTAGATGCAATTTTTTTTGGGCAAAAATAAAATAAAGTCATTATAAAGTCAAAATATGTCATTACCACACAATAATGACCACATAACTGCCCACTCTGTCAATATCTGTTTGTGATGGATATAGTCCGGCGATTTTCTTTGCCTGTAGACATAATTGTCAGTATTATGTGCTTGTTAATATTTGTTGTCAGTATTAATTAGCAAAAATATTTATAGTCTTAAAAGTGAAGTTATGTAAGCAATACTGACGAGTGGTGACGTGGTGTTGTTTAGTTTTTTTTCCTTTTTAGTCTGAAACAATGTTTACAAAATGCTAGCCTGTTACAGTCATTCATGATAATTTTCTTAAGTGTTAATAATATTTTTTTATTGTGGGGGCTAATAGAATAACTACATGCTTCAGTTTTTTTCTGTTGGACTATTATTGTTTTATCCCTAAACATAACTTGCCTACAGTGAAGTGCATTTCTTGTTCTTTACAGAGGTGTAGTCCTAGCATTGTATAAAACCCAACAACGTGTGTGTGTGTGTGAGAGTGTGTGTGAGAGTGTGTGTGAGCATGTGTGTGTGTGAGCATGTGTGTGTGTGAGCATGTGTGTGTGTGTGAGCATGTGTGTGTGTGTGAGCGTGTGTGTGTGTGTGTGTGTGTGTGAGCGTGCGAGAGCTGCAGCTGCTCTTTTCTGCTGCAGCCAACAGATAGTTGTTTATTGAAGAACATGTGGAGGGACAGAGCTTCCCCCCCAGCTTGCTTGTGCTGTGACAGGCAGGGAAACACTCTGCTGTGGCCTTCCCTCCACACTGCCCACTGAGCTGGGCAGTGTGTGTCCTTCTCAGCATGTTACATGAATCTCCCTCTGGGCCTGACCCTTAGCTCTTTACCTATAAAATCACTCACTAGACACTTTTGGGTTTGCCTCTGTGGGCAGGAGATTGTGTTGACTATCTAATTCATCTCGGCTACTGTGATTGTATTAACTATTATTAATTTAATAGTACAAAGTGAAGCTCTGATTCTGTTAACAGTATAACAGCTTTGTTTAGCCTTCTGCATGCTTCCACTGGCTGTGATTAGTAGAAGAAGCCCTCCTGAGCAATTTTTGCAGCAGTGAAAGTCAGGTTTGTAGAGAGGATAGATTCATTTGAAAGGCTTGAATTGGCACATGACATGTGGTTCAGCTTTGTGGTGACTCTGCACATAGTTATCTCGCTCTGTTCTGTACTCTGAGGGCCAAATGTACCGAGTCCTAAATTCCGGATTCAAACAAGCCTTGAATTGGCATAAGACATAGGTGGGTAATTTTCAAAACACCTGAACAAAACATGACTATAGCATGATCATTACAAAGATGAGAAATATTCGTATATTAATATGTAATATTCATATATACAGTATATGTATTCATAAATTTGAGTATTGTTGTAAAATCGTTTGGTATTTTTTATTTTTTTTATTCTAACTGTCTTTTGTAAAAATATTTTACTATAATGTTAATTTTTACTGTAAGAATGTCAACCAAAAAAGTAAAATGCTGTGTGACTGACAATGTTCAGGGACAATGTGGCCAAATTGCAATATTATATTTTGCAAAATATACATTGAATTGAACATCTTAAAACTTACAACAACATGCAATGTGCAACAACATCACCAAACTAAGAAAAGAAAATAGGAGGAGGGGTGAATAATGTACAGATATATCTATAAACCTTTAAACATAAACTGTGTTGTGGTCAGGGTTATTATTAGTTTTTGAATTTTTCATTCATTTTTATGTTTAGTTGTTTCAGTTGGTCTTAAAAGAGCTTTGATAGTTCTATTTTTGTGGAAAGTAATAGTTCTAATTAGTTTAGTTTAGATTCATAGTTTATGTTTGTTTCTCTTAGTTTTGATTTTCAGTGTTATGATGAATGCTATGATAAGAGGCATCACATCAGTAGACTAAGAAGTACCACCCAGTAGACTGAGCCTGGCGAAATTTGAGCTTTCCTTAAAGATGGCCAAACACAGAATGGATCAGTTTTTGAGCTGTCATTTATGCACTAATGAAAAAAAATCCAATGTTTTTTTTCCCTCTGTAATTCTGGTTAATTTTAGTTTTGCAGTGGACTTTATGGTTTTTGTTAACCATCTTCATTAAACGTGTTAACGGCTCCTTCTGTTGGGTTTTGTGAAGATGACTCTTGGTCATGCACAGTACCATCTAAAAGCTTAGATACTGCTGCTCATAGAAGGGTTCCTTATTTTTGGCTTATTGCTTTGATTTAGAATAAAACTGAAGACATCAAACTACAAAATAGCACCCATGGAATTATGCAGTCACCTTATAAAATGCCAAGTTTACAGGAGGATAAAACAGCTTTTCTGTTGGTCTGTCCATGATGGCTCAGTCTGATTGGTTGGCCCTTATTCTCATTCTCTTTTCACTCAAGTAAAAAAAAAAAAGAAAGAAAAGCTTGCATTATGAAACAGATTTCCATTCTGAAATCTAATTGGCTGAGTCACCTACAGAACTGTTGTAAAATACCCTTTATACAAAATGTTCCAGTAGCCTGATCTGATTGTTTGAGAAGCGTTCTATAATGTTATGCAGTTCTAACTGTTCTACAGTTTTGCAGTGGACATTATAGTTTTTTCTTTAGTGCTCATGTTTTTGAAAATTGTTCCCTGGTTGCAGTCAGAAGAATTTGGTGACTTAAATTCTCATATCTCATGTCTAATTCTCATATCTTGTAGCATTTGCAGATATGTACCGATTGGCTTTGACCCGCAATTCACATCGTGTCATATATACAGTATATTCCATATTTCTTGGTCCAGAGTAGAATTAAAATGGATCAAAATTTCTGCATAATTCAGTGGTTTAGGTGTAAACAGGATCGTTGTGAAACTTAACCTAGTACTTTAGATTAATAGTGATGAGAAACAGGGGATGTCTGCAAAACAAATATAACTTTTGTCTTTATTATTCAAAACCACCGGTGAACCTACATGCCTGAAGTTTTTGCATGTAATGTTGATAATGGTGGAAAGGTGGCAAATCTAAGAAAGTTTTTTAGGGACTGTTTTGCCTCGCAGTGCCCTGCATGTACCTCTCCGCCATTGATGGATTTCAAAAGAGTATGTTACATGCCAAAAACTTTTGTCACAATTTATATAGCAATATCTCTGACTTATGCAGCATATTTGTAACCATTTCATGCAATAACTGTCTGTGAAGTATTTGTAGATCACATTTCTTTGAATGAGTTTGTTTACATCTTAGACATTTAATTATTCAGAAATTTTGAAGGTGGAATTCCTCTTTGACCTCCTGTGTGAAGTTTAGGCAGGGGAGTAATTGAACTCATTGTTATTTCTGTCTCTTCATTGCTGAACTTGCAGTTTCTCGGTTGTCCTGAGCTCCATTTCTTTACTGCCCTCACACGCATAGCGTGGTTAGTGGGTGGTAGCTGGTGGGATTAGCTCCAGCAGGTGTTCTGCGCCTTTTCACATGCGTACATCTGACCCTGAGAGAAGAGACAGATGCAGGACGGAATACACTCTTGTTTGTCTCACAAAATTGGATTTACAGCTTAACCCAATAACTTCAACTAGGCCTGACAAAATTATTATGTAATTAAGTAGTCGGCACGATGATGATGATGATGATGATGATGATGATATTTTGTCATTATCATGATACACGACATCAAAAAAACACTCATCCCGTTAATATTGTCAATGCTTAAAGAACACAGACTAACTGTGGTTCTTTACAATATCAGCATAATTAGCATAATTACCAACATTAATTATAATTAATTATTTAATTATTAATATTCAGAGCAAAGCAGTTCATAAAACAATTAATAAAAAATTATAATAATTGTTGGTTTATTTGTTATTGTTACAGTATTACTGTATGTGGCACTACAGGCTGTATTTTGTTGCAACTTTTTAAATCTTAGAAAAACAGTTTATCGTAATGTGTATCATAAAATTAAGTGTCTTGATATGCTATTTTTCCAAATCACCTACCCCTAATCTGACCGCAGTTGTTTTCCACAGTCATTAGAATTCACAATCATATGGCATTGCACCAACCATAACATAATCCAGATGCATATCAATTAGTTGGCTAAAGCCAAATAAGCTTTTTTTTTTTTTTTTTATCATGCAGCAATGCTAATAAGCTCATCTACCTTTATGAATTGCATATAATGAGCAAAACAGACAGTTAAATTATCAATGTCATATATTTCTGTATTAATTAATCATTAGCAAAATTTCTAATTTGATGACAGGCCTGACTTTAAAATTCTTTCACTCTAACCCTGAAATTTCCATTTCCTGACGGTGGATAACTTTTTACAGAGCAACATTAACTGCATGGCCAACCTGCTCCAGGGCAGTTTAAGTTTGGGATTTTCAGTCAGGGCTCAGCTTCTGACCAATCAGAAACTGGATGTGGATCTCTTAAAGATTTTTTTTTCTTTGTAACGTTTTATTCTCCATGTATTTCATGTTTACTCCGGTTTCTTTTTCCTTGTTTAAAAAAAAACAAAAAAAAAAAACATCTTTCACATGGTTGACTATTTGTCATAAACTTGACATATGTGATTAATCAGACGCTACGATTTATCATAGCTTGGGAATGTAAACCTGGGTTAACAGAGAAAGTTGTTAACCATCTTTATAAAACGTGTTAACCACCGTTCGTTTTGTTGGGTTTTGTAAAACTGAAACTTGGTCATGTCTTTGTTGAACTTTCTTTTTTGGAGGTTTACACTGTTGCCAAAACATTTGGTGACATCTTTGGACTACTCTTTTGAAACGTGCTGGCTAATTTTAGATTTTCATTTTCACTTGGAAAAAAAAAAACTACTATAATGAAACGAAATCTGTTCTGATGGCTCAGGCTGATAGGTTGGCCCTTCTTCTCATTCACGTTTCAATCAAGTAAGAAAAGGTACTTTTATGAAATGTATTTCAATTCTAAAATCTGATTGGCTGAGCCACTTTTGGAGCTGTTGTAAAATAATCTTTATACAAATTGTTTTGGTAGCTTAATCTGATTTGTTGAGAAGCGTTCCACAGTATTACGCTACATGCTAACACAGCAACTCTTGCTGTGAACTTGCACGTGAATGAGTGAGCTATAGGCTGAATAATGCGAGTATGGATGAATACTTTGGGTTAACATCACAAAAACAATGAATTAAAGCAGGCTTTTCTTGCAGCTTCTTGCAGCTTAGTAATGGACTTTATGGACTGGGGAACTGCTTTCTACATCAAACTAATTTCCAAAATGAAATATTGTTTTTCCATTATACAGGCTTTTTATGTTAAATTTTAAGTAGTCTTTGTAATTCAGTTTTCCTGTACACTATTGTAATCATTATCCCTTTTTAATAATAAACGACTGGAGGCCGTGCATTATAGTGAAGAGCCTGGCTGTATTTATCTTGCTTGTGGTTAGTTACAGTATTTTGCCTCAACTTCATGTGGCAGAATACACTCCGTCTTACCAGTCTTGTGACCTCTTCTCAGTTCTTTACTGTCTTGGCTGAGGAGCAGTTGGACCATCTTCACACACAGATTTGGAGGTGTGGGTGTTGGGAAAGGGCCCGGCATGAAGCCTATGGGATGATGGTGCTGCTGCTGCAGCAGGCTGAGAGCGGCTCTGTGTGAAGTGGAGAAACGGTCTGGTGCTTCAGTGGCCCCCGGAGAGCTGAGTTCTGTTCAGGACGCAGGGCAGCTAACCTGCTACTGCATCAGAACACACAGGATAGAAAACAGAGAGAGCACTTCTTCATGATTTCTCTGAGACTGTGCTGTACCAGTGACCATTGTGCAGTCCACACTGTGGTTTTCAGGTCTGCGGGAATGAGAAGGGAACTGTGACTTTTGCTATGCAGTGCTTTTTTGGAGGCGCATGTGAGTAAGCGTTTGTTGGTGTTGGTTGTGGTCTCTTAGTTTGTAATCGGGCAGCTCAGGCTAGGTTGCATGAATTAGCCTGTGTTATTTAGTGGCCTTTTTTCTTGATGTGTGCAATGCGTGTCAACATTATGAACACACATTGCCTACTTTTACCTGCAAGTAGTTTGTTAACATGAATCACTCTGTATATTTTGCTTAGTTTTATGTTCATTGAAGCATCTTCCTTGGTATGAAGAGCAGGTTTGGCCTAAATAATTTGACACTTTTCTTAGCTAATGTTAAAAGGATATATATTTTTTAGGTGTTTTGTACTATAGGCTGAGAGGTTTGATTTTGAGTGTTGACATAACATGTAGTAAGTGCATTATGCATTTATTCTTTTTCTTTTTTCAGTTGTTCCCAAAACAAACAGCTAAATGGCTATTTTACACAGCAGAAAAAGCCTCCCCAAATGTAGCGGTAAATGAGAGGTAAATATGTTCCTCATAGTTCATAGTTACGCTGTAAAGATCACAGCATCAGAATTGTTCCTTTAAAAAGCAGTGGAAAGCAGCTGAAAGTTCCAACCTGTGATAGGCTGACCAGTAAGATCCCACTCTTTTGGTTCATTGACAATTTTTAAATTCCAAAAAATGTTATTTATCATCCAGTGTTCAAAAGGTCTTAGTCTAGATTGTAATTAAAACTTAACCCTGTGGGTTTTGGTGAGACCTCTTGCAAATGTGTAATTGTACACAACTTTCAGACGAATGTTTAATAATGTTAATTGGGCTTCAGACTCTTTCCTCAGGGCGGCGAATCTGGTGTTTGCAAGCATCTTGCAAGTGTATTCAAAGAGAACTCGGTCAAAACTTGGTGAGAGACGTGTCTTCCGAGGCTGCAAGAATTATAGAATTATCTGCTTTTGTCATCATTTCTTCATCAGTAACTTGCTGATTTTGCCATTGAGATCCTAAGCCAAGACCGGACCTGCTGTGATGTTAATACACAAAATCTTCTGTTAGTTAGGTTAAACTAACCACTTAAATTATCATTTCAAGCTTTACTGGGTGACTCTCAGCAGTGTGCACACACCATATTGTAGGGTATTTCTCGACTTCAGCTTTAACAAACTAACCTAATACAGTGCAACTTAAACGCATTATTTTATAAAACACTATTTTAATGAATCTAATACTGTCAAAATGCTACAGTAAGAAAAGGCTGCTCACCAAACAGACTTGCTGGCCTGAAATGAGATAAAATAAAATAATCTGCAAGAAAAGAACACAAATACATACTGATTAACTGAAAATGATTGAATGTTAAAGACTTGGGCAGTTGAATTGTTGATTGTTAAATTAAACATCCTCTCTGGCTGGCAGCAGGAATAAAGGAAATAAAGAAAAGTTCATATTAAGTTTATGCTCAGGGTTTTTTTTCTGTGTACTCCTGGTTGTTTCAGATGAGGTGCCCAGTGCTTCTTGGTCATGAGCTTACCATAGAAACCTGTGGACTGTGTTTTGGGTTTGAGTTATTATGTGTATTTTGGAAAACACACAGAGAGAAATGAAAGAGATGTGGGACATATGGAGAGAGCATAGGTGATCTGAGGCCACTGTAACATCTGTGCTACATGTCCCAAGGGTGTTGATCAGATCATGCTGAAATGCTTTCAGTTGAAGGGAAATAGGAATGAAGCATCGTCAGACTGTGCACTGACAGACACAATGGCTGTATTTGTCTTTGTTTTATGAATGCGCTTACTGGTTACACGGCCAAATCCATTAAAGTTAAACATGGTAAATGCCTCAGCACTAGAGACGCAGAAAATTTCTTACTTTCACGGTTTTGTTCAAAGGTTGTTTTTCTTTTTTTGTCATATTTATATGCCATATTTTATTATATGTTTTCATTTTTAGTTATATACTGTACACTTTTACACTTTACACTGTACTTTACAGTACACTTTAGACATTGCAAGTTGTTTTGGTGAGCTGAGGTGGGCTTGTGCTTTGGTTCTGCTCTGTTCTGCATTAAGTGAGATTTTGTGTTTTCTGGTATTTCCAAACCTGTACTGGAGAAGTTCAGTCTCCTAAAACCCCGGATTATAAATCTTTTGTCTCACATTAGAAACTGTAGAATAGTTCCACGCAGCTGGTGTTCACTGTTTTTCTGCTGCTGTCCAGATGTTTGAATGCATCGTAGCTCACTGGCACGGGAGAATGAAGGAAAACAACAGAATTTTAAAGAACTATTTCTCATTTTAAATACTGTTTTGAAACAGTTTGTTAAGTCTTAGATTGTGACACTGTATATGTTTCAGTTCATCTCAAATGCTACTATGCAGAATCCTCAGCCTGCTAAATGACAGCATTGGTAGTAATGGTGCTTGTGCTTATTAAGGAGATCCCACTCACAACTTGGATAAATGTAAAACCATATTAAAAGACTCTTTCATTTTCTATCATTTTCTTTCATTTCCACTAGATCGTGGTACTGAGAGGTCATGTCCACCACCTAGCTCCTCTGCTTCTAACCTGTCGACCTCCTCATCAAATTTAAAGCCTACTAAGTCCTTGCGGCGACAATCAAAAGCAGTGGTAAGATATTAAAGCAGTGTCAGTCTAAAGGATTACTTGACTTTGTGGTTCATAATACCCAGTGTCTCATGGGCTGTGTTACTTAGGACTATCTGTGCTAAAGAAATCATATTTGAGAACCTTGTTAACTCTTACAATAACACCATTTTGCTGCACTATTTTCATGTAAAAACTGTTGCAAACTTGGATAAGAAATTACGAGAGATTCAGGTTTTGACATATATTGTTTATTAAGTGTCAATAAATAACAGAATCATTTAAGAATGTTTCATCTACATGTAAAAACTCTACATGTAAAGCGACGTATATGACCTCTTCTACCTCACAAACACAGTTGTAGCTTCAGTTAAAAGCCATTTCAGTAGAGTATCTGCTCGTTGCAATGGGCAAGAACTAATTGATCTTAATGTGCAGCATGTTTCTTATCAGTGGCAATAACTGCAAATTCTAAGAGTGAACTGGTTGGATCTTCCTCTGTGTGCTGTTGGGTGCAGGAGATGTCGGAGAATGGAGGGGGAATCCAGCTGGTAGTAAAGGCGCGCTTCAACTTTAAGCAGAACAACGAGGACGAGCTGTCCTTCAACAAGGGCGAGCTCATCCACGTCACACGCCAAGAGGAGGGTGGCTGGTGGGAGGGCACCCTCAATGGCAAAACCGGCTGGTTCCCCAGCAACTATGTACGAGAGGTGAAACCATGTGGTGAGTGGGCAGTCCGACACGAAATCCGGCAACATGTCTGTCAATATATTGTTGCAATCCAAGGAAAAGCAAATGTCTATTTCCAAACTGTGCAGGAGAAGAATTCCCTTGACAGTTGAAAATATCATGTAGAATATTATTTTGACATCCTGAGATCAGTCTGAGATTACTATCTAGCACTTTGATGTCTAGCCTTTTGCTTATTTCAAGTAGTCATACTGCATGCTCATTTTTACATATCCTGCTGTACAGACAAACCAATCTCACCTAAAGCTGTGAAAGGGTTTGACGTTCCTCAGCTGACGAAAAACTACTACAATGTGGTGAGTTCAACTCAGCTAAACAGAAACGTCAGTTCATGTGCATGGGGTTTGTGTTATGTTGCGTTATGACCCTGTGCTTACAATATTGCTTATGGTATGTGTCTTAGGTAGTGCAGGACATTCTGGAGCACGAGCGTGAGTTCGTGAAGGAGCTGCAGAGTGTGCTCACCTGTTACCTGCGCCCTCTACAGGCCAGCGACAAGTAAGCAGGAGATTCATGAGTCATCAGGACATCATGAACCCTTTGACATGTAGAGGTTTTAACATTTGAGGGTTTTTGGTGAAAAGACAACCCTGAATGCTCTCACTGTGCAGGCTCTCCAGTGCAGACAGCAGCAGCCTATGTGGGAACTTGGAGGAAATACTCACTTTCCAGCAGGGTCTCTGCGTGGCTTTGGAGGAATGCACCAAGTGAGTGTATAATGTTCTGCAATAATAATGTACTGACAGATGCACTTAATTTTGTGAAGCTAACACATCTGTTAAGAGAAGCTGCAGTAAGGCACGGTTTATTCTGCATTATGAAGAGTGTTCCTTTTACCTTTAAATCAACACAGACCTTGTTTTATTTTGCTAGTTCATGTCTTTCATATTAAGCTGGGTTCATCATGCCATATCATATAAAAGATTCTTGTTTTCTTCTGTCATTTTTGATTAAGGTGTAATGATTCTTGCCTGCCTTGAAAAACTCTTGAGTTCTGATTATGTCAACGTACATTAAAAATAATATTAACCACTAACATTGTGTCTCCTGCCCCATTTGCTGTCTAAACCTATATTATTGCACAAATTGCTCGAATACCTCAGAGACCCACCACCACTAAATTATTGTATTATATGACTTTGAAATATGTTACAACATGGAAGGAAAATCAGTTTGATTGTCAATTCATGCAAGCAGGATTCATTATGCCATACCATTTAAAAGATTCTTGTTTTCCTGTCATTTTTGATTACGGTGTAATGATTCTTGCCTGCCTTGGAAATCATTGTGATTGCCAGGGCTTAAACACTTATAATATATTTGTTAATCCACATGTTATAGCTACATGAATGGATAAAAATTAGCTTCATCCGAATGATAAACGTTCTATAATTCGGTAGCATCTCCATCATGTGAGTGTAATCTGAATGTGAAAACCATAGGATTTTCATAGAATGAACAGAGCATAGTTTTCAGATTGCGTCATTGACAAACAGTGGCTGCATGTTTTAACCAATGACAGTATCCAGCTCCTCTGTGATTTCTTATTATAATGGGATATCTCTAGAAGTACTGAAGCTTTACACTTTGCTTGTTGTTGTTTTTTTTTTTTTTCCTGTTAGTTTGCATCACAGTTCCCCTTGTTACCGTTAACACACCCAGTGGTGTGTTTTATTTATGGAAGACACTTCAGACTATATGTACTTCAGTGATAAACAAATAGACTTGTCAAGAGAGACAGTAATGGAATCTATCAAAAGAAACATTTACAGAATCTATCTACCTGAGCTTCAGACTGACGCTGCAGATGCTTTGAAGGACCAGTCTGTCAGGTTCAAAAAATAAAGTGACACTAGTAGTTGATCTCATTAACTCGCTATTAACCCATTAGACCTAGACATCACTAGTTTAGAAAGAAGGGAACTCCTAGTTTATATAGAGAGATCTGATTGGCTGTTTTTTGCAGCAGCAGATATAAAGATTTTGTCATTTCAGTCAGTTTGCTAAAGATTTCAGGTTCACTTTTAAATTAGAATACCATATATTCAAAACAGCAGCCTTTTTCAGTGAATAGCTCTGCAGTACTCAGATCAGTGTCTTTCCTCTGTATCCCATACTGTACTGTGCATGAGTCTTAGACACCCAAACAATTTATCTTGACATTAGGTATTCTTATATTTGTATAAACACCATATACCAAATGCAAATAAACATAAACACAATAAAAATAAAAACAATAACAAGAAAAAGCAGTTAATAAAGAAGCAGATGTTTTGTAGTTTCAAGAGTAAAGGTTCCGGATGTATCTTTGATGGCCCCAGCCATTACATGGATTTGTTAACTTCCATCACTAGCACATATCATTTACCTTTAAAAAGTATTGATTAGCCAAACCATGTATTGGATGATATCTACAAATAAAACCAGGCTGTCACAAGGGGAAATATATCATCTATAAATTACATATACATACAATTATTAATTATTAAAATGATTTGTATTTATTGTAAATTAGTGTTTCATGAACGAGTAAATGATTATTGACCAGATAAATAGCTTTTTAAAATCTAATGATCTCAAATACATAAATGTTTTTACACAGTACCTTATGTCTCAGCTTAGCAGCTAGGAGTTGACTGAAGTGTGTTGGAGCAGTGAAATAGTACTCTTTATAGTGGTCAGCTGGGTTTATCACTGAACACTGGTCAAGAGCTATATACTGAGAACTCTGTTTACTGGATCACTAACGTTCTTCTATCTTCTTTATCTTTTTGTTTGTCTCAGGATGCCAGAGGGTCAGCAGCGTCTGGGTGGCTGTTACTTGAACCTGATGTGCCAGATCAGAACACTGTACCTGTCCTACTGCTCCAGCCACCCCTCCGCAGTGGTTGTGCTTACTGATCACAGGTTGGTGCCCTCACACTAAACTGCACCTGAAACAGTTAGCCAAGATAATTGGGGCCACCATGTTGTCAGAGTGAGGTTTGCTTTAAAGTATGGATCAGATGGAATTCAAATGTATACATTTTTCCCTTCCATTACTGAGCACAGAACCTTGGCTTCCTTTGTTTGTCACTGGAGCAAACAAGTACTGGAAGCTTATAGTCAAATTTACCTTAAGCTGTTAAAGGTGCTACAAAAGATAATTGCTGAAATGCAAGGTCATTTGAGGTGGTTTGACATAAAACTGTACCATTTTGGATAAACATGTTGATGGAGGTGGTGATGGGAACCAGATGGTAATGCCTCTGAAACCCTTCGTAAGTCACAGAAAGGTATTGTACAAAATGGTCATCAATAAGCTGTCTGATGCCCGAGACATGGTTATACAATGGTTTCAAGACGTAGGTCTTGCCTAAAATGGAGTGGTATATGCAGGATATAGAAAGGTAAAATAGTCCCAAAAGTATTTATTTCAGTTTTGCCACTGTATCAACATAAAATATTAACCTGGATGACACGCATAGGGTTGCAGGTTATTTTGGGTAGTAAATGAAACGGCTTTATTTGCATTGTAGACCATGCGATCACTGGTTTCTGTCACCATCACTGTAAAGAGTCGGTATAGGTTTCACACCTACTTTGTTTGATGCAGACCTATCAAACGTTATTAAAGCTTGGTCCGTTTTGTCAAGTTTGAACACTCCACCTGTACTTTTGTGTGCTAGACAAATAAACGCCGGCCGGTCATAAATTGCGGATCTTTGTTTCCAATTGAACGCTGGTTCGATTTGCTACTGGTAGGAACGTGTCTGACTATTTGCCCATATGGTTCCAGCAACACAAGCTGCTGCTAATAACTTCAGTATTTCCTTTAGTTTTGTCACATAGATCGTGGATCATGTTGCATCTGGTGACAGCTATGCACATAGACACTGAGAGTCTCTGTTTTCATACAAAGTAGGAGTTTCTGACTCAAATGGTGGCAAATGTAAAAGTAGTAAAAGTAGCTTGGATCATTGCAAAATGTCTGATCAATAAACAAGCACTCACTTGTGTCATTTGGTACACTTTAGCTGCTGCAGATGTTTGGGGAAGAAGCCAATATAAACACAGTATTCATCAACTCACGAGCCAATGGCTGTGCTCGCAGGCGGAGTTTGTGATGAAGCAATGAGTGCACCCCTACTGAGCAAACTTTATTGCGATGACTGGAAATTATACGCAGTGGACGTGCAAAAGCGTAATCATTTCTTTGTACCGATGTACATGCAAAATAAGTATATCTACTTTGGTACTGGTTTGTTATGTGCACAGATTATTAGTATTTCTGTTACTTCTATTTTGTTATTACTGATATTATCAATGATATTGATAATCAGTTTAGTTAGTTATTCAGGTTATTGAAAGCTCAAATTTACACTACTCCCACCAGGTGTGAATTTGTTATTACAGATGTAATAGATAAGTGAGAAAAGTTTCAGTGACACTTTCAGATCTGACTCTGGATTTTCTGACATTGGCTCTTATTCATCAAACTCAAACCGACAAGGTGTGAAAATAGCCTACGTTTCTTGACAGCATATCATTGCACATCAACCCACTCTGACTGGCTTTGTTAACATATAAATGATTTCATGAATGAAATGTTGAAAAATCACTTCAATTCCTCTATATGTAATTGCGCTTATGTGCTTTCTGACATACAGGTACTAGGATAGATGTTACTATTATTTTTATGTGTGTGACCTTGTATTTGTGTTGTTCATAACAGTATGTAATGCAGAAACTGTATAAGCAAGTCTGTTTGAGGTTATTGTACTTAAGTTGTTGCACGCTGAGGCATGCAGTTAGTGCAGTATTATCTGTTGGCTATTAGTTTCCATTGCTTGGCTCATAGCTCCTGTGCAAAAGAAGCTAAGTTAAGACTAATCAGGTCGTGACTGATCGAGTGTATTTGGCGTAAAAGGGAGAACTGTGGCAATATGTTCACACTTCCTATGAATCCTGTATTCACAATGCTTAATAAATGTATTCATAAACATTAGAATGGCATGAATAATGCCTGATTATGCCTGACTTAAGTCTGTGTAATTTAATTCATAACACGTTATAAAGCAGAAAGTTGGTTATGTGACATGGGCTTCAATATGTTTGTAATATGTTAATGCAAAAAATAAATATAAAGATGTAAAAACATTGAAATATGTAGTTCTATATGTTGTTTAAATTTAATAGAGTAGTTTTTGTTTGGCTAACTGGCAACTAAACAAAAATTCTAATGTGTTAAGGGACCTGACTTTATGAAGACATATATTTTTACTTTATAAAGTGGTATGACTGAAATCACAGGCGCATAAGAGCAGTTACACAGGCTTATGCCAGGAACGGTAAAGTGTAATGTATGCCATACAGCAGCTTATAAATGCATTTATAATGTAATGTGTATACAGGGTTCATAGGAAGTACTACCACATTTTTGTTAGCTAAAAATAAATAAATAAATAAATGTGTGTGCGTGTGCGTGTGTGTGTGTATATATGTGTATATATATCTGAATTTGTGCTACAGCTCCGCATTGGATGTAATCACCAGATTCAACCACCAGGTGGTGCACTGTGCTTTTATTATCTTGCAGCCACTTGCACTGGAACTGTATAGTGAAGTTGAGTGCACTAAGCACATGCTAAAATGCTGTCCTTTATTCACTGCCAGCAGATTTGCCTAAGATGGCGCTCCTTGCCAATTTGAAATGAACCGGTATTCTTTGTGGCAGCATGATGACTGCGACACACTTCCTGCGTGCCTTTGCACATTGATCTAAAAGCCAAGTTCCTGTGACTTTCCTCTTCCACTTAAAATGAGTAACACTCCGCAGCAAGTTGTCAAAGCAAGCTTCATACACACAGGAAGCCAGCCTTAACCTAACAGGATATCTATAGATGCGGTTCTGCTGATGGAGGCAGAAGGCACACTTTATATTTCAGCGTGTGTGCTCAAATTGCACCTCAACCTGCAACCTTTTGCAGCGTTTTCCACAGCATGTAGTGAAAGCATGTGTTGAGATGAATCATCGAACTTTGGTCGGCTTTATCTACAAGCAACGTCTTTCACCTTAACCATAACAATTGCTATGGTTCAGCACTACCGAGTTAGTTAGCTATTTTAAAAGGTCATGTAAACACAGTGTGCCTCTGTTCTCTGCTTGAATTAGATGTTCTTAGGAACTCTTGCCAAACTGAATTTCTTCAGCACTATACTTAACCTAAGTGTGTTTTAGCTATTGAAGTAATTATTTAGCTGATATCACTACACTGAAACAATTATATCTTGGCAAGTAAAAACATGTTGAATCATAAGTGTTTCTAAGAATATTATGCGGTTATTTGACTTTTGTAGATGTTTTATCCAAGTCATTTATCTACAGGCATGATATTTGAAACAAGCAAAATATTTTTTTAGTAGCTAAAGTGACGTTAATGTAATTATTATTTTACAGAGCACTTTTTATAAGCATTGTCAGCACTATATGCTTAATTAATCGATTATAGGTATGATTTTCTTCTATTGCAGTTAAAGCAATATAAGGAGGAAAATAAATACATGAAAGTTTAGAAATCATAGGAAGCAATGGCATCAAATGGAAGTCAGATTCAAGATAGCTAGTACAGAGTTCCTGCAGATCTTTAAAAACTGTTATCAAGTCTTAAAATAGATATTAAAAAAATTCATGTCATAGAACGAAAATGTATTACAACCCCAATTTCCATGTTGGGATGCTGCATAAAATGTAAATAAATATACATAGAAGCAGAATGCAGTGATTTGCCAATCTCATAGACCCACATTTTATTCACAATAGAACATCGAACACATTATCAGATGTTGAAAGTGAGATATTTTACCATTTTATTAACTCATTTAGAACTTGATGGCAGAAACGCATCTCAAAAAAGAGGGGACAGGGCCATGTCTATCATTGTGAAGCAATCCCTCTTCTTTTAACAACAGTCTGTACGTGTGAGGAAGAAAGTGAGTTTCAGAATTGCTGGAGTTTTGGAAGAGGACTGTTGTCTCATTCTTGTCAGACGGAGGATTCTAGCTGCTCAACAGTCCTGGGCGGGCAGGCCAGTGCAGCACTCGGACTCTTGTTCTGAGAAGTCATGCTGTTGTGCTGGATAGAGTATGTGGTTTAGCATTGTCCTTCTGAAATATGAAAGGCCTTCCCTGAAAGAGACGTTGTCTGGAGCATATGTTCTAAAACCTCTATATACTGTTCAGCATTGATGGTGCCTTTTTGGATATGTAAGCTGGATTGCCCCTCTCCTCGTGAGTCCGCAGGACACGGCATCCGTGGACTTCAAAAAGAATTTCATCATTTGATTCGTCTGACCACAGAACAGCTTTCCATTTTACCTCAGTGCATTTTAAATGAGCTTTGGCCCGGAGAAGATGGCGACGTTTGTGAATTATGTTGACATATGGCTTCTTATTTGCATGATGCAGCTTTAACTTGTGTTCACAGACAATGATTTCTGAGTGTTTCTGAGCCCATGCAGTGATTTCCAGTACAGAATCAGCACAGAATCATGCCTGTTTTTAATGCAGTGCTGCCTAAAGGGCTCAAACATCACAATCATCCAGTATTGACTGCCAGCCTTGTCCCTTGCCCACTGGGATTTCTCTGAACCTTTTGATGAAATTATGTATTGTAGATGGTGGGATATACAAAATCTTCACAATTTTACTTTGAGGAACATTTTTCTGAAATTGTTCCACGATTTTTAAATGCGGTTTTTCACATATTGATCTTTGCTTCTAAAAGACTTCTCTGAAATGCTCTTTTTCTACCCTGTCATGTGACTTTTTATTAGTACCACTTACTTTTCCAGCCTTTTGTTTCCTCTGTTCCAACTTCTTCAATATGCGTTGCTGCCCTCAAGTTCTAAATGAGTTAGTCATTTTCATGAAATGGTAAAATAGCTGATATGTGTGATGTTCCTCTGTAAGTCTATGAGATGTACAGATCATTGCATTCTGTTTTTATTTACATTTATTTACATTTACACAGCATGGGTAAAGGTAACAAAATAGTTTAAATGTGTGCGGTGTTTTAAAATGGAAGTTTAAAATGTCATATGTTCAGCTTGAGTGCTTCCCCTGTGAGCGCGCAGCCAGAGTCTGCTTGCCGCGAACGCCATGCCACAAAAACCTAAATACTAAATGCACTGCCACAATCCTTTCACCCTTAAGTTGCAACCACTTAAAAATGCTTGAAATGCAGAAACGTTGTGCTTTGCCATCTGATACTGACCCACGAAGTATGATGGAATGGACCAGCTGCTGAGCACACATTAGAGCAGTATTACAATCAAATCATTCACCTCCCTGTAAAATGGTTATTTTACACTTATTCAAATCTTAAAATTAGTCAGTCATATGGTTAACAGACTGTATTGGCTGATACTATTAAAGGATCAGTTTGGGATCAGTACGTTCCTAATTAGACTGCAAGACAGTGCCTAAAGACAGTGTTGAAAACCTCAAATTGTTAAGTCATCTTGTGTATTAAACTAATAAAGAAAATTTGCCACCAAAATATTCAGCTGACTGTGGTCCTGCAGTCTACACTGATTACGCTGATGGAGGATGGCAAAACTAATACAGTCATCATGCTGATAGGTTTAAATAAAATAGATATTTAGTACATGCTGCATTTGAGAGTGTTATGTGGTAGATGTGATATTACTTTGTTATTTGAGGTCTTGGAGATTTGTTCTAAAGTACTTTTTTTTTCCTGTAATCCTGTGACATGTTAACACACTAGCCTCAAACTAACATGTTAGTAATGGTGCAGTGACACAGGGCAGTATTCTATGGTACTGTATGGTGCATGGCATTGTTACATCCCTATTTCTTGTAATTTTAGTATTAATATCGGTTTTCAGAAAATGCAACAGAGTGTTGGGCAGTGCAGTTAGACACTGAAAAAGCGTCTGAATTGATCTGCTTGTGTATATTTGTTAAACAGTGAGGAGTTGGATAAGTTCATGGAGAGCCAGGGCGCCAGTGCTCCAGGGATTCTGACTCTGACCACCAGCTTGAGCAAGCCCTTTATGAGGCTAGAGAAGTATCCCACCCTGCTGCAGGAGCTGGAGAGACATGTGGAAGTAAGAGAAGACCTTGAGCTTTTTAAGAGGTTCCTTTTGGCTGTTAAACTGATTTACAGGTGTGATTCTAATAAACAATTCTGTTTCTGTCCTGCAGGAAGCCCATCCAGACTACAGTGATGTTCTAAAGGCAACTGTTGCTTTTAAAAGTCTTGTGGTATGTAACCGTTCGTTTATTGAGCTTTCCTGACAGCAGTGCATCACAGTGCTCGTAAATTAGTCTAACGCGAAATAGAGTATACTTTTTGGTGTTACTTTCAGTTGCGAGACCAGGTACAACATTCTCACAACATTTAGTTTCATGTTCAGTGGTTTGTTACTCTTTTCTTTCTTTTACCTTCTAGTTTTAGAAGAAAAATAAGTTAACGCATCATTTAACTTAAGTTAACTCATCATTGATAACGTAACATTTTCTGGTCATTTTTAGTGCACAATTTCTATGTATTTGCTAGGTTTAATATAGAAAAAACATAACATGTAATTTTATGCATATCTGGTATGTTTTCCAATATGTTGAATTAAGCAGTAGTTGTACATTAAACTTGTACAGACGTGTGTTCCCTGTAGAGGACGTGTGCATGTAACTTGTACATGTGGTTTGACCGGGGCCTCTATATGTGACCATGTTGATATTTTGATTGAGAACCCTACGCAGACTGTGAATAAGACATGCTAACAGAGAGGCTCTAGGTTAGTACGTCGTGCATGGATGCTATGCATTATGCTAATGTTATTGGTAATTCTGAGATGTGTCAATCAGTTATAAATGATTACCACATCTTCAGTAGGTGCATGTGTTCCAGACGTGGGTGTTCACTAACTAGGTCTTTACAGTTTTTGACTTTTCCTATAAGATGTAAAACATCTCACAAAGGAAAGAAGGCTCAGTGAGTCATTCCTACTTGTGCTCAAAGAATCCTCCCTGGGGTATATCTAGCCTCAGCACTTTGTTCTTCCCAGGTATTATCATAAGAGTCGTGACTTCGAGTTTTCTGTGGAACACCATGGTTTCATTGTTACATTTTTTTGCCTGTTCAGGGAATTTCCCTTCTATTCTCAGTAGTCTTTTCTCTGTAGGTGCTGCCTTTAGACCTGGTCTACCCCCATGGTATAAAAACTGCATGCGAAAGCTACATCTCATATGTAAAAGAGCTATGCCTGTTTTACACCTAGCATCATAAACCGCAAGCAGACAGAAGAATGACATTTCATCTTATTCCATACTACTAAGAGGATCTCTTCAACAAATGTTACAAGTGTTGCGTCATGGTTGGTGATATGATAATAATTACTGCCTTCTGGCATTCCTCTGACTTACGTTTCTAATGATTATGGATTTTTGACTCTTATCATCAGCCCGTACCAGTCTTACAACAAGATCAGTGGAAACAGAAGATTATTGATATTTGATATATTGATTATATTGATTATTATCTTATTATTCCAAGTCATTTCTATTGGTCCCTTTGTCATATAAATTTGACACAGTGTAAAATTTAACTGTCATTATAAAATCCTGTGAAAGCAATATAAAAATGGGCATATAAGGTCTTGTTGCAACGACACTATAGAATATACTGACAACCTATATCTTTATTGGTATCGGTTTTGCCACTCTGAGCCAGAACTAGAATCAAAGTTTCACATACGTAATCTGTTAATTACAATTTAAAATCAAGTTTCTACAGTAGTTATAATGGTCTATAGTGTGTGTGTGCATACCTGTACAACTCAAGAAGTCAAAGTCACTCTGGGTAGCATAGTCTCATTCAAAGCTAAGCATTGATACGGTTTGGTATGGGCATACCATAGCTGTGGGCACCAGTCACTGCTGATTGTGTAGTCTTGAGATGAAAACTTTTCTGCATAGTAGCATACAGTTTTAAAAACCTTTGGAACCTAACCTCTTGCTGTCCTCATGTTAGTTACTGTCACTGTACCACTTGGTAGGTCAGTAGGTCAGTCCCAAAAACATTATTATAATAAACCAAACCCATAGGACTGTAATAATTATATTTTTATAACAGAGTGAGTTTATCTTAATTTGAGTTTAAAATGCATAAGATTAAAATATAAAATCTATTGTAATAATAATTTGTTGTCAGAATTTTTAGACCCTTAAAATCTTAATCTGTATCAGTCACATATATAAGGAGCTCTTCTTCACTGTTGATTTATTAGAAAATGATTAAATGCATAATGAGTTCTCAAATTTCTCCACAACTCAATTATTTTGGTAAACAAGATACACAGATGTGACTGGAAAAATGATTTATACTGTAGTGAAATATAAGCAGTTAAATCACCACCACAGTGTTAGTTTTATTTTTTGTGTTGGTGAATTTCTATTCTTTTTTCTTGACTTGTTTTGACTGAAAATGACCATATACTCTATTAAATGTTCTTGTATTTTAAAATCAGTGCATCTGTAACAGCACCTTCAGATTGATGCATTTCAAGGCACTAAAGCGTTTTTACAGCTCTATCTCACAGTAGCTGCGCTAACAATATATTTTTTTCTTTTTTCTTTTTTTTTTTTTTTTTTTTGCCTCTTTCAGACGCAGTGCCAGGAGCTGCGTAAACGAAAGAACCTGGAGCTGCAGATCCTTTCTGAGCCGGTGCGGGGTTGGGAGGGAGACGGCATCAAGTCTCTGGGCCAGGTGGCCTACATGTCTCAGGTCCATGTGCAGAGCAGTTCGAGTGAGGTGAGGGAAAAAAAAGGGTGGGAAGGGTAGATCAGGGCACGTAGAAGTGAGAGGTTGTCAGCAAAGACCCAACCCCACACTGTTTTCTCAGTTGTGTGGTTGCACTGGTGCTCTGCTCCTGTCAAAGTTTGCACGTTTAAGCTTTGTGGTCATGCTAGCATAGTCAAATGTCAAACTACTCATATCCTTCAAAAATGATTGTTGTTATTAAAATGTTATTATTAAAATATGGGAGAGTGAAGACAATTTTACCTTTTATCTTTACATTTTAGTGGCCAATTTCATCAAACATGAGGGGACAAAGTGCAGCCTAGCACCTTCTGATTTTGGCCATATGTGTTTCGTTATTGATTTTTGACATATTTTAATGTTTTGTGTAGCCTCCCGTTATATAATATGGAGACCAACATGAAGTAAATTATAATCACATAAAAGTTAGAATTGGTAAACTTTAAATAGCTCTTATACACACATACATACCCTGCCATGTCTGTGACATGTCTAATGTAGGTAGAATCATATTTTCTAACCTTTGCAACTGTTTTTGTTGGTGATGTAGCTAAATATGGAAGTAGAACTGTACAGAAATACATTAGCCGGGTTTCCATGTTATTTGCATTTTCCAAATTTCATAAGAAAAAAATTTAGTTAAGTAGCTTTTTCATCCACTATATTGAAGATCATGCATGAGGCAGGCTACCATGATTATACACCGGGCAGAACATGAATGAGGGCTGAAATCTCTGCGCCACCCTAACGACATCCACCTTCACGAAGCTGAAGTTATCTCCTCATTTTTTGTTCCACCTTAAATGGTGCCAGTATATAATTACTGTTTAAGGTGGAACAGGAAATTCAGATAAGAAGCCATTGAGCAATTTTTCCAACGAGCTTTGGATTAGACGTTTTAGAATGTCTGAAGCTAAATTTGCAAAGTCTGTGGACAGAAAACCCGCTATTGTTCCCTTATTTTCTACTCTTACGGCTTCAGTGTGCCGTAAAGCTGTGATCGAAAATACATGACCTCATACAAGAGTTTAAAAGGTGCAATTTGTAAGATTTTTTGTTTAAACATTCCAAAATTAAAGTTATCAACACGATGTGAAGCAATAGCAGTAGTTTTGGTGGTATCAGAGACATTTATGCATCATGTTGCAGAGATATCTTCTGAAGTTAGCATGCTGACTAAATAACCCCAGCCCATCCTGTCTCGTAATATCACTTTGTACTCTCAAGAGGCGATAAAGAGTCACTGTAGCGATAATCCTTCCTTCAGCTCAACATGAGAAGATGAAGAAGTACCACTTCCCTGACAACGTATTCTAACTTCCAGGTAGCCAATGAAAGGAATAGTAAATGCAACTATAGCTGAAATTCTTGGAAAGAGAGCATTATAATGATCATGGCCGCCTGCTCTCAACAACAAATCCACACAACAAGACTTTACTTTACTATTGCGTTCCACCACTGGAGACACTCTTGGTGAGTAAAGGGATTCTGAATGCAACTTTTCTTCTACACAGGTAAGGAGCGAAGAGGGAGCAGGATGGACTGAAAGTGTCTTTTCTGTTTTTTGGTGGCATACCTAAAATTGTTGAGTATGTAGGATGACAGAGTAGATACTTACTGAACAACCTGAAAATGCTACAATATAAAAAAATTTAAAAAATAATAAACAACAAGGGATGAGAATGCTTGGTAAGCATAAGATCATTACTGTATTATTTTCATCCATGTTAAATGGAAAAAACTTGCAGTCAGCTTTTATCAGAGACCCTGCATTATTGTGCTACATTGGTTACTGAATAAGTTGTTAGCATTAAAACTCAACGCCCTGTACACCGTGAACAGAAACTCCCTGTACTCTCAACACACACACACACGTACAGGAGCTGTGATTGCTTAACGCAGAGGCTAGCCATAATGAAGACAAAAATGCACTTTTTTTTGTTTTTCCTTTTAGCATATTCAAATATATTTCCTTTCTCTTTTTCTCTTTGCTTAGCTGAAATATGTCTTGGTTTACTAAACGTCAGGTATGATGTTTGTTGTTGCAACTGATGGCAATTGCTCCAGTTACCATTTTCAGCCATGTATAAACACGAGAACCTGTGTTTGGGCATTTTTGTGTTTGCCTGTGTTTGATGTAAGCGTGTATGTGTCTGCATCTGTGTTCTAAGGAGGAATGTGTTTGCTTCCCTGTGTTAGACTTTGCGCACATTATGTAAATGTCTTTGAACATTGAATGTGTTATTTACGAGTGCGTGTGTCGTTGTGTTTTAGGACAAGGAGGAGCGGTATTTCATGCTGTTTCCCAACATGCTGATTATGTTATCTGCAAGCCCACGAATGAGTGGCTTTATCTACCAGGTAACTCCACAGAAGTGCAACCATAAGTGGGACAATTTAGCAATAGCGCTCTCATGGTAGGGGATGGGCAGTATGACTTTATTTTATCATTTTCCTGATCATATTTCTTATTGTAATACACAGTGTGCTTTTCTGAGTGGATATCATCATATTTTGTGACATGCTATTTTTTTTGTACTACCCACCCTTTGCTCAAGCTTGTGTGCTGTCATAAATAACATCACCGTATTGATTTGGGCATAGACACGTGATCTTATCTGCGAAAACTCAAGGTGTTCTGTTGCATGTGCACAACACTTCTGGGAAAAAATCAAGCAAAAAAGGAGCGACCATTGTATGAATGGCAATTGGCATATCCTTTGGTAGCCTTTTTTTCTTTGTTACAGATTGAGTCACATGTCGGGTTCATCTTTTTCTAAATTTGTCAGATTAACCTGAATGTCTGTTTGTTGTCAAACTGTGTTCTTTTCACTTCTAGCTAATTCCAGTCTTTTCAGTTATTTCAAAGTCACAGCTGAAAGAGCTTTCTTAGGGGCTACGACATGTAGTCATGCTGTCACACTCTTCAGATTCTAAGCAAGCGGCCTGCAGATCAAATATTATCATGCAGAAATGATCTAATGTTTCCATTTTCAGTTTTTGTGTGTGCAAAAGTAGTACCGGTACCATGGTAACAGATGCAGTATAAAGCAGGAAGCTATTTAGCAACTAGTGCTAAAAGGAAGGAGACAGTTGGTGTGAAAATATGGGTGGAATGCTTCTCAACTAGTGCTTAATTTATATCGTCCCTGTCCAAAGAAAAGCAGGCATCTCCATTTTTGTGAATATTTATTTTTCTATAGCATTTGAACACAACAGCTGTGCTCACGATGTGTGAAAATTCTAGGATCAACAGATATGCTCCAAAATCTTGGAATAAGACACATTTACATTAACTTACAAGTTAAGAATGTTTTTGTTTTTGCCTTCACCTGTAAAATTACTGTTTTGGGGATACATGGTTTTCTTTGGACAGTGACGATGTATGCTGTATTATTTGCAGAATGTGCAGACTGATATGCTAACTGATAAGCAACTCCTTTTAATGGCTAATACTGATACTAATCATTTACACTTTTTTCACTTTTTGCATTTTAATATATATAACCATATATTTCAAAACTTTAAGTTAAACTTGGCTTTACTTATTTTACATAGCAATAACTCAGCTAAAGTAGATGTTATTTCAGAGAATTGTTGTAAACTTCATGGAAATATTTAATTTTTTCATGTTATATGACAGACACTCCAGTTTATATGGTATGTGGATGTAGCTGTAGAAGCCTTGTCCAAAAACTTGTGAGTATAGCAGTATAACAGGGTTCTGACAACAAGGAATCAAACCTTTGACTCATGTGCAGGTTACTGGTGTTGTGATTATATTTATTAATGAAGATCTCCAATACCAGTGGATTTGAGAATTAGCTTGTGTTCTTTCACATCATGTTCCAGCGATGTGAAACCCTTTTTGGCTCTCTTCCTTCACCTGCGTTCTTTTCTTAGGGACGGCTCCCGCTCTCAGGAACCACAGTGACCAAGCAGTTGGAGGATGCAGAATTGGGCCACTATGCTTTTGAGATCTCAGGTTTGTTTCAGTCCTTATGGATGTCCTCTGTACCTTTGTGTGTATAGGAAGAGAAAGGCCATCACTTCAAAAAAAAAAACAAAAAGAAAAAAACAAACAAAAAAAAAAAAAA
>CM067485.1:15049869-15142635 GCA_034552555.1 Semaprochilodus insignis | reverse complement strand
TATATATATATATATATATATATTTATTATACAATGATATATTTCAGCTATTGCGTTTCAGACATTTAAGCTTTGTTGCTCGGAGTTACCTTCATTATCGGTACAGAAAGCATGTTTGAGAGTTATTAATTCATCAAGCACTTCACAAAATACAACAGTTCAATCAATGACCCTTGGATAAAGTGTTAGTGAAGATCAGCGTTTCAGAGGCAAGCCAGTAAAGCTGCACATATTATGTAACTCCATTTAAATATTTAAATATTTGTTCTTAGTACCTTTTATACATCAATATGAACTTAAGCTTCAATCCATTTTGTTAATGTTCCTACATTGTAGAGCATTGAGTCATGCTGTGATTTTGTAGGGGGGATGATCGACCGCATCACAGTCTTTTGCAGTAGTTCCCAGGAGCTGCAGGAATGGCTGGAACATCTGCATGCCAAAGGTGGAAGCCTACTTGGAACCAGCTATAAGGTAATTACACCAGACTAACGCAGTGGTTCCCAATCCTGATCCTGGTACTCTCCTGCGCAAAAAAGTAGTGTCAGGAGGAGGTTTACTACTGTGTTACTTCAAATTAAAATGTAATAATCACTTGGGGATGGAAGTCACCAGATGATCCAGTTTTGAAAGCAAAATGTATTGCCATTCTCTTGTTGCCAGTCTCTTGAGTTGTGCAATAATACAAGGCCTTGGGGGCTTCATAATAACCCACAAGTTTTTAATGGAAGACATGTCTGTACTGCAGACGGGCGAGTCTAGTACCCACACATGCAGAATGTAACTTGGTTTTGTCATGTTAAGGGGGAAAAGCCTGAAAAAGACATCCCTGGAAAGATGTAGAAGGCAACATATCAGCACTGTCCACAAAAACAAACACCTTCTCATAACTTGAGAAAATTGACTCCCCTTTATGTTGTGTGACAATTGCTAATAGAAATAGGGTGCACTAATAGAAATGCTCCAAAATTACTTCAAGGAAATCTCTTTTCATTCATTTACATTTATTAAAAACACATTTTCATTCATTTAAAAGTAAAGAGCATCTTTGCTCTCTCCTGTAAAGTTTGCTCTCTCCTGTAAAGTTTTGGAGATGCTTGTTTTTCTTTGGATACCAACGATATGTTGTTCCGAAATATAACATGATGGCAGACGACCTTTATGACCAAATCTGTGATATGGTCCTAAAGGTCGGTATGGGCTTAACAGAGATAAGGGAAGTGGATATGAAGAGAATTGTAACATTGTTACGTCTTGCTTTTGGCCAAGTGAGCTTTTTATATGTTTTATATATTACTAAAGTGTCCAATATGGCCAAAATATGATGTCACTAAACTTAAGTTTATAAAATTAGTTGAAGCAGACAAAACACAAAATCCAAACAATAGTGAGGCAGTCTGAATGACATAATAACTGTAAAAAACACTTGCCCTATAAAACTATAAAAATGCTGGAGGCAGTGGCATAATAAGCACCTGTTACTATGCAGTTAATTTATCCTGTTTGTTGGTGACATTTGTTATAACAATAATGCCATCATTCTGTCTACCGCAAACGTGAATGTCCTGTTTGTGTCCCGATTGTTAGAATGTTGAAGGCAAGCCTATGAGCGTCATCGGGACCCCATCCCACCAGAGCCATTTGCAAGGGTTCAGCACAGCTATTGGCAGCCGAGGCCCACTGGAGCCCCCCAAGATCACTAAGCCATGGTCCCTGAGCTGCCTGAGACCAGCTCCTCCTCTCAAGCCTTCTGCTGCACTGGGCTACAAAGAGGTAGGGACCTTGTCTTTATAAGACGCCCTCCAAAGGCACCTGGAAAACAGTGAGTCAGAAACATAGCGGTTGAGTGGGAGCGTAATTTACCCTCTGTGAGTAAGCTTGGTGGTCCTCAGAGGAAGCGTCTAAAACCCACCACCCAGGCAGTTACTGATCTGAGTGTCAAGAACACCCTTACTGTAATATGTCCTTCTGCCTCTTACCAAGCAACCACTACCATACCCTTCACCGCAGGTTTCAGTAGTGGTCTGCTGCGCTGAAAAAAATGCTGCAGAGACTTTTTGTTTGTTTGTTTTTTTTGTTTTTTTTCCGAGCTATGGTAGCTGGTGTTTATCGTCATAAATGAAGACTGATGTAGCGAATAGCACATCTCAAGTAGGCCATGCGGTTTTGTAAGGCCTACTTCAGAACTTGACCAGTTCCAAAGGCTGTCCTTGTTTTTCTCTCTCTGACTTTGAGAAATGCCTGTGTATACTTCATCACTGACAGGACAAGGACACACTGAAATGGTTACCTCTCACTGTTCTCTCCATCATGTTCCTGTCAGACTCCTCCATTTTTCTCATGCATTTTCTCATCCCCTTTCTCTCTCCATTCTGCTTCTTTAGAGGATGTCTTATATCATGAAGGTAAGAGTAGACCAGCCAGTCTATGTGTGACCTGTGTCTTGTGTGCCTAGTCCTGCTGCAGCAATCTCTCTCTCTGTCTGTATATCAGTCTGTCTGTATATCTTCCTCTCTATCTATCTGTCTGTCTATCTATCTATCTATCTATCTATCTATCTGTCTGTACTTTCTTTCCCTTCTCTCTCTCCCACCATTTCCATCTTGAATCTAAATTTTTCTGCTCTTTTCTTTCTTTCTTTCTTTCTTTTTCTTTTTCTTTTTCTTTCTTTCTTTCTTTCTTTCTTTTTTCTCTTACTGTATTTCTGTGAATACCTTTTTCTTTCCTTCTGTTTCTCCGTCTTTCTGTCTCTCTGTTTCTCGCGCTCTCTATCTCTCTTTCTCACTCTCACACTCTCTTTTTATTATTCGCTCTCTTTCCGTCCTGTTAGCCACCCATTTCCTGTTTATTCTTTTGTGCCGTGTCCTCCTTCATCCCTCACCCTGATCAGTGTCCTGCGCAGCGTACCTCAGATTGCTGTCTCTTTAAGCTCTCTTTACAGTGAAATGTTTTTGCTTCTCAGCCATCCTTTGCCTTCAAGGACTCAACCAATAATGAAATGGCTGTTTTGCTGCTTTAAGGGCCTGCCCTCCAGGGATAGTCCTCCTATGAAACATGTTAATAAAAGGGGCGAGATGATATGTTTTAATCAGACGTGTCTCAGATGTGTTCCGCTGTGCTAAGTGCGTGGTGTTTTTCCTGCATTACATAACTGCACTGTTCAATGCAAAAGAACTGACCATATGCTTGCTTTAGATTCAGTTTCATTCTGAGAGCTTTTGATCTTTGATCAAAAAATATGAAACATGCTTTGGTGTACACAAACAAGTCGCAGTCAGGCCTGAGTATCATTCATATTGCTTTCAATACCAGTACTAATAACTGATAATTCCATACCAATTCCTGAAAAGTATTTTTTATGCTTTCTTACAATTTCAGATACACACTGAAAATGAGTATGAGGTGCTAAGAGAATAATCCAGAATCTCTGACATTAATGACTTGACATAACATAAGAGAATGTAATTTAGAGGGGTAATTAGCAGTCTGGATTTAGAAATGAGCATGTTTATAAGACAAGAAGACCACTAGACTATTACTGTTTTGAAATGTCGTATTTAATGACATTAGATGTTTCAGTATTCTGTAGAATTATACCATTAAAAGAACTGAATTTCCTGTAACATTTGTGTGTTTAAGAAACCACTAACTCTCCCTGCTTGTAGTGTGACATGCATAATCAGCCTTGCTTGTCTGTGACCCTTGCAAAGTCTGTAAATTTGTGTGTCCAACCTTTATGTCCTCCCAAGTTATGTTTATGTTGACCACCTTTCATAAAGGATGCTGCCCTGTAAACACTGGTTTGTTTGATTACAGCTGAGAATTATAATAGTTGACCATAATGTGATTTTAAAACTATTTATCTTGGCAGTTAATATGTAAAAACACTTTACAATAAATGATTGAATTTGAAGGGGCCCTCTTATGCTTTTCCAGTTTTTCTTTACCTTTAGTGTGTTATGTAGCTTTTTGTGCATGTAAGCAGTCTGCACAATTATATGCCAGCCCAGAGTACTCGCCAGAGAGAGAGAGCCTCCTATAGAAGCCACTTTTCTCAGCTGCTTGATACACCTTGTTGGAACTCCAGCCCTTTGTTTTTACAAGGTGACGTCATCTCGTAACACATTCCTTAATGCCCACCTACTGACTAGCTTGGCAACAACTGGAGGAGATGTAGGGATCGAACCACTCTAGGGATTGACCAATCAGAAAAGAGAGGTGGGGCTTAAAGACACAGGCACTCTAACAGAACGTTTTAGGCAGACAGTGAATACAGATATACAGATGTGTTTTTGGCATATTGAAGCATGCAAATCTATTCTTGCAGACCAACAAAATAAAATTATGAGCGTTGAAAATGAGCATAATGGGCCCCCTTTAATGAAGAATTGATTAGCTGACGCAGTTATTGGACATTAACGCTAAATACTGGAGGAGAAAAGCTTTAAAAATGTTAAAGCTAACAGACTCACTTATGTTAAATCACAGTGTTTTGTTTATTTGCTTGTTTTTATTTATTTTACTGTTAGTATTTTTTAACAAACAAACACTTACTGCCCAGATAAATGGTTTTACACACAATTCTTCTCATACCTTTGAATTTTGAGTAGTACTAAAACTTAATCTACTCATTAATTGTACTTAAGCTACTCGGTAATTGTATAGTATGTAGATTAGAGATTTTAGGCTACAGTTTGAGTTCATTGTGTTTTTTTGTGTTCGTCTTGTTTGGGGTTTACTGAACTTTTTCACGTCTTCATCATCACCTTGTTTCTATAGGACACCAGTAAAAGCCCTAAACCAATCAAGAAGTTCCTTCCGAAGAGAAAGACTGAGAGAAAGCCGTCAGATGATGAATTTTTGCTGAGAAAAAGTAGGTTAAGTGGGACACTTATTAGATGAATAATGTCTTTGTTTTTGAGAATCGAAACATATGGTGGAAGCAGAGCCTCCTGTTTTATGGTGTTGGTGAGGTTGGAAAAATTAGCACACGTTTGTAGTATGCTCTGAAGTGTCTTTATTAGGCCATCAGTTTCCACTGCACGTTTGTTATCTTAGACGTCTGTTATGGTTTCGTAATTAATAGGTACCGTAGCACTGGAAGAAGACGCCCAGATTCTGAAGGTGATCGAGGCCTACTGCACTGGAGCCAGCCTGCACCAGACCACAACAGGTATGTTCTTGCTCATCCAGCGCAGGCATCGGTTAGGAGATCAAAAGATCTTTTATTTGCATAGGGGGGAAATCGGGCATGTTTCACCACTGTGACGAAATGTGTCTGCGCCCACGCAGCTGTCCGGAAGGAAGGAGTACCCCAGGTCTTGCTACCAGAAGAAGAGAAGATTATTGTGGAGGAGATGAAGAGCAATGGCCAGACGATCATTGAGGAGAAGTAGGTTCAGCTGCTTTACACAGGCATAACATTATAACTCTAGGTAAACCTCTATGTATCTACACTCTTTATCCATTTTATCAGCTCCGCTTATCACATAGGTGCACCCTAGTAGTTCTACAATTAGTCCATCTGTTACTTTGTTAGCCCCCCATCACCTTTTTTAATGGTCAGGACCCCCAAAGGACCACCACAGCATAGGTATTACGTGGATGGTGGATCATGGATGATGGATGAGACACAGCAGTGTTGCTTGAGTGTTTAAACACTGTGTCCACTCACTGTCCACTCTATTAGACACTCCTACCTTGCTGGTCCACTTTGTAGATGTAAAGTCAGAGATGATAGCCCATCTACTGCTGCAGAGTTTGTGTTGGTCATCCTCTAGTCCTTCATCAGTGCCCACAGGACGCTGCCTACAGGACACTGTAGGCTGGATAGTTTTGGTTGGTCGGCTATTCTCAGTCCAGCAGTGACACTGAGTTGTTTAAAAACTCCAGTAGCACTGCTGTGTCTGATCCACTCACACCAGCACAACAAACACTAACACACCGCCACCACACCAGTGTCACTGCAGTGCTGAGAATGATCCACCTCCCACATGATACCTACAGTCTCTAATTGTAGAAGTACAAGGTGCTATGTGGTAAGGATAAAATGGATAAAGAGTGTAGATACATTGAGGTGGTCATAATGTCGTGTGTAAACAGTTTATATAACGCAGAAGCATTGTTTCCCATATTCTGTGAAACCCTGCCCTATTAACCCTTAGAAGCCGTATTTAATTCAGTGTGGCTTTTTATCACTCTGAGCTCATTCTGTCAAATGTGCAGATTCTAATCAGTATCACATTACTGTTTATAAGTGGGGCAGGAAATGTGATTTTATGAACTGGAAGTTATTGTTGTACATAGATTGTTGTTTCATGGAAAGAAAACCATCCTTCACATTTTTGCCATGTATTGTCATTTCCTAACATTGAAACAGAAAAAAGTGAGAACTCAAACAGTTGAAGTCAAAGGTAAAAAATTACAGGTATTCCACAAACAGCATAGCATAATATGTATGTAAACACAACAATTCGTAATTTATAAGTACATTAATAATGAAGTAAATTACTGTATGAACTATTCTACCACATTAGTTCAAACTGCTGTCCAATACAACAATTAGCAAAACAAATAATTAGCTTTTCAGACCTTTAAATTCAGATATTTACAAAGTTAATGATCTATGAAATCTCTAGTCATTAATAGAATAGTCCCCCAAGTCATCAGATTGTTGAACTCTGAACTCTAATTATGCTGCTTGTCGGGATATCAGGGTTCTATACCACCATGCCCTTTTAATGCACTCTCCGACTCCTCTTGAGTTTAATTTTTAAATAAAAATTTAAAATACTAACCTGTATTTTCATGTCTTCCTGAAATACAAAGTTTTAGTCTGTAGGTGGAGCCTTATTTTAGCCACACCCCTGCAGCTTTGAATTGTTGTTTTCAAGTAAATATGTCCCAAAATTTGAAAATATGTGGGTAACATTTAAAATCGGTCACACCCAAAATATTTTCTGCAGTGAAGAAAACATGTGACAATATTTTGTATTATTATTATTATTATTATTATTATTATTATTATTATTATTATTATTATTATTATATTGATGGTTTCACAATTGCCTATTTAATCATACATGTTATATAATTCAGAGCATAAGTCTAAAATCTGTCAACTTTGAGCCAGTTTGGTAGCTTGATCCATATCATTTAGCTGTGGTCATAGAATTGATCATTGTTCATTTTTGAGGGGTTATTAGTCATTCTTTTGTTCCATTGTCATCGCTGAATTGTATTATCACTATTATTTTAATGTAGTCAACTCTCTAATTGCTTGTCGTCTTTCCCACTTAATACCTATATAATGTTTAATGTAGATTTCTATTGGATTTTCTCTTGCAGAAGCCTTGTTGATGCTGTCTATGCATTAAAAGATGAGGTCCATGAGTTAAAGAAGGTATCATCATAGGCTGCTTACACCACACACACACACACACCCACACACACACACACTTTTATATATATATTATTATATTATATATGTTATATATGTATTATATTATATATGTTTTTTGGCCGCAGGAGAACAAGTGGATGAAGCAGTGTTTAGAGGAGGAGCAGAAATCCCGCAAAGAGCTCGAACGTGTGGTGAGGAAGCTGGCGAAACAGAAGAATGACTGTGCGTGGGAAGACGGAGGCCACTAAGTAACATTTATGAGCGCTCTCCCTCTCCACGAGCGTGTGAGTGTGTTGGTGTGCGTGGGTTGCTAGAGCTGCGTGTATGTCAGCTGTGTGTGTGCTGTGTGTCGCATTGAGAAAGTCATCCTGTCTTGTGTAAAGTTTCTCTTTTTTTTTTTTAAGAAAAAAATGTTTGTTTGATTACTATCGCTGGCTCAGCTCTGTGCTAGCTTTGCGCTGAAGAGGGTCATGGAGTGTGCGTTTAATTCCTGTGGGGGGTGTGTGTGTGTGTGTGTGTATGTGTGCGCGTGTGTGACTGTGTGTTGACACAAGTCTGCAAGAAAGTGGCTCAAACGTTTCCAGCAGACTGACTTTTGCTACATTTAGCAAAGAGTTTGTTGTAGAAGTTGTGAAGGTTTGTAGCTATGGTCCGGAACGCATCATGTGACTCAAGAAGCACTGTACTGGACTGATCACTCTGTTACTTGGATTTGTCCTTACAACAACAACAAGCAATATGCAGTATAACTGAGACACAAATGTGCTCAAAAGTGGAGATGTTTTCTAACTTCTTACCTGAAGGAAATGGATCCATCCTCAAAAACTGTTTTTTTTTTTGTTTGTTTTTTTTTTTTTCCACACCCTTGAGGGGGGAAAAGTGAGGACTTCCACTGAACCAGAGAAAACTCAACAACGTTACAGCCGGTGTTGTTTCTATATCAGACAGATAATGCAGCGAACTGGTGACAGAAGCTCTATTCGACAAGTGTGCAAACACACCCTTAAGTATGGCCGTATATCTTTATACATGAAAATACTTTAAATGGGACACTGGCAGACACTTTCAATCAAGAGGACATCTTCCTGTACCTTTTAGTTCTATTACTGTATGTTCATAATACAAAGGAGAGAAACCTATTTGATTGCAGGAGCATGTATGTGCTTTTTGAGGTATATGGACTATAGGATGTTTTCTGTTGCACATTTAAGACATGAGATGCTCTGATTGCCATCTTGAAATTATATACTTCATACTTCTTCCTAACTCCCAAGCTGTACTATGAAAGATATCAGTCAGCATAGCTTATGTATTATGTAGGCCAAAACTGTGTCTGTTACAATTTACAGTCTAGTGTACAGTATTTCTAAACCATTCTTCTTATTAGATAATCTTCTTGTCATCAGCCTAGTTGTCAGGGACGCAGTAGTCATTGAAATATTGTGATGAGGTTGAAATCCTATTAATATACAGCATATAATGTATGTATATCATATATACTTACATACAGTATGTTATAGCTAATATGTCCAAAAACAAAACCATATAAGCTTTCATATTAAGATAATATACAGCAATTGATTTATTACCTCCTTATTCTGAGGTTTAAAAACATATTTATTTTTAATCCGAATATTCCTCTGTTGAGAACATGTATATTTGGTACCTGAGTCCCTCTGAGGAGATCTCTTACTCTGGGTTTCAGCTTTGCACCTGGTGGTTTTGGTGGCAGATTTTCACCATCATTTTGAGCAAGCCTCCTTCCTTAAAGAATGCACCAGCGTTTTTCACCTAATCTGTATCTGCCTTGCCACCAGTAATTGTAAAGGAACGATCTGGAAAAAAAATTACATTTTCCACATACAAGTTACATTTCTATCACCTAGTTGATCAGCCAAGGTCCAAATTTTGCTTCTTTAGTTTAGGCTAGTTTTTTTTTAGACTGGTTGATGTGGTTTAGGGACAGTGTTGGGGGAAACACGTAACTGTAATCACATTGCATGTGTCTGTAATGTAGGAATGGAACGGGGTACTGTTCGTAAAGTCAGTACTTGCAGTATGGTTACTAGCCCTTCAGTCACCAGTGACGCCACACAACAAAGAGGTTGTTCATTTTCAGTGAAGGCTAGCGATTTCTGGACGTAGAAACGTAGAAACTTTATGTAAACTTCATGCAAATTAGGGACGAAACAATGTGGTGATTATCAATAGGAATTCAGCTTTGACCATGGTGGCACGTGCTTTATCTCCCCCACAGTGAAACGGTACACACCTTTTTTTGGTTCCTAGATATTTGTTCCTAGTGGTGATGGAGGAATTGTGGTGGTGCTTTCTTCAGAAACAAACAGTGATTGCGAAAAACTGAACACTGTTTTCAGTGTTTTCAGAGTAAAGCATTACGGTTTTAATAAGCAATAAGTAATGTGTAATACATTACATTTTTGAGCAACGACCCCAACACTGTTTAAGACACAGTATGATTTACTGTGAACATGACAAAATCACAACTAGTCATTTGCATGCTAGTCAAGCAAGCAGAGGGGCTTCAGAATGAGCTAATACAAGTGATACGAAATTACTTGTTGCATGAAATGTTGTTGCATTGTTACATTAACTGGCATTGAAAGTTGTGAATGCTTTTGGCCTTCAAAAATGAACAACAAAAGCTAACCAAATATCTGTCCTATACAGATGGCACTGAAAAACGCTGGACCATTCTTTTAAAACCTGTGGGCCAAACTGCTGCCGATTATTTAAGAATGAGTTTGTCCTTGCGTCACCGCTGTAAATCAGGTGACTGTAGGGAACTAAAGTGAGGTGAGCTTTTATAAGAGTACGCTCCCTAGTAATGATTTGTGTAATATGTGTTGTACTCTTCACTGGTACACTGTCACTCACATGCATGATGGCATGTATTATTGTAACTGTTGCCTGATCTTCCTTATAACCTGTTCAGGCTTAAAATGAACAATGTACAATGCTTATTACACTCATATTGCTATCTGACTGGAGCAGTTTGGTGCAAAAATGGGTTATGTTAAGTATGTATGTGGCTGTTGCTGTTACAGCTTAAAGATAACGTGGGATTTGCTTCACACTTAGGCCTTTATAATGCCATTATAAAGCACGTAGGGTGGGTGTACACCTCTGAAATCGAGACGAATACTGCTAAAGCTTAATGACAAAAAGGGAAGAGATACTTCGGTTGAACTTGTAAATTTAAGTCCTGTGAAAACCAACTAGTATTCAATGCAATAGAAGACTGGTTTACTGTTAACATTGCTGTGCATTGAGGAGCCATTGCTACCTTGCTACCATGACATGGAAGCTAGTGTATATGTTAATTCCGCTAGTCGGGCAATATGATGCTCCAAAGTGTACAACAACCTGTGCTGTTACTGCAGTGCTGTGATCTGATATTATTATTGTTCTTATCTTTTTATTTTTTTCAGTTATTAACTTAAACTCTGCTTGTGTGTGTTTTGAATAGCCTTAGTTATTTAAAATTTCCATCACTATCACGGTTATTCATATCGATACACGTTGTGGTTCGTTCCACGCCGGGCTGTTTTTTTGATATCCCTGTGTAAAATCAGATTTAACAATATGGCTGTTGTAATTACGTCTTAACTGATATGTCGGTACTCTTGCACATGGCAGATTATTACGTCATGATTTGAAGGACTGATTGGTGTTTCGTTTTTGTAGCACCATATTATAACATGCCCTTTGTTAAACCTGTTAAACAGTGGTGTCTTTAAGGTGTCTGGGATTGATACTGCCTAACATTTGTAGCACTTGCAGGAGATTTTGCTTGTTTATCTAGGATGTCGTGTTTCTTTACGTGCCCATGTCTGCAGACCACGTTGGTTTGTTTTTGTTTTTTTGCAAAGACATTCTATGCAATTATAATTGTCCAATTATGTATTTTTTCTTTTATTAGCTTGTGCTTGTTATTTTTTGTTTCAGTTATTTTCCCTTCATTACAAAAAGGAACTGTTTTAATAAAAACATGTATATCATCTCTGCTTTTTTTTTTTCTTTTTTTTTGTGGGTTGTAAAATTGTTAAAAATTTCCATACTCTGAGCTCCAAAAAGAAAACCCATGTGCTGGAAGTGCCATTCCATTACACATTATTTCAGAGGCAAAATGGAATGAAGGTTGCTAAATGGGAACACACACAGGGTGTTAATATGGATTTTCTTTAGTATAGGGAAACAAACTGAAATGAACAGTGAATGAGTGACAGAATGGAATGAGTATAGCTGCTTGAAGGCTTCCTGTATGTATGTCCCTGAACAAGCGTGCTCACGCTCACTCTTTCCATGGTGGCGGCAGGTAAACATAGTAATATACCCCGAGATCGTGGGTTCTCTGTTCTAATTGGAAAATTGTATGAATAAAAGTGTGGTGGGTGTTTGGTACACAATATTATTGTCCAGTCTAATAGATTGAGGGTTTTTGGAGGGGGTTTTAGCAGTTAAAAGTATTCAGGCCCCCACAAAATTATGACTTATGTCTTATGTCAACGTTAAATGAACCGGTTTCAGTTTGCCGTATATGCAAAGCTTTGTTTTAAATACTGAGTTGGAACAGAGTGCAGAAAATTCTAAAAGGATAAGGTCAGATCGCAGCTCTTCTCACCCACTAGAAGTGTTGGTTCTGTTTCAGAGCGACTGCAACATGCATCTTGCTGGAAACTATGGGGGGAGGAGGAGGAGGAGGAGCATAACATTTTCTGTGGTTTTACTGAAGAAAAAAAAGTGTCATAACTAACAGTTTGAGATTCTGCTTTATATGTGCACCGCATTATGATTTGTTGAGCCAGGACAGGAAACTCTTTAGATTGTAGGCTAATGAAACATGCTTTCTCAGATTTCCCATGAACTACTAATAATAGAAAGCCCAAAAATACATACAGAATGATTTTGACAGTTTTTTTTAATACAAATAACATAAATACAGATTTTCAAAAGAAGGAAATTCCAAAAGAAACATCTTCTTTAGATTACTGATTTGCCACCTGTGGTATTTTTCTCATGAAGATTTACTGTGACACTTCCTGGTTTTAACATTTATTATCATTATTTTTATTTTATTATTATTATTTAATTTTTTTTTTTTTTTTGTACAGCCTTTTTCTGGCTTCCTTCAGATGTAGTGTCACTTCCTTTTCACGGACAGCTTAATCTTCATGGTTTGAAATAACACAGGACTTATGAGACTAAACTAGCCTACATCACTCTTTCTGGAGTTTCCCTTAATAAATATAGGCACTACTGTATTACAGTATATAACATTCAGCATTAATAAATTACTCAGAAACATATTATACATGGAGAACCTTTAAGCATGGATACGTTTTTACCAGTTCTCATGTTTATAACTTGCTTTTTTTCACATGAACAAAAGTCTGGACTGCCATTGTTTCTCCATTTCACCCGCACAATCCAACTATTTAGGACATCTCAAATTTTCCTTCGAGCTTGCTCAGAGGAGTGATGCTGGGGAACTTCCATCCTCCTTCAAAAAGATTTAGAATACAGCTCAGCGTGTTGTTATCCATGCATACCCAGTAAAAGCGATCCATTTATAGACAGTATCCAGTTTCTTTCCAGCTAGCATCTCTTCATCCTAGTACAGTCTACTTAAGAGTGCTCAGTCCTGTAGTTTGAACAATCCAAAAGTGCTGGACTCCTCATTCACAAAGTCCCTACCAGTTACGTTCACGAAGAGCTGCTGACTTTCCTCAAATTCGAACACGCCAGCATGTGAGGCAGTGCATAAGTTGGGCACTGGATTGTTCGGGGGCAAACTGCAGTAGGACACAAGAAGTTTTTCCCAGACATCTTTCTCCTTGCTGTCTTTTTTTGGTTTCTGGGTCCATATGGCTTGCCTCAGGGGGACCTTTGTGTGTTCTTTAGAAAAAGTGACTTGAGAGTAGACAAAATAGTATCCAGGGTACTGAATGGTTATGATTCCTTTGCTGTTAAGAAGTATGTTCTTCAACAGAGAGTGATCTTCATTCCAGCACAGACTGTCCGGCTTGCCTGCAGATGAAGAGAGAGTTAAATGGTTTATTTTCCCAGCTTTTTAGTGCACACTCTTAAAAACTAGGGGTTTTTACATGATTTTATATAACTCTAATGTTTGTGCTGGGCCAAAAGGCAAAACAACTTTCTGGCAGACCGTGTGGGACAGCTTTGGGTCGTGGACTTTGAGCATAACATTTAGGTTATGTGAAGGCTCTTTAATAAGAATTTAAATTACTGTCCATTATAAAAGGTCTGTAGAGTCCCCAGAATGATTCTTCTAGGGTATTTCTCCAAAAACAATCATCTGTATTTTTAAAATGATGTTTTATTGTGTTGAATTAGAAATTAGCGAGACCTTGCACTTACCATTAGTCGGTGTAGTTTGCCGTTTAAGAATCAGCCGTGCTAGTGGTGTGGTGAGGGGCCCTTTTCCAGTTAAGTAGGCCACTGAAGGAGAGGAACAAGGAAATGGTCAGCTCAGACTCAAGACCATGGTGATTTCGGTCTTTTGAGTCAGATGTCCTGAGACAGCATGTGAAAAACACTTACCACCTTCAATTCCAAAGCCATCATAGTTTGCAGCCAGTTTCTTGCAGTTAGCAATGTCTTCAGGTCTGAGGTGACCTTCCTTACACTGCTGGAGTTGTTTTAGAAAGTTTGCATTGCTGTATCCGACCTGCATCTGCCATTAACACAGGAAAACGTTCTTGTGAACAAGGTGTTGGTTTGGTTCACTGCTTTCAGAATTACAGGGCCCATGCTACAAAAAGATGTGTGCTAATCCGTTTCATACATGAATTTTCAGTTCAGTCAATCTTTGTTTCCTTACAGAATCTTTTTTTTTTTTGAGCTGGAAATATGGATAAACCATTGATTTTTCAGCCTTTTTTGTTATGGAGGATTAGTTGTGTACAAATTGTTAATGTTGGTGAGTTCAGGAATTTAGAAATGACTGAGCAGAAAGTGACCATACATTATAATAGATTATAAAAAGAATGGGTATTATTTTCATTCATAATGAAACAGTTCAGGGGGGGAAAGCCATTTTGCTCCACTTAAACAATAGTAATGTTTTCTGCAGTAGTTTATTGTTGGAAATGCTTGAGATATTGCATAACGCGCAAGCAGTGTTTCTGCTGCTCAATGAATAATTCCTTGTCAGGGGTTTTGTTCCTTTGAAGTTTAGTGCGCTTACAAGCTCAAAAAACCACACAAGCCAATGAGCAGCCTAGAGAGAAAAAATGTTGTTATATATACATTTTTCGCTGTACTGATTTTTCAGTACCAGACCTGTGTTGATTACTTCAAGAAGTTTAAAGTTTGTATGAAGAATACACCAACCTCATCTATCATGTAAATGTAAAATACATAATTGTGGCTGTATTTCCTTTTGCTATGATGGTAAAGATAAGCATTCAAATGCAAAATTGGCTCTTTCCATTGTTAAATAGTTATTTTCTGTAATTTAGAACTTATTGTTCATGTTACAAAATGGTTGCATATAGCAAAAAAGGTTCTGAGAGTGCCAGTAGTGTATTTAGAGTGTGGTATATTATAACCATTCAGCTTCAATTAAATACAGGTTTTAAACTTGACTATAATTTGCCTTGTTTTGTTTACCTTCAAGCATGAATCAAGTTAAAGTAAAGAAAAAATATAAAAAAAAAAAATTCTAAATATTTCTTTGAGTTCTTTCTTAATTTGAGTAAACTTCACCAATATATTTTAATTGTCAACTTTTTCTTAAAAGATATATTTATATATTAAGATACGTTTATTTTGTATATATTATTATTATTATTATTATTCATCCACAATTACAGTGTAACCAGAAAGTTGTTTTAAGTTCTTACCAGGCTGAGTCTGTGGAACAGGTAGAGGAACCCTCCGAAGGTCAGTACCATTAGCAGAAGCAGCATCACAGACAAGAACTTGACTAATGGTGTGTTTGTCTGCAGCGTGGTTCCTCTGTGTCCCTGGCGTGGAGGCACCGGCGGAGGATTGAAGCTGCTGTGAAAGGTGTTTATCATGGTGGACATAGTTAGAGTCAGAAAGAGCAGAGACGCGAACACCACCTCCACCCATACAGGTCTGAACACTTGCCTCCAGCAGCAAGAGAGCTCATTTGAAAGCAACTTCCTGGAAGCTCTGAACTTCTCAGATGGGCCAGGACCGATTCTGCGTGAGCGTGTACGTACTTCACACTAAGTTCTCCCCTTATGTCATATTTCAGACCTTACTTTGTGGAAGTTTTCTTGTGTGAACTTTTTCACTTTTCTTATTTTAAGTACCACACAAGACTTATTGCATATTGGAACTCAGACTGAATCGAAACATCATTTTTACTAAACATGCTTCAATGCAGCTTGGGAAGAAAACATGCTGTAAGTGTGAAGATTTTTGTTATTATCAGCACTGGACAGACAGCCACAGGAAACCAGGCCACAAACACACACACACAAAAATGACACATGGCCTTTTTCTGGTTATACTGCGGATGTAGTTTTTAAAGGGCATCGTGTGTGTGTGTGTGAAAACAACTTTGCTCTAAAAATACCAGTGCTGTCATCACTGATTCAGTATAGCTGCATTTTTAATTTCTCAGACATCGACAAACGACGTGGATGAAAATGCAACCAACTTTTAAGACTGAACAGGTGTGGAAACATATCCCTGGAGATTTCTTTGAAAAACTGAAAGCAAGTCTTACAAAAAGAATGGAAACTGTAATAAGTGATAGTTGTTGATGCTAATTCTCTGCTCCTTAGAGGAGGATTCCATCAATATTTCATCATTTATACGTAATCCAGTTGTTGAAATTTGTCATTATAGAGAAATTGTACAGTGCCAATATAACCATTTTATTTACTAAACAATTTTGGACAGCAGGGAAATATTGTTGATAATAGTAAATTGGGGGTAACTCTGAAAAAAATAAAGTTTTCTTTGGGTAAAGATTTGCTTTAAACTGTTTTAAAATATGTATGTTTCAGGCCAAAACTTCATCTCATAATCATTGTGAGAAAAATGAGTGTGTTTGCCTGCACCATACAATACATGCAATAACTGCATGAAATCAGATTTTATCAGTCATGCACTCAATGTGTTTACATGCACCTGAGTAATCAGACAATGGGAAATCTCCAGGTCTGCAAGTCAGGCAGTAATCAGATTACCTGCTTTGCAACCGGCCAATAAAATCACAGAATCAGATGTGATGTAAATGTAACACAGAACTTCATGCTGCAACTTTGTTTTAAACATCAAGTCACTTTCCCTGAAAATATGAACATACATCACCTAGATTAAGAATATTTAAATCTTTCATTCGCTGAAGCATGAAGTTGGTTTCAGAAGCGTTCCAAAAGTGTTTTGTCGCCATCTCGCACGTCTCACACAGTCGCTGTGTTCAATGCTACTTGTTTATTTTCAACACAGGGGTCTGTATTCACACAAGCCCAGACTGAGAACGATGAAAGAAATCTGAGTAAGGGTATACATGCACTGAGATATCCTGTTACTAAGATAAAATCCAGCTTCACTGTCTTTCCAGCTACTCTGTTTATATGACCACTTGAATAACCAAATAACTGCAGATTAGGATTATGATAGAATTATTGTGAAGTGTATGTAAACACACTCAGACATTAGAGAACATATTTGTAACCCCTTGATAATAAAGGAGCTTTTGGGGGCTGAAGGGAGCTTTTAGAGGCATTAAACACTTCAGACGTCTGGTTACTATCCCTACCACTATGAGCAATACTGACTTAGTTTCTCTAAAGTCAGGCATTTCACACCAAACCACTCTAAATGACTTTGTTCATGTGTTAAGGATTTACTTATGTAGGAAGCTATCTGGCAAAAAACAATGCACAGTATATCTGCATTATTGTTGTCTTTTAAAGGTTACATTCATTCAGTTCATTAGACTGCTGTCAGTAAACGTCTATAGCGTGTTGTGAAATATATATGACATTTTATTGCTGACTAGGCCTGTATGACTGCTATCCCAGAATGAAAAATTATTAATCACATTACAAATGAAAGATGTTCCTTGAAAAAAAAAACATGAAAGGAAAACATGAAAGACAGCTTGTTGGCTGGCCTAGTTACAAAGACTCCGAGACCATACAAAGAGATGAGAGATGGTGGAGGAGTTACAATATGTAACCTCATTTTAACCGCTGTGTGGTGGTCTTTGCCACCCTTCCTCATTGTTTTGAATCCCTTGTTGAAACTACAATATATCAGATATGCACCGAGCGATGATAAAATCTATAGATCTTCTGATATCTATAGTCATTATGTGTTTAAGAAAAGACAAAAAGCGCCCATATCCGTCAGTGGTTTTACCCTCGAGGAAACTTATATTTGCCTTCCTTGGACACAGTTCATTTTACATGACCATTTTCCAAACCCTCTTCATCCCTAAGAATGAAACAGGTACTGCGCCTTTAAGGCTGATCTAAGATAAATGAGCCGTGTTTTGATTGGCTGCCCTGCACTGAGCCTCATTCAGAAAAGCCCTCAGAGATGAAACATTCTTTAGAACTTCAGTATGAGTGGGCGGAGCTTAACTGCTGTAGGCTCATTCATATATATCAGTCTACTCAGCCTACAGAGTAGACGGAGATATTTAAATGAGCGGGTTCTTGTGACAACATGGTTACCTTATACGGTTATATGCAAAAGTTTTGGCACCCTGGTCTTTGTACATGTTTTGTTGATTTTCTCAGTGAAATAAGTTACACATCCTCTACCAAGAACAAACATCTGTACATTTTTACAAACAGTTACTGTTTCTTAATAATTAATGTTACATTTTATTTGTTCTATTGTGTTGAATTCCAATTTAAAAGGATTTGCTTATATTTAAGTTTGCTTACTGTACTTATGTATTTCTGATTTATTTTCACATACTCACTTATTTTCTGACTGGGGGTGTATTGAAACCTTTACATCTTTCAATTATTTCAATAAAAGTGAAATTTCCACTATATGTTGCCTTTAAATGAAACCCACAAAACCCATTCAACCCGGCAACGTTTTCCAATTACAAACTAAAATAATAACAAAGAAATATACTAGCAATTAGTATAGGTAATGCATTAAGAGGAAAGTGTACAAAATAACACTGCATGATTTACTCTCACTGGCCATGTGGACTGTGCAGAAAAGTCTGTTGTTCATCAAGGTGCATACAATGTAAATGTACCCTGAAAAGGTACAGCAATAGTTTTAAGATCCAACCATGTACCCTAAATATGTTTCCCAGGGGCAAGTCATGTATCCTTCTCAGAACCAGTTTTCTAATACCAGGACAGTGAAATAAAAGATTGGAGAAGAAACAGAGTATAAAGAGTGAACTTTAGAAATATGACTTCAGTGGATTATGGCACAATTATGTTCCCTAACTGAAGGTACTGAGAATATAGGCACACCGTTAGGTCACTGTTGAAATGAAAATTTGTAACTTAATTTAAAACCACCAGCTGCTCTTTGGCATTTTCATGATGAACAGACCCACAAAACTGCTCCAGAATTGCTTGGAAAAAGGTCTTATTGCATCAATTTCCATTAACAGTACAGGACAGTACAGACATTATTTCCCTGTCCCGTAAAGGTACCAATTTGGGATGCAAAGTCTTGATCAGACAGTGATAAATTACTGACATTTGCTGCACAATGTATTAGCCCCTCTCTGTCCTGTCTCAAAGGAAAGAGACCACCGTAGGACCACTGTTATCCATATATTTGGACCATTCTCAGCAAAGCAGTGACACCAAAGCGGTCATGTTTAGTGTGTGTTGTGCTGATACGAGTGTGATACGAGTGACAAAAAGCGCCCATATCCGTCAGTGGTTTTACCCTCGAGGAAACTTATATTTGCCTTCCTTGGACACAGTTCATTTTACATGACCATTTTCCAAACCCTCTTCATCCCTAAGAATGAAACAGGTACTGCGCCTTTAAGGCTGATCTAAGATAAATGAGCTGTGTTTTGATTGGCTGCCCTGCACTGAGCCTCATTCAGAAAAGCCCTCAGAGCTGAAACATTCTTTAGAACTTCAGTATGAGTGGGCGGAGCTTAACTGCCAATCCGAACAGCAGCGTTTTTAAACATTGTGTTCACATACTGACCACCTTATTCGTCTGACCAGCTCATCCATTTTTAATGCACGATTTGCATTCATCATCCTCAAGCCCTCAGGACCACGGCTGACTGGATGTATAGGAGTGGTGGGCCAGTAGTTGAAAGCAAAGCTGCTGTGCCTGATACATTCGTACCAGTGCCACATGCACAACAACACTGCTGACATGCCAATGTCACTGCTGTGCTGAGAATGACCCACCAACCAAAGGATATCAGGTCAGGGCAGGTCCTGTGGTCCATTTGAAAATTTCATGCGGGGTTGTCATTATTAGTACATTCCAATCACAGTCATGTGCAAAATCTTTTTTATGACTTATATTAAAGGTTATTAAGGGTAATTAAGGGTACACATCGCAGGACGTGTGTTGTCAAGTAAAGCAAATTAAACACGGCATGCTACTTTTCTGCTGCTTGATACATAAGGAAAATCACCCGGTTCTCATTTTATGTGATGTTTGATATACTTTACTCTGATTTAGGGTTTTTTTGGAGCAAAAATAGTAAGATGACAGTAGTAGATGTCACAGTGATCTGCTTCTGTGTTTGGTGCTGTGAAACCTGTTGTATAGCATTAAGTTCAAGGAAGGATGGTTGGTACTTTTTTATTTTCTATACCCATGCACTCCTCTACAGAATCACCTAATCCTTCTAAAATTATGATTTCTTTCCAAATAGAGCTAGTCATCAACTCATCAATATAAACTGCAAGGTCTGTTATTTCCAGCCTCTGTACTGAGGACACCTTAAAGTCCTTGAACTCAGTAATTAGAATTTGGGTCTGGATACCTTAAGGCCTGTAGTGTATGTGGAGGATGGTGACATGTTATGACTTGTTGCCACTCACAAGTTTCTGAATGACTTTTTTTTTAAACCTGCTTTCTGTAAATGACACCCTGCAGTACCTCATTGCCAATTCAGCAGGTCAGTGAGGCCAGAAAGTGCATATTAGTCAGTGCCAGCTTCATTCTGCTACTGTAAACAGCACGTCTGCTTTTGCGAGAATTACGAATGCTAACCTCAGGTCCACCCCCGCCAATAGTTTTCTCAAATCATTCGTCTGTAAGGCCCGAAGTACGAATCTGAGAAAGACACCTTGTGGCTCTGGATGGGATAAGAAATTTCAAAGCAATAGTTTCCAGACCGATCGGATTGACTGGAAAGTGTATTCCACAGTCAAGGCAGAGCGATTTTTGTGAAGGTAATGGGTAAACCTGTAAATACGCAATTGGGAGAATGAGTCAAGAAACCTACTTTTGACCTTTGTTACGTAAAAGCCTTAAGAACCCCCTTAATAAAACTGTTTCAAATGTAGAACTTGCGCTTATGAAAGCTACTCAGACATTCATGAAATGAAATCGCTCTGTAGTCGGTCTTAATCAGTTTTTCATGTAAATCAGTAAAACTGTTGTGTTGTTTCATTTAAACATTTAGTGTTATCTTATTGCATAAAACTCAACATATTTTCCATTGGCCCCTGCCATCATCTATTTGCATACTCTCTTACTTGTTTACTCACCCTCCTCTGCTTGTCTTTCCTGGCCTTCCACTGCATGTTCATCCTCTATGGGTAACTGCCAAGCCACGCTGCTGTTGGCTGTAAGGTGACTTTCAATTTTGTAAAACATAGAGCAGGAAACGAAAGGCTGTTCACAGGTCACAGAAATGTCCCTACATGTGGATATGAGTCTCAACAACCTTCTGTACATATTTCTGTTCAAGCGTCTAAAACATTCTTATGGAATTAAAGGCCTTTGTTAGGCAAATAATCCAAATCATGGAGCTGGAGAGACAAGTGACTCCACAGGAATGCAAAAAAAGTGGGAACCTAGCATGGTGGTTAAAACACAGTAAATGATGTTAAAGCAGTAGTAACATGTACAGTTGAGGGAACGTATGACCCAGTTCTGCTCTTAACTCTGACGCCTAGAACTCTTACCGCCCATTTTATTCCCCCTTCATGTTATAAAGTGTACACTTCTAGGACGACCGAGGAGCAAAAATCGGGCCAGGGCCTTTATATTGTTTAATGCTGCTGTTTATTTATTTTTATTTATTTGTTTATTTTTTAGTCTATTTGTTTAGTTTCAGCATAATTTGTTACCCCCTTATCAACTGGAGTTTTTGAACACCTGACTGGGAATAGTCCACCCACCAAAACTTTCCGGTCAACAGCGTCCTGTGGGCAGTGTCCTTGGACCACTGATGAAGGACTACAAGATGACCAACAGAAACTCTGCAGCAACAGTTTTGATATCATCTCTGGAATTACACCTACAAGATGGACCAGCAAGGTCAGAGTGGATGACGTTTAAGGGTATTTTGACCCAAATTCTTGAATCCACACTTGATGCTGGGCTCGTTTGGGAGTGGGCCTCATGCTAATCAGTCTAATCGATAATAATTCACTTAAATAACTTCAGTGTGATTTACTAATTAATTTCATATTATTCAATCCAGTGTTTTGGAAGCTACTTACCACAGATGCATGGAACCACGTGACATCTTTAACTCCAGCATTTTTTACAACAACACTGAATATCTTTTCACTGAATGTACCAAAAATTAATTCTTAATTGTACAAGGAAAAATGGAGTACACTGTAATAAATGTACCGACAGTACATCCAGGCTACTGTTACTAGATATGTTAGAAATATCTCTTTGACACTCTCAACTCAATCCAGTCTGCACTTTGATCATTTTGGTCATTTTGGAGACAAAGTTGAAAAGCAAAGGGCGCCAGTGGCGGATCTGCCAATTCCAGTGCTCTATGGCAAATGCCAATTGAGCTCTACGGTGCTGGACAGTGAGCACAGAGCCCACTACAGGATGTCGGGCCCTCAGGCCACCTTCATGAAGCCTGTTTCTGATTGTTTGGTCAGACACATTGACAGCAGTGGCCTGCTGGAGTTCATTTTGTAGGGCTCTGGGAATGCTCATCCTGTTCCTCCTTGCACAAAGGAGCAGATACCGGCCCTGCTGACAGGTTAAGGACCTTCTACGGCCTTGTCCAGCTCTCCTAGAGTAACTGCCTGTCTCCACCATACTCTTAAGACTGTGCTGGGAGACACAGCAAACCTTCTGGCAATTGCACATATTGATGTGCCATCCGGCAGGAGTTGGACTACCTGTGCAACCTCTGTAGGGTCCAGGTACCGCACCATGGTACTAGTAGTGACGCTGACCCAAGCCAACTGCAAAACTAGTGAAAAATCAGTCAGAAAAGATGAGGAGGGACAAAATGTCAATGACCTCCACCTATTAAACCATTCCTGTTTTGGGGGTTGTCTCATTGTTGATCCTCTAGTGCACCTGTTGTTAATTTAACATTAACACCAAAGCAGCTGAAACGGAATTAACAACCCCGCCTACTACGTAACTGACCAGATCAATATCCCAGAAGTTGAACTGAGTTGATGAAAGTGTTTAATTTTTTTTGAGCTGTGTATAGTAACTGTTAGTAACTGTTAGTATTTACATATGTAAACAGTATATATACAGTCAGTATATATTTAATCCTTAAATAAAACATGAACATCCAGTGATGGCTTATGATGATGATCTGCAATGTGAAATCACAAGCATGGAAAGACAATCATCAAACTGTAGAATGATGAAAATCCAAAAGGTCATATTTGCACATTTTGTAAAATAAGGAGCGATGGGATTATGCTACACGTTTTAAAGTAGCTCTGAATTACTGATTTCTTTTTTTCTTCAAAATACATCACAAGCACATTCTGCACCTTCCTGCACAAGTGGAAAAACAAATATCTCTGCCAAAAATCTGCTTACTTCTGAACATCAAAGTAAACTGACAGTAGAGTATATTAGCCGTTCTCTCAGATGTATGCAGTAGCTCCTACTATCGGTGAAAGGAATCACTACATTCTGCCTCAAGTTTGTTTTGCACTTCCAGTAATGAATAGCTGATCCACATACAGTTTCAACCGCAGCTAAAAATACCTGCACCATTTGCGCATGCAAGAGGTCAGCTGTGTTTCTAACTCTAAGCAGCATAATAACCCAATGCCATTGTTAAAAGTTCTATTAATTTCAGCATGATGACATTATTATTCAGCATAGCTAAAACAAAAACAAACACAAGAAGAAGCTCCATCAGATACAGAAATAAAGCCTAGACAGACCTAAAAGGCTTTGTTCCTGTTCTTAACTTGTACTTGTTCTCAGTGCTCTGTAATATAAGCTAAAACTATATAGACATCATAATGTGTTCTAGCTTGTGTGCTAGCGTATTCAATATTTCTACTGCATCCTGCCTTCATAGTATTTTGCACCCATGAATAAATTAATAGTGAAGGCCATAGAGAAAAGATGCAAAAGGTGAATCCAAGTTATCCTGGCTAATATACCATTATGTTTTGCTACTAGGGCCAAGCTTCACTGACCCAACCTGCTGTCTGGAAGCTCATTAAAAAGCTTCAGATAACTGTTTTGCACTTTGTGTGTGGGTGGATGCCATTTTTAACTTGATCCTTGTGACTCATCTTTTAGCACATCTTGTTATTACCAGCGTGGCTAATTCTCTCCATCAATCACAATGCTGCATTTGTTTTTGGGGACTGCTAAACAAAGATCACCACATGGTCAAAGTTTAAAAGATAATGTGCTTTACCCATCATCCTAAGTTAACAAGCACAAAAAACCTTATTCCAAATGTACCATTCTGCCCCAGGATAGTCCCCTAAATCTCTTAGCTGGTGTTTTCACTGTGAGAATCAGTGTCCTTTTGTTTGGCTACAGAGGTAGCGGTGTATATGAAGAATACCAAAATGATTTAAGTCAAGTACAGTGTCATTATGTACATCAGGGTGTGTAATGGACCACCAGGGACAGAGTGCGCTGCTCTTTCTCTGAGGACAGCTTTCTGTGGCTCCTGAGGCTGAGAGGCCATGAAAACCCTGCGTAGGGCCTACACAGGCTGGATGCTGGTGCTTCCTCCCTGCTGTTTTGCTGGGGGTTTAGGCTGTGGTCCAATGGCTCTGCTCCACACTTCACAAAGGCTACAAAGCATCTGTAGAACTAGCACACACAAGAACAAATGTTCAAAATGGTGAAAAAGTGAACTGAGTTGATGAAATGCAGTCTAAATCAGACTGGCCATCGTTTATAGCCATACACTCCACATTTGCTCTTCAAGAATTATTGCTTCACGTTTTTTGGAACTCTTGTTTGGTCTCCCTGATGTAAAAGTCTGTGCATTCCTTATAGACTTGTACATCAGTGATAATGGATGCCTATAATATACTTATTTTATATATACTATAATGTAATACAATTGTATATATACTTGTATTATATTATAGTCATCTGATTGCTTCTGAATGCCTTCCACAAACTGGATCCACAGCTGCCACAGCTGTTGTTCAGTCTTGACCCAATCACATACAAACACCACACAATGTCAATGTTGTGTTCTTCTCAGACATGAGGCATTAAAATAGAGGAAGCGTTGGGACAGGAAATAAAGCTGTATGCAACAGCTTGGAATTATGTACTATATTATTTTTGAAGTGCAAATAGAACAAGACAATTTCACAAAATAAAATGACTAAAATTATATGTATTGGAGAGATTGAGGATGTTTTTACCTGCATTCACATTGTGCTCCTGTCTCTTTCTTCGTGTATTGCTAGCTTTGAAGTACACAGGGATGCAATGTTTGCTGAAAAACCTCCCGGGTTTCTCAGGTGCTTTAGACTAGAATCTAATACCAATTACTTACTTGATCCTAAACTATAGGTCTATACCCTGCACCAGTAGCATTACATTTATTAAATATTATTATTATTAAATACATTTTGGTAAAAATCGATGTACTGTGTCACAGATAAAACATACATACTTAAGCATGACAGAATTACATATTTACTTGTTTATTATGTAATACAGCTATACACTAGGACACACTATCCTAAGCCAGCAAGCTGCAATATTCCCTAAAGGCCAAATCAAAGCTAAAGACTTGCAGTTCCTTCTCCTCCCTCATAAAACATCAGGGCTATACAATACAAGACGAGTGATTACTGAAAAGATGCCTGGATCAGCTTTTAGCTAAGGGGCACCTGGTAGTGTTGCTTTGTGGTACAAGTCATCGGTATTGTATCTTCATCACTGGTGTTGATACTGCATTTAAGTGCCCGTATCAGCACTAATGCCAATACAGTATTGGTGCAACAGTACTTCAGAAACAGGTGGTCTCTCTAAACACCTCATTTACAAAAGTCATTTTTTAAAGAATCCATCTTGTATAGAGGGGGACTACAAATACAGATACCATCAGTTTGGATGGATGGTGAACCATTACCCATTCCCCGAAGACACAAGAAGATAAAGTTAAAATTAATTTTACTTAAATAATATTTTACTAAGGGTTTCTCTGCTTGTGCTGAAGTAGGCTGGATTTGTCCTTGATAGTAATGCAGTTACACTCAAATGCACTGAAATGCTTTCTTCAGGTTTTAACACTAGTGAAATTTCCCATCAAAACTAACTAATGGGTTCAGGTTTTGTGCATGGCTGTGGCTGTGTAACAGTAGAATTCTCCACTTGCCTGGTTGTTGAAGAGCACATATATGACAGGGTTGATCACAGTGCTGCTCTTGGCCAACACAGAGGGCACCACACTGGCTACAGGTGTGATCAGTCCCTGCCTCCCAAAAGTAGCCATCAGGGACACCACCCCGTAGGGCATCCAGCACAGCAGGTAGAAGGACACCATAGTGAATACCATCAGTAGAATGTGATTTTCCCGTCTTTGTGCAGTCAACAGATTGATCTTAGTCACCTGTGCAAAAACAGGAATACATGAATAGGTGTTTTGAGTGGGGTACATTTTGCAGTATTTATTGCAGTTAATCAGTTAACCAGTTAAACGCTAGGGAAGGCTGAATAATGTGCTTGCAGCATGTGCCTAAGATGTGTGATGAGATACAGCACAGTGCAAAAGTCAGAGACTACCTTTCATTTGTTTAATTTTCAGTCAAAATGACCATTAAATACATTGACCATTAATTACAAAATCTTTGTTATTTCAAATGGATATATTAATATATGGATAAAATATTAACATGGAATATAATAAAAAATTCAAAGAAATATATAGGGATAATTATATACCCCTCCAAAGTCCAGTCAGAAGTTGGCTGCATTTTTAATTCAATAGTGTTGATGTCTGGATTCTTGTAGACCCATAGTGTTGCGTTGAGTCTTTTCACTAAGGAAGGATGGACAAAAAGTGTGGAGCTTGATTTTCTCCTATCAAGGATGGAAGTGCTATTTAACTAATGGTGGCAGTTTTGGTAGTCTAACGGGTCTCGCATGACTGTTAGGGCTCCCATTTTCTCTGGCTCTTTGATACATTTTTGAATTTTAGAAATTCTAGAAGTTTAGAAGTTTTTTTTTACTTGCCTTTCTTTGACTTTCCCATTCCTTATGCTAGCTGATGATCTCATTAGATGCATCTGAATAACTTGTATGTTCTTTTGAAACAAATAAAGGGTGGTCTCTGATTTTTGTCCAGTGCTTATTTAGTCTGAAACTGGAGTCAGGGTGACAATACCTTCATCACTTCTTTCTATAGATTTAATATCTCAGTGAATCTGCCGTCTGCCTCTATGCTTTGACAGGTCTGCAGGTGTGAAGACTGTATTAGAAAGCTTTTTATGTATCAGTGTTGTGACTTCTCTTTCTACCTTAGGGTTTCAGCTCAGTGTACCATAGGCTGTAGGCTTCCAATTAACAGTAAGAACAGCTGGTCCAATTCTATCCATGCTGTCGTCACTCTCACCTTCTTACATGCCCCATTAACGCCTGTTGCAATGACGCTAAATGTGGGTTCTCTCATCCATGTAATGACTGTGCCTCTGCTGAGAAGCCCTCACTCTAAAGAAGGACTATAAGATTCAGACACCTTCCCACATGACTGCAGCGCATGAGAAGCCAAGCTCTTTCAGAGTAACATGTGACTTTTTTTCACAGGCATGCTCGCAGACTGTTTCATTTTTGCCATGATCTTCCTGTCATTTTCATCACATCGACCTCGAAAATTCCTTACACCACTTTAAGCATGCCTGGATTGCTTCCGAAGGCATCTTTATGAGGCAGGCTTTAAGGAGAACATTAAGAATCATTCTGTGTGCTGCACCTCCAGAGTCTTGACTATTTTTATAATGTAATTACTTTCTCAGTCATGTCACCCACTGACTGGCACAGATCCATTCGCCAGTAATTTACCTTGCAGTTGGCGTCAGGTATTTGTGTCTGCAGCTGTGTTTCTAAGAAAAGTCCTGTGCCTCTGGTCAGCAACCCACTCATACTGATAATGGATGTGGTTCTCTCCGTTAATCAGGTATGCGACACGGCTGCTGTGACCACACACTGCAAAACCAGGAGGAAAAGAGCCAGTTACATACATGGCTCATCACCCGTAGTAACAGTTCTACCTTTTTAAAAATACCTCCTTTGGGTGATTCATTCATGGAATAACAGCAGAGCCGGGAGCCACGACTGGCTTGCCATTGATCGGGAAGCCTAATTACATATTCCTTCAGTAAGCCCTTTGTTTACGTAAGGGCCGTAAGGCAGGGATGAGTCACTGAACTCTGAACACCAGCTAACCTCTTCCTGATTTTTTATGTGGGGAATCAGCAGCAAATGATTTCATATAGTCCAAATAGGAGGTCTGGGGGTCTTTTTATAGATGTGAAAACACACACATACAATTCTAACTGGCACTCCTGCTGCAACCCCTGGGCGCAGGTTCCCTGAGCAGGGACCACTCACTGGAACACACAAGAAAGTCAAAATGAACAGAGGGTAGAAAGGACTGTAGGGAATAGCGGCCTGTATGCAGCAAAGGGAAGAATGTCATACAGTCCTGATGATCTTGTGTCAGCTTCCAGCTGGGTCTCACTGGTGATAAGTTGCTTCTCTGAATATTGTTGGCATTGTTGGATGTCTTATCGTTCATGTTTTTATTTTGAGGTGCAAACCCATCACATTCATGTGAAGAGTTTCATTCCCAAACGCTGTAAATCTTTTTGTAACAATTTTGGATTGAAAGTACACTGTAAAAATGGCATCTTGGCAAGTGAAATGATTACTGTTCCTCATGGTGAGATTGTTGTAAGGGAATTATATAATAATTTTTAACTTACTTCTGGAAATTATCTCAGTATAATGACAGAACATTTAACACCTTGAAACAAGCCAAATTATCTGCCAACATACTTAACATAAATTCACTACAAATATGATAAATATATATATAATAGATATGGGAAAAATCTTATAATATTCTGATAACCATTCTAAAAACAGAATTACCAGATATAGCTGTAATGTAGGTAGTTTCTGAATGAGTCACAGGGGTTAAAACACAAGCAGGAAAAAGAGGCACATCCAAAGTAAACAACCTGAGAGACAAAGAGGTCAAATCAGAGCTTGATATCCAGGTTAACAGAGAGACTTCACAAAACAACAGGAAAAACAAAGGGGTGAATACGGAACTCTTTATAGTTCTAGATTAACTGTCCAGATTAAATTAAAAAGTCCTCTGTGAATATGACTCTGCATCTTGGTGTACCTAACAATTGAAAATGTCACAGCACATGTTTGTCATAAGTATTTTATTGTAAAGTGTTTTAGGGTTTTAGGCTCCAAATGTTCTTTAAAAAGGTTGTCAAGTTGCAAAAAAAAACCGCTGCCAAAGTTACACATTGCACCACTGTTTCCACTTAAATAAGCGTTTTCCTACATTTTATCAGGACTAAATGCAATCTGGGTGTTTGAAATGTGGTGTGAGTAGGAGGAGCCAGGGAGAGTCCCAGACAACAGCGAATAGATTATTTTGCTTGACAAGAGACCATTTTTGCAGTATATAATGGAAAATGCATTTTTATTTCTCTAATAAGCGTGTTGTTAATCATAATGTAGCACTGATATGTGTAACACTTCCTCCTCCTAGCACAAACAATAAAGTCCTTGAAAGAGTCTGAAATGCATAATGCACAAAACCCTTTAAATGCAGACGATGTCTCTGTAAACAGAGTACTGACGCTTTTGAAAATGAGTCTTGAACATCTGATTAAACCCCCTCCAGCAAAAACCTGTTGAAAATACAACTTCTGCCAGACATCTCAGCATCACTGAGATTTGGTTGAATAGTGAAAGATGTCTAGAAAAAGACCTCACTCTTCATCCCTATACTGCACACATATAGGCATAATTCGCACATACAGACATGGAGTCAGTGGCACAGGGCACAGCATTTCACTTCTTTCAAAAATGACATGAAGAGCCTGCCACCCTTTCACTCACCCCCTTGACGATGAACAGGATCTTGCCATAGCAGTAGACCATAAGCAAGAGTGGCAGGAGGAAGCAGAAGATGAACAAGCACATCACGTATGAGATGCTGCTGGTGGAGCGCTGGTGCCACTGGACAGAGCAGGTGGTTCCTGGGCCTTCAGGCCCATAGCTGCTCCAACCCAGGAGGGGAGGCAGTGTCCACGCCAACGAGTAGAGCCAGGAACCTGCCACACAGCACCAGGCTTTGCGGAAATCTGATGTGTCTGGCTTGGTGGCTCCCAGTACGGCCATGTAGCGTTCATATGACAGGACAGACAGGGAGACTAGAGATACAATGCCTGAGGAGCAGAGGGGAAGCAGAAGATATGGCAGTGGCGGATAATATGGCAAAAATACAGCATCATGATACTTGGAACACATTTTCATGATAGACGATATGCATTCAGAACATTTAGGTCTTATGAGGTTTAGTAAGTTGGAACAGACAGAGGTGTCACTTGCCACCAGGCACGAGAGGCAACTGCTTGGGGCCACAGGCCAGTTGGGGGTCCCCAAGGGCTGACAAACTTTTAACTAAACTACAGCAGTGGAAGGAGCGGGCGGTTAATATGCTCTTGCATCCTATTAATGGCAATTTTTAACTCTGATTTTGAAATGTTATCATGACCCTCAATGTCCTTATATCTTATATCCTTACATCTGTGTGGGTCCAGCTGTCTCATTTGAGTGGACAACTCTTTCATTTTCCTCTCTTGATGGATGAATATGGGATTTCAAATACAGAAATACAGAAATTAATATTTACACTCCAGGCAAACAGGAAATGGTCATAGACAACAATGGAGATCCTGTAGACTAGGAGCAATGAAAAGATTTATTCCCCAGAGATGCACACTTCTTCGGATTTATGTTAAATACTCCTCAGGGAGGGTTGCGCTAATGTTATTCTGTCTGACCCACTCGTACCAGTGCAAGCACACCACCACCACATCAGTGTCACTGCAGTGCTGAGAATGGCCAACCACCCAAAAAATATCTGCTTTGTGGTGGTCCTGTGGGGGTCCTGATCGTTGAAGAACAGGGGGATAACAAAGTATCCAAAAAATATACTATAGACTATAGTCTGTAATTGTAGAACTACAAAGTGCACCTATACAGTAAGTGGAGCTGATTAAATTGACAGTGATATATATATATATATATCTGTAGCCTTTGCAAAAGTTCACAAAAGCATGCATACCATGAGGAAAAACTGTATTATATCAAGATATATATAGAGCAGTCTGGGTTTGGACTGAAACAGACCGTAGTATTTCATTCCTGCAGTTCCTGTAGAAATCAACAATGGGGAGAAAATAGGGAGAGAGTGGGATCCCGCCAGAGCAATTATGGAGCCTTAAATTGGCTCTATAATCAATTGTCAGAACATGAGGAGGAAAGACATCTTTTTAATCAGGAGTAATAACAGGTTGGGATTCATATAGAAATGTAGGTAAACAGTTTGCAAAGTGAATAAACCGGACTAGAATTCCCAGCATATAGTGAAATCAGGAGGTCTTATTCTGATTAATATACAGTGCTGTGCAAAAGTCAGAGACCACCCTTCACTTATATAATTTCTGGTCAAAACAGTCATTAAACCAAAGTTCTGCATTATGCAGATATTTTAGAGGAGGTAAGACAGTTCACTTGGAAAAAGAAAAAGAAAGTCAACTTAAAAAACGAGTTTCCAAAAGTGGAATTCAAAAATATTTTAAACAATACAGAGAAAATTGGACTCCTGACAACAATGCAGCACCTGCTAGACTACCAAAATGTCGCCATCAGATAAGCAGTACTTTCATCTATGAGAGAAATTCACACCCCACTCTTGCTTCAGATCTGAAACTCTCATGGGTGTTTCTGTCTATCTTGCCATTGTGAGTAGACTACTTGCAAATCAAACAAATGAGCTGCTGATATTCTTAGAACAAAATACTGGCAACCCCAGAGTCCAGACTTCAGCATCACTGAATATGTTTGGAATTACTTGGACCATGAGAAACAGAAAATGCAAACAAGTACTAAGACTGAACTTTAAGGCATGGAGGAATACCCCTGCAGATCCCTTAAAAACTGAAATCAAGACAGAAAAGAATGAAAGTTGTAATAAAGGCAAAGGGTGGACAGACACTGAAAGAGTTCTGTTAATAAAGGTGCTGTCTGATATTATTGATGTTGAGTGCTGCAGAGCACAAGCCATGAGGAGATACTACTGTGAAGTTTTCATCAAAGGACGAAACACCATGTTGATCCACTTTTGTGCCTATAGTGGTAATTCCTAAATAAGAGTTTGGCAGAGTTTCTCTCCAGCACCATAATCCAACATGCCTGATCCAGGCAATAAAGGCCTGGGCATTGTAAGAGTGGAGTCAGTTGTGGTGGTATAGAAGTTTGAGCTACAGATCTCACTGGCTTTAAATAATGTTCTAACATCTCCTACACTTGGAGCTTAAGCTTTGGATTTAGAAATTAACTGCATGCCCACAGTTTATGAAGGAACGTTCAGGGTCATAATCCGATCTAGTGTTCAGCAAATATAAAAAAAAAAACAGTAATACATGTGGTAAGTCTAATTCATTCCCTCTCCATGTGGTGAGTAGAGGCTGAAAGAGGAACTATCCAAGGTGCTACCATATGGAACACTGAACTTGGAGAAGGCTGTTCATGCTGTAATCAGTGTCTTCTAGCCTATAATCAGCAACTTGCTACAGATTTGTGAACTGATACAAAAGTACCGACAGTGCATGTTCTAAACCTAATAACAGTAATAAATGTTAAAGAAGAGAACACTTACTTTTAAACATAATCACACATAGTACTCACGTTTTAACCCACAGACAACTACAGCTGCTCCTTTCACTTCTGTAAAAAGTGAAAGCGTCTCAGACAGTATTTTAAAGGAGGGCTCCATGGAATTTGCAACATTGATTCTGTGTACTTTGATGACTTCGATGTGATGGCTGGGATTTCTTTACAGAGGTGGTGATGGGGACCATTGGTTACAATGTCTACTACTCTCCAGTCATTTTATTTACCATCCCAAACCACCAGTGGATCAATGCATACCTTCTGTGTTTTTATATGTAATACTGATCAAAGTATAAATATGGGTAAAGTTTTGCCTTACAGCACCCTGCATGTTTCTCTCCATCATAAAAAGACTCAGAAATATTTTAGCCTCAAAACTATCATAAAACATTGTCTCAGGCATCAGGAAATATATGCTAGTAACCACTTCATGTAATTGGGGCTTTAAAAAAAAGCATTAAACGTTTCAGACGTCTGGTTTCAATCAACATCTCTGTAAACAATTCTGACTCTGCAAGCTTCGTTCGAACCAAGCATTTCACTTCAAGCCACTCTAAATGACTTTGTCAACATCTTAGTGATTTAGTGATACACACCAAAGAATATAACTAGAGCTTAATATATGTTGTAGAAATAGTATTTAGTACTAAAGCTGTTTAAATGAGTATCTGTTATTGTACTGATGTGAAACACTGGGGCACCAGTCTCGTGGTTTTGCAGTGTAGTATAAACAAGATCAAGTTCAGCATGGTTTAAAAGTATTGCTTTAAAGTGGTGCTTTAAAAGTATTTGGTGCTTTAATTTTGGAAAGTAATTAGTCCAATTGTACTGAACTTCAAATAAAAAGCATAAGAAACTAAATGTATATCACTGTTTTGTAAACTTGCTTCTAAATGTTTACAGTGCTCACATTTTAAGGCAGTCAGGTTACTTACTTTTCGCATTTATTTATTTATTTATTTATTTATTTATTGTTTGTGGATGTTTGTTCCAGCCAGGAGGGAAATTTAGTTTTTTCCTGTTACTGGCAGCATGGTAAAATTTTGACACTAAATATTAAAATAGTGACGTCTCAAAATTCTGACCTAGTGTCTTAAAATATTGACTTATTATTTTAAGATTCTGAGAAAAATCACAACGTTCTGACATACTACACTATATGGCCAAAAGTATGCGGACACCCCTCCTAATTACTGAGTTCATGTGACTAACGCTTCACACGCACTGCTAACTTAAAATCAAGCGCATAGCGCTGCAGTCTCCACTGGCAGTAGAGTGGGTGGTCCTGAAGATCCCACCTCTGCCACAAGTCAGGTTGGAAAAACATTCTGCCCTTGTAGATCTTTTGACTGAATAGGCATAAATTCCCACAGACACACTCCAAACTCATGTGGAAAGCCAGAAGATGGGAACTCCATATTAACGCTTATGGTTTTGGAATGGAACACCCAACAAACTCAGATAAGGGTGATGGACAAGTGTGGCCATATGGTTGGGTGTGAGTTATTAAATATCTAAAAACTGAAGTGACTATTTTGGAATAATCATCCCTTTATTGGCCTAGTAAGCCATTATATCCAGGCATAAGTGAAAAATGAATGTGTCAAAAAGTTTACAAAACAGGTGCTTCTACTTAGATTAGCCAGATGAGTCATTACTTTGACATAGTAGGCCAAGTAAGCCATTATTTTGACATATTAAATCAATATTTAAAAAAATAAATCATCTGTACATCAAAGTTTAGAAAAAATAAGCAATTTATAACTATTAGTCTAATTATTAAAACATTAAGTTATTATTTTATAGGATACTAGGGATTTCCTCACATCACTGCTAAAAAAACGTTTAGACAGTTTCAGCAGGGATACGGCGGCCACACGCAGGTCGTATAGAATGAGCTTCTAAGATGTTTACAGTGAGGGAAACACGCACAGAAACTTGCTCGGGAAAGTCTTCCAGTCACAGTGTCGTGTTTGCTGAGCTGCACTGGAGTGAGCTTCTAAGTGAGCGAAGTTTGCAGCATGTTCACTCTGAACTCGTGTTAGTTTGGAGTCACGGGCAGATGATGTACTTACCGAACAGGGAGTTAGCGAAGCCGTACCACTCGCAGCCCTGCTGTCCCAGTAGCCACCTCCCGTACAGACTGGAGGCGAAGCTGAAGGGGGTCCCGAACACACACACCAGCATGTCGCTGGCGCTGATGTTCAGCAGGACCACGTTGATGGGCGTCCACAGTGAGCGAAACCTGGCGAAGACGAGCAGAACCAGCAGGTTGTTGAAGGATCCGAGGAAGAGGATAAAGCCGAGGCAGACGGCCACCACCGTGTGACCCGTCCTGCTCAGCCCGGAGGAGCCGAGGGGCGCCAGGGGGTCTCCAGCACTGTTGTTAGCGCCGTGAGGGAACGCCGAGGTGCTGCTGTTCACGCTCCAAGTGTGGGCGACCATAGCTACAACCTCAACGGCGCAGACAGGAGTGTGAGTGTGGGACACACACTGACTTTCCTGCTGGGGGTCTCACATGCTGCTCTCCCCTCTGACACGCACTCTCTGCATCTAGTGCACAAGCACAACCGGACAGCAGGGCTTTATTAGAGGAGTTAGTAAGCCTTCACGGAAAAGACACACGCCCGATACCCCGACCCCCACCCCTCCCTACACCTTCCCCTATATGAGTGCTTGAACTGAAATATCACAATGTACATCCTCATTTTCAGCATCAGCTTTTAAAGGGGACCTGTTGTGCTCATTCTCAGTGTTCATAACATCATCTTCTCACAATGTACATCCATATTCTCCCTCTGTCTGAACGTCTCGTTAGAGCTCCTGTGTGTTTAAGACCTGCCTCCCGGATAGCCCAGTGTGATCTGACTGATCAACTGCAAGATTGGCATCCTGCTGCTCCTGTGGCGTTGGTTCTACTGTATCAGATTGAGCCATATTCCGATCCAAAATCAGATAGAACAAGTTAGTAGACCTACTAGACTGGAGCAGGACATTTCAGAGTGGTCAGTTTTTACTGTTTTAGCTCTCCTCACACTGTGTTGTAAGAGGGCGTGCCAGTCTTGCCAATATGCCGGCAATGAAGACATGTGTTACAGGCCTTCTGGCCTGTACTTTTAGTTCTATAACTTTGTAGACTGCTTACATGAACGAAAAAGCTACAGCACTCTAAAGAAAAATAAAAACCAGAAAAGCATAATAGGTCCCCTTTAACATTTCCAGTTTTACATGTGAAAAAAGTTTACACTTCGAGAAGCAAATATTTTCACCACACCAGGCTTAGCTGTCATCAACTTGAGGAGTTATCCCAGTTAGCCTACAGCAATTGGATTTTGGCCACTAGGAAGCTAGCTGTCACGCCTGCTGGCTCTCTTCTCACCCCCGATCTCCCGGACTCCATTTCCCATAACCCACCACCCGATGACGTCACTTTCTGTCCGCCATCTCCCAATCCCGTCCCGTTTTCTAGATCTGAGTCTCCCGTGTATTGATCACACCTATTGTTTTTTATTGTTTTTATTGTTTTACTGATTTACTCTTTTGTCTTTGCCCTTTTGGTACTCTTGCTGGTCCGATTGTTTTCCTGGTTTTTGACGTCCGGTTGTTTCTACTCTGACCCTGTCTTGCCCTTCTGTTATGTCCACCTTGCTCTTGTTGCTGCTGTGTTCGACTACAAATCCGTTAAATAAACCTCGCCTTGATTTTAGCTCAGCGCTCGTCACAATCTGTTTGTCCATCAACACACTAGCATTTCTGCTACTGAGGGCTGACTGGTTGATGAGCTGATCATCGTGAACATACAGGGGGCACCATTATAAAGCGCTATAACTGGAGTTCAAAACGTCTAAAATTAATAGCAGTGTTGAAATATTTTATGATGTTCTATGTTCGATGTTTGTGCATTTGCAAACTGTAATTCTGCATAAAGGTCCATAAGAACACATTAGTTCTGGACTTGCTAGGGAGCACGTTTTAGCAGCAGACAATGCTGGAAGACCTTAATGAGCCTAACTACACATTCTCTGCCTAGTCAGCTACATCACGTCTGAGCACTTGTGCTTCGTAGTATCACCAGACAAAAATAATCATCTGTGACTGAAACGTCCCTAATAGCGTGTAGCACAAATAACAGTTGTGATTTGATTTAGCATGGACTGGACAAGTTTCTGGATGTAGGCTACATCAATGTTCCGACACTCGCATCACAGATGTGCACAGTTCAGCCAGATTTGGTGGATGCCTTTTCTGGCGTTTTACACGTTGTTCCAGGCAGTCCCACAAATTTCCGAGAGGGTTTAAAACAGGGGATTTTGGGGACAAGTTCAGATGTGGGAATGCTACTGAATGTTCATCATGCCAGAACGTGAGAAGAACGTTTATCTGGGAATACAGGGATAGGAATGTTACGTTTCTCGATAAGATGATAAGCCAAAGGTAAACCCTGGTTGTACAGCCGTTCAGTGTAGGCACTGTCACCTCAACTAAAGGACCCATGTCTGCTTAATTAAAGCACACCCAGAACATCACAGAGGTGACTCATTTTTTGTCCAAGGAGCTTATTATGTACTTGTTCACAAACACTTCACAGTTTACAGTCTTCCTGATAAAACTGCATAAATACCAGAATACCAATTTTAGTATTTAGGTATTGCCACCTTGACCAGTTAACTCAACGAGCAAATGCCCCCGTTGGCAAGAGTAAACTAATTGTATTCATTTCAGTGTGTAGAACCGGAGCTTTCTGTGTGCGACTGTGTTTTCTTTCACTATGTAAAATAGTGGATGTTGGATGATCCATGTTCGTCCCCAGAGTGTGGGAACTCATTCAGAACCTGGCTCAGATCAGTAAATGCCCACTATTGATTTGTTTAATGAAGAATAAAGTGCAACTGCTGTGTTCGTGTTTCTTTTCAGAATGGTCATTGGTGGTACGCTGCTTACATCTTTACTGTTGTGCTTACAGTTTTGAAAGTCAGTGGAATTCCCCCATAACCTGTTAACAATCAGGCTCCACTCTGGCTTTACACAAAACCCACAAGTGTTTCTGTCCGCCCATCAACTGTGAGAAGACAGCTCAACACTATGGGGTTGAAAGGATGTGTGGCTGTCAAGAAGCTGTTACAGAGAAAAGTAAATAGAACAAAAATAAAAGCATTTGCAAATCAAAGAAAGAAGCTGCTGGTTTTCTCAGAACTTTGGACTGAGTCCAGATCTCAACATCAGTCAGTACAAACAATGTCTCGTGTGTGAATATCCCATCCAGACAGGCCATTATTTTTAAGAATAGTAAGAAGAGTTTTAGAAGACGAAAAGAAAACAGCAATGCATTAGATATACTCTAATCTAAAGCAGTCTGTGTATAGTCTGTGACAGGTCATTAATATAATAAAATAGAGATTTCTTAGGGCAAAAAGAAATATTTAATCTGCTGACTGTAATAGAGGTTTAGAATGAAGGTTGCCACCACATCCCTTCTCAGGAGCTGCACAGCTATCTGTCCAAAGCATCATTAGGTCTGTAGGACACACTGAGCTGTCATTTCTCACACTGGAGACACTGATGTTCTAAGAATAGTTGAGGTTTCTGATTGGGCTGTAGATTTTTTTTTATGTGTGTTTCCAGTTTTTCATGCCCCCCTGTTCAGTGAGTGACAAGGTATTGTGATGTGCTGTACTGATTGATAAAATATATAACATTTTATTCATGTGGAATTAAACTCCGTGCATTACTCACTGCACTGTAACTGCATTACGTTACATCACTGACCGCACAGTCAGTACAGTCCTGCACAAACGTCAGAGACCCTTCATTTACTGAATTTTAAAACTAAACAGCCTTTAAGCATTATTTGTCTGTGTCAGCATAGAAGCAGTCTCAGAAGTTGATGGAACTTTCTGCTTCTCATGTTCCAGTCTGTTGTTCTAAGAATGCTCACAGATTATTTGTTTGTTTTCTCCACATCTCCACATCAATTCAGACTAATAGTGTTGAGCTGTCTGCAGTGGAAGGATGGACAGAAACACCTGTAATTTTTAGTAGAGCTTGATTTTCTCCTCTCTCACAAAGAAGAAAGCTTTCAATAAGTAATATGGGAGGTGAGGCAACCTATAGGGGGCAACACATCACAGTCAAGTTCATCATCAGTTCTTACCAGGTTAGTAAAAAGTACAGTATGACACTTCATCTCAAGGGTGTCTCTGGTGGTGGAAAGCAGCTGTTGTGCTTCTATTTATGTCACTTCTTTGTTTGCTGCTGAATGTGGATTCTTGTTATAACCAGGCAGCAGGGTGGTCTTTACATTGGCCATCTGTCCTTAAATGATCTAACAGCACCTTCAACATGACTAATAAGAGATTACAAAATGCCATCAGAACAGTGATACGTCTTCATCCTCTCATGCTGGACTGATTCGACTCAATGCTACAGTGACTCATTTGATGTACAGTGACATCACCTCTTGCAGTACAAAGTGGTATCAGGAGACAGGCTGGGCCAGGCTAGCTGGTTAACATGCTAACTTCAGCAGAAATTTCTGCAACACGATACACAGTCGCCTTTCAACATACCGTCAAAAAGGTTATTTACTCAAATTCTGTTCCTTCAAATCCAAATTCCTTGAGGTACTGTTTATCTGATGGTAACAGTGTCTGCCAAGTTTTGTAGTTGTCAGTAATCACATTTCAATTGCAATCTTTTAATAGTTCCTAAATTCCTATAAATTAAAATACATTTTTTAGCTGTTTTTCATTATTATCTCCTGAGAAATCAATAACTTGTACTTGATCTGTTATGCATAGAAATAAATGAAGGGTGGACTTTTGAACAGTACTGTACAGACAATTGCAATGCTAGTTTGTTTTTATGTTAGACTGTATGCAGCTATGTAAAAAATGATCATCAGACTCTCTATATTTAAAGGTGGGTACTTATTCATTGATGGTTCATCTGTTAAATGGTTTTAATTCAGTCTGTGAATAGAAAAAGTTTACTTTAAATTGTCTCCTAGCAGTTTCAAACACAGCCACAGCCCACTTCTACTTGTCCCTCCTGATCTCTGTCCAGCTTGTGTGTTCTAATATTCCTTCTTCTGCTTCCTTGTTTTACCTTTTTGTTGTCTGTTGTTCTCTTATTTCACCTTGTGCTGTACCAGCATAAACCTAAATGATATCTGTGAATGGAGGAATTAGTCTCGATATTTATATATAGATGTTCTGCTGATGAGCAGAATTTAACAACATTAAAAACACCTCCATTCTCAGCTCTCTTTTTAAATGACAACGTACAAAAAAGACATACAACATCTAATCATTAAATCCATTTAAATCAATATACCCTGATGCATTCTGGCATATTTTGCCTTCTTGGTTCTCTTCAGCAGTTCTTGTTATATCAGGTGAATGGTTGACAGGACAAGCCATTATATACAAACACAACCATCATGCATGCCTTTTATTTGTGCATTTCTTTGATTTATGAATTTATTATTAAACCATAACCATTGCTCTTAATTGCTCTCAACATTTGTAGAAGTTTAAAACCCTGTTAACAACCTCTTAGACCCATTTAAAACTGAAAACAGAATTCAGCTAATATATCAATTACTGTCAAAACAATTTTTGATAGATTTTGAAAACTCTGTCCTTTCTCCCAACAGAAATGCTCCAGAATTACCTGGAATAAAATGTCTTCAAACTTACATTAAAAGTTAAGGATGGTTTTGTCTTCTTCTTAAGTTATGTAACAGTACACAACAAGCCAAAGAACATGGGTAAGATTATCATTTCTTTAAATATTAATTTAATATTCTTAAAGCAACATTATTTTAATACATTTTTGCCTTAAAAAATGTTCAAAATCATTTTAATGGTATACTTACAACAGAGAGTGGAGTGTAACCTCTATTTATACACTCATCATCAAAAGAATAGTTTCACAAATAGTTGCACCCAGATGGAATTATCTGACAATGAAATGTGGTGGGTAGGTTTTACATTGTGAGACATGCGAATGATTCAAGTTTCACGCTCGACCGTACATGTGACGTAAGCAATGACTGGTCTTATTGCTGTACCGGACTGACCCAACAGCCAGACAGCTGCAAGACACAGGACTATATCTAGACAATGACCTCCCACCACAGATATCATTTAGGTTTATGCTGGTGCAGCACAAGGTGAAATATGGGAAAGTAGACAACAAAAAGGTAAAACAAGGAAGCAGAAAAAGAAACCTTAGAGGCACACAAGCTGGACAGAGATCAGGAGGGACAAACAGAAATGGGCTGCAGCTGTTTAAAGAAGAGTGCTGCTTCCTGTTGCTTCCAGCCCCCTGTTCATTTCTGCATGTTACATTGTTGCACACAACCTTGCCTATAAAAACAACCGAAATCGTGAGTGTAATTTGTATGACATGTTCATGTGAAAAGTGAATCAGTTGGGGTAAACTTGTTTGAATATTGAGGAAAATTACTGTTTGTGATTATACGGCCTATAATGCTGGGGCACAGCAAGAACCACCACACTGGAGACCCAGTGATTGTTTTGTAGTGCCAAAGAAAATAATAAAAAAGTAGTTAACAATAAAACTTGTCAGCTGCCTTTTACAATGTGTTGAAAATTTAAAAAAAAATGGACAAATAGAAACTAAATGACTTGAAAAAAGTAGTTCTATTAACTTAAAGTTAAGAATGTTATTTCCTTCCCCTGTAAAGTTACCACTATGCTAGTCTCACGCTGGCAGACACTCAAGGTACCTTTTACTTCTTAATGTAGCCAAGAACCACTTATTACTCCACGAATAGGAAATTTGACTAATACACAAAACAACCAATCACAGGTTAGGTATTTGGCGTGGGGTCACAACATAACAGTTCCACAGGAAACATAGAATTATACAATGGGTGGAGCATCTGTGGCTGAGACCACCATTTCTACCAGTTGTTTCCAATTTGATGGTTCTGACAGCGGTGAAAATTCCCATTTACGTCCATTCACAGTTAAAGTTTTTAGCCTCCCCTGTAAAGTCACCCTTCCAAAGGCAGTGATATACTACAAGGTGGCCATGCTTCTCACTGCAGTGGCACCTCTTGGCTGCATTGGCCACCCCTTGACTACGCCTCTGTTGTAGTCTCAGCCATGTCACTGTTTCTAGGACTTTTTGTTTCTCCAAACAGTCCATATACTGCATATGCGGTGTTGCTGAATAAAGCATGTAGTACTATTTACATTCACAAACACCTACTTAACGAGGAGCTCATACATACTTAACCGTTCTCTTGTGGCACATAAGCACGGCTGGCTGTTTAATCTTATGTGTGAGATCTATGTGGACACCAGGAGCCTCCACCATGACTGGAAATAAAATTGGATTTGTGTCTTAAAATGTATCCATGCATTTATATATATCATCACTGTCCAAAGAAAAACAAGTATCTCCAAAATGGCAACTTTACTGGAGAGGCCTAAAACCTCATTTAATTTGAATGAAAGTCAATGGAACCAATTTTTTTCCAAGGAATTTTGGATCATTTCTGTTGGTCCGTTCATCATGAAAATTTTACACAGTGTAAACAGCAGCTGCTGTGATGCATTAAAAGTAAAAAACGACAAAAATGGAGATACGTGTTTTTCATTGGACAGTGACGACAGGTACTGCACTTTAAACCAAAGCTAGCTGTGTTTGTTCCAGTGAAGATTGTCACCACATCTTTTCAAACCACTGATTGTGCATTATTGTTAAGGACCTCAGTACACTCAGTGGAGAAGACTAATTTATCCATTTATCCATAGAAGACTGATTTATCCATGCTCTGCCCACCAAGCAACCATTGTGAGGTTGTGAGTTCAAGATTTCAAATATTCATTTTTTGATGAGCAGATCACGCACATATCATTTCCCATGTTTGAACGCTCAGCATCACTAATGTTACATCTATCGTCTATAGCTAACAGGCTAACTTCAGGACTGTGCTTTTGAAACTGGGGCCATGCAAGCTCCTGTTATGAGTCAGGCCAGTCATACTGCAGAGAAATATCCTGTGTGTGCAATACACCTGTACAACATAACTGTGGGGAAATACTGTGAGTTTTGACATATGTGTCTGTGTGTGTGTACCAAGGTTTATACCGCATTGCAGAGACCAAAACCAGGTCATACACTCACATTGTGGGGACCATACTGGATGTAAATCATTAAAATTTAGGGTCAGGGTAAGGGTAGGGGTGGGGTTAAGGTCAAGGTTAGGGTGAGGCTAGTAGTACTTCTGGCTAGTCTCTAGTTTGGGTAAATCTTAAGGAAATGATTGGAAGTGACCCACAATGACTGCACAATTCACAGAAACAAACGTGTGTGTGTGTGTGTGTGTGTGTGTGTGTGTACATGTGGGATGTAACATTAAGCTAATGTATCCTTTTATCCTACTGATAAAGTGAACAGCTCTCATAAATAAAGTTAAATACTAACAGTATGATCCTGCAACAGGTGGCTAAAACAAGTAGGAAGCAGCATCTAGATATGCTATATAAATGAGTAAACAGGTGCTTTAAGTTGGAATGAGTTTGGGTAACATTTGGTACTGTTTGCCAGACTTTCCAATGCACTGCTTATACAGCGTGGTCCACAATCACAATAATCAACGTAAGCTGCATCTGCTCAATTAAGCCGTATCATTTTAGAAATAGCACATTACCATTCCAATTAGTCGGCTGACATTGGACATTTAGGGCTATCGTGAATATTCTTTCATAATGTCATTATTGAAGCATTTTTCATAGACGGACCGCATTACTATAGGCCAGGAGACTAATTGAGTTTTGTGGTTGTCATTGTATGATAGTGCACTGCAGACAGTTTTTGAATGAGAGATGTATTATGGATAAAGAGGAGAATGGGCCCTGAAGCTGAGCTGGACAGGGCGAGAAAAAGAGAAGCAGATGGTGTTGAATCTATTAGGCCACCTAAATACCAGAGGAGCCATGGTGGACTTGCAGTCTGCTTCTGAAAAAGCAAGGAAAAGTCCTGTGTCACCTTCCAGGCCACAACCTCAATTAGTTTGGTACAGTTCAGGTTTTCTTTGCATTGGTAAAACTGCAGACATACGCAAAAGGGTGACCCTGTTTGAATAACAGGTTAATCTTCTAACTGAAAATAAGTTACACATCCTCTACAGAGAATACAGAGAATTTTAAATGCACACTTACTCTTTATTTGCTGAGTGACATATAAAATGCACTAAAAGATCCAGAAAAACTCCATATTTAAGTTTGTTCTTTTTACAGAATGTGTTAACTTATTTTCACCTAGAATATCAACATGTAACCTGGCCAGGGGATCCCAGACTTTTGCATTCGATTGTGGGAAGAAACGCCTAGTAATGTAAAGGTTTTATATAATGTCTAAACTAAGAACTATTTAGCAGCCTTTATTTTTAGAAGTGTGCAAAAATGAGGCACATAATACACTGGTCGTACTGCATCATATATCGCTACACTGCCTTGGGTTATTTTGGACCACAATTAAAAATATGACTTCAAGAGTTAACACAGTACAACACTCTTAAATTGTTGGATTATTCGCTGACACATATTTGGCGAGGGTCATACTTGCTTAGAAAGGACTAGACTAGGGAGTGACAATATGCAGTTCTGGAGCCACGTTTTTCCTACCCACTTGTGGCTCCACAGCAGAATTACATTTTTATGCAAAAAGTAAAATAATCCTGCTATCCGGTAAAATAAAGTTTTAACAGTAACAATAACAATAAATGTCATTAAAAACTGGAATTAATATTTTGCTGTTAATTCACTGACTTTAACCTTGACTGGTGCACAAACTGCTGGTCATAGATCAACGCAGGCAACAGTGTCACCTAGCTAGTAGCTAACAAAATGGCAAAGAAGAGAAACAACTTAAAGACAAATGGACAGAAACATTTGCATTTATATGCATCCCAGCTGGTGACCTGATATGTTTACGCTCCAGAGAGAAACTTTTAGCTGCCAAAAAGTTGGACATAGTTAAATCTTACAAGAAAGCATTCTCCTTTTACAGACAAGTGGCCTTAAGGAGATAACGTGAGAAGGGAGGCTATAGCTGAGCTGAAGCCTAAAGCAGTGCAAAGTAAGTCTGAGTTTTTATTTATGTCATATTTGTAGCCTACAGGACACTAGCACATACTGAGACAGTTAATTAAAAAGTTAATTACATATAAAGTAAAATGTTAAATATTGTAGCTCCACAATATCTTGTCTTTAAATACAGGCCAAAGTGGATAATACAGATAGCTACCTTCTGATTTTATTCGTATTCATATTCTGTCCCAGCATTTTGGGAAGTGTGGTTTGTACAGAACCATAAGTAAAGAGATGACAGGATCAGATTTGCTGCTTTTGCAATCTGTAATGATTAAATGAGAATGCTTCACACCACTGACATCTTGTTACTATGTGTTTATAAGCATGCTTAATGACATATTGCAAATACATGTAGAGCAAATATCCGACAGTAACAAATGCATAGCATCTTGGAATATTTTGGAATCACGTCTATATGTTTGAGCTGATAATTTGCAAAGCAGAGGATCAATTATTTTTTATTAATGTTATTTGGAAAGGAGATTGAATGGAATGACACCAGATGGGAGGATGCTAAAATTAGCACAAGGGACGTCAATAATCCATGGACGTATGGCAATGACTATCCCTCCATCTGTGGCTCTGAATTGGATTCATGCTGGGGTGTGGAAAGTGCATGGCAGAGATAACAATTAGCTTAAATTAAGACATCAGCTCTAATACAGAATTCCAAATACTTATATGCAGGCATTACAAAGACTTGTAGAGTGGTGCACCATGCAGGACTGAGAAAAAGCAATGTTGTAGAGGGGCAACACCATGCTGAAAGACCACAGACTGACACAAAATGTCATCCTCCTTCTTTTATCCTCTCATGTTGCTCAGAAATCACATGGCCTTATGTATGTATTCTTATATGAATGTCAGATGGTTGCCAGGGAATATCCCTCTCATAGCATTCATATTTTAGAAAGGAGGACTAATCAATTTAATTTTATTTAATAAAATTATTTTTGTTGGAACACAATTGACTTAAATTGGCATGGTCATGCCATTAATAAGTGTTGACAGATGCCATGTACTGGCATGGATTGTCATGATAGATTTTGTTCAGCAATATACCAGTGTCATGGTACTGTTATTGGTAATTGACATTTGCCATTACATGGTTAGGGTTCAAGTAAATTGTTTTCGTGACTTGATTATCTTAACGTGTCAAGCAAATATTTTACCTTGATTGTACTGCTGTAGTCTTAGGCCAACTTTGGATTGTAACTTTTTGAAGTAAGAGGTTGGTGAGGTTATTCTCTGTGGCTTTTTCTCTAAAATATACTCAGAATCACCATCTAAAGTCAACTGAATATACACCAAACAGTATGCATCCATTTTTATTATTAAAGAAAAACATAATAATAATAACATTCAGATCTGCCCTCTGGATTTTGGAGCCAACGAACATAAAATCCAGTTAAACCATCATGGAAAGAATCCATTAGATCCTCGACCAGCAATAAACAGATCATGTTAAAAGGTGTAGAGAAAGTACGGTTTTGTTGATGATATTCAGTTATCAAAGAAAAATAGTCCAGTTTCTGGATAATTCTGACATAATCCAAATGATGTCAAGACCAAGACATGACAAAGATTATTAATTTAAACTGAATTTTTATTTTTGTCTGCTGTTATTACAATGAATGCACTTCTTTCATTCACTAGATGGCAATGTTGCAACAAGTGTGTGACAGCCTTTCTCTCATCATTCTCACGCTGCATACTGTACTCTAAGAGAGTGTTAAGACTTCAGTTATTTGGCTTCATTGACACACACTGGTTCTCAGGGAGCCCAGCAGTCAACATTGTTTGCTCTATCCCTATAAGCTGATTGTGAGATGGAGCAAAAATGAGGACTGCCTGGGATCCATAAGGGCCATCTTGAGAACCACTGTGCTATAGACTATCCATAGATGCTCTGTAGATCGCTGTATGTACACGTTAACAGACTATCTGACAGCGTTAGATAACATTTAGGAAGATGTGTATTTTTTAAATTAAATATTTGCACTTAGTTTCCAAGAGAAAAATTATATTTTTACTGTTTACATTTTCATTTTCATTTTCAAAGTACTTGTTACAGTGGATCTTAAAGGGCAATTCCACCTATTTCCACCGAATTCAGACTGATTTGATGTGAAATGGTTCATTTGTAGTGACACGGAGTAACTCCTACGTCCTTACAGTGGTGATGAGAAACCAGGGGTCCTGATGTCTGCAATGCAAATATAGCCATTTTGTTTATTATCCAAAAACACAAGTAAACCTACTCGTGTCCTCTAAGTTCATATTATGTAATCTTGATGATGGAAAAATAATGGTCAACAATGGCCTTAGAACAACCATTATGTACCCCTTCTCCATTAATGCATTAAAATAAATTGACTGAAATATGTTTTACACCAAAACTAAATTACAAAACTAAACTGTATCAAAAATCAGGAAGTAAATTCATAACCATTTTATGTAACAACAAGCTCTGCATAGGAGCTTTAAGAAGCATAAAACTCCTCAGACGTCTGGTCTAACTCGGTTTCTCTAGAAGGAAGAGTTATACACCAAACCATTCTGAATGCTGCTGCTGATAGGTCAGCCATATAATTATGCAGAAATGTAAAAAGGTCGGTGGAGTTCCTCTTTAACCTGGTCTTGGTTTAGGGTCAGAGTAAGCATTAAATATATATATAGCTACTACATACAAAGCAAGCCTCTATAAAGGATCTACAATGCGCTATCCAACTAAAGTGTTAACAAGTGTTGCGTTCAATACTTCTCATTGTGCTAATTTTATTGTTCTATTGCTGTTTAAGGCATACTTAAACATCAACTTAGATGTAGAGTTGAACTTTACAAAATGATTTGTTACCATATATAACATACCACAAAAAACATGTTGTGTTTAATTGCATTTTAATAACAGCAAATTTATATATACTGTGTCAAAAATAAACAAACAAAAACAATTTACATACTTTATGTCATTTATACAGAAACTTACAAACCAAAACATGTACATTATGTGCCCAAAAGTTTGTAGACACCTGCTTATTTTATATTTCTTCTCAGTTCAAGGGCATTTACTTTTCTGGGGAGGCTTTACATATGATTGAGGGTATGATTGCTGTGTCAGGAATGGGTGCACCTAACATAGCTAAAGGTGTCTGGATACTTTTGGACATACAGTGTATTTTCCAGGTTACGTTACACATCACACAACAATGAAGTGCTCAGCATGTGGTCCAACAAAAAACACATCACAGCAACAAGACAAACATTACTTCAGGTGCCTCGTCAGACTACACAATCAAGCCAAGCCCTGTCAAGTAAATGCCTCAGAATTTCCATGTGTACTGAACCTCCATTAGTCTTTACTTTCATTTTGACAACACCCATGATATTTACAGCAGTCAAGCAACAGGGGAACGGCAGAATGGTTTTAAAAGCAGGTATCCTTCATTCTGAAAAGGCTGATTAATAGCTCAAAATAGGGACAAATTGAAACCACAATCAGAATTATTTGACTTATTTTCTTTCTCTGAAATTATGAGTTTTAAAATGACATTTTAATATAGCAGTTTTACAGATTTAGCAGGTACAAGGTTAAACACATTTTTCTATGGTAATTTATTCAGGGGTTTTGCTATCTGGTGCAGTTTATAGTAGACCTGTTTATTAGTATGTGGACTGAGGTTGACACTACACTGATGCTTTTGTAGTTACTGGTGAATTTAAAGTTTTCCTCTCAAAAGCAATAGCATATACACTGTAAAAAAATATTTTAACTGAAAGTTACAGGGCCCCTGAACAGAGGCGATGTTTTTCAGTGTGCACAAGATACTACATGGTGTGCAGTTAATGCTATTATGTGAGGAACACCTGATACCATTAGGTGTGCAACAGGTACTATATGTGGTTCTCACTAGAGCTTTACCTACAAAAACATACCACATACATTCAGGGGCTCCATAGTTAGTAATCAGACTGGACTAAATATTTTGAGTAAAATGAATACTAAGTTAACGTAACAAGAATCTGTTTTGTGGCATATTAAGGCAGTCCATGTAAAACCCCCTGTTTGTTTCTGCAGTGTAGTATACTAAAAGACCCCCTGCCAAATTACATTTATTATATTGGATACATCCAATATAAAAAACGTGCCATAACTTTAGCAATATAGGTTCAAATTAGCAAATAAACAGCGATTGTGCATTACACTGGGTAGATATATTTATATAGAACTTTTTCTAATGATTTCTACTTTCCTGAAGAATTATTAAACCTTAACACTTGTACTTGAATACTTGTTAAAACAATTACTTTTTACTGTAATGTATTTCTTTTTCCACTTTCATATTACTGAAAATGGTATTGTTTCAATAATATTATTAGATTATTCATCCTGTTTCTAGACACGTTACATATACAAGGTGGTACTGAGTGAACTTACTTTGCACTGCACTGGCGAATAACTTCCTTCAAACATTATTTGTTGAAACATGCAAAATGATATGCCAGTGCAGTAAGAACATTTCACTTGATAAGATTCTATCAGATAAGTAAAAGATCCCATACTGAGAAATATTGCAGTTATTGAATACTTTTTTGCCTGTATAGCGTTTTTTGCAGTGTGATTGGGTCTTTTAACTGAAAGCCCAACTTGAGAGCTAACTCCAGTTAATATCTTTGAGATAGGTTTTATGAATTGCGTTACACTGTTGGGTTTTCTGTTTGCTGTTTTGAAAGTCTTTTGAAATTTCCTGCCTACCTTCGTGCCAACAAGCCACACAAGGCCCCACAGTTTCCCCCACATAACCTGAGGGATGTCCTTTACAGCTTGCAGCGCAGTAGCAGTACGTGAAGAGCCAGTTCCTGAACAGGTTAGTCTGCACATGTACCTTTTCAACATGCGTAGGAGCTCCCAGGTGAAGCATTGCAGGGCTCTGAATTCATTAAATAGGTAAAAGCTAAAAAAGAGACGGCACTTCCTTGTTCTTGAGACAGTGTCTTTTCAACAGCTCTAAGAAAACAGCAGCAGTGCTCCTCTAATACCAGTACAAATCTTTCTTCTCCATCATCTGCATACCTGAGAAGAGAGAAATAAGACTGTGAGGAATACAGCTTAAAACTAATTTAACCCCTTAAAATCCAAGGCTTATTACATAACTAAGGCTTGTTAAAGGGGAATGCTTAATGTTTTTAATTTCTGCACAATTCAGAGGCTAAGATAAACTAAGTCAATCGGAGTGGTTTGATGTTAAAGGCATCCTGCAAGACAAACTTACAGAGTTCAAATTCTTCATAGTGTTAGTGACAGGAACCAGACATCTAAAGAGTTGAAAGCCTCTATAAGCACCCTCATGGTGCATCCAACAAAAAAGGAAGCTTCACATTTCATACAGTGATAAAAAACACAATAGCAGACAGAAAGTTCATGTTCGACATGTTGAAACTGATGAAATGATTTTGCTGTTGCCAACTGGAACGTGGACCCAGTGTAACTCCTCAGATTTTAACCAGCGGCCTGCTTTTTTCTTTTAAAATCCCTTCAGGGCAGAGGGGTACACGCATGCTGTTGTAGATCATAACTGTCACCAAAAAAGGATTTTTAAAATCATTATCAACAAAAAATATTAAAACTCAGAAGGCATGTTCAGGTTTACTGGTGGTCCTAGGTAGGATTTTTGCGTTGTAGACCCATGGTTCCTTTCACTAGCCTGTACGTTTCTCTGCAAGCACCATTTCACATCAACCCCCTGAACTATTTTGTATAACTATATAACTATTTATATCTTAATGACTTAATGATGCAGACATTTTGAAATGTTGGTGGATTTCTCCTGTAATCAGAAATTATAAAGAAAAGATGAGTTATTCTCAGGCAGGGGTTGGAAAAGTACACAGAAATTATGCTTCAATTAAACTGTGTCTTTTTCAGCTGCTGGGTTTGTGCGCCTACTCATCTGATTTCTGGTACCTCTGCTAGAGTCTTTCATTCACCGCAGTGACTGATTATAGCCTAGTATGGGTTTACGTTACTCTACCTTCATCTGGTCATGCTGGTTTGACTTGTGTCATGCTGGTGTTTCGTCAATCACACAGACCAGTCGTTAAGACCACACAAAAAGCGTATAAATAAATAATTTGTTTATTTGCTCAAATTAACATATAGGGAAAAAATTAAATAGAAAATGTGGCCTGTGTAAACATGATGGTACATTTTATATGTTGAGCATAATTCTGTCCAATATTTAATAAACTAATGAATAAACAAAAATAAATAAAATAAAAAGACTTCTGTATATTTTTCATACTTGATTCTGGAATTTAAATTTATCTGCCATCGGTAACACTTTATTTGAGCCCTGCTATACAACACTAATAACAAAAATAACAATGCCATAAACATGTCACGGCAGGTATTTTATCAACGCTCTCCAAAGAAAAACGTGCATCTTCAGTCTTTACAGGAGAAGCCAGAAACGTACTTAACTTTCAGTGTAAATTAATGTTATGAGTTTTTATTCCAAGTCATTCTCTATTGGCCATTTCTATTGTCCCAGTCATCATGAAATGATCAAACAATGCATAGGACAGCTGATCAAAATGATGCAGAAAGAAACTGTGATTAGAAAATGTTTATTTTTGGACAGTGATGATATGCTTTGAGTGATCATGACAGATTATGTCCAGTAATATAGCGAATGTTAGTAGTTATGTTTATGGCATGATTATGTCAATGTTATGCAGCAGGATTCAAGTAAAGTGTTAACCCACAATCTTTCTCACAGACATTTTCTTACCATCATGTTACCAATTACCAATGTTAATTACATTTCAAGTCAGGTGTGTTGGAAGGTAGCTGTCCATAAGATACAGAAGAGATCTCAGGTTTGAACATGACATATGAATGTATTTGGAGTAGCGTTACAAAATTTTTGTTTTTTGGTTTTTTTTATAGTAAGAGTAAGATGGGAGGGAGTAGGAAGGAGGGGAGATGAAAGGACCCAAAGTATACATTTTTAATATAGTTGAAATTAGATAATTTTGAATATCGTAAAGCAATGTTTCCATAAAACATTATCACATTTAATCATCCTAAATAAACAAATGAAGATAGAGCTGCTCTAATACTACGTCTAAACACGGTATATATGTTATGAATATATTAGTAGATGATATCCAATTATAGTCACTACAGATTATAGATCCAGTCAAGATGAATCTTCGGTATGGCATACAAATTCATCGAGTCCTCACAATCTGTATTTATTAATAATCGGCTCTACTTGGGAAGACTTAAGGACAATGTGGAAATTTAAAAAATCAGGAATGACATGTGCCTTTGCTACCAGTTTACTATGTGATCTGTTGTGGCTATGGAAAAATTTAAAGAACAAAGTATTAACACCTTACAGTAATTATAAAACAATTATTCAGATAGATTAAGACATATTACACACTAACTAGACTCAAAATGGTTCAATTCAAGCTACAGCAGACTTTGTTTCAAAGCGGACTGAGACCAACCTCAGTGGGTCTCGATCCAGTGCACGCCAGGGTCTGAATGGCAGCATTCTCATTTGTTCTAATGAGCAAACGCAGATGTAAACATGTCTTTAAAGTCAATGTGTCAAAATCAAGTAGCATAGCTGAAATGAGTTGAAATGAATTGGTGGGAGGGAGAAGTGAAAAATGATACTGTTGGTTAATAATGTTATCCTCCCACCTACGGATGCACAGTGAAGTAATTTAGAGCACTTGAATTAGCCTATTTGTCTGAATGCTACAATATTAATAAAAATAGCTGACGAATCTATTTCCATTTAGTGAAGTGGCCACTAGGAGGCCAGCAGAAAGGGGTTAAAGATTACTGGAAAAACAAGTATTTTCTTAGTATATAGCATGAAGAATCGTGTGTAAATATGACCTTGGATGTGAACTAACATCACTCCAAAAGCACCCTTTCTGATTTATATCTAAGAGTGTCAAATTTAATGGAGCTACCTACTATACATTTGTTAGCAGATCTGTAACGATAGGTGAATTCATTCTGTTTTTTACTATAGCAACAAAAAGCAACAAAAAGTGTGTAAATGACAGTACCGGAGTTGAGACTGTGATGGGGTGGCATCTGATCTCCGAATCCTGGATGCCTCGTCCAGCCAGGCATGAACTCCTGTTTGGAGGAGCCGACCATGACGCTGCCCAGATCAGGGTGGTCACTATGGAGCAGGTTTAATAGGGAATTACTGTACTGATGGTCAGACGCCACCAAACCCTCAGGAGACGCAACAGAGGGATACACCATGGGAGGCAGCATCAAGCTGGCACCCTGCCGGGGACCACCAGGCCATATGGTGGAGCTCTCTGCGTGAGGAATCGGTGGCAGACGAGGGTTCGTCTGTGGCTCTTTGTGTCTGCCAAGCTGGATCCGTGCTGGAGCATACATGGATTCGAAGTGTGGAGGGGACCGCATGTCCCAGCTGCTGGAACTTGGCTGCTCTGTAATACAGTAGACCACAGTTTTATTCCAATCTCCATTCAGTCCACAGATTATGTTTTACATGTTTCACACAGACTCATGTTTACGTTCAAAAGCAGTGAATTTACTTGGTTCAAATGTGGACATCATTTCTACATGAACTGCAATAAAGCTGCACTACATCATATTTTTGGTTAAAGAAGCATGATGGTGCCCGTGTACTGCTATGAGTCACCATGTAAAACCTGAAATATTGATTTAAAGGTCTGTAGTTTCAGGTTGGATTTCTCAGTAGATTTTCATGCTTCTTTACATATTAATGTCACAGACTCAAAATGCAGGTCTTGTTCAATGTTTAGGTCTCACATGCAAAGTCAAATGTATGCTATTGAAGATCTGATGACTATAGTAGATCATTCACTCACATCTTTGGAAGGCACGTCCTTCACCAAGTTTTAACTGAGTTATGGAGTTATGGTTATGTATAGAACTGTGATAACTCAAGGAACCAGTGCATAAATGGTTCTTTGCATGGTTAAATGGTTCTTCGCTTTGTTATTAAACCTTAATAAAATGCATTAAGCTAGTCCTATTCTATTAAAAGGATGCTCTAAACAAATGTTAGCCACATCCAGAATGATGCAAAGATGTAGGTGATTACATAGTATAACATTGAGATGAAGCTATGATAAAATTAATATCCAGATTATCTCATATTTACCAAAATGGGGATCAAAGGTAGATAAAGGTAGATAACTTGCCAAAATGATTATGGATAGATAATTAAAATTGTTGAATTTAAGAAATGATTAAAATTAGTGGAATTTTAAGTGAGACATCTAAAAATACATGTTTATATATGTCTATATTTATACATAGTTTAAAAGATTGAAATCAACATAAAATCTTATTGTATAAAAAGTGTTTGAAGTCTTTTGAACGGTAATGTATAGTCCAAAGTCACCTGACAAAAGTCTTACATTAACTTACATGATAAACATGAAAGAGTTTTTTTTCTCCTGAAAAAAAGTTTTGCTTTTGGAGGTATAAGGTTTTATGTGGACAGTATTATGGGTAAATCAAACAAATTCAGTTCATTACTGGTTCTCTGTGGACAGCCACAATGCTCTTCTGGTTTTGTTATTATAATTAGAGGTAAAGGGTCTGAGTTACCGGTTTTGGCAGACTTGCGGGTTTTCTTGTTTCTACTGCTGTCTCCCTTTGGTTTGGTGACTTTGCTCAGGGCTCGGGAGAAGTGTTCGTCCACCATGCTGTTAATGTCCCCCTGGAAGTAGGTGTATAGGAGACTACCAGATAGTTGCTCAGCCTTTGCCTCTACCAGACTTTCTGCTTTCTGCTCCATTTTTAAACCAGCCCTGTACAAAAAGCCAGTAAAACTATCAATCATCCATCTACCCCACACACATGACTTTATATTAGCTGAACATTTGTTTCCCATTCAGGTTCTATTTTCCATTGTTTCAAATGGCTGATTCTTCTCAGTGATAATCCAATCATCAACTAATGTCTAAGTCTTGATGCCAATGTATAGCAAATGTGATTTAATTTAATAATTTGCTTGAATTTAAGGTCTGAACAGCTGAAGCAAGTATTAGAAGCCTAAAGTAAATACTATATATACTACAGTACTATAATATATACATTTATATATATAGTACTGTAGTATATATAGTATTTACATTGGCTTCTAATACTTGCTTCATGTTACGTGATCAAAAAATTATAGTAATGACAAGTCACAAAAAATTGTTTGGGCACCCTTCTACAGAGAACCAACTTCAATATATTTTGATGCAAAATTATTTTATGTTTATGGTTTTATGGTAAATCTGCAAATAAACTGAAAATTATCAAAACTTGGAAGGTCTGCAGGTCAAATTTTGATCAGTATCAACGATAAATTACAGAACATAAACATCACTCTGAACAATAGAAACCTTTGAAAACGGTCTTTTAAAATAAAGTTTTTATATACATGAGAAGATATATAAATATTTATATATAAGAGAAGAAGAAAATAAAGTGTGTAAGAAGTGATTTAAAAACTAGTAGTAAAAAGGCTTACAACACACTTATAATTATTACAACAGACTATATCCTGCAGAGTATGTCCTGCAGTGATTCCCACTTACCTGAAACAGGTGTCTCTTATGTGCTACAACAACAACAAAAAACAAAACACCAGGTTTCTCCAACTCTTAAGCTGGAAGTTGAAAGTTCACTCAGACTGACAGAACTTTGGCCAGAAAACTCAACAAAAAAGAGTTTCGTCTGATGGCCGTGGATATGAAGTGCGTGCTGTCTGTAGGACGTGTGTCTTACAGATGCAGCGGGCGTGTTCTATCTGAACCAGTATGATCAGAATGTGACTCAACTAGTCAATCCACACCGCCACTGTGACAGTCTCAAACGAACTCTTTTTTCTTGAGAAATCATGGCATGTTTTGTAGGACTGTCACTGTACTGGTCATGTAAAATCATCTGTTATTGTTGTCTGAATTTCTGATTATATTACAACTGAACTTTCCATTAACTAAAATCTTCATTCATAGTTTTATTTATATGTACACTTTACAGCAGGTGTACCCAATTCTGGTCCTGGAGGTCTGCCACCCGAGACAGTTCACTCTTTCTCTATTTTTCACATTGAGCTCCTAAAGGCTCTAATTACCAGGATGTGTTAGATTTGGGTTGGAGCTTAGCTTCAGGGCCAGGATTGGGCATCCTTGCTATACTGTATACATATACAGCTGTATGCAAAACATTTGATTTATTAAATTACATTTTTCCAATGTGTTAAATTCAGCACATAAAGAGTAACTGTGTATTAGAATGTGTTCCCTGTAGAGGATGTAGTAACATCAACAGAACATGTAACTTCACCAGGAGTTGCATACAACTGTTTAATAAACATATTTAAAATGTTTAAAATACCTTATTATAATCATAGTATTTTATTTAAAAAGTTTGTGAAAATAAATTAATTCAGTATTTCCAGCCATACAAGGCTAGACTCTTATCTCTTTGAATGAGGAGAGACTGAAAGACTTAAAAAAATCAAGACCAAATTGAGGCTACAAATACATTTTTGAAATCATTTTCAAAATTTTGAAACTATGCTGACAGGGGCTTTAAACAGAGCTGGTTTAATGTTAGGCCTGTGCCTATTTCTCCCATTATATCAAAAACATGACTGCAAAACAGCAAAGGGCGCCTTTGAGCAAGTCCTAAATGAATGCGGGTGAATAGAGTTAAATTACTAAAACCGTTTATATGTTGGTGGTGAGAAATTATTTAAATGCCCAATTATTTAACCTGCCCAATTTTGGATAGTAGAAGAATGTATTTCACTAATAAATGCATGGTAGTAAATTCCTTTAACTGGATATCAAAAGCGCTCAAAAATATAACGTAAGTGAAAAAATGTTTTATGCTGTTCTGTGTTCAAGAAATGAATACATTCCTCTATATAAACAATGTTTAAGCCTTTACAAACTATGGTTTTGCTCATATGCTCAATATTAACCCGTTTCAGAACTCACACGGGAGCACCATCCAGTGTATGATAAGAGTGGTAGTTCTTTCTATAAATGTTCTGCTTTAAATAAACAGGAGCAGCAATAGGTAAACACACAAGGATATTTTGTTTATTCACCTATGGTTTCAAAGTAAATAGTGACATTTTTTTTGAAGCATAGTGTGAAAATGTATATTTTCTGGTTCAGCAACGAGGCTTATATCTCACTCTAAATGGTATAAGCTGCTTGCTAATTGCATTTAACTTAATAAACAATGATATGACTGATAGAACCAGTGCACAAAAGTGCAAACAAGTAGTCAGTTTAAATTCTCTGTGAGAGAGGAGATTCTGCTAGCTGTGGTGATTTTAGTATGCAAGTTCAATTAGACAGTCCATGTACTTTTGTGGGTAAAGTGCCTGAGGCTGACTCTTACTGAAATACAACAACAACAGCAAAATATAAAAACCTCTTCTGTAACCACAAAACTCAAAACCACAGCATTTGTCGCTTTAGCCATACTAGCAAACTTTTCACTTACCTCCAGAACACTTGTGTTTTTTAATGTTCATGAAGATACCTTGCAAGCTCTATTATATGCAAATAGAGTATAGTTGGAATAAATGTTTTGCAATTAATTTGCAGTCATTAATCAGCTTAAAATTGTCAAGTTCTGTCTCCATTCAATGCAGTTTTCATATATTCAGGCCTAAAAACCTCACTGTCCAAATAGCAAATCTTGTATGTAGTACAGTCACCTTTCATATCCTAACAACTATCTTGGTACACGTTTGACTAATGGATGTTTGGAACTGTTTTCTAAGTTTAGATTATAAGGTTCAATCTGTGAAACTAAGATTGGAAAGGAATACAATGTAGTATACTGTTTTATTTAGCATGTTGATTAAAAAATATCCAACTGGCTTTAATGAAGCACTATCAAGAAAATAAGCACCAGAAAATCATTTCACAGCATAAATCTATTGTACTACAACAGTATGAGAATTTGTTTTACTATGTACACAACGTGTACAGTAGGAAGTAGTAAGTAGACATTATGAATATCATGGATTCTGATTGGTTATCCCACATTCAGCAGCTGCACTGGTTGAGCTGCAGGTGGAACCTTATACATCAGATTGGCAGAGTAGGATCACCATGCCCCTTTCTGAGCGAAACAATCCTGCTTGCTGCATAGACATCCGTAGCAAAACAGAGAAAGCTGAACATGTTTATAAATATGTATCAACCAGTATAAATGAATAACACTATGTTAAAGAGTTGCTGTGTGGTTGACTGTACTAACAACAAATTAAAATGCTCAGACTTCTTCAGACCTACCTATAAACTATACCTGTACTAGCTTTGTAAAAGAATTCAAGAGGGAACAAATGTATCTTTTCAGTGTATTGTTTGCATTCTATGGCACACAGAGTGGACATGCACCGACCGACCGCTTCATTAGGTTATCAGCTCTGCAAAGGTGCACTTTGTATTTCTACAATTACAGACTGTAGTCCATCTGATTTGCTGCATACTTTGTGACCCCCAATGCACCCTGTTCTTTAATGGTCAGAACCACTCCAAAGCTGATATTATGTGGGTGGTGGATCATTCTCTGCACAACAGTAATACTGACATGGTGGTGGTGTGTTAGTGTGTGTTGCTCTGGTATTAGTGCCACTGGAGTTTTCAAACACCTGCTGGACTGAGAATAGTCCACCGATCAAAAACATCCAGCCAACAGCTTCCTGTGGGCAGCATCCCGTCACTACTGATGAAGGACTCGAGGATGACCAGGCAAACTGTGCAGCAGCAGATGAGCTATCGCCTCTGAGTTTACATCTACAAGCTGGACTAGCAAGGTAGTAGTGTCTAATAGAGTGGACAGTGAGTGGACACAGTGTTTCACTCCAGCACAACACATACTAACACACCACCACCACGTCAGTGTCACTGCAGTACTGATAATAATAATAATAATAATAATAATAGCTGTTCTGTGGTGGTCCATTGGGAGTCCTGACCATTATAGAACAGGGTGAAAGGGGGCTAACAAAATATGGAGTGAATCAGACTACAGTCTGTAACTGTAAAACTACAAGAGCATCGCTATGGTAGGTAGAGCTGATAAAATGGACAATGCGTGTAGATACAAGAAGATGTACCCAAAGAAGGTACCGGTTGGTATATATTCACCTGACGTAGTTTATAAATGACACAAGGACACATAATTCAGTTCTGATGGTTCCCGAACGGTTTTGTTTTATACTGCTATTTTACATTACAGTCTATGATGGGAGTTGCCCGTTTCCCCCCAAAAAGAACAGGGATGTCTTTCAAGCCAAAGTTCCGGCTGTATCTGGATCTGATCTATGAATTAATGTTCCATTTTCAAGAAAGAACCTTTTACCTTTTTTAAAATACAGATTCTACAAAACTTTGTTAAAATCACAACATCAAAAATAAACAGCACTAAAAGACGAACTATATGCATGTAACTCAGTTTTGACAAAAATGTCAAATTAAACTTTATAATTGTAAGCCCACATTATATTCTTTCTGTTTTCATCTGTGTTATGTTTTACCATGACCACCGAAACATATAAGAAGATAACAGCATTAACATTCTGACAGTCTTTACTGTAGTTAGTCCTTAGTACCTTGAAGGCACTTCACAAAACCCTGTACATAACTTACAGTCTGCCCAAACACCACATTATGCACATTACTCTCTGTAAGTACTAGTTTCAACAAACAGCATTATAAAGAAAAAGACAAAAGCACACAATGAATCATTCCTTTTCCTCTCACTTGACCTCACTCCCCATGTGAGCAGAGATATTGATATAATGTAAAGCAGCAGTTCAGTCAAAAATCTAATTTACACAACTTAACAAAGTTTGGTGTCTGAAGTTTCCTTCTTCAGGATTGTACTGAAGTTATATTATTATTATTATATTCTACAAACACTTATGACAGAACGGGTTGCTCTCAGGAGCTCAGTGAATGTTAGCGTGGTACCATTAGCTCAAGAGCTTAGAGACCGTGCAGTGCATAGAGACCCATGAAATGGGTTTCCATGGCCAACCAGCTGCATCCAAGCCTTGCATCACCAAGTGCAATGCAAAGTGAGGAATGCAGTGGTGTAAAGCTGACTCTACAGCAGTGGAGACGTTGTCATTGAGGTGACGAATCACACTTCTCTGTTACTCCTAAACCTTGTGGAAAGCCTTCCCAGAAGTGCTGAAGCTGTTATAGTTGCAAAGGTTGGGCTGACATCATATTCAACCCTATGGATTAAGAATGGGATCTCACTCAAGTTCATATGCATGTAAAGGCAGACGAGCGGACTTTTGGCAATGTACAGTAGTGTACATCACATAGCCTAAAATTATAGTAAAGTGAAGTTTTTGTGTAATTTTGAATTTTATCTGAACCATATTCATCTTCTATGCAGCAGTCCATAGTCAGCCGAGCAAGTCAGCCGGCACCGTTGTTTCTCTACTCCATTTTGGGTCCTCCAGTCCCAGAGGAGTCTGAGATCTTCTGTTCACTTGTGGTTTCTGATGGCGTGTGAACCAGCCTTCCACTCTTAGCTCTTCCCGCCGCCATCATTGAGGCACTCCAGTCTGGAATTTAAGGACAGGCAAATCAAATTAATTTATCCTGATGTACTTTTAAAATTTGTCTGTGCAGCATAATTCCTGTTTTCTAATGTGACCTGTGCTTTTGCATAATATATACTCTTGACCTCACCTGAGTAGTTAGTGTTTTTGAATTTTTCACAGCAGAGGTGATTTCTCCATTGATTACGAACATTCTCTTTCATGAGGCAGTGAAACAGGAAGATAAAAAACCCTGAAAAACAAAAACCTAGTAAATCATCAAATATTGATGTACATACACAATATACCCCCTGGTATTTGGGAGGTCCCATGTTAGCTATATTCAGTGGCAGCTAAATGTGGTATTATTCTTTTGGAAATGCTCTTTTCTAGTTTGGTATATTCAGATATTTCAGATTAAAAAATATGGTTTGTTCTTTAGAGGTATCCTGGGTATGGCTACAGTTACTAGGCTATGAAGGATCAATTAAATGGACCAGTTTGCTACAGCACCGACCTGAGGCAGATCAATATTGCATCTTTACTTAGTAATATCATATGCTATGTCATCCAAGGTTGTTCCAATCAGAAGGGTTATTTGAATACAACTGCGAAATGTAGCCTTCATGGAGTTCTGTTGTTCAGAATCCGTGTGTGACAAATGAAACAAACGATTACATGTTTAAAAAAGTACAGTACAGTAAATATATAGTGCACAGAGCACATTATTTTAGTACTTCTGTAGCGGGTGTATGCAAGGTTTGAACTGCGCCTGCTTTAATGCGAGTTGACAGTTATTTGTAGAATAGCATTTAATAACAAACACATTACATTTTGCTTTCCAGCTTATTTTCACTCACATCAATAGTTATTCATCCATCAAATTTCACCAGTCAACTCCTTTCTGATGACATAACCAAGCAGCCTTCATAGGACAGTTTGACAAAGAGTGCAGCCAACTTTCTTGACTACAGCCTAGCTTTTGGAATGCAGCTTGTATGTCCAGAATTATTAGATTTGGCTATTTGGTGGCAAAAGTGATACAATGCATAGAATGATATCACCAAACAGCTATCCATCTGTGATTTACATAGTACTTCAAGGAAAAAAATTGATGACCCGATGACTCGGGTGCCATTCTGAGTTACTCCATGACAGTCTGGCATGACACCACCGCAGTCTTTTGGACGTTGACATGGTTTTAAGGGCAAACGTTATAATGGTCTGCATGTATGTAGTCCTGCGTCATGCAGCCATCTGCCAATGGTGCTGTTAGGATGACTCCTGTAGGGCATCACTACTCGCTGAATGTCCACAATTGTAGCTGTTCAGTTGAAATAATTAACACATCTGGGATAGTCAGATGAAAATGTTTTCCTAAATGCTGTTATCTTAAATTTACTCTCAAAATATTTACCATATGCTTTAGTGTGTTGAAAGACCAAACTCCTTGGGGATGAGTTAATTGATGGTTTTTAAGCCTGAACTAAACTGCCAGCATTAGTACCTGGCCTCAGTACAGTTACTGTGACTGAATGGAACCAAATCCCAGCAGCAATGGCTCAATGTCCAGTGAAAAGCATTCCAAGAAGAAAAGCATTCCAAGAAGAATGCTTTTTAGAAGAAATATGGTTCAAGCTGGTGTACTACTGGACATGTAGTCTATCTTTTACACAGGCTTCAACTTTGCCTGCAGCCGTGTTCTCTTACCCTGCAGACTGTTGAGGGTGGAGAAGAGGTAGAGGAAAGGCACTTTGACAGGACCCCAGGCAACGAAGGCCAATGTCCAGGTAAGACCCAGCAGGAAAGTGAGACTTGCCACCACACGCAGGTGATGCAGGATTCCACCGCTCCTGCCCGCCTCTTTGCTGAGACGCAGCCCACGGATCTGAACCAGCACCAAGCCGAACACGCATATGTTACAGAGCAGGATCAGTACCACAAATGCCACCACTGTCACCAGGAATGCAATGTCATTCTCCACCCAACAACTGCAGAAAGCACAAAAGGGGGGGACAGCAAGTGTTTAGTGATTCTGTCTTGTTGCAAGTGTGTTGTATGCACTAACTAAAACAGATACTTACAAAGAAGAAGAATGATTGACTGGTGCTATGGATGCAGAATTGCCATAGCAGTTTTTATCTACAGCAAGCACTATGCCAACAATCATGAAAGGTAAACCTGAAAAGAACATAATTGTCATAATTAGCTCACAAGGTGAATTAGGGTTATCCGGTCATAGTAGTTCCAATATAATAAGTCTGAAGAATTTTAACTGAGAGACAAGCCAGGAGTTTCATTTCCAGTAAACATGGCCGTTAAGTACAAGATTATTTTTCCCGGTATCAGAGTAAAAATTACTTTAAAGCTTAAATAACTTACAAACAATAAAATCATTTTTTAGTATTTAGTGTGCCTTTATTACCCTTTGCATGTATTACAGCTCCAATTCTTCTCAGGGAGACGAAGATTTTTCTCTCTCTAAAGTTCAGTCTTAGAAGTTGGTTGTATGTTCTGCTTCTCTAAGCACATCCAGTAGTTGAGGTCTAGGCTCTGTGTTGTTCTAAAACCGCCAGGAGCCTCTTTGTTTGATTTGCAAATTTTCTTCTTTTTCATCTATTTCTTTTTCTCAACTTTGTGACTGCTCCATATCCTTTCAGACCCATAACACTGAGTTGTCTTTTCAAACTGAAAGAGTGGAGCTAAATTAAATGAGCTAAAAAGGTCCTGCATAGTTGCTAGGTGTGTCATTTTTACTTCCTTATGCAAGTGGATAATGTTATATCTTATGTCTCATCAGAAATGTCTCTTGTACTTAATGGCTGTTTTGACTGAAGGATATAACATTTCATATCTCACCCCATCCAAGTCCGCATAATTTAAGGATGTAAGAGGGCACATAGACATTAAAGACTTTGACAAAGGCCAGGTACATGTTTATCGCCTCCAGTCCCATCCAGGTAAATGTGGCCAGTAAGAAGTAGTGAAGAACAGCAGCCACAGCGATGCAGAGGCCATAATTGTTGAATCCAGCAAGCCAGGAGTTTAACAGGAAAGACATATTCATACCCAGCAAAGCCACAGATAGGTTTATAAGGATTTTAGATGGGTAATCACGACGCAGCTTTCTATAAAAGGGAAAGACAAAGTAAAAGAAATCGCTTGTAACTATGGAGTTTGAAGTAGGGCTGAACCATATGGACAGACTACTACAATTATTTTACATCATATAGAGATTGCAAAACTGCAATATATTTAAGTAAACCATTAATGCTACATGGTTAAAGACAATCCTGCACTATTCTGAATATAGTTGATTTTTTTCGAATTACATGAACACTTTGATTTTAATGTAACAACCACAAAATACTCATCTGAAAATGTGACTGGTCAAGATTATCACAACATTAAACTCTGCCATATGTTCAAGGGCTTATTTGTATGCTGCACCCATCTAAAATATTACTGTTATAAAAGCCAATATTATGATAATGATTAACCAATTAAATGTTGGAAGCCCTTCTTTATTTATGATCTACTATCTTTCACAGTGATAACTGATGACTGGGAACTCACCCAAAGGCGATGTAGGTCAACAAAGTGATACCTAGAAAAACAGAGGATATGCCACACCCCAGGTATGTAATGATCGTCAGAATCATGTCGTCTTTGGGGTTTATTGGAGTTTTGGAGATATCCTGAAAGATAGGATTCAGGGCTTAAGCATTATACTGTATTAGGCAATCCAGAAGGCCTATCATGATGTTGAACAGATCATCACTGTCATAATAAAACACTGTACCTCTGAAATGGTAACGTAATGTGAAATACAGACATTCCACTCTTACTTCAGATCTATATCTACCTCCACTGTATCTCTCAGTCTACTTCCACTGTAACTCAATGCTATAAAAATTATCTGAAAGGCTCCATAGCCATAAANGCATCCAGACCTCAAGAGCATTGAATGAGCTGAGATATTTTAGATTGTAAAAAGCAGAAATAGCTTCTTTTCTTAAAACAAAATCTGGAAGCAAGTTTCCTGAAAATAATGGAAGCTGGCATGAAGGCAAAGATGGACACACTAGATTATACTTTCTGTTAAATATATCTTCTTCTTGCTGCTAAAACATGATTAATTTGTAAGCCATTTTAACTGAAAATTAAATAAATGTAGGGTCTACTTCTGCGCGGTAAGGTACATTAATGTAATGATACATAATTCCTAGTCATTTTAGACAATTCCCAAGTCACTGGTTAATTAATCAGAAAATACTCATATAATGTAAGGAGTTATGAAATGAGGTATTAATATGTATTACATAAAACTAAATGACAACAGTATATTACAGAATAGTGTCTGCTTACCAGAAGAACTCCAAAATGTGTGAGATGAAAGCAGATGCAGGATGTATGAGAGACATTGGTGTGTTTAACCTGGCATCCATTGTCATCCCATCCTCCTTTTCCATCTGTTGCACAGACAAACGCACAAACATTGACACTTACTGAATTGTACTACATGCACAGACGTCAGCCTTGTTCAGAACATTGTGAAATGAACCTTACTGTTCTTCTCTAAGTCCCAGTAAACGCACTGGACCTTGTTGTGTTCCTGCAAGAGAGAAAATGCAGTGAAGCATTGTGCTTTTACACCTTGAACTAACTAACTGATATAACTGAAATAACTAACTGATCTGATTGCTGTAGTATTAGACTGACAAAACCAGAAGTGGTGGTGGAAAAGTGTGCTGATTTGTTTGCTGCCCATGCACTTGTTGCTGCCAGTAAAAGGGGATTTCCAGCAATTTGTTCAAAATGTCTACAGAATTCAGTTTGTTACCCTGGACCTGGAGATGTACTTTCCTGCAGTGTCTAGTTCCAACCACAATCTGCCAAACCTGCTCCTGATAATTAACTTCTTCAGATGTCCAGGATAAAATGCTTTAATGTTTGGCAAGGTAAAGGGACAACATGTTAAATGCAGGTTGAAACTAAAGTAGCTCTCTAGGACCATCGGTGGAGAGTTTCAGAGCACTTTCAAAACTAACAACACATCACAAAACAATGTTCCAGGCATCCGGCACCGTACTGATTATTATTTTGTGTGATCTTTTAGGATCATTACACTTGGATGCCTGGTTTCTATCACCAATTCTGATTTGGTAAGTGTCTCTAGAATGGAGCGTTTCACATCAAACCACTCCAAATTACTTGGTTTACATCTTAATGATTTAGTTAGATGCATTCTTTTAATAAATTCCCTTTTTAAAGCGAAACATCATTGAAAAGTTCACCACCACCTGGTGGCAACATTTAGTATGACACTTTGCAGTGTTATTTCAAGGCTATCTGAGTGTGTGTTTGTTTATTAGAATGCAAATGAGAGGATACATGTTTTTACACACCTCGTTTGGTTTAAGATGTAGGACAGTGAAAACCACTGGTTCCTTCAAGTCATTCACAGTAGCGTTGGTCACACTGGCAGACAGCACATAGGAATTCAGCATCAGGCTGCTATGAGGGTCCTATAAATTAAATATTCAAGGTTGATTACATATACTGCATTCATAAAAGTAACACAATCTAACTAACCCTAACTCACTTCAAGATCCTACTTCTGTGTATAAAAAAACAAGTAAATTGAACTTTGACACATGAGAATTGTGGCATTTACCTCAAAAAGACTTTCTGTACCGTAGAAATGAAATTGAACGCGACTGGTGTTTTTATTGGTTTGGGGGAAGAAGTTCTCCAGAGCGAGGGGTAAGGATATAGATGCTACTGAGGCACCAGGAGACGACTCCGCAAAAGTCTGGTTGAGAAATATCTGCAATAAAGAGAAGATTATGCTGGATTATAGAGCTTTGGTCCAACAACGTGAGAGTATCCTTTTCTGAAGCATCTTCTGAAATGATGTCTACTTCTAAAGATTGTCTACTGAAATATCATAAACTGGAAATTGGAAGGTATTTTTAGACATATTCAACAATTTTGGGAGCAACAAGAGATTCTAAAATGATAAATAATATACTGTGATTACTATGGGTAATTTATAGTATTTATATTTATCTTAGGATTTGATCATCACATTCAGACATGAGGCTTTCTGAATTTATTTTATTCCAACTGAACTCTCTGTCTTTCTCTGTGATTAAGACATAATTTATAGCTCTGTTCATTATTCTGGTCACATCTAACATTTATGCTTTTTTATGCTTCCTATAACTTGTAGAAAAGTTGTAGAATACTAGCATCATATAAGAATCATTTCATACATGCATCTGCAACAAAACTGGTTTTGAATTAATTATTTGAATTTTTCATGGTAATGTTAATTATATTCTTATTAAATTATTTAATAAATGCAAGATGGCATATCACATTAAATCTTCTTTATGTCAGTACATTTTCACTACGTCAAAGTCATATTCATTTTAGGCTTCATAGAAATATCAGGTTGTGCAACTGTCAAACTGTATATGTAGACTAAATAAGAAGTAAACTATTGAAATGTGTAATGTAGTCATATAAAATTCTACATAAAATAATTTTCAGTCTGAATTTATAAAAAAAATTAACATGCTGCAAAATAAAAAAACACTGAACAACATTTTTCTCTAAATTTTGATTTCCTCAGCAAGCACAAAACAAGACAAAACAGGGCTTTTATTTTTTAAAGAAAAAGGTATTGGATCATATAGAAGACCCCCGCAAGCGAAATTAATGGTGCAGTAAATCAGATCAGGAATCATCATACTCACAATCATACAGCCTGCATAGATGATAATAGTAAAACAGAGAAAGAAATGTTTCATAATTTGTACTTTGAACTGCTATAAATTAATAACGCTGTGCCAAACTGCTGCTGTGTGGTCGGTTGTACTAACAACAAATGAAATAAAACGCACTGATCTCAGATTTGTTCTGGCTCAGGATAGATGACCAGGCTAACATGGGTCAGTCCAGTAGAGTCCAGTGCTAATGTGAGCTCTACTATTTGTAAAGCAGGACTGAAAAGTAAAATATTTCATGTAATATAAATTCATAATATCACAAAATATTTCAAGTAAGATGTTTTTACTTTCAAAAGTAAAATAGTTCACTGGTTATTTGCTGACCTGGAGGTTCAGTAAGGTTAAACCAGATGTCCAGTTAGGACACCTCTGACCATTCAGTGGGGTTATTGCACCAGCTTGATGCTGGGAGACTGAAAGGACTCAAGATGCACTTATTTTTGAGCTATGACTTTGGGTTCCTAAATGACCCAAAGTCATTAATTCAGTTTTGGTGGTTGTCTATTGGTTTGGTCTTGCGCTGCGATTTTACATTACAGTCTTTGGTGGGTGTCATTTGTTTCCCCCTAAAAGAGAGAAGGGATGTGCTTAGAGTCAGAGTTCCCGGATGTGTTGATCTGATGTATGGAGGGGTCAGTAGCACTTTTACAAAAAATGCTGAAAAAATGATACTTTGTGAGTCATGGTTTGTTTACCCTAGGCAGTATAGTATGATCCCAGGAGAACAACGAAATCGGCTTATACCATTAAAAGTAATCAAACATATATCAGCACATTCAATTATTTATATTACAGAAAACAATGATTTTAAAGTGCTGGATGAAAGTTTTAAATGATTTTATGTGCATGGAAGTAACAGTGCTCGACTCACCTCAGGAGACATGCCTGTCTGGAAGGAGGACACTCCAAACGTAAGTCCCTGAAACTCCTCGGTGTCCAAGTTGATTAGCTGCAATGCCAGTGAAGGAACTGTGGTGCTGTGACAGAATCCAGAGAAAGTCAATCTGTTTCCCACCTGGTCTGTGATCGAGAGAATTCTGAACCACACAGAAGAAAAGAGCAGAGAAAGAGAAGGTTTCAGAAGCAATGTAATGGTGCTGTGCAGTCTTGATGCTTTTCTATAATATAGATGTTGACAATATCAATACTGCCATTCAGTTCTGCTGCTTCATTACAAGAAATTACACAGTACAGCTTCGGCTAAACTCACTTGTTTGTGGCTTGGGAAAGAAAGGATGTGGAATCTAAGACATTTGATAGCACACTAATGATGCTGTCAGCCAGCTTAGTGGTCATGATGCCAACTTCAGTGACTTCAGACAATTTCTGCAGCACAGTGTTCAGCTGGGACAAACTCAAGCTGGTCTCGTCATGCAGCAGGTCCTCAATCATGCCCAAAACATCCTCTGAATTGTCTGGAGGCGAGAGAGTACACAGGAATGCTCAGAAAAAAGGGAATATGAGAAAACTTGGGAAACAGAGTTAGCTATCATTAGCTAATGCTATACAGAACACAATGTAGATAATAGTGGGCTAGCTCCAACAGCAGAAATGAGAACATTCAGCTTTCTCACCAACTTTTTTATGTCACTCCTGAAACTGCTAAATATAAAAACCCGTTTCCACCCTTTGAATAAAAAAAGGCCATACAGTATCTCATAATTATGATTTCCTTTCTTGTAATAATGACTTGGAATCTTATATTTATGACTAAGTATTTCATAATTATGACTTAGTATCTCATAATTATGACATGGTGTCTCCTAATTATGACTTAGCATCTCATAACAGGTGCTAGGTCATGATTATGAGATACTGCATGCAATCACTGGCTAAGGGATTTGCCTGTGTTTGGCCCATCTGACAAATCAAATCAATTCAAAATTCATCCACTGAAACTACTTAACATCTGACTCTATACATGTTTTAACAGCAAGCATGACACTTTAGTTAATTAAAGAATGCATTAATTGCTTAATTAGAAGGTACGCTAAGGGTTAATAAAAAAGTTTAATAATAGATCATAATATTAACTTCGCTAATTTTGGGAACTAAAAGAGCTGTTTGGGAGAATGAGCCAGCTTTGCTTAGGAACGGTCTGCCTTCTCAGGGCAGCCAGGACCAACTATGGCTTAGTGGTTTGGTTCCAGATTTATGTTCATGCCAGAGTGGATAGCAGTGCTGGAGTCACTGTCTGACAGCAGTGGTGTGTACATTCATTAAAAACAAGGGTTTCGAATCTTTCAATGTTGTGTTTATCTAGACCCACAGGACCCACAACCACCTGTAGCCCAGGGCCCATGAGCAAGTTAAAGCTTTCCTATACGTCATAAGAGGCAGTTTCTTGAGCTCATACCTCCTTATCAGACATGGAAACCTAATTTCTGACCATAGGATCACTGTAGACTGTATTCTCTTTGGGGGTGGACCATTGTCAACACAGCAGTGAAATTGATATGGCAGCATGTGTGGCACTTTCAGTGTATTAGTTTCAGTGTCCATGCTAGGTTGAGAGGGGTCCACCACCCAAACATATTCAGCCAAAAGCAGCTCTGTGGCCAGAAACTGATCATTGAGGTAGGGCAGGGGTAGGCAACCCAAGGAAGATCCATTTTGTCCTGTCTCATCAAAAAACAAACCACCTTGGGAGCCACAACATTTTTATGTTTATGCTCAGCAAAGTTCAGCTTTATTTATTTAGTTGTTTTATTTTTACCTAAAAATCAAAATCTGCTGTGGAGCTGCAAGGGGGCAGAAACAGAGCTGCATGTTGCCAATCTCGGATGAAGGGTTAGTGGATGGCTACCTCATAGCGCCACATTTTGAAAGCAATCATTTGAAAAGGTTGCTACATACATGACTGATTTTAAGGACTTACCTGCTGTAACTGTGATGTCTTCCAAATCGTCAATGTCAGTCATGACCTTTTCACATCTTGACATATCTGGGAGATCCCATATCGCTCTGTCAGTGCTACCATCCAATTTACTGTGGAAAACAAGTGAATAAAGTCATTTCGACCAGAGCAAATTACTTTATTATTATAGAAAGTGTCATTCAAAACAATGTATTTCTTAAGTACAGTTCTGGTTATTACATGTGCATTTCCTTTTAAAATGCATCCAAGAGCTACAAAGAGAATTCCTCTTCTGCAACTACAACAGTCTGAGAGCAAACACACTGAATGCCGCGGTTAACATTAGAAACAGATAGACATCATCCTCCACTGTACAAATGGTGAGGCTCCATAAAATAAATTGCGCTTATCTTGCAGTTATTAAATTGTTATCTTCAGCTGTTTAAGGAATAATATTTGAGTTATCATTTTGAATTCATGCATTATCTTTACAGCTAATGGTTCACTTGAGGATATTGCTTGCCATAATCATATAAAAGGACTCCTTAATTAGTCCAGACAGCTGAAGAGTGAGTGTATGGAGTGTGTGCTGTGTGACGCAAAGATGGAAAAAGGGAGTGTTAACCGAGGGACTTGTCACGCTCTGCTTTAGTGTCTCTGTGGAAACAATATATTCCTACTATCTACACCACAGACTCTACAATAAAGGAGTAAAGTAATGATTGGTACTGTGTGATATTAGCTGTTGTTCAACTTCATCATAGTCTGAGATTCAGTACAATAAATCAGTTTTTTATTTAATAGCACTGAGCATTGTGTTCATAAATCAGAATATAAAAACGTCTTACTCAAGCAAAACCTCTACTGCCAGTTTCAGTGACAAATTCAATGGTGTAAATTGCTTACCAGAATCTTGCGGCACTCTCGTGGCCCTTCTCACACTTCATCTCATATGTTTCCTGGGCTGCTATGGGGGGCCATGTGTACAGTCCATAAACTGCTTGGGTTGTATCCTCTGGGCAAAACCCAGGCTCTGTTCAAATAAACAGCATGATTAAATGGACTGATGGCTTTTAGTAATGTACTGCTAACTGTCTACACTGCAGTCATTAGAAGACATATACATCACTATCAGAATATGAATGAATTTTCATTGAAAAAAAAGTTGTTCCTTTATTGACTGGCATATAACAATCACATGGACAAGCTAGAAGGCTACTCGGAAATGTTTTGCGCACAGATGAGACCAAAAAATAACTTTAGGTTTAGATGTGAAGCCTTGGGTCTAGATAAAGGAATTCTGACATAAGTATTCCCATCTGTGAAACATGGTGGCGGAATTATCATAGTCATACCTATGTGTAAAATGTTGATTTGATTGGCTGAGACATTAATTGTGATGGATCCATTGGAAAATCCATTTGTTAGGAGGTTAATAATGAGCTTCATTGTTTCACTGACATTCACTGAACCTTGGGCCTGGACATGGAAGGTGCAGCCGTACCTGCAACACATAGAAATATCGATCAGCTTTCATTTTAGTGATAGGTTGTAGCCGTGGTGAATGTATCAAGCCGGCGGCTAAGTAGTCTGGCTGGTTGGAACGTTATAAACAAGCCCCAGGGCCGTTTGCGCTATGGTAAAACAGGACCACGGCTGCTCAGCTGCTATATTTGAGGCTGGCTAATTGTGTGGCGTGGGGGTACCAACAGATGGCTGGGTATACTTATATATGGTGTTCACTAGTGTGGTAGAAGTTGCAGTGCAATATAGTGTGAGAGACTGCTGTGTATTGCAGAGTGTATCTTTGTCTTTATCTAGAATTTATTCACGTGTGCTACTGAGAATACATCTGGTTGTACTACCAACTCCAGTAGCTTGTTAGCCCAGCAGCATAGTTTTAAAGCCATTTTGTTTTTATTTTCTTTAAACCAAACTGACAGTGGCCCTTTTTTTTACAAACTTCGGAACATTTAATTAACAATTAAATAAAATCATGTTTTGTATTTCCTTAAACCTGTGTCTGAAATTATTTTATACGGAGCTCCCCTTTGCTCCAGGCCTAAACCAAGGGGTGGCGTAGTCTGACATCTAGTACATAGGTGAACAGAATTATCTACACAATAAGGAAGTTCGGAAGTACCTGGAGTCTGGTAGTGGTTTGCTTCTGCCAATTTGTCTGGATCATTGACATTCCCAAGGAAACATAAACAGAGTTGATTATAAACCATTCTATACTGCTAGCAACTGAGCAACAGTCACTATATATATATATATAAAATGCCTTTACCATTAAAACACTAGAACTCTAGAAATTCACATTGAATTTGAAGTCAGCAGAAATATCTCCCTACCAAATCCTTTCACAGCTAAAAAGGGCATGACCTGCTGGTGGGTATTTACTTTTATGTACACTTCTTAAACTTACAAATAATAAAAAGAGATTACCCTAGTTACAGATTATAGACCACTTACTTTGGGGTTCTTGTAAGCTTAAAATTTAAAACTGTCATCTGGTGCTGTTTTCCTAATGTTTCCTGAAGCTACAGGACAAGAGAAAGAATTACAGTGAGAAGATCAGCCATTTTCTTTGTATTCTTTCTAATGTATGTGTGTGAGTATGCTCATTCACCCAGTCTTGAAGAGTCTGAGCTGCGTTCTCCACAGAGCCGTTCATTGTGAGGTTCATATAAACTCTGTAAAAAGTGTCTTGAAAATCTAAATAGGGAGAAATGATAGTTGTGCAATTACCTTTTAATCCTTTTTGAAAGAATGACACTATAAATCTCTCTCTATAAGTGCAGGAAAGGAAACAGTAGATAAAGGTTACACTAGCCTGTAGAGTTTGGATAGATTTCAGGAAAGATTGCTGGAACAGAAAGAAAGAAATGTTGTGAAACTCACACATTTAAGAGATGCCTAAAAGATCCACAATTCATACAGTACTATTCAAAGTCAGTGACCACATGTCATATATTTAATTCCCAGTCAAAATGACTACAAAGTACAAGCTACTCATTTTTCAGCAGAAAACATTTCACCAAAAACTACGCTGAAGCTTCAAGCTCTGCATATAAGATTAAAACGCCTTTATTACAGCTTTCGTTACATTTAGCAGACTTGCTTAGAAGTTGGTCTCCTTCCCATGATCCAATTAATCCCAAACACATTCAGTGATGTTGAGATCTGAACTCTGAGGTGGTCATTGCATTGTTCTGAGAACACTAGCAGCTTCAGCTTGTTCTCTCTTTCCTTTTCTCAGTAACAGCTTCTTGACAGCTACACATCCTTTCAGACCCATTGTCTTGAGTTGTCTTCTCACAGTGAAAGGATGGACAGAAACACCTGTGGATTGTTTAAAGATCTGAAGAAAAAGTGGAGCTTGAATTTCTCTCTCTCTCTCTCTCTCTTTCTCTCTCTCTCTCTCGCTCTCTCTCCTGTTTACACCTTAACATGTGTTTCATGTCCGGATCGTATGTGGATGTACTTTGCTTGGATTCCTTTTACTCTTTTCACCAAAATAAGTCCTAGTTGAACGGATCAGTTTCAGGAAAACTCCAGCCTTGGGTATTCTCCTTCTGTCGTTTCATTGTTTATCCTCTCTCTTACTAGGCAACACGTTATACACACATTTCTGCCCACATAATTGTATATGGATAACGAAAACATGTTATTAACACTTGTGTTAAGAGTGCCCAGTTCTGGCTCTGACTACCCCCAAGTGTGGTTTAAATGATCCAATCCTCATCTACTCTCAGTGTGTGAGTAAAATCTGTATACTGATTCAAGAGGTAACCAAGATGAAGTACTGTTTATCTGATGGGGACAGATTTGGTGATCTACCAGGTCTTGCATAATTGTTGAAAGTTCCATTGTCTCTGTATCCTTTTCTTTTGATCTTCTGTTTTTTCATGTATTTTAAATGGGTTTTTGCTTCCTTATGCACATGGAGTATCTTCTGTCTGTCTAATTTATGCTTTATGGCTGTTATTACAAATTAAATACATTGAAAGTGGTCTCTGACTTTTGCACAGTACTGTGGATATTGTGAGATGGTTCTGTGTTTGCTGTATGAGCTCACTGACAGTTAAAATAATCTTTCTCTCACATTCTCTTTCTTACCAACAGGAAAAATGTTGAGAGAACTCGCATTTGTCTGTAGGATAGTGTGGTCACTTTGATTGTAGGTGAGTATCAGCAGTGTCCACAGTGCAGTCTGAGTCTCATTTACAGCTGCCGGAGGGCTCACTGTCAGATACACCAGGCAGCTGAACCTTATAGCACATTAGCACACAAAAAAGGAATGGACAGGAGTTTTTGAGTTTTTGATAGCATTTAAATCAGAAATGAATATCTATTCAAAGCCATTGGCCTTCTATAGATGTGCATTAACGGACATATTGTTATTACCATTCTTCTTTGGACGACACATTTCTGGTCTCCTAGGAAAAAAAAGCGTATCTTATTTACATCAGCCAGTTTTAGCCAAAATCATTAGACGCCTTTATATGTAATTACATTCATTATCTGTCAATTCATTACCATACCTCCATTTCAGCATTCCCATGTTCACACAGAACACAGCCTGTTTGGTACCGCTGGCTGATTTAAAACATTAATAAGCAAAAAGAACATCACTGAATGGGGTATCATCTATGGATACTCTAATAAATTGTATCATTAAACAACTACATCATGCAGAAATATTTGTAAATTACCTTAAACTTGACAGGAACACAGAATTCACAAACATGTTCTGAGGCAAAATGCTCTCCAGCTGAAATATGAAGAAAGGAAAAGGCTCACAATGTCCACAATGTTCATAATGCTGTTATGAGAAGCAAAATATTGATCTGATTTCTCTTACCCATTTCAGCACAATCGCCTTGGGCTCACTCCCATTTAGGCCACCATTGGCTGTTTGTGTAATCGATAACGTCATATTTATTTTATACTTTGACCATTCTGAAAAGAGATGAAGATAATTTACTGAGAGGTGTTAACCCATTACAAACACTTTAGTATAAGGTAATAGTGGACAACAAAAGAGATAAATGTATGTTTCATAGCCAATTACATAACCAGACATTTTGTTTGGATCCTCAATTGATCAGTATGTCAGCAATTAACATTGTGTAATACAGTCTTAGAAACCACATAAAACTCCATTTCCTGGAGTTCAATGTATTGTTAAGTTCACTTTAGCTAAAACTTGACAATAGGTAACATATAGTTGTCATGTATTACAGAGAAATACAATCTTTTACAATGTGTTTTAACTCCTGGGCTGACTGTACAGCTATATACAATATACATAGCTATGTAATACAGTTCTCTCTGGTGTTTTCATAAAGGAGCCAGAAAGCGTTCTCCGGAATACTACCATAGTATCATCAGTCTTTACAGGTCAATAGGGCTGCAGGTTTTCATTCCAGCTGAGCAGTTGCACACCTCATGTAACTCCTCACCTCATATGACCAGTTGTTTAAAGACTGAGACCAGGTGATTAACAATTAAGATCAGGTGTACTGATGCCTGATTGGAATGAAAACATGAATCTGTGGATGAGATTGGTGAATCCTGCCATAGACAACTTTTTCAGTGGGTGGATCTTTAAAGAACTATTTTTGTAAATGAGATGTGTGAGTGTGGAGAACCTTTTTAAAGTTTGAAGGAGCCATATTATACAAAACACATTTCAAAATGCCTTCCCAGACCATATATGTTACATACGTTACAGCCTGTTTTGAATTAATTGCTTTCATACATATTTTGTACATCTTTTTTACAAATACCAATGTATATCATATATGGATTTATGCATATTTTGTATGTCTGTTATGTGTACATAAAACACAAGACAAATGTAGAATATGGGCCCTTTATGGAATCTCCATGTAATTCTGTGTAAAGTTTTAAAGGGCCTAAAAAAATTAAAGAGCCTTCCCCCGAAATGTACGTTCAAGCATACACAATATTTAATCCACATTTGTACATGTTTACAAGAGTTCTTTTGTATAGGCCATACAAAGTATATACACCGATCAGCCATAACATTAAAACCACCTCAGTGTATCTAGACTCTTTATCCACTTACCACATAGGTGCACCTTGTGGTTCTACAGTTGCATACTGTAGTCCATCTGTTTCTCTGCATACTTTGTACCCCCTCTTCACCTTCAATGGTCAGAACCCCGACAGGACCACCACAGAGCAGGTGTTATATGGGAGGTGAATCATTCTCAGCACTGCAGTGCCACACATGTGGTGTGTTAGTGTATGTTGTGTTGGTGTGAGTTGATCAGATACACCTCAGTCTCACTGAAGGACTGAGAATAGTTCACCAACCAAAACTATCCAGACAACAGCATCGTGTGGGCAGTGTTCTGTGGGCAGCGTCCTGTGATGAAGGACTAGAGGATGACTGACACAAACTCTGCAGCAGCAAATGAGCTATCGTCTCTGACTTTACAGCTACAAGGTGGACCAGCAAGGTAGGAGTGTCTATTAGAGTGGACAGTGAGTGGACACAGTGTTTAAACACTGTAGCAGCACTGCTGTGTCTGATCCATTTACACCAGCACAACACACACTAACACACCACAATAAAGTATACAGAGAATCAGATGAACTACAGTCTGTAATTGTATAACTACAAAGTGCTCCTATATAGTAAGTGGAGCTGATAAAATGGGCAGTGAGTGTAGATATAAGGAGCTGGTTTGTTACGGCAAATGGGTGTATATCGAAAGATATAGAACAGTGACTCTCTTTGAAACCATAAATGATCTTCACATGGTTAATGGTTCTTCTCTTTAATGGACCTTTTTTTCATAAATGGTACTCTATAGCACCAAGCTCATAGAACCCTTTGTAGAACTATATAGAAAATTTTGTCAAAAGTGTATAGGTTTGTCCTACCACACTTCAGCCTTGGATCTTCTATGGGTGGGCAGCCTTGGTACTCCCAGTCATTCTTGCTCCAGGTCACAACATTTCCACTGACACATTTCCATTCCTCGAGCTGCTGGGGGCTCAGTTCCTGACGCCACATACGGAACATTGTTATTGCCCCCATTAAGTTTGTCCCTGTTTCGAAGTCCATAATGCCGCCTACAAAGCTGTGGCTCTCCCCCAGAGTGAGTGTACCATTAGGAGTCAGACTACTGGGGGCTAACTCATCCAGCTTTTGATTTAGGCTAACTGAGCCATTGACAATCAGCTTGAAGTGTCTGGTGTGGGTCGACCATGTCAAGCAAACAGTGTGCCAGTTCCGAAGAGGCAGGTCATGTGCAACTATCCATTCTGTTCCAAAAAGCCAAGCCCTTAAATTGCCACCCCGTCCGGCCAAGCCCAGCTCATTACTGAGCTCTCCGGGCTTCTTGTATACAAAGCCAGTCCAGGCTGAGGTGGGTATCTGTCGCCAGAGGTTAAGACACACACTCAGCTCCTGTAAAGGCGGCAAACTGCAGGTTTTGCTCAACTTCCAGTGACATGAATTGCCCTGGAAGTTCACCTTCTGTCCCCACAGGGATGGATTGGTGGATGCTGAGGGATACAATATATAAGAATCAAAACATGTCAACAACATCAAAACATCAAAACAGCTGTACAAGTATTTGAGGAATAAGAAAGTTAACAGAACAGTATTAATCTAAACATTACTTGTATAATTAAAATGGTATATGCACTTCAGCGTTCTTACCTGAACACAAAGGAAAGCTTCCAAATATCCATATGAACACAATGGCTGACTGACCAGTTCTGATTTTGCCCATAACTGTAGTCTATAAAGAGAACAGGATGGGGGGCTGGATATTTCTTATAAATTCTGTAAAAGAATACAATATATACGGTATACAATCAATATATAATCAATATTGACATGCAGCATATCATTATGTTCAGTGACTAAGTTAGATTACTTATTTTTTATCACTAAAAATACATTTTGAAAAATGAGTGTACAGTGATATTAAGAAATAAATAATGTAGTCATGTAATGTATTGCTGCTGCAGATACAAAAATGTTTCATTTCTTTAATAATTTGAAAGCATCAACTGTCCTTTACACTGTGTGAAAAGTACTTACTTAAGTAATTACTTAGTATATATAATATTTTTGCGTTAACTTACATTGTAAAATGACCATTCTGAAGATATTTTTTCCAACTGTGATGATTTAGTAATGCAATCATTGCAGTTACAATGACATAGTGATGTTACTTACTGAGTTACAACATCTCTGTCTATCAGCACAGCAACTGATGTAAACAATATCATCAGAAGAAATCAAATTAAATCCATCCAGTATAACCTAGAAATCCATGTTGACTGGATCCGATAGTCAGGGCTTCTCTGGCAATATGATTGCTGAACCTTTACTCACCTTAACCAAAAGCCACTCCCACTGTCATCTCCAGAGTTATTCATAAACCCAGATAAAATAGCTTTATAGGCAAAATCAAAGAAGTGATTTGAACAACCTCAAAAAAATCTTCATAACCTGTGGATACAGTGGATGGATTTGTAGAAGGTAATTTATGCCCTTTAGTTAATATGATTGTTGAGCTAAATGAGATTGTTTAGAGTGAGGACTCAAATGATAATCAGCAAACTCGATATGTACACTGTGGGATGACATTTGCATAACTTGCACAAGTGTGTCAAGACACACCTTGTCCGAACAAAGGTTATGAAAAAGATAAGCAACGAAAACTGTGGTTGTAAAGTGTTACATAACTGTGAATAAGTTTTAGGCAGCCATGAAAATTGTTTCAAAGAGTTTACAACAGAAGTAAACATGTAATCTGTGAAAAACATGAATAGCTTTATTATTTCATATTTTTATTTTTTTAAAGTTAATATAAACATGAAATAAGCAAAACATTTATTTTCAAAAAAAGTTCTTTATTTTTTAATTAGAATACAATTATAAAAACACGGCATTGGTTCCTGACTTCTCGCTGGACTTCAGCCATTGCTTGGATTAGGTCAGTTCCATCCACAGCATACCTAATGTATTTCATTTAATGAAGGATTTGTTAGATAAATCAGACATTGCATGTTAACCATAATCCTGATCTTCTTCAAGGACAGGTTTGGAAATGGTTAAGCTAATACTCAGCTAATACTGACACAAATCACAACCTATGGTTTGTTTATTTATTTGTATTATAATGTTAGTTATTTTTCTCCAAACAAATACATTGTAACCACCCAGATAAACAGCTTTATATATCATATTTTGCATAGTAATGTATATATACTATAGCATGATGGCCAATTGTCTGAAGACTTCGATGCCTCTAAAAGCCACAGAGACTTATTTTGAATATGCATGTTTGATGCTAAAGACATTATTTTTGGCCTAGACCCTAAATATCAGTCCATTTCAGGTGGAGAGATAACATGCAAGTGCTGCTAATCAAATTAACCACATAAGAAAACAGATTATTTGAACATTCAACAGTAATTTATCTTTGTCAACATTACACTTATAAGACCTCAGAATACACATATAGCTGACTAGTTGTTTTGGATAGCAAATTAAAATTGCTCTACTTGGACCAAATCCAAGTTATCCAAGTTTCTCTACAATGAAGAACGTTCACATCAGGTCTCACTGAATTTGTTTATATCTCACTCATTGAATTACGTAATTTCTGCATATTTATGCAATTATGCTATTTTTGAAAAAAGGTGCATTCTAACATTTTTAGTGGGAGAGCAAAAACAAGATTCTCTAGTTTCCCAGGGCTTTATCAGAGCTTTGCAGTAGGCTTAATATAATAATTATATTGCTTATCATGCTCATAAAAGTCTATTAGAAAGAGTGTGGGATACAGCTGCCAGACCTGCAGTGGGCGGGGATGCTATCGGTTGCTATCAGTGATTTCTAACCTCCATAACATAAGCATTGTTGCAGAATTTATTTTACATGGCTGTACAACAGGATGTTTTCTTAGATGTTCCGCAAACAGTACAGGGATCATTCCCGCTCAAGTGTTCAGATCAGAGCGAGAGGGCTAGTGCTTTTCTCAAACAAATCTAATTAGATTTTCCTGTAGCCTTGACCCTAGACCAGCCTGTCTGTTTGTACATGCTAGTTCAGTTTCAGAAGACTCTCAGATCGCCCTGGTGTCTAACAAGTATAAAAAGGCGTCTACATTGAAAGGTTTCAAATGTCAAACTAAAATTACTTAGCCTGACACCTTAACCTGCCACTTAATGTGCCTAAGCTGGGATTGTTGATTAGGGCCGTCTCTGTGAGTGTCTGTATCTGAGATACAATAATTAAACTCTACCTTCTAACAATACAGAGACAAAGGGCGCTTCCTACAGATCTACCACCAGAGGGTACCATCTACTGTAGTTACAGCAGAACAAAGTGGTCCAAACAAGCCCAAAACTGGTAAGCACAGTCATACATTTATTGGTCGCTTTATTGAAAACTTCTACCTTCGAGGTCCACCTAGTAATCTAAGTGTATGCTATCTGTTCTTTAGCACTTGATCAATGGTCTGTTTCTAAGCACAGTACCACTCTGGGTTAAATATTTTTAGGGGTTGGACCATGCCCACTACCATGTCAGTATTACTTCTGTGCTGACAGCGCTCTACCACCCACATAATATCTGGTCGTACCAAACAGTAATTAACAAGTAATTAATGATGTACAGTTGTATGCAAAAGAATAGAGTTGCTGGTTGAATGATATGTTGTTGATTTTCTTAGAGAAAATAAGTACACATTCTCTACAGAGAACACACTTCTGCACATTTGAATGTAATTAATGTTTATCTGCTGAGTTTAACAAACACAACATGTCACCTGTGGAAACATTATGGGATATTTTATACCTTGTTTTATTTTTTTAAACATTTACAAATAAATAATTTTGTCATTTGACCAGAGATGTTCAAACATGCATGTGACTGTAGAGGATGGCTAACAAACTATATAACAACAGTCTGTAATTGTAAACCTATATAGTGGACTTATATGGTAAGATGACCTCATAAAGTGGCCAGTAGGTGAAAGATGGTGCAGAGTGTAGACTTACAAGAGCAATTAACCTGAGCTCTGGATTATGGATCAATCCCCAACCTGCATTAAGTATTCAGCATTGTTAGAGAATCAGCAGAATATCTGATGTGCTGGATATGTATCAATGACAGAATGAAACACAGGCAACACAGCAACAGTGATCTACATTCACTGACCACCAACCCCTCCACCACCACCACCCCCACATCTATAGTGAGATGTCAGCAGACACAGCCTCTTCTTTTCTGGTGATTCTAATCAGAAGCATGGCTCTGATTAAGCAGGCTTGTCTGCTCAGCTTTAGCTCCAGCCCATCTGAAGTGGATGCAGACAGAAGGACTCTTCAGGTCAGAAAAGGCGCAAGGCCTGCCTGAGCTAATCTGCATACATGAAGAGACAGAAAGCAAACACAAGGCTTTGAATATTTTGTGTTTTTGAATGTGTGATCACTTTTTTTCCAGGCCTATCACTATTTTCCAGACCAAGCATCTGGCTCCTTTTTCCACCCAATACAAAAGGTGTTTGAAGACTATTCAGTTTATTATATATTTATTTAAAAAGGATTTCTATTGAACATTTCTGATTAATTCAATGAAATGTAAGTCATTCAGAGTGGTTTGAAATGGTGCATTGTAGAGAAATTAATCAACTCCAATTTCATTACAGTGATCGTGATAGGAACCAGAGTTTGCATTGTCTATATTTGAAAATATAGCTATTTCATTTACTATCCTAAATAACCAGTGAACTAACACATGTCTTCTCAGTTTTATTTATTTGTAAATCTGAGAACAATTACTATTTAGTTCTACATTTCCTTACAATGCCTGGCAGGTACCTCTACCATTAATATATGTTTAGACCTTGAAAACATTGTAATTAATGTTCATGGTATTTTATTATGTATTTGTTACCATTTCAGGTAACAAAGTGTTAATCACTACAGATGTCTGGTTACAATCACCTCCACTGTAAAAATTCTCAGCAAGCATTTTATGCCAAACCACTCTGAAAGACTTTGTTTACTTACTTTTGTCTTTAGCATTTGATCATGCAGAATTGCTTTTATTCATAGGTTCTAATATTTAAATTACAGGTTCTAATATATTCACTAATGTAGTCTCTTGCTACGTGGAGAATAATGGCAGCAATGATCTATGGGATGACTGACAGTCCTACTACACTAATACAACATTTCCTTATTCACAAACATATGTGTATAGAACAAAACTGCCTGATTTTTTTAGCTTTTCTACTTCTGTTAATAGCTGTATTGACGTAGTGAGACACTGGCACTGTTTGTCAGGTGTCCATTTGTAATTACAGGTGAGGTTACTCTGCTGCAGGGTGTACAGAGAGCTGGGTTAGTTGAGGAGGACCTCTGGCATCTGATACTCCAGACTTTGTGTCGTGATCTCTTTTCATTGGATCGTTTAGCTCTGTGACCGACATGTCTTATTCTATTTCCTTCAGTATCACTAAAACTGTACTGCTCTACTAAAGGTAGATGAAACAAACGTGGCTGGAAAGACCATGCTGCATGCCCACAGACTACAGATATCTGAGCAGGACAACCTTTATTTTGAAACACTGTGTTGTTCCTTTAGCACACAGGTCAGAGGCTGAATGGAATCTTCGCTCCGGCCAGAGGCAGCCTTACTGTATACATACCAGAGAAAGGCTGGAGCGGAGTTTCACACTGACTAGATGAAATAGATAATGCCGTTGTGTACCTTGCAGAGGGATTATATTACAGCACATTGGATTATGTGTCAATAACAGTATTTCTAAATAGCCAAAGGTGTTTCTTCCCATCTTGTTTTATTGTCGCTGACTAACATAAAATGGCTTTTCAGGAGGAGGAAAAAGAACTCATTTAGCTTTACAGTGTAAGTTAAGGTAACAAGACTTTATTCCAAGTAATTTGGGATCATTCCTATTGGTCTGTTCAAAAAATAAAAAAATTGTAATACAATGTAAAAGCCAACTGGTATTTTCATATAGAATATATGGTATTTCAGAATATATGGACCCAGTCAAAACAACCATCACATACAAGTTATTAATTTTTCAGCAGATACCTCTGAGAATATTAGATATAAGATAATCCACTTGCAAAAAAGAAGAGAAAGTCAAAGTAAACAAAATGGAACTACTAACAACTGTGCAAAATCTGGTAGACCACCGAAACTGTCACCACCAGATAAACAGCACTTTATTTTGGAGAGAAAAATAAGCTTCACTCTTTAGATCTGAAAAAGTCCGCGGCTGCTTCTGTCCATCCTTCCACTGTTAGAACACAGCTCTGCGCTAAGTGTCTGAAAGGATGTGTGGTTGTAGAGAAAGCGTTACAGAGAAAAGGAAAGAGATAAAACAAGAAGAATCGAACAAAAAAGCTGCTGGTGTTTTCAGATCAATGAGCTAACCACCCCAGAGTCCACACCTCAACATCATTGTGTTTGGGATCACATGGACTGTGAGAAGCAGAAAAAGGCCTTTAGGCTACTTTGGAAAATTCCCAGCAATTCTGTATAGAATGGAAGCTGTAACTTCTTCTAATATGTACATTTTTATTATAGTATTTTGTGATGTATGTTTTCAGCTTTTTCCTGATGCTGAATAATGAATAACATAATTGGTGTTTAGACCGCAAATTAAATAAATAATGGTGGGCTTTGACTTATGCACAGTACCGTATATGGTACATGCACATTACTGGGTGTATTTATTTATATATCTGTCTATTGCAATCACATTGTTAATGGGTTTTCAAAGGGTGTGGCAATTTACTCTGCAGAATTTCATACCAGAAATCAGAAACTGTCTGTTATTATCACTGTCTGTAATGCACCTGCTTCAGGTTTTACCTGTTGTCTGTCTATGACATTCCCTCACTTCCATTATCACCCACTTTAGTGTTAAGCAACACAGATGCCCCTACATTATTCAGAGTCTGTAACTGAGACCAAGCAGTTCCTCCTGAAAAATGAATGACGGGCCCTGCAGGCTTAAGATTTAGGAGATGGTGGGACAGAGGAAGTGGTGTTGAATGACTGTAAAGAAGTATTTAGTTTGCCAAGGGGATAGACTGTTTTTTTAAAGGAGTGGTTGACCACTGAGGCACTACAGTTCCCTCAAATTCCGCGCACCCCTCAGCAGGCTCTTCGAGGTAGGATCTTAAGGGAATGTTGAGTAGCTTTCTAGCTTTAATTCTGAGCTAATCAAACGAATAGATAAACATTTAAAGCTCGCTTTTTTCTCAAGTAATATATTTGTGTATATGCAGCGTGTTTTACGATCAAACATTTTGGGGGTTTTAACTATGAACCGTGCAAATGTCCAGTCGGACGCTAGATGGCGCCCGGGTGCTCTGTGAAGCTCGGTGCGCGTGGCCGTGTCCCCGGCTTGTGCGCGCCGCCGCTTTAATGAACGTGTCCGAGAAAAAGAGAAGGAAAAAAACTTCGGTTAAAAAATGGCGGAGGGGGCAACGACTCTGAAAGGATTGCGCGCACAAATGGGTAGGAATTCTCCTCTTCCTAGCCGTTTTCGCGGATTTCATCACGTCCAACTGTAAAACCAGACTTTGTACGACGAGCTCGGGGTGTTTTGAAGCAGTTTGTGTGGCAGAGACTAAAAATCAGGCACTTTCATTCAGACTAACCCGGTTAGCTGCTGTTTAGCGGGCTTTGCTCCTCCTGATAAATATCGAGCTGCAGGCTGCTAAGAGTTACAGCCGATGGGTTGAACCACCAGGGCAACAAGTTTAAACCTTTTTTGTCGTGGCCGGTTAAGTAAATTAACGACAGACTTTTTGACGTGACGTCTTGGGTTTCGTATGTTTATGGCTGCGAGTTGTTTTGCGGTGACCGTTAATGGTTTGAACTAACAGAACTCAGACTGATTAAACTGAGTGACAGATCTAGCTAGCTTTAGCTTTAGCTTGGCGCCTCTCAGGGTCGAGGATGCTCCTGTCTTATCTAGCATAACTCTCTTCGCTGGCCATGTAACTTAGCGAATAGCTGTTAAACCAGTCACATGAGCTACTTTACATGCGTTTTTCTGTTATTAATGTAGACATGTCTTTCGGGTTGAACGACAACTACTTATACACAAATGTACTGTAGCTTAACTCAAGAGTTTATGATCAGTGTAAATAAATTAGCTAGCTAGCTAGCTAGTTAACGGTAGCTAACTCAGCTTAGCCACAAGCTCGTCACATCGAGGAACTTAGCTCTATTAAGGTTAACTTTTACCAATTAACGTTATCTGATAAGCATTCATGCTCCACCAATGTCGTTGGTCATATGCAGTCTTACATCTACGTATGAAGTATCCACTTCATCTGGTTAGTCTGAGCTCGCTGACAGTTATGCTGTTGAATTGGTGAATTTAGATGTCAGCGTCCTCTCACCGGCCTGCTCGTTTCTGGAATCAAAGTTATTTTTTTGCTTATTATATTTTTGTGTTTATTTCTTGCTATACGTCGATAAGGCTCTCTTGAGGCGGATGCTGATCAATAAGGTGTCAAGATAGCTGTGGACAGCCTAACATCGTCGGGACCCTTATTCTATCTGTTCTGATGGGGTGTTAAGTAGTGCTTGTTTTCTGCTGTGGTCACTTGCAGTAGCTGATTTCTTAATGTTGTCCCTGAAGTGACGCTGTTCTCAGGCCTAGTTCTCTTTTTCTGCAGTGTCAATATGCTATCAGTGTATACTGTGTTTCTGTACTTTGCAGTGTTTCCACTGATGAAGATGTCACAAACTCACATGCATTTCTGCTAAGGTTACTTATTATATAAAATGCTGTTTGATAAATAGATAAAGTCCTTTTGGTTAGGAAGGTTGCATAGCTCTGCTCAAATGTTAACGCTGACCTGCTCCACTCGCAGTATGTAGAGTAACGGGTGGCGCAGTTTTGGGTTGAAAACTGTGGATAATAAAATGGACGTCCACAAGAATGTGTGAGAAGACTGTTCTGTAATTATGGGCTGGAATCAGACTCGTACTGTTTTAAGGTTAACCTTTTGCCGTGCTCTATTTAAAGTATGTAAAGAATCTCTAACGTCCAGTAAGAGACTATGTTGTTTTGTGTGTGTGTTTTGTTTTCAGGTTGGAGTTGGGAAACTTGTTTACATTATGCAGTAGCCACTTTTGTTATTGCTATACACGCCTCCTTTTGAAGTTTGTCTCAGTCTGTCCACTAGGGCTGTGAATTGGCAAGATCCTGGCAACGTGATGTGTTTCATGATATAGGAGTTACTGGTCTGGCTGCACTGATTTACATTAAAAGAGAAGTATGTTTTTCCTTTTCCTGTAAAGTTACCGTATCAGAGAAATTAGGTTTTGTTTAGACGGCAGTGATACACAGGTTTATTAATGCTAACCTTTGCAGTGCCTTCTTATGCTGCTTGTTTATGTTGAGCTGGAGCAGTCTAACGGCTGAAGATAAATTACAACACTGCTATCTAGAGGTCAGGGGTTTAAACACCTCACAGAATGAATCACTGTCTGCCAAAAATCCTTTCATGTGATCTATTAATTAAGATCAGTACTGTGTTTGAGAATCAGTACAGCATCACAAAACATAATATTGCATATCAGTATATAATATTGTGTATCAGTATTTTCTTACACCCCTAACCTCCACTATATGAGTTGTTGTGTGGAAGTGAACTAGATAGCCCAAAGAGATCAAGTGTGTTTCCCATTTACAGAGACAGTATCCTAGTCAGAAGGATTTGAGAAGCAAATGAACTTGGATTTAAATTAGTCATCACCTCTCCTCCCACGTCTCAAATCCAGGATGTAGCTCTACAATACAAACTAGGATGCAGTCATTGTGCACAGTAGCTATGTTGTATGTACAGACGTTTGTAGACAAATTCACATCCAGTGTTTCCTACAAAGTCAAGGGTATTAACAGCCTCTACTGCAGTAACAGTCCTTTCTCTTCTGGGAAGGCTTTACTCTAGATGTTGGAACATTGGTATGGGGATTGGATTGCGTTCAGCCACGAGAGCATTAGTGAGGTCAGGTACTGATGCTATATGATTAGTTCTGGATCACTTCGAGTCATGTCAGAGAACACACTTTGGCTTCTCCACAGCCCAGTGCTGGAGAGATTTATACCTTTCTAGCTAAAGCTTAGCATTGGGATTGGTGACCTTAGGCTCATTTCCTGCTGCATTCTATTGGGAATGCTCTTCTATGGAAAATATGCAAGTTGCGTGCAGTTGAATGCCTGTGTCAGCAATGGGTGCACCTTCAAGTTCATTAAACGAAGAATGTCTGAATGTGCTTTATAGTGCTAGTAAACTGCATTAGGTTTTGCCTTATCTAGAGGTCCAGCTTGTAAAGGGCAGCCAGTTTGGCCTGTAGCCCGCTATGTATTACTCAGACTTTAGAAATAATTCAGTCTTACGCTGTGCAGGTGTTCCTAGACATACCAAGCAAGATCATCTGCATGCGGGTGTGTGAGAGAGAGCAAGAGGGAGATGGAGAGAGAAAGGGGAATCACAGCTGTGCCCTACGTGAAGGCCTGCATTATTGGCATCTGCAAAAGAGAACTTCCTGTTGTCCCAGCAGCTAGAGGCTGACTAGAGTAATAGGAGCCCACTGACCCACTATGTGTGACTCCCCCGACTGGTGTTGCTCCTAGTGCATGCAGGCATACAGAGGGTTGTAGTGTTGTCTTTGTATGACTTCCTTGTTTTATTTTCTTGGATAGAATAAATTTGGTTTTATTCAGTGTTCCATCTCATCGTCTGACCATACGAACAGCTTCTCTGTTTTTTTTAAACGAATGATGCAACACTGGACCATGCAATATTTTTAAAGCTTAATCTAGAGCATAACTGATTCTTATTAGTGAGTGTAAAAAGATATACATTCATCGTCAAAAGAATAGTTGCACTCAGAAGGGAAGTGTAGGATTGCAATGCCATTCTGAAGGAAGATAAAGGTTACCAGGGTAAATAACTGATGAAAAGTTTAGACTGATATGGACAATATTTATTGAGCTACACAAACAGAAGTAGTGTCTCATTGCAGTCTTCGCAGCCATTGACGTGGTGTAAAGGGCATTCACTGTTGTGCATCCATCTGCCAATGGTGCTGGCACTAGCAGGATGACTCATGGAGGGCATCACTGCGGTCGTGGTTATTGAGTCAGTCAGGTACAGCGATGAGGCCTGTCCTTACTTGTGTCACATGACCCAGCATGAAACTTGAATCTTTTGCATGTCTCACAATGTCAAACCTACCCACCAAGTTTCATTCCTGTCTGTTGATTCCTTCTGGGTGCAACTATGTTTTGATGAGTGTAAATTCAGTATCTGAGACATTTAAAAAGTGTATAGAAATTTAAAGCTGAGGTGAGCAATATTGTAGTAAAAGGAAAAATGAAATTATATCACCCACAAGACCATCACAATACTTTGACACACACAGTGTAGTTATAGTGGGGCCATATATGAAAACAGCTATCAGAAATATGTGTACCTTGATTTTTATTTAACAATTCACAGACTGCACTGCACTAAATGCAATTAAACAGGACTGGTCATACACTTTTTGTAATGAAACATGCAGTTGGTCAGTATGAACAATATCCATCATGCATTCAGTACAGCACATTGATGTAACAAAATGTTTGATATCATCCACCAGTCTTCTACTAGGTCTCTAACAGGGAGCTCTCTTTTACTCTGTTCTGTGGAAAACACTATCAGTGATTAAAACTAGGCATCCGCATATGTCCTGTTGGAGTAAAATGTTTGCAGAGGAGGGGTGTCTGTCAGTGCATGATTCAGATGTCTGGGAGTTCACTGACAGGCTGTGCTGAAGGAAAAAGAGGAAAAGCTAGAGAAAAAAAATCTCACCTCACCCTGGATGTTACTGCTTTATTGAAATGTTAGGGTAAGGGAGGTGTGGGGTCCATGCTTTTGAAATAGGATACCCAACAAACTCATACAGGTGTTGTGGTCGGGTGTCCACACATGGTGCACCTAACATAGCTTGACTGGAGAATGTGTTAAGACATTTCCTCTTTATGTGGCAGAAAGCGTAGTATGAGCTGTATCCTATAATCAAGATATAGATTATCCACCTGAATTAATAATATTTTGTTAATAATATTTTTTTTATTAAGTGGCTTTGTTGTAAGCTAAATGAGGGTCCAGTGAGCCATTAACAGCATTGAGTTCTGTGTTTCCATTGCTCAGAATCCAGCCAGCATTTGCTTTAGTAAGAAAGCCTGGATAGCTTTGTTGTTAGCGTCCATTGTTGAGCTACTGTGTATTTGCATGCTGCGTGCTGGAAAACCCACGATTTGAGGGGCACAGGGTGACTCAGCAGCCTTTTGCATATTCAGTAGGTCGGCTTGTGTTGTCACTGAAGTGCACTTAAATAGCTTCTTTCTTCTTACGTTGATGCACGTAGGTGTTGGTCACTCGTTTCACTATAAAAAGCTATTGTAAGAAATTAGATCTTAACCATCCTTTAAGGAAGTCTGTCTTATAAAGCTGACTTGCCTAGCCAGTTTACTAAGTTGTGTTCTGTAGTAGAGGCTGCTTTCACTTCGCCATGCTTTACATGCTAGTGTTATTTTTGGCTTTGTTGTGGTCTCTGCTGCAGGTGGTCAGAATATTCTTTTCAATTAAACTGACTCACATGGTTGCAAAGTTTGTATTATATCAGTCGAAATGAGGGGAAAAGCAGTTTCAGGCAGGTATTATGTGTAATCAGATTCTCATTTATTCATCCCTAGTAGACACAGCACACCTCATTGGAAATGCAAAAAGAAATTGTTAGAGATTGTGGTTTAACACACCAATTAGTGCCTTAAATAATGAAGTATTAAAGGATTTCAGTTAGAGATGAGTCAGAATGTTTAAATGTTCATAGATTAGTGTTTTTCTCACATTGTATTTTCATTAGAACAGTGATATGTCTGAGCTCCTCCATCAGAGTCCAGCATAGAACCCGCATCTTACGTTTCAGTCAGGTTTTCTTATGTGTTTAGTCCAGAGAGAAACGTGCTGCAGCTGGCTAAAGGCTACCACAAACCTTACTCGTTCAGACTTTTGATCGTCATTAAGAGAATCAGTCAGGCTTGGTAACAGCTATATGTGTTTGTACAAACTTGCTGTTTTCAAGCTAAAGGCTGGGTTGTGGTGGTTTATGATGCGGCTAGGCTAATATCATTAGCTGAAGTGAAAAGGCCACATGTCTCACAAAACTCAGTGGAAGCACTGTCTCCTGTCTCTGCATTCCTGATGTGTCAGGTATGCTAGCCTGTAGTCAATATTCCTAGACCTTTTCTTTGTGGAGATAGTAGATATTTAAATATTTGTGAAGTAATACTTTTGAGTGTATTGAAATTTAAAACTATCCTTTTTACTGGCCTCTCATTTATTGTCTTTCTTTGAAACCACTGTCGCCCAAGTGCATTCTTTCAGATTAAAATAGGGGGGTGGGGGGAGGGGCTTGGACCAATATTTTTTTCCACTAGAAATCATTTTTGTTTAAGCTCTAGTTGTTTCCAACTCTAGTCTAGGCTCTCCTGTTAATTTCACTATTCTTAATTGTTAGTGAAGGGATTTGTGATGGTCAAGTTAGCTATTGTGGAAAAACAGTGACAGACATGCCTCCTAAATTAAACAGTACAATGGAGGCTACAGCATGTCAAGATTTTGGTTAGACCAGTGATGTCCAAAGGCAGCTTTATAGGAGAGAGGAAAAAAGAATTAATTTTAATGTAAGTCAGTCGAACCAGCCTTTTTTCCAGGCATTTTGGACCATTTCTGTTGGTTCGTTCATCATGATATTTTCACACAATGTAAAAGACTGTTGTGTTGTGCTTTAATGATGTATAAAAGTGAAAATAGACAAAAATGGGCATACATATTATTCTTTGTACAGCGACAACATGCAGTGTGCTGCTGTGGCTGTTAGTTTTCATTCCGGACATACACCTGAATCCACTTGTTTAATCAATTGCTCAGTCTTCAGACAGTTGATCACATGTTTTCCTTCCCTGTTAGGATAAAAACATGCAGCCACATGTCTGGCACCTCCGTCATAGATTGACGACATGATTTTTAATTGTTGCCAAACTTTTACTGGAAATTTCATTTTAGTAGGGTGTTTATGTCAGTAGGGCATTTAGTGAGGTTTTCAGTTTGGGATGCTCTGCTACAACCATTCTACTGACAAATACTCAGGCTTGGGGATTAGAATCATCCAGTGGACCAGTTTGGAAAACAGCATATCCATGTTTTCTGGCTTTTAGGCTAGTGCCTGCAAAAAAAATCATATCAGTCGATATCAACAATTAGCACAATAAACATAAAATCTTTTTTAAAAGTGTTTTTCTTTTTTTTTTTAAACCAAGTTTGAAGGCTGAATTTTTGCTTGGTTGAACAAACCAGATGGTTAATTGTGGCTGTTATTTATGGTCAGAACATGACAAACATTCATCAAACAGTGAGACATTTCACAAATAGGTCATGAAAGTGGTTTCCCAGGTTAAATGTTTTAAAGAAAAGATTTTGAGCAGTCTGCTGACCGGTGTTGGGCTGTCAGGTTAAACTGTTTAGTTTCAGTGATTGATCACAGACTGTCACTCCTCTTGCATCCATGTCACAGCATACCACAGTATTCAAAGCTATCAGATGTGGATTTCTCTATTCTCTCCTTGTAGTTTGATGGTCAAAGACCCAGAATATATCTGATGCTGAGTGTGTAAAAGACCTCAGGGCCTTTACTGCAGCGCAATTCTCCCACACCACAGGACATACAGCGTCCTTTTTTAAGATGTGTTCAAACTAAAATCAGCTCTCTTTTTTTTTTCTGTCTTGTTTGATTGCTGTAGTTCACTGCATTAACATCAGTATGGTTATGCTCTGTCTGTGACAGCCCTGCTGTATGTTAGCCAGTTGCTAAAAGCGGATAGCTAGCTTTCTCAACCACTCCACACAAACTGAGTTTAAATCAGTGCTGGAACTGCATGAACCGCTTCTTCCTCTTACTTACTAAACTTTGAGTGTGTAACACACAGAGCACTGACTGTTGTTAAGTTGAGCAGAAGAGATTTAGCGCAGTTAGGATAAAACTGAGTTCGCTCTAGGCCAGTACAGTTAGACACCATCTTGTCACTCACATTTGGTCGCAGGAGAGCAGACTGATGATCACTAAGCTCGAACCGCATTTTAGTCCTCGCTCTCCCTCACAGTCTCCCTCTCTCATCGAATCATGTCAAAAAACTCGGAGTTGCGCGGGTGATTCAGTTGCTGCTAGAAATGTTTCATGGTGTTGTGAGTGAACATATTCATTTGAGGTACATTCCAAGGAGGTTTGTGGTTTCACCGGTTGTAAATCAAACTACAAATACTTACTGTCATATTTAGCAAGTAACTAATTGTAAAGGCCAAAATTGTTAGTGTGGCCTTTGCATTAAAGGGCGTAAACAATATAGTGTAGCCTTGTGAGGCTTTGTAAGCTGTCCCACCTGTCCCGAGGCTGATGATTTAAATCAGA
>CM067485.1:15030247-15049813 GCA_034552555.1 Semaprochilodus insignis | reverse complement strand
CTGCTGAAGCTGTTGAGACATGTTTTAGAGTCAGCACTGCCATCTTAGGGTGTTCCTTTGCCCCTTCTGTCATCAAACTCGTTAGTGGCTGAATGGGTGGCAGTCAGTCATTTTAAGGGCTCAGACATAACATTCTTCACAAATAGGCTTTGCTCCTGCACATCGTATTTTTTTGCTCTGTAGGTCGGTTTTCCTTTTCTTCCTTCTGTGTCTGGCTATAGTAGCTAGTAGAGGATGAGCTTCTCACAGACATTGTGGAGCTAAGATTGCTTGAAAAATCTATGAGTTAACATGAGCCATTGACTGCCATTGGGCTGTCCAGCATGTCATAAGGGTAATAGACATGTTATGTGTAGTTTAAGGTCACTGACTTAAACCTCTGTTTTGTTCAGCAGAAGTCTGTCTGCCTATCTGGCATTTCAAGCCAAATGATGACATGCTAAAATACTTTTGTCCTTTCTCTTTGGTCTATGGACAACCTGTTATCAGTGTCAGCATTCCTGATTTATAGGCGTGCTGCCTTTCTATAGGAATCACTTAACCAAATCCTCGTCATGGTTTTGATCTTTCCTCCTGTACTATATTTTCTATCTCCAAAGTTTTAAGACTCCTCTGTGGAAATGCTTCTTTTCCTGGCAGTTTCCACAGCCGATAACCTCCCCTTTGTTTTATTGTTGTCAGTTTTCCGGTGCAGCCCCCCACCCCAGGTTTTTGTGCTGTGCTTGAGCTTTACAGTTTCTCCTCTCACCACTCAGCACAAAAAGTGAGAAACATGCCGCACGCCGGACCCTGACCTCTTCACACACAGCAATGTCTGCTGCTGGCAGTGTACTGTGGAGGGGTTATAAAAACTTGTAGGGCCCAGAATAATACATATTTAAAGATAACTGGAGTTACAGGCCAAATAAGCAGGTAGCCTATTCATTATTATAGGAACCCTGAACATTTCCAGTAGATTGAGAAATAAGGATGAACCAACCTTTTGATCACGGATAAGTTTTTTACAAACAACACACGTTTTACCGGGGAAAAAAATAACATACTAACAGTAAAATGATTTGAATGCTAATGAAAATTAGAAATGGTGATTCAAAGCATGATGTGTTTTTCTTCACTTTTTCTGTTCATGCAGTTTAAGCATCGGCAGACCATGTGGAACAAATTCCCAGTTTCTATGAGGGACATTAGACAGACGTTTGTAATTATGTTCATGTCTGATATCAAGAGGGGGAGCAATGCTTAAGAGCTTCTCCGTTACATGTTTAATAGACCACTCGAAAACATGACATCCTGCTCGATATGCAGGCTGCAGTTAAACAACAGATGCAAAAAGGAAGCCCCCTGCCTGAATATATTTGAGAACCTTTAGTAGATTGTACAGTTTAAATGGATGACAGTGGAGAGGCAGTAGTGTTGAGAACAACTGACCTGTCAGTAGTGCCTTGGTTGTATTAGTTGAGCTAGTTGTTACCTAGTTTAGTGGACATATTTGAGAGACTGTATGTGTAGATGTAGACCATGGATGCTAATCCAATCTTGGAGATCTACTGTTATGCAGAGTTTAGTTCCGAATAGGGCTGCATGGTATATATCATTTCAGCATTGTCATTGCAATGTGCGCGTGCACAATAGTCACATCGCAGTACATGCAATGTCGAGTAAGGTAAATTAAATCAAACACATCAAACTTTTTTTGCAGCTTGGCGAAAGGAAAGCATGACTGAACTACCAGAGAAGTCTGTCATATAAATTATTTCAATTCATTTATCTCAAGTTAAGAAATCTTAAACTGTGTTTGGCATTTTTAAGGGCAGAGTTAAAAAACCTCAAGTGAACACAGTTTCCCAGCGTGGATTAATGTGACATCATTGTTAGGCTAGTTATTATGTTAAACGGTGCTGTCTGTCACTGCATAAAACCATATAGACCCACAACATTTTGAGAGACACCTGGGATTGTCCTGTAATTGTTTTCTAGTTAAAAAAAACAAACCTTCCAAAATACACTCATTGTCAAAAAAAAAAAATAGTTACACCCAGAAGGAAACATCAGATTGCAATGCTATTGGAAAGGAAGATAAAGGTTACCAGGAAAAATAAACGAGGAAAAAATATGATTGATATGGGGTAACATTTGTTGAGCTACACATATAGAAGTAGTGTCTCTCAGTATGGCATCAGGCTACCATGTTTGCTAACGCAACATTCTGGACATCTCGGAATGGAGTTGTAGAGGTTCCTAATGGTGTCCTGTGATAATCCATCTCATGCAGATTGAATATTCTCACCCAGTTCCTGTAGATTTTGAGGTGGAGGTGAAGTGACACCAGGCCTTCTGGATGTGCGATGCAAGACAACAAACCGTTCATCTTGGTGCTGACCACGGTGTCTCCACACAGATTCATTGGTTGTCTCCACCAAGGCAAAAGCGCGACTCGTCACTGAAGATGACCCGCAGCCGTTCTGAGTCACACTATGAGAGTCTTTGGCGACGACACCATTGTAGTCTTTGGCCACATGAACACGTGGTGTTAAGGGCAGTTACCGTAACGGTCTGCATGCATGTAGTCCTGCGTTGTGCAGCCACCTGCCAGTGATGTTGGGACCAACAGCATGACTCATGGAGGGCATCACTGCTTGCTGAATGTCCCAATCATGGCTGTTGAGCCAGTCTGGTACAGCGATCCTTGCTTACGTTACATGCAAGGCCAAGCGTGAAACTATTCGCATGTCTCATGATGTCAAACCTACCCACCAAGTCCTGCTGGTTAATTCCTTCTGGGTACAGCTTTTTTTGTATGTAGCACACCTGATTGAGGTTATTAAGTCCATCAGTAGCATGTGAATAGTAAAGCCAGTTATTTTGAAACTAAATTCTCCAGGACTGGAGTTGGCCATCTATGCTGTTAAACTGTTAAGGTGCCTTGCATCTAAGTTTGTGGGTTTTCTTTTGTTGTTATTATTTTTGTGTGTGTGTGTGTATGTGTGTGTGTGTGTGTGTGTGTGGGTGTGTAGGTAAGCAAACTGTAATGTTAGCAGTAGTACTGTTGTTTGCATGAAACAGAGATGCTAAATCTCATTAAATGAACTATTTCAGATGTGAAATTTTGCTAAATAACTGTTGCCTCTAGCCTCAAGTTTTAGTGCAGATTTTGTAATCCATTGGTCAATAAAGTGAGGCCTTATATTGTGCTGGATTTGCTGCCGTCGGGCTTGAAAAGGGAGACTGTTTATGGCCCCCAGGGAGTAATCACCATCTCATTCGTCATGATTATTACACGACTCGGCTAAAAATACTCACGCTAAAGATGTCACAACTTGGCCAAAGTAGTGACCATTTCATGAAAACATGATTGTAAGCAATTTCAGCATATCTGATATCTCGTGATTTAGTGGTCATGCACCAGAACATGTTCTTAACACATGAATATGTATGCACATAATCGATTGTTTCCCATATTTCAACCTACCTGCTTATGTTTTTGACACGTGCACTACAGGGTGGAAAAGAGCTGTAAGCAGGGATGCATGGCCATGACTTCTCCATATGCTTCCATTCTCCACTAATTTCAAGTCGGCAGTGTGTCTTGAGAGTGCTGGATGTTTAATCGTGGCACAAGGGCACTATTGCAAGTCCTTCAGTTTCTATTCACTCATGTTTAGAGGACTGTATGTGCACCTACTGTTTCTTACCCAATGCTCTACAAGACTTAAAGCTGACCAAATTAGGCTACACGTAGGCAAGACAAATAATGACTTTGTACTTGTAGGTAATTCCATATGATTCCACTAAAGCATTCCTTTCATTCTCGTACGTGAAAGCTGTGCACTACAAACATGTTGGGTTTGTTTCTCTCAATTGCTTTCTATTTCTTGGTTTATGCATTTTGTCTTGTCACCTTTTCAGCTGCTGCTGCGCAGGCACAGGCTGAGGAACGTCGCAGCCTGGCCGGAAACAGCCCAGGGCCAGTAACTTCTGCAAAAAGCCATTCTAAACCAGGTATGTGCTTTTTTTTTTGTTTGTTTTTTTTTTTTTTTTTTTTTTTTGGTCCTCAATGTCAGAGGACCATGCATTGTGGTCAGTTTGCCCTAGTTAATGGGTAGGGCTGAATAATTTGTGGAAAACAACTAATTGTGTTTTGTTGTTGTTTGTTTTTTTTTTGTTTTTGTTTTTGTTTTGTTTTTTCGTTTATCTGGACATTATTGCAATTTCAGTTGTTTTCCTTAAATTCATATCCAGGCTGAGAAGACCAGCATGTCCTTTTTTCAGGCTTTATGCTTGAATGCTGAAAATAGTGTGCAAGACTGCTAGTTCACAGGTTCATCATTATTTGGTTACATTTCTACACTTGACTAAACGTAAGACATCTGTGAATAATGTAATTAAAATTGTAGCATTTGTGATTTGAACATTTCTATTTGGATTTGAAAAAGATTAGTCTTTCAGCCCTTTTAAGCAATACATTTTTATGACGCATGGTCTCAAGTGGCTTGTTGCTTTTATGGAACTGTAAGTATGCAATGTTGAATAAGTAACTTAAAGAACAGCTCTTCCAGACAGCAGATTATGAATGCCAAGCAACATGATTTAATAACTTACTTATACAGAATTTATACAGAATTATAACTTAATTCAATTGATGATTGATGCCATATACGTATACTGAGTGCTTCACAGCAGTGTTTTACAGTGTATATTTTTGTATATTTAGATATGTGCTGGACTTGGTGTACTTGTTTGTATTTTAATCTGCCACTAGTCATTATGCATATGATGCTATGATGCATTGGTATACTATTGTGTGCTTAAGACCGTTCAGCCCACCTTTACACAGTCCTTACGCTGGTTGGGATGAACGTCAGCATTAGTGTCGCTGTTGTCACATAAATGCATCTGTTGACAGTAATGGCATTACTGTACTTTGCGACAGACCACACACCCTGTGTGATGACTAAGTGTAAATGCTGCGTAAGGTTACCTGAGCTCATAATTGAATCTGAGATATCAGCCATATGTGAGGGGATTGTCTACATAGCATGGGTTGGATGTCTGTAGATGTTAGTCGTAGTGCTCTGCTATGGGAAAGGCTTGGAATGATTTCAAATAGAATTCTAAAGAAATCTGGAATTTAATTTATGTTTCATGTTTTGTTTAGTCATCGATGGAGCAGCTCTTAGAATAGACGACAAACTTAGAGTGGCCAAAGAGAGAAGAGAAGAGCAAGAGAAGCAGCACGGTGAGTCATGTACAAGAGTAAACACATATTAAGCCCCATTTGCACTTTAGTCAATACACTAAATATACTTACTTTACTGACGTACCAACATTCACTTTGGTTTAGACAAATAGTGTTAAATGTAGCATACAGGTTCTCAGCCTTGGTCCTAGATTGTCACATGCCCTACACAATTTGGTGTTATCCTGCTTAAAACACCCATTTCTACTCAGGAGAGGATTGATAATAAAGTGGTAAGTTGGTTTAGGGGTGTTGGGAACAAAGGAAACACAAAAATGTGCAGGGCAGGGGGTACATCAGAACCAAGGTTGGGATCCACTGATGTAGAAACACCCAGACTTAAACATGCTCTGTGCTTCTTAAAGCGGTGCGTGAGTCTCAGATCCTGGAGCGGGAGCGCAAGGCCAAGTTGCAGGTGGAAAGACAGATGGAGGAGAGACAGAGAAAACTAGAGGAGCAACGTAGGAAAGAAGAGCAAAGGAGGGCTGCTGTTGAGGAGAAGAGGAAACAGAAGCAAGAGGAGGAGAAGGTATGCTAGTTTGTTTCTTTTTGCCAGTCCTTCTCTGTTGTTCTCTCCATCCGTTTTTCACTTTCTCTTGCTGTTTACCCTTCCGTCCTATTATTTCAGTTTTTTGCCATTTAATCGACTTTTCTACTGACAAGTGAGTGCACTCACTAATAATGAAATTCTTTTAGAGTACTATAGGGATGGAGGAAGTTCTTTTTTAGCATACTGTACAACAAGCTAAGGTTAAAACACTGTATTTAAATGCCAAAGGACTTACTAAGGCCACTTTTTACTAAATCCTCAGTAGATTAACTTTTTCAAGCATGTTCCCTGTTGAAATTAAATCTGATGGTGTTTCAAATTTTGTATATGCTGACATATATACTCAGTCCAGCCAGAGGTGGAAGTTTTAGTGGCATTATTCCCCAATAGTGTGTGTATATATACAACTATTGTTCTTGACAAATCATACAACATATAACCATGCAATATGACAATAATAATAATAATAATAATAATAATAATAATAATAATAATATTTATTGCTTGTTTGTGTAGGAGCACTATGAGGCAGTGATGCGGCGCACTTTGGAGCGCAGTCAGAGAGTGGAACAGAGACAGAAGAGATGGTCGTGGGGAGGCCTCACTGACTCAGATCACAAAAATGGTATACACAGTACTTCCATGTGTCTTTTTTTTTTTTTTATCTGCTTTCATTTTACACCTCCTCCTTCTAACAGGATCTTTGACAGATTGTACATTGTAATTGTATTTATACAGTAGTTTGCAAAAGTCAGAGACTGCCCTTTTCATTTATTTAATTTATTTAACAAGTTACTCATTGTTCACCATCAGGTAAAAAGCATAAACATTTTAATAGAAAATTACTGAGAAACTTTTTTTCAATATTGTGTCCACGCCTGGCCTTTTTTGGTCTACCTAATTTTTAGTAACAGCTTTTAACAGCTGCACTTTTTTTTTTGACATTGATAGAATAAGGCAGTAAAACAAAGACAAAATAGCAATCACAGAACCTGTAACCTTTTCACAGTCTCTGTTTATTCAGACACTACTTTGGGGTAAAAAAGGTTAAATTCTTTCCACTGCAATCTGCTTGTTAAAATGTCCAGGTCCAAACCTCTGCTAAGTGGCAGAGGTTTATCTGTTCAACATACCACAGTTCTGTATTCATTGCTGTTTGAATTGAGCCCAAGAATAATTCAGTTATCATTCTAGCATCTTCTCTGTGATGAGAACAGGAAATGGCCGCAAGTTAGGGAAGTTACAATTCTCAAACCAGTGAAGAAAAAACACAGTTTGTTGGCGGTAGGTACTAATGTTATAACTTCCAGTAGCTATAACTAGCGAACCTAGCTAATGTTAGCTCCCACTGGCAAATGCCATACTGGCACTTTGTGGGCACCCATGACTAGACTTGGAGTTTTATAGGGAATTTCTTGCTTTGAACCCACATCTTCATGTTGTGGTTGTTAGCTAGCCTTATATGTCTAACCTTAGCTTTGCCTTAGCTAAATAATCAGCTGTCTTCATCAGTCCTTTTTTGACCAAAAAGCCTGGCAACTGAAACACGAACACGTGACTTCATAGCAAGACACAAAACCCTCTAAGCAAGCCTAAAAAACCCTAGCCTGTATCAAGAGTATATGCAAAGGACCAGTTTGGCTTTGCCAGTAGGTACTAACTTTAGCTAGATTTGCTAGATAGTTAACATTAGAGCCCTGTGGCACCACTCTTTGTTTTTCTTCTTTCATTTAAGAATTGTAGTTCACCTTATCGATTGGTGCCATCTCCCCTCTTCTCTTTCTCATTACAAGGAAAAGCACTAGAATGGTAACTAAGCAGTTTTTTGGATTTTGCATCTATTGAAGTAGTAAGAGCCTCAGCCAATGTGGTAGTGGCTATGACGGCATGAAAGTCGATTTCGAAGTCACGGATTAACAAGCGGATTTATGCTGAATAAGGCGCTCCCCCAACAAACCTCAAATATTCTGACCTGTGCTAGCTCTCCGGAACCCAAAAGGGTATTTGGGCCAGGCCTAGAAATGAAATAAAAGTACATTTGGTTTTTGTCTTTTGCACAGTACTTTATATTGCATAATGAGGCATTATCTTTAGTCCTCAACTGTGAGAAATGGTCTGCTGTAATGAGCTTTAAATGTTCTCACAAATCAAATCAATTGGTGGTGTGTGTATGTATGTATATAACCAATAATGTATACAGCTTTATCATGTTGGTTTACTTTGGCTTCTGTAATGTTGCTGGAGATGAGACAACTCCCTGATCTCCACTGTGCTTTTCCATCTCTCTCCCTGCGGAGAGTGTCCATATCCCATAGCAACCTGTCTGTCCCTGCCCCTCCCACAGGAGAGAATGACAGCGGTCCCACCTCTTCCCCAGTCACTGTAGTAATCTCTCCAGCCTCACCAGTCTCCAAGCCACCCAGGAGCCAGACGCCTCAAGGTGGTCAATATTTGTTTGCTTGCCCATTGTGGCACAGCTTGGCACATACTGGCACTGTCTCCTCTCCCCTTGCTCTTGCACTCACAGCTGTCTGGCTGGATCTGTGTGCCTTGTGCTCACAACAGGAAGTTCACAGTTGGTGTGCCTTTATCTCTCACTCATTAATTTTTTTTCCTGTTACACTTACTGAGGTAAAGGGTTTTTTCTCCCCAAAAAAAGGTCACAAAAGATTGCCTATTTGCATGCACACGTTGAAAGATGCCCATGCCACTGACTAATCCTTATTTATTACTTTTTTCATCTTTCTCCAAACTAGCTGACTAACTGCTGAATTGGATTGGCTTTGGTTTTGCATTTAACATTCTAGTTTTAAGAGTGATGCATCTTTCTGGTTCTGTCTTTATGATTGGAGAGTTTAGCGTTGGAGAGTAACCTTGTTTTTTCCCATGGCTGTGTGCCACCGATGGTTGTATATCGCTCTGGGGTCCAGTTTTTTGTTTTGTTTATGCCAACATGTCAATGCAGAATAGGAATAAAAGTAGGCCTAACACTGAGTGTAATGCATTGAATTTATATTGCTCTTCAGGTTGCTCTTTTATCAGAGGTATAAAGTACTACAGCTACAAGGAGTGCTCATGTTCCAAACAAGTATCTTATTCCCTTTTAGCCTTTCTTTTGTCATTGTGCCTGCTTTTCAGCTTGAGTCACTTTGCTGTGTTTGGAGTTTGTTACAGCTTGGTGTATATTATCCAGAATTTCCAAAATAATCCATGTCCTATCCTGTCTCTTTAGACATTTTTAGTTTTAGAATCTACTGTGTCTTAAACCGCAATTCCACCCCACCCGTAAGATCCTGTGTAGTGTGTATTCCTCTAACCTCATCACCCTGGTCTGTGTATGTCCGCATTCCCTGTAGACAAGCGCTCCACTTCCACCACAAACCTGAAGCAGCAGGCCGACTCGGCCATAAGCAAGCGCCTCTCTTCTTCTTCTGCCACCCTCCTGAATTCTCCAGACAAAAGTAAGTGTCCCTCTCTTCTAGTGTTTGTCACTAGTTCCACCCATACCTCACACACCCTACACGCACCCTGTCAGTGTTTGTTCACCTCCTCTCTCCCCTTCATCCAGGATGTATGGAGTTCTCTGTAGTATTCAGAGACAACCAGAAATGCCTGGTAAAGCAACCTTTGCAATTGCTAATCCTGCATGTATCTGAATCAGATTGTATTACCTGACCCTATTAAATATGATCTGACTGGGATCTAATCACTGAGGAAAGCCATTTATTATGTGTCCTCTGTCTCAATGCAGCTCTTTTATAGTAGTGTTCTAACTTTGCCAATGATGATTTTGAGTGGGATATCAACTTTTATTTTTAGCCCCTTCACAGCGGAATGGGTGTGCTAGTGATTTGTGTGCTAGTGCTGTTTTTCTCCACAGCTTAATCTCCTCTAAAAGGATCATTCAGCAGTGACTCAGCTGATTTTACCCACTGTTTTTGTTGGGCCCGTGGTTTTATTTCCTTTCCTTCCTGCTTTTAAAATGAGTTCAGTATCAGAACTTTGGTTTCCAGAAAGCACCACAAAATCATAATACCTTCAAGCACAAACAAAAATGTCCCCCTTCTTCCGTACCTTGGCAAAAATATCCAGTTTAACACTTGATATATTTGTGACTGCTGTCGGGTAATAAGAATTAGTTCTGATTTTTTTTGTTAAATGAGGCTGACAAATTTGTGTTCTGCTTCTGCAACAGACAATCCTGGAAAGGGAAAGGTAAAAAAAAAAAGAAAGTTTCAGAATAAAATGAATTTGTTATACAAGCGGAGGTAAAATACTTTGATCTTTTGGATGAATAGAGACATTTAAATGCAGGCTTTCGTATTTTGAACCTCTGTTTCAGGCTCTCTTTTGTCTCGTAGGTGCTAAGCGGAGGAGTTCGTCTTTGAACCGGTTGCCTAGCAATGTCCCTCAGTCCTCTAAGGAAGCACATAAGCAGACTCAGGTGGAACAGACAGGTGCTGAGCCCCCCTCCCTCACTAGTCCCTATGACAACACTGTTGCTTCCTTTGCACTCTTGCTCACCTCAGACCAGTTTAGATTTACAACATTGGTCATTTGCAGTTTTACAGCAGTTGAACCAAAGCCAAACCGCGTATAGCAACAACATTTGGATATTTGGTCAAGTTTGAACTTCCTTGAGGCATACATTGAGAACTGAACCTTTTATAGATTAAATTGAAAAAAACCTAATAGTGATGCTCATGAAACATGCTACTTCCCAAAATAAGGTGGAGCATGTAGTGGGCTTATATAGCTGTGTTGACTGTTTATCTATGTTCCTTGTAGCAGAGATGCCTGCAATGAAGCGGATTGTAACTGAGCATTATTAGTAAGGCATCTGTCATTGTTAACAGGGTTCTTATTAGATGACTAACAGCGTCGTCAAGCGGCATCTTATTCGCAACAGGTTTTATTTCCTTATTTAACTTCATAATTCTTATCAGACTCTGTGCATAGTAATCAGAAGCTGCTTGAGAGGCTGACATCCCTAGGCTTATCGTTCCTGGAAAATCCTGCCTAGTTGAACTAGCTGATTTTTCTATATTTTGAAGTAAAATTAATGAATATACATTAATATACTCGGAGGACGCTAGGCCGTGTTCTGTGATAGGCTGTAACTGTGCCCTGTCCATGTGTCTTTAGGCCCCACCCAGAAGAAACGGAGCTCTTCCCTCTCCCGGGTAGGGAGTAGAGCCCCATCTAATGCTAAACCAGAGAAAGCCTCACCCATTGAACCAGGTGGTTTGTCCCATGGTAGACTTTTTGTATGTGCACGCGTGCCACTCCGTAATAACAAACGCGCATCCGCTGCTTTAACTCGCCTGCCCTGCTCGTGTTCGTTACAATCGAAACATGATGTCACTGCCACTAACCCCCAAAGCAAACAACACAGCAACTGCGGTTGATGCAGTACTTGACATGGCATTGAATTGATTCCATTGCTTTCATTTTGCAGTGTACCGAAGGAGGACACTCCTTTTATCATCTTTTTCTTTCCTATAAAGCCGATGTTCTTAACTCAAACAGCATTTTTTTTTTCCTGCATCTGAACTTTTTCCAGTTTGCAAATAACGGCCTTTCTCCTCTTATTCTACTTTTTCCTGTAAGGCAGGGGTGTCCAGGTTTAAGCCTGAGGGGCCAGTGTGGATGCAGGTCTTCATTCCAACATAGCAGGAGTTCCGATCAGCGGTTGGAAGGCTAAGGCGAACTGATTAAACAAACCGAGTCAGGTGTGCTCCAGCTTGTTTGGCATGTAAACCTGCAGCCCCAACAGCCCCATAAAATTATTGTGGATAAAATTGGGCACCCCTGCTGTAAGGCCATGTGAATACTGCTGCTGTCTTGTGCTTTTCTTTCTGCTGTCCAGTCCTAAAACCTTTCTGCACGGAGCACACAGTGGATACTTACTGCTGATGTCATTACCCATTTTTTCTTCTTTCTCGAAATATCTCTCCCTGAGCCATTGATGGAGGAATGGAGCTTTTGTCTGCTAATACAATGTTGTGTTTGTTTTTGTGAGCACCATGTTGCTTTCTCTCCTCGATGATGTTATCTGCAGTTTTGTGCCTGTGTGTGTGAAAGAGTGAGTGAGAGACACATTGTGCACCAGTGCCATTCCCTTAAAGAAGAAGCAACTCCTATGTACATTTAGGGAAATAAACACCTGGCCTCTGTATACCCAGTGAACAATATGTTCTTAGTAAGACTCAATTTGCTGTATTATGCATTTGAGCAAGTCTGATTAATGTGATGTATTGATATTGTTCCCAAGAGAGCACGTTCTCGATAATGACACCTCCTTATCCTCTTTGGTCACCTTGCAGAGAAAAGCTCCTTATTAAAGAGAGCCATCCTAGAGCCACATCATTAGAGCCCCACTAATTACCTTCAGCGCTCTAGTACAACACTGAGTTTTAGACCAGCTGACCAGAACTGCCAGTAACCACCAAAGCCAACACACCACAGCATGCCTACTATAACAAGTAGGCAGTGGCCCTTTATTCTCCTGTACCAGAGGAAGTGAGGGGGGAAAAAACAGATCATTCAAACCAACTGCACTCAACTTTCACCTTTTTATTTTTCTGTTTCTCCTCCCTGGGTTGTAACTGTAGCTACAACAGCTCCAAGGGATGTGACTCTTTGATCTCATGACTGCAAGAGCTCTTTGTCTCTACTGTAAGACCAGTATTCTGTCGTTCATTATAAACAGCTCTGCCACAGATTACCATCAAGCTATGTTCATGTCAACTCACTAAGAGGACTTAATAGAGTTGTGCAGTAGAGACTAAGCTTGGGTTGAATGCATGTGTATATAGCAGTACCATCAACATGATGGGGTCACTCATGCAATGGGCTAATCCAAAGCAAATCATTTGACCCATGCCTAGCTCTCAAAGAGCTCTTGCACTGTTGCTGTTTGGTTTCTGCCACGAGTGCTTGCCTCCATGTGTATCCTTATTGTCCTTTTCATCCCTCTAGCCAGCTGAAGCTCACCTTGGCTCCAGCAGCACCATCCGGTGCTTTAAGGACTTAAGCACAATCACTCTTTGGTTCTCATGTTGATTCTTCCTTACTGTTTTGAAATCTCTTGGTTGCCCTTTATGTCACTCCTGTCCATTACCCCTCAACTTTTGTGTTTGTCCTTCAAACCCTCTGTCTCTGTTTTTCTTTTTTCTTTTTTTTTTTTGTATGCTCTGTTTTTTGGGCGTCGGCATGCTGTGTGTGCGCGTATAGCACGTCGCTCCTTGACCAGTCCCATGGACAGCGGTGTTCTCAGCCGTCTCCTCACCCCCACCCAGGCGTCTCTAGCTAGGAGCAAGAGTGCAGCAGCCCTCTCAGCCGAAGGAGCAGATGTCCCAGGTAACATAGAGAAACAGCCCTACAGTCAGAGAGTGACCCAGTCAAGCCCTTGTTGGACCCATCCGCCTGTGTACAAATCAGTGGGTGTAGTTGGATGGTTGTGGTGTTCTGTGGGCCATAAAGTGGAGATGACGTGTGGATACTCCATTTCAGACACCTTTTAGCTATTAGTGCAAAATTTGCTAAATTAATCTAGCTAAAACTAAATCAGTAGCTGGGCAAGAGAAATTCCCTTTAGCCTTATAGCTGCATTGACCTTGGAGCTCCAATTAAAACTAAAAACGTCAATTTAGATGGCAAACCTACAGTGGTGTGTAACAATTATAAAACCCCTGGTCAAATTACATTTTTATTGATTTGACATGACATTCACTGCACCAAACCTCCTCTTCTCCATCTGTGAATCCCCTTACACACCATGTAGGTATTTCTAGCCATCTGCAGGAGCCTAAAGTTACTGCCTTTTTAAACTCGCAAGGTGACTAATTTTTTGTCCGGTTAGCGTATCTATATATTCAACAAAACAGGCAGTTTGACTAAGGAGTTCCCCACTGTATCTTAACTTGACAACTACATTTGAAATAAGGACAGTTTTCAGTCTAAAAGTTTTTTATGACAATTGGTATACTAGAATCCACAGTCAGCACACTGTGTGGAGTCTCCTGCAGCAGTCGTGTGCATGTGCGTGTATGTGTTTTACACAGCCGTAGAGCACACTCTGAGGGATCTACAGTAAGCTGATTAGCAAAGTGGTGTGTGAGGGAATGTGTGCAGGGAGTGTGAGCTTTGGATAGTGTTGCTGCCACTTGCTGCAGTAGCTAATCCCAGCAGAGCATCTACCTCACTTCCCTCACAGCTCAAACCTTCTCCCCCTTACTTCCATCCCCCACAAGCCCCCTCCAAAAAAGGCCTTAACATCATTTGTCAATCAGATTGTCTTTGTTCCTAATGTGTAGAAATATTCATATGTCCAGTTTTGTTTCTGGAGGGCCAGTGTCCGGCATAGTGTGGTTATTTCTTTGCTCTCATACACGCTCACCAAAGTGGACGGTGTGAATTACAGGTGTGAACAAGGTACAGTGTTTCTCAGAGATCAGACACTCATTGTCATCCGATCACTTAAACCACCTCTGGATGTGCTCAGCGAAGTTTATGGCCACATAGCAAAACATGTGGTCATTGTGAACATGTATCAGACACATGGAAACATGGAAATGCCAGGTGTAAACAACTATGCTTCTTGTTGACCACTTATGATCATATTACTCAAGATGGATGCCAATAGACTGTGAGTAAGGCCTAAGTTATATCAGGTGTGTTAGAGCAGAGAAGTTGTCAGACTTCGCTGGACTGAGACCCTTCAGGATTAGCGCTGGACACCATCTGTTAATTACTGCAATGAAAGAGACAGAAATAAAATATGGCTGCTTGGGTCACACACTCCCCATCCTAGTACTCGTAATCATTATTACATAAGTAGGATCTGAGGGCATCATCACAGGCTCCCGAAATAGTCATGGAGATGACATGAATCAGCAGCAGCTTATGGATCAGTTACATTTGGGTGCTTATCTCTTGTTCATAACGGTCAGAGTTAATTACCACAGGTGAGGATTAGCTGAGGAATCCCTCGCATCACAGCTCTCCCACATGGAGGTGTGCCCTGCTCTCCTTACCTCAGCTTACCTCAGCTCTCTCTGCCTCTGTGTTAACAGGGAGGAGTTTTCAGCTCTTGGTTGTCACATATGATTATCTAGTGTGTGTATTTGCGGGTGTGTCTGTGTGTGGTGCTTGTGTGTCTGGTGATAGGTGTTTTGCTTTGGTGATTTTGCTGTTGGTGCACTACTCTTCTAGTATGTTTTGTCCAGTGTCTGCTATTTACCTGATTGTGTTGGGATGAGAGTGCGCATTTTTCTCTCTCTGTTTCTCTGTCTCTCTTTCTCCCCCTCTGTCTTTCTTTCTGGCTCTCTCTCCCCCTTACTTCTTTCCGCTCTCATTTCTTTCTCACTTTTCTTTGTTTCTCCTCCTCTGTCGTTCTCCTCTCTCTTCTTTCTTTCTCCCTCTCTTTTTTCTTTGTTCTTTGTTTCTTTCTTCCTCTCTTTCTTTCTTTTATTCTTTCCCTCTCATTTTCATTCTATCTCCCTCTATTTTTTCTTTCTTTCTCCCTCTCTTTTTCTCTCTCTCTCATCTCTCTTCTTTCTTTCTTTCTTTCTTTCTTTCTGTCTTTGTCTTTGTCTTTGTCTTTTTCTTCGCATCTCTCTTCTTTTTTTCCTCCCTCTCTCTCTCTCGTTTTCTTTCTTTTTTCCTTTTTCTTTCTTTCTGTGTCTTTCTATACCCTTTTCTCTCTGTCCCTCTCTCCAGCCTCCGCCTCCCAAGCCCATCACTGCTTACTCCTGAATCAGCAACAAACCCTCATTCAGTCAATATAAATCTAACACCTCGTGAACTGTTTTGTGCTCTTATCATCCCCATCCTCTCTCCCTTACTCTCTCTGTTCTCCTGCCTTGCTCACCCCACTGACCCCACTGCTCGTGGCCTCTTCTCCCTGCTCTGCCCGTCCTGTGCTCCACTGACCGTATCCTTTACCAGAGTCTCACCTGTGTCCTCGTTCAGTGTCAGCCAGCCCACTTCAGCCCAGCCCCCGCGGACCCTTGCGCAGCCGCAGTACCGACCGCCAGAAGGGCCCTCCAAACTCTGCTTCAGCTGACGCCATCTCAAGCATGACTCAGGTGAGTGGGCAGCAATGTGACATAAGGCTGAAAGGTTGATTTTTATATTGAAATTGCAGTTTAAAAGCTTGCAATGTTCACATCCCAGGAGCAAGAAGGGGATGCTCTTACTGACCAACAGGCCTGGATTCCAGTTGCCAGAAAATAATTGCAGTCGCAATATTGATCAGAAAAATTGCAATTAAGATATTCTTCCCAAATCATTTGGTACTAATGTGTCATGAATGTTAGCCTTAAATGAAGCGCTGTTCAAGCTGGATTTGTTTTAGTTAAGGAGGTGCTATAATGTCTGCAGTTTTTGCTAGCTTCACAGTAATAATGCCAGAATGCTTCTGCTAGTGGAATTACAAAACCAGCTAACAAATAACAAAACCAACCAACAACAAAGTCATGTGCACTATTTGTTGAAATGAACATTTGTATACAATCAAATGTCTTACAGATCATACCTCTCTTTGTAAAAGTAATCCAGCTTGAACAAATGCTTTAGTTTGAAACTTGGTAAGGATGGTGGAGCTGAAGAGTAATCTTTGCTGTTATATTTCCAGTTAAGACGTTTACAAAGACCAAACAGAATGTTTTTACTTGCATACACCAGTGCCTTCTTTATTACAGCATTTCAGTTGTGTGTCTTCTGCCGTAACCTAGTATAGACACTGTATGAGTGTCAGCATAATTTTGCCTATTCGTGACACTTGTAGCGACCTTTTTTGGGTCTGAAATAGAAAACTGCGGGCTGTCATGCACCTTTCAGCACAGTTGTTAGGCATGGATTCCTGATAATAACATGGACCCCAGCAATTGCAGTTACACAGATGTCTTACACCAATGTTTAATACACTTTTGTTAATGCATAGATCCAGATAAATAAGGATCCTATGGCGTTAAGTGTGCTTCAGCACTGAAGAAACCCTCTGAAATTATTACATAAACCAGATGAGGTGAAAGGAACTAATTGATGAAATACAAGGGGAGTCATCACTCCCCTTCTACCTGAAATGAAATACCTTAAAATAATACACATTGATAGCAGAACTTTATAGGCACACATCCGCTTTGATTTGCTTTGCAAAGCAGGCAAGTCATTTAGCTCTGATGCTAATCAGGGTGCTGTCCTTTCTAACTGGCCTTATCTGATAGCAGCTGGAGCGTGTTCTGACAGGCAAAGGAAAAATGACAAGGTCTCTCTTTGCTCTCTGACATGCATGGCCCTTATGGAATTAGACACACGAACTCTGCCTAAATCAATTGAACAGTACTAAAGCTCATAAACGGTTCTAAGAGTAGGTTTTATAGTCTGATTTGTTTAGCCATATCAAATGTCAGAACTCTAGAATTAACTTGAAATTAAACTGAGGATGAAAAGGCACATGCACCAAATTAAGAGTCTGCATAGATGCAAATGTCATGAAAGGCTGAGATCACTGGCCTGAATGGACAAAGTGGGCCATTGTCCAAATCATAGTCAGACAACCATCAATGGACAAAGAAGGAACCACTAGCTGAATGCAAAGCTTGACAGGAAAGCCTCAGACCTTGCTGGTGTTAGATATTCTATCTAGTTCCATCCCATGATTCCAGAACACAGCAAAATCACAAAAAGTGGGTTATAAAATTGTCTGCTAGATTTGCTGTTGCTCAACATTTTACCACATAATTTAACTTTGACAAAGTAGGTGTGGTCATTATGGGCAAAATGTCATATCACGTTACAATATTCTGAGCCACAGACAGAATGCAACAATAATGCCCCATTATAAAAAAACAGTTTTCAATGTTTTCAGTCAATTCAGAGATCCAATTAAGTAGGACTTGTGCTTTGTGAGCATGAAACATTCAGCTGACCAGTGTTCTTAAAGTAACAATATTAACAATATGCTTAGAGTAGTGTGTTATTTATCAAAATATTTATTCTGATAACAATACAATAACATTATATTGCTCAATTCTTTTCCATAGCAACACAGTGAAAAGGCTACACACTGTGTATATGTGCACTTCCCAGTAAATTCCCAAACAACAAAGAGAATCTTCTACTCTCCTGAGGTTCTCCTGACCTCATTTATGCAGCCTTCTCAGGAGAGTTGTCGGTCCACTCACTGCCTGCTCTCTGAAGTGATTAATGCACAGTTACAGTGAATTCCAGGAGTTGGAGCTGAAATTGTGATCACTGTCAACTTCAGAAATGGCTGCTTCACTGATTCAGTCTTACAAACTTCAAATAAATATGAAACAGTATCTGTGTATATTTAGGAAATGCAGTAAATACCTCAGGTAGACATGATTGAGAATAATCACTTTGACCACACACACAAATGCATATTGAGGGGGAAAATGTATTAAAATTAAAATTGTACATTACTGTACTTCCTTATTAAGGTCTGTATTTGCATAGAAATCAAGACTCATTTGTGGTGGTACATACCTTTGCCCCACTGCCATTTGAATGACGCTGCACTGACCCTGGCAGTACGTGAGATGTGCAGTATAAATAGATAATTCTCATAGGTCTTTCTGCGGTCACCTTAAACTTGACTGCATTTAAACACCAAACAAACCACAAATTAATCCGCAGGAGTTTTTGAGTTCCATAAAATAAGTAGCACCATCTTCATGAAAAATAATACCAACAGCTTTGATTATGTTGGTGACATGAATCTTATATCTTTTATTGATGTTTTTATTTTTTTATTTTTGTTTGTATTTTTTTGAGGAGCACTATTCCACTGTGAGTAGTTATGCATTACATGAGTATTCTTTGTCCATCAGGGTCTGCTAAACGTTCTGTTCTGGTTCTGTCTCGTCTTATTGATTGATTGATTGATTTATTGATTGATTGATTGATTGATGTTTTGCGCATCTATCCATGTCTGCATTGTGCTAGCAGAAAGCTGAGAAGGACAAGCGTTTCGTTTCACCAGGAGGGAAGCGTCCTTCTTCACCTTCAACCATCCCCAGTCGTCATCGCTCCCCATCCCCAGGCCCATCTGCCTCCAGCGTCACCAAGAGAGCACCCTCCCCTGGAGCAGCAAAGTAAGAGCTTAGTAACAGCAAGCACGTAGATGTCATGCACAAACGTTTTACAAACTTTACATTGCATTACAAACATCATATACACTAATCATCACAAGAATAGTTGCCCAAATAGTTAGCACAATAGCGCTCAGAAGGAATCAAGGAATCACATGAAATTTGGTGGGTAGGTTTGACATTGTGAGACATGAGAATGATTCAGTTTTCACATATATGACAAAAGAAAGGACAGGCCTTATTGCTCTACCTGATTGACCCAACAGCCACGATTGCGGAAATTCAGCAAGCAGTGATGCCCTCCAAACCGGTTAGTTGTCATGTGTCACATGTCCGAAAGGTTTGGTGTCACTCCACCTTCACCCCTTTTGCAAAATCTGCAGGAACTGTGTGAGAATATTCAAGCTGCATGGGATAGATTGTCACAGGACACTATTAGGAACCTCTACAACTCCAGGCTGAGACGTCTGATGTTGTAATTATAGATCAATAAATATTGTCCATATCAGTCTAAATTTATCATCATTTATTGTTTCTGGGAACCTTTATCTTCCTTCAAATAGTACTGCAATCCGACACTTTCTTCTGGCGGACACAATTAGTGTACACACATATATATATATATATATATATATATATATATATATATATATATATAT
>CM067485.1:14985754-15026003 GCA_034552555.1 Semaprochilodus insignis | reverse complement strand
TGGTATCTTAATCGATTCACTGCTTTAATCCAACGATCAAGTATGTTTGAGTATTCATGATCATCCTAACAAGTAATGTGTTACGTGTGCTCTTGCCTATAGAGATAAAAGTCACCATCCCAAACCCTGACTATCTCACGTTTAGCAGAATAAACTGTCCTGCACATTGTGCAGCTAATGCCTCAGTTATTTAACAAAAAAAGGACACTTGGTGAAGACCACGAGAACTCATTTGAAAAGTGGAAGCATTAGGAGCAAATGCTGGCACACTGACACATTGAAGTAAATTATTGGCGTTCTCCCCCACCCAGCCATGGCTTCCCCAAACTGGTGTGTGTGCGTGAGAGAGAATAAAGACGTTTATTGTGCAAAAGCCTGGAAGCTGCAGGCTCTCGTTTGACTTGCCAGCCCCTCACACTCGTCCCTCTGTAGCCCACTCTCTGAGAATGAACTTTGCCCCCGATGCTACACACATTCCTTCAGCTGCTTGCTAAACATACAAGCAAGCAAACAAAATAGTTTGATATAAAAGAGGAAATTCCATCCGGCTTATACAATGGAAATGACTGTGGGGCAACACGGAAGTAGCCACAGCAAAGCCATTTCAGGAATTCATCTAATCTCCTGCTAATATTGGAGCTGAGAGGAGAAGGGTGGGTGTCTATAAATCACCACAGAGGAATCCAGAGACCCACAACCAGCCCAAGATGATGTTGCAGTCAAACTGAAAAGGGCCTCTATATATATATATATATATATATATATATATATATATATATATACACACACATACATACACACATACATCTTATTGTACCTTTGTTTTTCTTCATTCTTATGCCTCTACTCTGTGCCCCCTTTTCAAACCCTTGTGTGTGTCGCATTAAGGTCAAATCCTCGCAATCGGCCACCCTCCCCCAGTGGGTTAAAGCAGCGGCCTCCATCCCCTCAGCCCACCACTGCCTCCAAACCTCCACCCATTCAGAAGCCTGCGCTCACACCCACCGGTCCTCCTGTTCTCCGCAAGAGGGAGTCCAAGCCAAAGGACATGTCCCCCATGACCACTCTTACACCCCAACCTCAAGAGGCCAGCACTGCCAGCCCTTCCCCCAGCACCAAGCCCAAAGATGGTGAGAACTGACAGTTCACATTGAGAACATTTAATTCTACATAATAAATATTATAGTAATAAATATTGCACCGCTACTCAGTCCCAATTCAGAGAACGCCTACTCTGCAGGCTTCTGTTTTACCTATTTCAACAGATTATCAGCTAATTTGAGTTATTGTGAAGCCTTTCACAAGCTGATGTTTTAGGTGAATCCCTACGAGTAGGATTGACAATCAACAAGACAAGGACTGAAGATCATGTTTGGGTCTGTGAAGAAGCCTTTTTAGTTTAAGATTTCCAGACCATCACTCTTGCACAGTGACATTTGTGAGGATGCCTGGCAGTTTTTGGGTTTCATTTAAGAATTGAAGTGCTGCAGCTATTTTTGTCAGTTCAAGCATTTCACTGTATTGCTGAGAAAACTTGAGGTGGAAAAGTAGAGAAGCCGTGTGTGATAAAACACAAAGACGTCTTCAGTACAGCCCTGGAGTATTGGACCAGCAAGGTCAAGCACAGCCAGGAGCAGCAAGTTCAGTTCCACTTCCTGTATAGTCAACACTGGACATATTACGCCCTCTGCTGGAAACTTTGGGCTGCTTGCTTAGACATTTGAGCTTCAGCTCTGCTTGCAAATTGATATTACTATGAAATGGTGGACAGGTGCTTATAAAATTGATGTCACATGTGAAAGCCCTGTATTTTCCAAATGTGAGAATGGAGGTCAAAACATTGCATGCTCTGTTTGCATGTTTGTAAAGTAACTAACTCGTGGGCGCTCTTTCAGATCCCAGCTCGAAAGCCATGGCTGGCACTAACTCTGCTGCTGAGGCTGCTAAAATCTTGGCAGAGAACCGGCGTCTGGCCCGGGAACAGAAGGAGAGAGAAGAACAGCTCAGGGTGCAAAGAGAGGAAGAGGAGAGGTGAGCAAAAAGAGTCCCACTGTTTTAAATGTTCTTTTGCATTGTATTGGAAGGTGCCTGAAGAGCTTAAGGCAGTGCTTAGTTCAGTTTCTCTTTATATGGGGTTGAATGTTTAATAGGAAAAGTGCACATTTCTCTTTTGGTTCTGGATTTCTATGTTGTGAGCTTCAGAAGAATTGTTCTTTGAAGACAGATTTTTCACTTACAGGCTGAAGAAGGAAGAGGAGAAGCGGCTAGCTGAGGAGGACAGAGTGAGACGCTTGGAGGAAGAGAAGCTTCGGGCAGAGGAAAAAAAGAGGGAAGAGGAGGACCAGGCTCAAAAAGCAGAGGAGGAAAGGCAGAGACTGGAGCTGGAGGAACAGCAGAAACAGGCTGAGCTTCAGAAAGAGGTAAGTCAGAATCCACACCACAGTCGTCTTTGTGATTTGCAAACTTTGATGGACCTAATGATTGCTTGATCGATTCAGTGACTGATTGCTTGTCCAATTACAGCGCGAGAAGGCAGAAGCAAAGGCCCAAGAGGAGGCTGAGAAACAGCGTCAAGAGAGAGAGCGCATCATGCAACAGAACCAGCAGGAACGTATGGAGAGGAAGAAGGTGCCTTTGAACCACATTCTCTGTTGCCAGTTGATGTACCATCATGCAAATGCAGAAGTAACAGTCAGCATTCAGAGCATATAGTTGAACAAGAATCCCTCTTTCCCATCCTTTGTTCTATAACTGGGGATAAGTCAATAAAGGGGCATTGTTAAAGATGATCTGCATTATTATGAGCAAGTTTTTGTTTTATTTTTTGTTTTGTTTTTTAGTGGCTTATATGAACCCACTGAACTGTGATGTTAATAGCACACAGTGGGAGGGAGGGAAACACATTGTGATTGGTCAGAAAACTAATTTGCGTAGTGTAGCCTTCAACTATATCAGTATTGCAAAAGTATCGTGGGGGTGGGGGGTGGGGGGAATTACAGTCCAAACACAGATTCTCTCATATCTATGTTCTCATATGATCACAACAAAAGTCTCAAAGATTTTGATTAATACAGAAAATTACTATTTATTTAAGCATGTTTTGTATTTTCATAGCGGGTTGTGCTCTAAAATTGTTTAATGAGCAATGACTCTCTCTGTGATTGCAGAGAATTGAAGAAATTATGAAGAGGACCAGAAAAACAGACCAAATGGATTTCAAGGCAAGGGTGCTGGAAGTGGTTCAGTTTGTACATTCATATCAAGGACTGTGGCTGTTATGGACTTGAAATGAGCTGACATTCAGTTTGTCCCTCTCTCTTTCTTCTAGAATGATGAGAAAAGCATGACCGATGAGAATGGAGAAGAGGTTCCTTACCATTTAAACTGTGAAAATAAGGGTTTGTCTTTATGGTTTATCCGGACCTTATGATGAATTTGATGCGCTTTGTGTATTAACTTAATTCATTTCACTTCTAATGCATCTGATTGGACCTCGCTTGTCAAATTTTAGAGGACCAGTGTGTCCAATTGGAGCAAACTGCAGATGTGGAGGAACAAACTGTAGATGTGGAAGACCAAATAGATGTTCAAGAGCAAGGTATGTTGACACAAGAAAGTACTGTGGAGCGGGAGGACCCACTTGGCAGTGTGAACGGGCAGAATGAAGCTGACAACAAGGAGAACAATAATGGCCCCAGCGCAGCAGAACCCCCTGCCATTAGGTACAGAATAGGCCTGTCATACCGATTTGTCTTTAATAACACTTTATTACTGCATAGCTTGTCATATTCTGCAATTTAAAAATGGTTGCGACCGAGTCTTATTTATGATTTAATGGTTTGTGTCTTCTTCAGTAATTCTTGTCCAAAGATGCGTCTAGTGGAGGGCTCGGAGTTTGTGAACGAGGACTCTAAGCTCGGGCTGAATGGGAAACCTGGACCCTGGAGCTTTGAGGAGTTTATTGATCTGGGGGTTCACCCTAAAGGCCGGCCACTCATGGAACCTGAGGGCTGTAACCAGAGCTTAATAGACTGTGATGGGGTGCCTGAGGGTCCCAGAGTGGCCTTCGAAGACAAGTCTGCTCCTGTGAGCTCCCTCCATCCACCTCAGCCCATTGAAGCCCTGTCCGGTAAGGAATTGTACTTTTGTCAACTTTTCATAGGTAGTAATATAAAACAACGTAAACAAGTCTATTTGAGATTAATTAACAATTTGAGCCATGTGTGTTATTTAGGTGTACAGCTTTCCAGCTGCTAATTGGTTATGTACAGTCAGGTCTATAAGTATTAGGACAGGGCCACAGTTTTTATTGTCATTTGCTTCTGCACATCAGCATAGTGGATTTAAAATTGAAAGTGTAGACTTTCAGAGTGTTACCACAAAATGTTGCATTTACCATTTAGGAATTACATCCGTTTTTAAATAGTACCTCTATTTTCACAGACTCAAAAATAAAAAGCAGTTTCATGGCCAATGTGGTGTGTTCCATTATTATTGCATAACAAATTAAGTAAACAGCCCTGCGACAGAGAAGCTGCATTTTCTAGCTTGGATTTGGATGTCTGAAGTCACAGATCTTTTAGGGTTATTGTAAGAGTTTTGGTATTTGTAATTTGAGTTACCAGCCCATATATACATACTGAAAATAATGGCTCACGTCCCCCTTTACAAATCAAGTCCTTAGGTGCACACACTGAAGAGGAATTAATGCCAGACAACACTGGAAAGCGCAGTACAAGCTAAAAACGCAGACTAACAGTTCCCTGAAAATGTCTGACAGGTTTTAATGTGTTTAGGTCTATGTAATATTGTACAGAGATGCGCTCATTGACTAAACTTTATTTTCTAATTATTATATTTAACAAAGATGAAGCCACAGCATAGATGCTTATCTCAGTTTCCATTTTTGCATTACAATTACAAAAGTAAATTACAAATTTATAAATTAAATATATGTATTCATAATTTTTAGTTTGTCAGATTACTTGGCGCCCTTTGAAAATGTACACACCAATCATATCTCGAGCTTCATTTACCATTGTGGTGATCTACAGAAGTAAAATGACTGTGTCACTGTCCAAATACTTCTGGATCTGACTGGATACTTCCAATTGCGGTGCACCAGCACAAAATTATAGAAGCAAGCTTTGCACACCAAACATGCATTGATGTTTACTTTTAGCTACCAATTATATTGCATTCCAGAAAAAAAAATCTTTACTGTACTGATCTAGAATTGACTGCTTTTCATCTCTGTTCTGCTGATACCCTGCTCTGTCAAACTCTCCCTGTTCTGTTTTGCTTTTTTTTTCCTGCAGAGATGTGAGTTGACATCTTCGCCCAGGGCCAGTTGCTAATTGCACTCCATGATGCATGTCCAGTTGAGCTCCAAAGTCTCTTGTACTCACCTTCATCTCAGCGAGAGAAACTCAGAGCTAAAGAGAAAGGCCTAAACCTCTGCACATCCATGATTAAGGTGGATCAAAGGATAAACAAAAAAAGAGAGAAAACAGAAAATATGAAAAACGCTTCAGGGAAAATGTATTCTTCATTGTGCTTATTACTCTTGTACTTTCTTTCTCCCTTTGTGTTGTTTCTGTCTTGTCATGTTTTCTTTTTTATGATGTTTTTGTTTTGCTCTTTCATTCATGTCATTTGGTCTTTTTTTTTAATATGGGGCAACTCTATTGTAATTTATTCTTCATTCATTTTATTACCTTTTGCCCTCTTTTTGGTTACTTTGTGTATTGATTTGTTCATTTCACAAATTTGCCATTAATGAACTCACTGAACAAAGCAAGTCAGTGAATTCATGGTTAAGAAAGAGTTTGCTTTAAAACAGGAGAATTTATGAGGTCAGCTGATTGAAACCACAGTGAGTAATTAATGTGAAATGTAGCTGCTGAGGTCAAAAATGAAAGATGTCGTCCAGACATCTTGGAAGAACGATTTTAAAATCTGCATCTGAATTCTGAGTAGTTCTCTAGAATGTGCCCAGAATAGGAATCAACTGCTCCAGCAGATACCAAAAGGTTCTGCCTTTTTTCGACCTCACTATACTAACTTGCCGAACTGCATCCACCCTCTGCACATAGTACCCTGCCTGTGTTTTCCAGCTTCTGCAAAAGCTAATGTGATGACCTAAGCCAACTGGCTGTCTGTTTCTAATTGTCCTTTCCGTTTCTGTGAAGCATTCCTTGTATAGAGTTTGTAGATAGCAAATCTAGGTCAAGATATTTCAGAAAATGGTCTTGTTCGACAGGTGAGGGGCTGCTTAAAGCCACAGCTGAATTTCAAACTCAGCTGAAAGATCTGCCAATTCCTTTGGGCTTTAAAGGATGAAGGAGCTCAAGGCAAATGATCTTGTGAGCACTTATGACTAGTTGAAGTTTAAATGTTGTAAGTTTCAGGTTTGTAGTTGTTGCCCTTTGATGTTGACCTTTTCTCTTACATGTACATAAGTGTTAAACATGGTTAGTTACTTATATAAAGCCTAATTTAAGTGCATCCTGAAACTTCAGTACAGCTCAACTTTGGATGTCAGCATGAATCTATACTACAACAAATAATTCTATCACACAGAAGAATTACTGTAATAATTGCACATTCAATTAAGTTTTTGTTTCATTGAACGGTTGCAGAAGGGGATTCCTTTCCCCAAGCTTAAGTTATTGGAAGCATTCTTGAAGGCCCTATGTTCCCTCAGGGTCAGCCATTTCCATCAGGTCCTGATGTTTTTTTGGAGTACTGTTGAATTTCAGTCTTGGCTGTTTTCTTTCTCTTGTTTTTCTTCTTCTGTCCATCAATACAGTGGCCCACAGCTTACCAGCTGCTGATGTCTTCTTGCAGAATTGTTGAATTTGGCTGTCTCTTTATATTACGATATTTAAAAACATTTCCACGTATGTAAGTATTATGTACATAATCAGTATTACCCTGTCACGCTATGTTGGGTTGGGCAGTAGAGGCAAAGGGAAGTGTTCGGATTGTCTTCATCCGTTATGTGGTTTAGTTTGGCCCCATTACATTCAAAAGTTTTCTCCACAAGACTCTTAACACGCACAGGTCATGTACTGTCTCTGTCTGACTCTGCATCCTCTGATCCTTTCCTTTGGATGACTCTTTAGTTGTTTTAATGTCTGTGGAATGGAACAGTAAGAAACGTGTATGTTGCTGGAGGGCATATGAAAGTTGCGTTTGGTTAAAGATGCTTCATTGCTGCTGTAGGGTTGACGTGAACAGAAGTGACTTGTTGTAATGAGATAAAATGAAGCATATGGACCTTGTTTGAGAAAACTGGTGGTAACCTTAATAGGGATGCACCCAGAAAGTTTGCTCAGGACTGGCTTTGTAGATATGAGAATTACTGTTTGAACAGTTCATCTGTCAGTTTTATAGTGCTGTTCTCTGTGGTCTGGATATTTCAAGCAAAAGCTTGAACTTCAAAAGCTTGGTCTGTCTAGTAAAGGTTAAGGGTCCAGAAGATCCTGGTTGTTTTGTATGTATTGGTTTTTATCATATATCATTCAGAAAGGAGGCCACTAACCGTGGAGATTTGACTGAATGTCTGACTGATTAGCATCCTTTCTTTGACATCATCCATCTCCACTAGAAAGGGACCACTTATTCCAAAGTTTAAGGCGTAACAATTTCTTCTATTTGTTTTAACTCATTTGTCGACAGGAGACACTAGCACTGTGTAAAGCTTCAGGTTGTGACACAAAACCTGTCCAGAAGTGTGTGACACTCAGGCAAAAAAAAATAAATAAATAAAATAAAAAGGACTTACCTGTACTATGAGAGGAGTGCATGTGCTTAGTGTATAAAGGAGATGAATCCTTTATTCTCAATTTTGGCTTTTTAGCAATGCCTCTTTAACACCAGTGCGCTTGCAACTCACATTAGACACCCCAAAGTGCTTTGAGACATACTGTGGCTGCTGCAGACCCGGTCAGTCAGCTGTTTACCCGTGTGGTTGGTCGTTTGCACAGACAGGGTCATGCCAGTGCTGTTGCTGCTTCCCTTTTTACTCTTTGCGTTTTGGGCTTCGGAGCGGTTCTCTAGCTTATAGTACTCACAGTGCTGGTAGAATAGAATGGTGCCTTAGATTCAGAGCTAGGCTATATATTTATTTTCTTATATTAATAACTAAACATGTGCTAACTTTGGCCATGACAATCATTTTACTTGACCAAGACCCTGAAGAGGATCTAATGTTTTGTTTTGTTTTTTTCTTCCCTTTTTTGAGATCTTGAAATAGCCCTGACTACAAATTATAATTGTAAATGCATCCAAAGTGTACTGAAAAAAGATACTGTTAAAATAAAGGTGTTTTTTTTTTTTTTTGCAAGATATAAGAAATAAATGCCGGTTGGCGCAAAGTGATGACAACCTAGTGTGCTGTAGTTGTGTGCTGTCATCGTAATTCTTAGAAAACATGCGGTCGAAGGTTTGAAAATTCTTTACTTCACTCAAACTGCAATGCTTACAGTATATTATATAGACATGCCAAGGCTCCCATGTTAAATGTAGGCCACACAATGTCAATTTCAGAAAGCTCAGAAGTGCATTAGTGATGTGAACCAAGCAAAGTACTGAGTTTCTCACAAAGCAACATGAAACGGTTTACAGAAACAATCAGGACAGTAAATCTTCCAGTAAGGCCTGTCTTGGTATGATGTCACACATTACATACGTGAGCTAATACTGAATCTAAGTTTTAGCTACAATATTGCTGAAGCACCCATCTATTGCTGTTAAGTTGCTGATAACTGACTATATAAGTGTATTTGTTATTCATTTCACACCACTCTCTATTTTTCTGCTTATAAAAATACACTTTCAACCTGTGATTTAGCTCATTACTAAAACGACGACTGTTAACCCATTTTTAACACAACCAGTGATGAGTTTGTGTATTTGGTATGTCTACCGGACCATTCTATAAAGCAATAGACCAGAATACTGATTAATGGCTAACAATTAATCAAAAATAGTAACCACCGTCTGTCTAATATGCTAAGACAGTAGCTATTATTATACTTGGTTCACTGTTATCAAAGTTAGCGTCTTGGATTAAAATGGGTGGGGACCTGATTTCTGGCCCTCACAGCTTTTTGGCACAGTCAGTGCAGTAGATGTTCTCTCCATTGATGACGAAGCGCTTGTTGGCCAGGGACAGAGAGCACTTCTTGCAGTTAAAGCAGTACTCATGCCAGGTTTTGTCCTCGTAGTTCACCACATTGGTTCCTCTGCCAAACCCTGGAGGATCAGAAGGTCAGAGCTTCTTACTAAATGTCCAGTGCAGCTAATCTCATGCCCATATGCTATTTCTAAACTGTTCAGTCTGTTCCTGTTGTGAATCTACTGAAGTGAGGCATTGATATTATTATCTATGTATGTAGTATATGACATGCTTAAATAGCTTAAACAAAATCCTGATAACACCTTTCATATTTATATTTCAAGAGTTTAATATTTACCTGTAATGGGATTCTGACAGCCAGCACATTTTTTGGCCACAGAAGTCTTGTAGCAATCCACGCAGTAGAATTCATCCTCGTGCGCAGTGAAGCGAGCACCAGCCAGGGGCTTCTTGCAGGTGTGGCACGCAAAGCATTCAGAGTGATAAGGCTTGTCCTGATAGTTGATGCCACTAGAGGTGATGGGCTGGAAATGGTTCATATAATACAGACATTGTGTGAGAAAATGGATTATCCCAAATCACTTTTGACAGCAAATGAAATAAATGAAGGATGGGCTCTGTCTTTTGAACAGTACTGTATGTCATGGTATTTTGACAGTCAGAAAAATCTATAGCAGTGGATGACGTTAGTATGGAGTATTGCTAACTGCTATCCATTACACCATTCAGGTTTGGGTTTCTGTCCTCCATGTGTGTTTGCCCTTGTAGTCACCTCCTTGCAGCGGGCACAGTTCTTGGCAAACTTCTTCTCGTGGCATGAGGAGCAGTAGAAATCATCACCCTTGGTCAGGAAGCTCTGAGAGCTGATTGGCTGTTTGCATTCAAAGCAGGTAAAGCACTGCTCATGCCAAACCTTATGCTTGTACTCCACATTCTTTTCCCCTGAAGACAGAACAAAGAGTGCAAGAGCTGTCATTAAAGCAACAGTTCATCCAAAACGTCTGGTGTTGCTAAGTGTTGCTGGTGTTCTGAAGTAGTCTTTCAGTTTTCTGAAGATGTTGGATAATTCTTGGTTTTGAAATGTTATGATCGTGTAAAATACAGTTTAATAAAGTATACACTCAGTTGTACCATAAAGTAGCATTATCTGCATGAAAATTATTGGAATTATCGGTGGTGACAAAAGCAGTTGAGATTTGTTTGTTGTGAGGTCAGAAATTCACACTATTTACCTAATTTTCATACTTGATTTGTGTTGCGAAGTTTTAGAATGTGTGAAAGAAAACTTTAGAAAGCTGAATTGAAGTTGTGTAGAGTTAGGGATGCCCCATGCAGACATTTGCGTACAACATGTACAGATGCTTAAATTTGACTGGTCTTTTAAACTGATATTTGATGATGCTGTCCAGATGAGCAGAATGTTTAGCTGACTAGCGGCTACACTGGGCTGCTGTCCTAAAATGTCTGTAAAATGTCTCATTTTATTTAGTTTACTGCAGCTGTAGCCCTGTATAAGTCATTTTTACCTTTGTCTGTAATGCTGATGCTGGTGGTCCCGATGACTAAATACTCTATAAATATTTATGTATCACATCAGCAGGAATGTTCACAATATCTGCAATATCTTCATCGGCCACCATTTATATATCTGTGCATCCCTACTGAGAATTAGGGTGAGAGCAAGTAACACAGGGTTTGTTAGAGTGCTATCACACACCTGGCATGATGACTTTGTAGCAGGCCTGGCAGCGGTTCGAGTCCTCACGGGCGCCACACTTCCCACACATGACCTTCCCATCATCTCTAGCCGCAAAGGGTTCGTTAGCCAGTGGCTTGTAGCACTTGGCACAGCGGAAGCAGTCCTCATGCCAGTGGCGGTTCTTATGGGTCAGCTCCTGAAAACAGCGAGAACACTTATTCCATGAGTATGGGCTGAATATACTGCATGGTCGAGCTTTAATTTATTCTGTTAACTAGTAACTATGTTTACGTTACATATTATACCACATTTTGGCTCAAAGTTAAATGGCATGGTTTTAGCATAGTGGAATCTGTACAGACTTTGTTGGAACATTTAATGATGATGGAGCTCAACACCCTGTTAACCTCATCCCCCCACAAGCCACCTTCCTAATCAGAGGGGCTTTTGTAATCACAACTAAGTTCAGCATAGTATTACTGGAGCATGAAAGAAATGATAATGAAAGGCAAAGTAAAAACTGAAGTGATGAGGTGATGAGTTAAAGTGCGGTGATGACCTTGGCGTCAGCACCGATTGGTCGACGACATTCTGCGCAGGTGTTGGCGCACAGCTTTTCAAAGCAGCGCACACAAACAGGCTTGTCATCCTTCTTGACGTACTTCTTGCCCTGCAGGTTGTCTCTGCAGTAGAAGCAGTCAATACGGTCTGCCATGGTGGAGCTGAGGTAGCTGCGCGGCCCTGGAGCAGAATCAGACACATCAGCAGAATGTTTAATGGGCGTCTTTGTCATTCTGAATAATTCGTTCTGTAATGCCATGTAAAGGCAGAAGTGCAATTAAATAGCTTGAGATGGATTTGCCTTCAAATAAAGATTTTAATGCTACATAACATTTCTGTGAAGACGAATCTGCTTTTCTCCTATTTCTCTTACTGGGTTTAATTTTACTGTCTTCCTTTGGTGACAGCCTCTGCACTGCAATTGCTCAAAGCTCTCACTTTCAGTCTTCAGCATTTTATATTAGAACAAAGAGGCAATAATGGCACCTCATAAACTCAGAGATGTCAAATGTACTATGAAGTTCCACTGCAGCTTACAGGTGAGATTTTTTTGTCAGGTGCTTTTCAGTCGTATTTTCCAAAACGTCTGTATGATTCAGACTTTGAATTAAAGTCATTCAGAGAGATTTGACATGAAGTTCATTTCAGAGAGAAACTTGTCAACTAAGATTCTCTTTACAGTGGCAGTGATAGGAACCAGGGTAATGCTGATGTAATGCCGGTAATGATGGTAAATATGTGAAAGTATGTTTTAGGCAAAATTCAGTTGTAAAACAAACTTCATAACAAAAACAACTTCGTAATGAGTGAGGGAACTTTTAGGGGCATAAAATGCTTCACATGTCTGGTTCCTATCACCACCACTGTGAACAATTCATGACTAAGTTTGTCCTGAATCAGAGATTTCACATCAAACTACTCTAAATGACTTTGTTATACATCTTCACAACTTAAATTCGTTTTTCATTCATCTCTTTCCTTTTTGTTTTGAATCTTTCCTTCGGCTTGCTTTTTTTTTTCATTGCAGTAAGAAATTATTTTTTTAAATTGGTATTACTTGATCAGGGTTTTAGGCTGCTCACTACATGCACTTTATTACACACATTGTAATGTGTAAAACCACCACCACACTGGAATCATAAGAACCGCTTCCATTCCCTCAGTGTGCATATCTACTTTAAATTATTGCATTATATATGTTTTATAAATATACTTACACTTATATCAGCTGCTCAATTTTAGCTGTACAGACTGTTAAATACTTCATAGGCTGTATAACTTGCACATTGCTTGTGTACTGTCTGTTTATGTAGTATATACAGTATATTTAGTTTGATGTTGACAGCATAAGACTCGCCACAAGAGGGCAATCGAGTTCCCAGATAGAAGATGCTCTGAGCTATGTGTCTGGTCTCAGGACTAGAAAGCACAACACTAATCACACCTCGAGGGAAATCTCTCACATCATAATATTTAATGAATCTCGCCGTGGAAACATCCTGCTGCTCTTCTCACATTCTTAACACATTAAAAATGCAGCACTAATTGCCTCAAGATGTGGCCCCACTATGCTCAGCTGCCGCAAATACTCGCTGCAGCCGCATTTAACTGGTATAAGAAAATACAATGCCTGTGCTGCTGTATATCTGTGTTGGTGACTCAGAGGTTCACTATAGCCATGCCCTTGAGGCTGAAAGACAAAACTGGGATGATGAATGGTTTTGCCCATAGTCACAGTCCCTCAGTGCCAGATGTAATCACACAGCCTAGCAACCGCATGCCAAACAACTAAGGGAAGCGTGTGAGGGGCCTACTACTGCCCAATCTCCCACCATCATGGCTTCCAACCCAACGCTCACACCCACACCTGTTGATGCCAGATGCCAGTGCTGCATTCTCTGGTTGTTGACAGCAGACTCTTGTATTTTTAGAAGGATGGATTCATTCTGCCCATTTGACTTTTCCCTGTGTCGACAGCCCACCATTGGCCACTATGTAAACAGAGTCTTCCCTCATAATTCCAATCATTAACATTCCTTTGATGGTATCAAAATGAACTTCTTGGCTTTAACGACATCTTTTTGTAAGTTCCAAGTTGGACATCAGTTTTGAGTGGTTCCTCTGGATTTCTGAAGGCTGAAAGCTTGGGTAAGAACCTGGAATCAGGCAAGGCCACAGAAGAAGGAGCCTTGAAAGTAGAGTAAATAAGGCCAGATTTTGCGCCCGTGATGATCATTTACTGGTCACAGGGGTGAACAGAAGGCCGATTCTTCCCAAAGTGTTGAAGATGTGCAACTGTTCCTCAGAATCTCCAAGTCCCAGTTTCTACTGTTTTGCAGTAGTATCCAAGGAAACCAAAAAGAATGTGTGTACACTCCAGCAATCATTCCTTAGTTTCCACTTCTTGGTAAATGCTTGATATCATTTTATATGATCTCTATTGTTTGTCTGGGTTATATTAATGCCTGTATTACTCCCAAAGGTGATGTCTGAGTGAGATACCCTGCACTGGCTGTGCTGACAAGAATGCACTTATTTTCACCTGATAAAATCTATCAAGAGGTGGGAGTAATATTTATAACAAATGTTAGCTTGGCCTACAGCTATATAACCTAGACAAGTCTCATGGCTTGTTCAGAATTTTACCAGTTGTTTCGAAATCACTGCATAATTAAATAGTTAAGATGTAATCAAAGTGATTCAGAGTGGTTTGATTTGAAATGCTCTGTTCCAGATAAACTTTAAGACACAGAATTGTTCACAGTGGAGTGATAGTAACCAGATGTCTTTAGTGCCTGTAAAAGCTCCTTCACAGAAAGTTATTACATTTGTACATGGTTATGAGGAAGCTGTCAGATGCCTGAGATATTGTTTTACAAAAGCTTTGTGGTAAAGATTTGGCCTAAATTCTATTTTTTTAAAGACATTAATGGCGGAGGGAGTGTTTATTTTTCAGATTTACCACTATTTTACCATCATCACCAATGCATAGAAAAATATCCTACATGTAGGTTCCCTTGTGGTTTTGTATAGTAAATAAACTGTGTTTTTGAATATACACCACCACTGAAACATGTCTCTACAACTAATTTCTCAGTTTCACATCAAACCATTGAATGACTTTGCATCTTAATGACTAAATCATACAGAGATGTTGAAAAACCGGTGGCGGTCTCCTTTAAGGATTTGTATTATCACCTTATAGCTGCCGAGGCTTCTTACTGAGTGTTCCAGGTCTGCTAACTGTGAAAGCCATCTCCTAGATTATATCTTCATCTGTAGCAGACTGGTATCCTTTCACCTAATGGAAGGTAATATTTGCGTTGTGGAATTTGACCATCTCTGTGACCTGGGTAGTATGAGACCTCTAAGCCTTCTATCACACAGCTGCCCACAGTATAATCCTTTTGGGGTGCTCTGCCAGACTGCTTTTCATCCCAGTGGGGTCATAACTGCTGTTGAAGGTCTACATAAGCATCAGCTTAGTCACCAGGAAAAGCAGTCAATGTGTTTTTATAAAACAGACAGCTCTGGCACTAAAATCTGATTGGCTGAATGTTGTATAATACTCAGTATGCACATACAAAAGCTCACCAGACTAAAAGAATAATAGTCACCTGTGACTGAAACATAAAGCATGAATAACAGCTGTGATTCGATTTGGCATGTACTGGACAAATATATGGATTTTGGCGATATCAATGTTCAACCACTATTGCATCAAAGAATTCTGCAGTTGGGCCAGATTTGGTGGATGCCTTCCCTGGCACATTTCTTAGGAGAATTTCCTGTAGACTGGAATTTTTGCCACTGCTGATAGACCCGTATGACCATACGCTTCCATATGCCTGCAAATTCAGCTACTTCCTTCACACTATGGCCTTTGACAGTCACAAACGCAATCACTCCTTTTTTCCAGTCATTAACCGCTTTGCGACCCATTTTCCACACATCAAACAAGATATTCAGTGCACTTTACCACCTCTTCTCAATCCATGAAACCCGTTGCACACCCTGCAGCTATTTATAGCTTGATCATCCTTGTGTAACACCATCTGCAGGAGCCTGAAGTTACTACCACCTTAAACACCCAAGGTGACTATTTTTTTGTCCGGTGAGCTTATGAACTCATACATAAATTAAATTATATTTTGATGTGGTGAGTATATGTGGAATACATTTTGGCCATTGTGTTGCTTGGCAGTCATATCCCATTGCTAATGAACTCTACTCCCTAACAAAAAAGGGGCTAAGCAAAGCAATATGATTTTAATTGTCTTAACAGCAAATCATTAAACAAACAGCTGAGGTAATGTAGTACGGACAGCTTTTTCCTTTAATTTCTTTAAATAGTGAAGTTTTGCAAGTAAACTTACAGACAATCATTTTAAACATTTTAAACATTGGTGCCATGTACATACATTATATTTTGGCATCTTTTTATAAAGCAATAAGCCATGAGAGGCCATATGTTATAATGATTTTGGTGGTCAAGTGGCTCATTTCTTTAATGTGGAATGCAATTTAAACTACTAAGACACCTTCCACATAATCGTTTAATTGCTTTCTTTTTTTAAATTTTGTAAAAAGCTTTCCATCCATAATCCATGCATATCTTTGGGTGCTATCGAGACTGAGACCACAATTTTGCAGACCCAGCAAAAATGTAAAAGCAGAACTTGTAAGTTTTTTGTCTCTACATGGTTTACGCCTAGACCTATGCAGCCATTTCCCAAATATGCTCCTACAGCACGACCACACCATGAAGGCTCAGCATTAAATGAATGAATGCCCAAAATTATATTACATCCTACAATTTCATGCTGTTCAGAGTGAACCACAGAGTGGAACCAAAAGAGCAAGACACAAGCAAAATCCTGGGTTTTCTAGACTGACGTCTTTACCTGAGTGCCTGTAGAAAGTCATGTTTGGTTTCTAGGACAGAAGATCCTGAATCGAGAAAAAGGATTCAAATGGACGTATCCACAGAGTTTCGAGGAGGGTTCTTCACTCCTCAGAAAATGCATTATATATACACATTGAAAACCACACCTTCCACTAATTAGCTCCGATATCCCACTCCCAACCCCCTTAACCCCCCAATACCACCCACAACGCAACATCCAAGCCTGACCATCATCTGCTCAAACCATGTTAGGGTATGCTCTGAAAGACTGGGAGGTGGGGGGTACAGAGGGTTAGAGAAATTGAATTCCTTGGTTGTGACATCAAGAGTAAAGAATAGAGGAATTCCAGCAGGTCTGAGTTGGGATCTAGATGCAGGACAGCATCTTCTTGACATTTATAGGTTTGACATTTGTGGGCTAGTCTGAAAGGGATCAGAGGGATGAGTGATGCGGTAATTATTGATGATGAGTCAGAGGCCATTGTCAAAACTATGTTTCTTTCATCTAGCAGAACTGTTTGGATGTGCTTACACTACTCAGTAAACTGCTGGCTTGGCTGTTTGAAAAAAGACTGTACTGTAGGCTCTGCAGTTAATAGCATAAATATGCTTAATGTGTGGGTGTTTATCATTTATCAAACCTACTTTTTTACTTTTAGTGATACTTAAATGAGCGAGGTACCATTTAGCCGCTTATGCTTTCATGCATTGGCTGCAGAATCAAAGCCTCGTCAGGTCATGTTTCATCCTTTCACGAATAGAGCTTTGCTCACCTTTAGTTTATGCCATCTGTTTACAGGAAATGATTTACAGTTTTGATTTGCTTCCATCTCACATTGTTCAAGTCCAACCAGAAATTGCTGAAACAGGATCTAGTGCAGCTCTGCAGTTACTAACAGGGAACATGACAGAAGCACATGTCATCCGTTTGAGTCAGGTATTTATTTGGTTACTTTTTTCGTTGCCTTTGTTTTGGTACTCAGAACCGGCCTACAAGCGATTTCTGCTTAGGGGCTTTAATGCAGCTCTGTGCTGTACAAGCTCAAAGCCTTGTAGGTCGTGGTCACATTTTAAATCTAATGATGCGGGTTGCCAAAAATGCCTCAGCCAACACTCTTGCTCAAGAATAAGTGTGTGATTAACAGAACAAAAATGAAGCCTCCTCATTTTTCAGTGTTAAACACTCCTTTAAGGCTTTGTTGGATCTTGCGTTGTGGGAATGATTTCCTTGAAAGGAGTAAAGCAGAAGAGGACAGGCTACACTAACAGCATGCTCTGCAGTTCCATTGGACATTTATTATTTAGTTACTGTAAGCACTTATGAAGAATGAACCAGTGTCCATACATTAGTTATATACTTATAAAGAAGTATAAATTGTTCAGAAACTATATTACAAGGTGAAAAGTGACTAGAGTGGAAAAAAACAACTCTAAACCACTAAACCACTGGTCAATGCAAATAGGCATAATCTGTGTTGTGTTTTTCCTACACTAATAAGTTTCCCATGTGCTCCATTAACACTATTGCAAGTTCAGGCATGGATAACAAAAGACTGAAGGAGAAGTACATTATAACTATCCTACAGATCTGTTTACTAGATTAATCCATAGTGAGCAAAAATTGATTTAGATGTTTTCTGATCGGTGTCTGATCAGTGGCTGTATTCTAAATGGCAGACTACATACTACTCGTGTACTAAATCTAGCTAAAAGTAGTATGTAGTATGCAGTTTGCGACCAAACTGAAGATCTGTAGTGCACTGAAGATACCCGGATGGTGTACTGCAGAAGTCAGAGTTTCTAGTATTCAAGGGGAGCTATCTTCATGGTGTACTGCATCCCATCATGCACCGCAGCCTGAGAGACTGAGAGCTTCAGCCAAAGAAAATGGTGGCAGGTAACACTAGGAAGTATAAATATGTGTATAGTGAAACGTGTGTGTAGTGGGGTATGCTTGTATCTGAATGAGCCTCAGAAAGTTAAAATATACAGGTATGAAGATTAATAAAAGATGAACTCGCTTTGGAGGTTCAGTTTTTATTACAAAGAGATTTTATTTTAAGCAGGTTTGGACCATTTCTATTGGTCCATTAGCAAGTTTGGACCATGCCTTTAACATATGGTGGTAGTGTGAAGGGAGACTGAGTGATTTGAGGTCTTTGAATAGCAGTAGGACTGAGGAACAGGGAGGAGAAGAGGTGGTGGGAAGGACTGCAAAAACTTTGTCACAGGAAATGGAAGGCAGAGATGGGAATTTAAAGGATGTTAGACTGGAAGGAAGAGGGGTTTTAGGCATATTTCAGCTATTTTATAATTTTCTTTTACCATGAATTTTCCTTATATTTCACACTCAATAGGAAGCTTATATTTTCAAATTATGTCAAAAAATGACAAAGCATAAATCCTTGACAGAGGGGTACACACAGGACACTGTGTGTTGATTTAGCACTATTTTACCGTAATCCATCTTTCCCTTCACCACCACTGTAAAGAAATCCACATTTATAAAGTTCTCTACATTTCCCATCAACTCACAACTCACTCATAATTAATTAGTTTACATCTCAACATTTTGAAAAACCTGTGGAATTAATATTTATAGTCAATCAGTGTATGCCAGCAACATTTTCAGACCAAGTGTATGTTTGGAAACATCCATATCCACATCCATATCCATAACATTTGTGATTGGAATGTTGTCACTAGCCTGAGTGAGACATTTTGTGCACTAACACTTAACCCATCTTTGCCTGTGGTAGACAATAAAAATGGAATGCGCTTTCTGCCATCCCACCTGTCTTCTGCTGAGACCCTGCCTTCTGAAAGCCTGAAATAGCCCTGATCACTCCCATTGGCACCATCCACAAACATCACCCCACTCATCTATTATCTAGACCTCTCTACACAGAGAGAGCGGCTGCTCAGGACTTGTCACAGCCATCTGCAGCCTGTTCACCAGAGCCACTGACCTTGAAGGTCAACACGCAGTACTGTGTCTTAAGCCAGCTACGTAGACCGTTTATCAGAGCAGTGAGAGGGTTTTTGCTTGTAAAAATGATATATACCATTTATACCGTTTATTTTTCCACAGATGTCCACTTGTGATGTTTGTCTTAATAACTCTTACAGGAATATTTTTCTTAAAAGAAATAACTTTCTTTTAATTATATCTTACATCTAGGATTAAACAGGCTGTTTTCGTTACTGTGCCTTTACGACATATATGGTAATAACATCCATCGGTGCATATGGGTGGTGCTAAACAGATATGGAAAAAAAAAAGTTTTTTCCATGCCATCAAGCTTTATTATTCAACTATATTATATATATATTACACTATACTATGTTAGTATAACCTTAGTATGTTATTTTATAAACAACTTATGTTATTAGACTGAGGAATAGAAGACTGAGCAGCTTCATAAATAGAACATTCTTAGGTGACCCAAGACTTCTGCATAGCACTATATGTGAAAAGGAGCATGAAGCAGGGTCCGGTTTAGTTACATGTGAAAGATCTTGAGGAGTGGACGTAGTGTGCAAGGAATAGCGTTTCACAAGGACAGAAGAACAGCCAAGATTCTAAATCCACTTGAAGCAAGGAACAAATCTCCACAAATCCTGTTGAGACAAGCCACCAATATTTATAAAAATACTCTCGCCAATAAAGCTGTGAAAAGCCTTGTTTTTTTCAGTCCCTTATCTAAATGTGAACTGTGTTTTGCAAAGTCTAACATGCACAAAACTGCATTCCAACTTAGATACAGGTCAAAAATGCATGTAATTGCAAGGAAACCCAGACCAAAACCCAATAAATTAGCCACACATTCAGTCTAAAGCCTGCCAGTAGTCTGAAATTTCCTTGGCCACTACTTGCAGTGATGGAAAGAAAGTAGGTGAAAACGAAGTGGACTTCAGCACTGAATACATCATTTAGCTGTTTAAAGATCAGTGGTTTTTGTATTTGTGTGTGGTGCCTAAAGCAGGTCTTCAAACAGCTAATTGATGAGGAGTTTGGATGAAGGCCTACTTGGACTGGATTTGAGCTCCTCTCTGCTTTGACAACCTTATCAAAGAAGTCAAAGTGTTCTAGCCTGGTCTGCCATATGGGACTGATATAGTTCTGGTGCCCATCTGCAGAGGCTTGCGCTGGTAGTGATCTCTCTGAAGAACGTAAGGTATAAAGGAGCACCCTCAGAGAGACAGTAAGTCTGTTAGCCATGCCACAAAAGCTGTAGCTCTCAGTAGAAAGTTATTTGGGTAGATTTGCAATATCTTCTATGAACACACAGTGACCTGACAAGAAAAATCAGTACAGGCAAAAGAATATATATGAATGTCATCACTATCATGAGAACTTCATTTTGTTGTATACTTTTCATTTTTCACATGACTCTTAAGCTGCCCTTTATATTGTGTGAATAGTCCATGATGAAAAAGCTTATACTCCATAGTGGTTCATTTAAAAGCAAGGTTTTCTTAAAACATTTACAATATTACACATATGTAGTGCTGGGCAAAAGTCAGAGACCATCCTAAATTAATTTAATTTCCAGTCAAATCAACCACTGACACAGCAATTTGTAAGATTTATAATTTAAGATATTCCTAAATTAACTAAAACTATCAACAGAATGTGAAGGAACTTCAAGGATATCTCTGTATTGTGTTGCAGAGATATTTAGTGAAGCTAGCATGCTAACCGGCTAGCCCCAGACCGTCCTGTCTCATAATACCACTTTGTACCTTAAGAGGTGGTAGTAAGATGCTTTTTTAAGAGTCTGCCTTTAGTCCAACATGAGGGGATGAAGAAGTAGCACTGCCCCAACAGTATATTCTAGTCACTTGTCAATCATGTTGAAGGTCCTACTAACAGATAGATCATATAAGGACAGGTAGCCAATGAAAGGAGATCTTGGCAAGTACTCCTGCCTTGTCTCCTGCCTGGTCTCAGCAACGAACCACGTTCAAAGATACAATTGTTTCTCTCAACAAATAACTTTATTTCTCGGAGACTGACAAGGAGTTAAAAGGGGGGAGAGGGGACTATGCATTTTCTGGTAATATGTTGCCTTAACAGGTTGCATCATCTTACAAATTGTTCCTTTAAGCATGGTGCTCTTGTTTCAGCACTATATTTAGTGTGTCTGCTCTTTACTTTTATTATAAATCCACACCTCCAGTTCAGTCTTAAAAGTTGGTTGCATTTTCTGCTATTCACAATCCAAGTAATCCCAAACACATTCACTGAAGTTGAGATCTGGAATTTGGGGTCGTCGCTCCATTAATCTGAGAACATCTGAGAACAATCAGCAGCTTCGTTGTTTGATTTGCAAATGTTCTTTTTCTCTACTACACATCCTTTCAGACCCACAGCACATGGGTACTTATATGTCTCAAATGGAAAGGGATAAAGGTGGACGGTTAAACAAAAGGCACAATGAAATACTGCAGTAGGAAGGTCAATACTCAATACAGAAACATGCTTTTCATTGTGTATTAGAACCACACTCATAGTCATTTTAATAGGTGACTTTATTTGAATTAAGGGAAAAGGTCACACTGATGTCCTATAGATTCATCCTGGCTGGCAGCTCTGGGTGATTTTCCACTCAGTTGAGTCCCCATAAACTCAAACTGGCACACAGACTGGAAAAGGTGTCCATTGAATGTAACTGGCTGAAGACCAGAACTGCCTGTTATTTCTGAGAAAGTGTGTCAGCAAACGGTCTCACAGACTGAAAAATGTTGGACAGGGTCAAAGACATGTTTCCTTTTTGGCTCATCCTTCTTCATTCCACTGTGCTGAGCTGAATTCGCATGTTACAGAATATCACAGGGAACTGTTCAATGTTATCACTACTGGATATGGCACATGTCTAGACAGCTGGAGATAAATGATAATAATGCAGGAGAGGCTGAACACATGGACTCAACTCTGCCCCCAGTGGACAGAATGTCACAATAGGGTCTCCACAACACCACATTGCCTAATTAGGACCTCTAGTGCTGAGGGCGGATGCTCATGTTACAGTCTCAGACACTCCCTCTAGCGGCACACAGCACAGCGCCAGGGGAGAGTGAGAAAATCCAGCTGTTTCAGGACCTTTCAGTGACTAATTACACAAAATCTGATCCAAAAAGCTCTCTATCACTTCGGCCAGGCGCACAAACTGTCCTCTTGTTCCAGCCTTATATGGCTGCACCACTTAACCAGATACAAATATTTCTGCAAGGGCGTTTTTGCTCTGATGTCTGCTCCGCAAAAAGACCACCAATGTAAAGGTTAATGCAGTAGTTACAAGGATATGAGTCAGCGACAACGGAGAGAGAAAGTTCTAAGTAAAGTGAAGCCCACTCCACAGGGTCTAAAAAGAGATAAGAGCTAGTGGTTCTGCTGAGTGGGATGATGTCATTGTATCAGAACAACATCCAGGTGCAGAGAGGTTGCTAGGGAAGAACCGGCTCAAGAATTTGGCTGAGCTCCGCTGAGTTGAAGGAGAGCTATTGTGTGGGTCTTAGTGAGCGCTACATGATGGTCAATTGCCTGACCTTCAATAACATCACGCCTGAGTGACTAATGCACAAGAGTTTATTCAGTGCACATTGTTTCAATTACAGAGTTAATACCAAGGCCATGCACAGAAAAGTAAACATCATGTCCTGTGAAGGTGTGTGTGTTCTTAAATGTCTGACATGGGGAGGAACAGACGTAAACTATGTTGCAAAAATATTACATTGCAAAGAAATTTCATGATACATGGCATGTAATGAAATGTATATTTTAGGTCAGTTAGAACAGAGAAAACAGAACATATATATATATATATATATATATATATATATATATATATATATATATATATAGATAGATAGATAGATAGATAGATAGATAGATAGATGTGTGTGTGTGTGTGTGTGATTTTTATTCAGTATTTAATATATTGTGTTGCGCTAAATCCAACGCGTCTAATTTTGCTCTCTTTATAATGAAACTTGTGATGGACTTGGCGGCCTGTCCAGGGCGTTTCCTGCCTGGTTCTGGCCTAGGCTCCAGCACCCCCCACAACTCTAAAGGATAAGTCGCTCAGAAGAATGAATGAATGAATGAATGAATGAATCATGTAACTGATCGATGTTCTACAAGTACTGATAATATTCATGATGTTATCAGAAAAGCATATTGTGTTGTTTTCACAGTAACCATATATATATATATATTGTCATATTGCCCAGCCCTAGGAATGAGGTACATAATCCTTTACATTTGAAACACGGTTATTTTAGATGTTAATAGTATTAACAATTAGGTACACCTCCCCTCAATGTGCTGAAATAATTTAATTTAATAAACTTACTGAAAACAAGCAACAGAAGAAAAACAAGGTTAAAATGTAAAAGATTTGATACATCGACCAGATTTAAGATGATTTAGTTTAAGAGTATATCATTTACATATTGATTATTGTGTCAGAGCCCAGAACTAGTTTAAAAATGTGCATGCAGGGGCTTAGAGCCTCGTCTTTGGCTTAGAACCGCAGAATCAACACCCCCTAGGACTCTAGTTAGACATCATGATATTAATCATCTGTCATTACTAATTACTAATGAAAGTAATGCTTGTTATATTACTGTTCCATACTCATTACAGCATGTCAAGGTGCAGGACATCCTAATTAACCTCTGGGACCAAAATTCTGATGCAAGCACTGGTGTGTCTCAGGCTGGCACTCTAGGAAACTGGTTCACGCAGTTGATCCTTCGTAGCCTAGTAACTGTAAGTGTGTCCGGGATACCTCAAAAATGTTTTACAATATGCCGTAACATCTGAAAACATTCAAACCTTTCCCAGAGGATGGTGGAATGCGTGAATTGTTCCTAATTTCTCAAACTGAAGACTGAAGAAGAAATATAAGCTCAGTTAACATTACCAAAATAACATGTACAGAAGAATTAAACCTAACATTTTATTGTCATTAAAGCGCATCAGTGCCACTATGGTGAGCAAGTTAGTAACAAATCAACAGTGGGACCCCTGAAAACCCCTGGGTATTTCACACACTGCAGCATCTGTCATGACAAGGAAAGTTGTATCAGTGTTATGTAGCTGGGTTCATGTATAATACGTGAGCTGTGCTACATAAACCCAGCTAAATAGCACTGAATGAAGTACTTAATTCTTCATGCTATACAGCTAATAATTAATCATTTGGAATCATTGTCCAGTTTAGCATTCTGGACACGTTTACAGTCTGACAAGTCTAAATTATCTTACAGCTTTCTACAAATTATTCAATATTTCTGAATTTGAACTGGTTTGGGCAAGACAATTAGTTGGACCATTCTAGTGAACTTCTACTTCAGCCCCACAAAGAAAACCAAAGAATATCAGACCTAAGAAGTATTTTATCATGATGTTGTAATCTAAAACCCAGAGAGGAACTGAGACACTTACATGCTAAATATACTGCATATGTACAGAACAATCATTTACAGGGAAGGTGTCTGTCTCAAACACTAGCGCCTCAGTTTCCCCTTGTGAAAGTAATACTGTAATACTAAATATTAGTTTAATAAGCGACAATGCGAACATAGGAAAGTTATAATATATAACTCACCCAATAGTACAGACGGGCGGTGTAAACCTTGCTACTGCTGCTGCTGACGTCCCACCCAGCGCGCGCTGAGAGTTTGTGTCTCGAGCGCCGCCAGAGCGCTTAAAAAGCCAAAAAGCGGGAAGAAAAAAACCGAGCCCAGCAGGATGTGATCCAGCTCCTCTCTGTTCCTATCAACAATGACTTCAACCAGGAATTTACTACCTCTCCTTATACGAGGTACAGAAAATTACACTGAAGCGAATAAACTGGTTGAGCTCATTTCGATACTCCACCTTAAATGAGGTTTCATTAGAGATGAAGAGCTGGGTCACTTTAGATAGTCCAACATTTCCTGTCAGCTTAAACTACACATACAGTCGACATATAGCCTAATATAAGCTTTCTTTCACCTTTCTGAACCATTATTTTATGCTTTGTTGCCAGTTTTATTAAGCGACACACTTCTCCGCTAAGTGGATACGGTTAGAGTCATTGGAGTTCTTGGGAATAAGGAGCTCATTGCCACTGATGAGTCACCACAGCTGCTAAAGTGCCTTTCAGACCCTTCTGAACGGAGCATACCAAGTGGAGAGCCTAGCAGTCATTCCCACTGTAAAACACCCAAGGCAGGCTTTCTTTTCACCAGAATACCGCGATGGGCTGAACAGGTCAGAGAAATAAATTGGGTCTGCATGAATGTTAATGGCCTCATGCTCATCCAGGCTGTCATCGACCTGGAGGGGATCCAGAGAATGGGCACTGGTGTCCCGTCAAGGACATGGTGCCTGGCTATTATGGGCCTGTCTCTTTTCCATACAGACTTCTGAGAAGAAAAGACAGCATAATGTCAACCCTGCAACAACTATCCCGTGTGAAGTAAGATGTTACATTACATGTACTTAGTTATGATGAACTGCCTCATTTGAATCTGCAATCCATTACAGATGTGCAGTCACTTTTTAAAAGCTTAAATGAATAGTGCTGTTGTTTAGGTACAAAGGGGTTTTGAAATAGTTCCACATTCACTTTATGATTCAAGGCCAACTATTTCAAAACGTATGTCCCCCATCTTCAGCAATGCAGAGTATCTGTCATAATATTTTCCCATAATAGCAAAATAGAAAGTGGGGAAAAAACTTGTAAAACAGATGCGATATGACAAAAGAAAAATGTATTTTTTCCACTTGGCCGAGTCGTAGTGAGTTGTTTTTGGTTTTCCAGCATCACGTTAGCAGATAAATGTGAAGCTAAAGCAGTGCTCCATGCCTGAGAGAGAGAGAGACTAAGAGAACCCTTACAGATAAGCATCTCACTTAAGTAAACAAGCACTAAGTCACAGACCAAATAACCATAAACACATGTTGGAATTGTAACTCATCAGGCCTTGAAATAATGCGGCACCAACATTTCACCCACTGCATAAACCTCAGTTCAAGATGTTCCATTGGTAACTATTAAATAGATTCAGAAAGAGCTACAGTTACAACCTGGCTTGATAAAACGGTAATGTCACAGCTATTGCTTGTACCTTCTGCACCATAGGCAAGAACCTATGATATATGTACATGCATCATCAAAAGAATAGTTGCACATAGAAGGAAGTGTGGGATTGCAGTGCTGTTGGGAAGGAAGATAAAGGTTACCAGTAACAATAAATGATGATAAATTTAGACTGTTATGGGCAATATTTATTGAGCTACACATACAGAAGTAGTGTCTCAGCATGGTGTCGGACCGCCATGTTTGCTAACACAACATGCCAGACGTCTCAGCATGGAGCTTTAGAGGTTCCTAATGGTGTCCTGTGATAATCCATCTCATGCAGCTCGAATATTCTCACACAGTTCCTGCAGATTTTGCTGACACCGTTCATCTTGGCGCTGACCACGGTGCCTCCACACACGGAGACGTCGTCTCCACCAAGACAAAAGCAGGACTCGTAACCGAAGATGACCCGCTGTCACTCCATGAGAGGCTGGCACGACACCATTGCAGTTTTTGGCTATATTGATGTGGTGCTAAGGGCAGTCATCATAATGGTCTGAGGAGGGCATCAGTGCTTGCTCAATATATGCAATCGTGGCTGTTGGGTCACTTCGTACATGCCAGATAATTTGTCGGTTCTCACTCTCCATGATTTGTGTAGGTCTGCCAGATCCTTTACATTGCTGGTGTGTGCCTTCTTCTATTCATTGCCGCCAATAGCATGCTACAGTAGTATCGGCACAACCAATATGGTGTGCAATACAATGAAAAGACCCTTATCCTACAATGCCCTACAATGCAACTCCAACTCTTCCAACTGCTCGAATTGCTTTCAAACTCTTCTCCGAGGTATACTTTACTTGCAAAGGATGCTACCCACACAACATGAGTCAGAATGGAAAACGTGCAACAGGGCGACCTTATATAGTCAGTCAGGTACAGCCATAAGATCCGTCCATGCTTACGTCACATGCACAGTCAAGGGTAAAACTTGAACATTCACATGTCTCATGATCTCAAACCTACCCACCAAGTTTCATTCCTTCTGGGTGCAATTTTCCTTTTTTTTGTTGTTGTTGATGAGTGTATAATACATATAATGACACTGGGGTTATGATTCAGTATATTGTGCTTTTTAAAATTAAATTAATTAATTTAATTAATTAAAATTAATTGGGTTTGTGCATTTTCTGGTTCCTTAACTCCTGCTGTCTGAATTTGACACGTTGTATCAGTATGAGAAAAGGTTTCTGAGCAAGCAGAAAGTCTGCATGAATAGCTTCTAATACATGTGCACCTCTAATACCTAACATGACCAGACAAATAACACACATATATTCACATTTCTGTGTTCATACTGTGACGATGGAATGATTTGTGAAGTTGACCTTATGTACATAATCACAAAGTAAATCTGAAATGCCGTTATGTGGAGTAATGTAAACATTAGCGACGGGCTGTATTTGACATAAGCCTACACTAAGTGAGTTTTACCATTCAGTCTATTACTGGGTGAAGGGCTTCTGCACAACTTCAAGTTTTATATCAAGTAGTTTTACTACCAGCCGCACATTGTTGCCACTGTGATGGGAGGGTGAAGTGCTAACATTCACAGCTTTTACTTGAATCTTTAAACTGACATACAATGCCAGTGAAATGTTTTGGGGCACCTTACCTTCTATCGAATTCTCTTATTGTTATTTTTCAGTTTAGAGATAGAACTATTCAATTAAGTGTCTTTTTTTTATATAAAGAATAGGATTTTTACTGTTGTATTCAAAAGTTTGGATGCTTCTGGTCAAATTTCAGGTTTCAGTGATTTTAGGTGAAAATAAATGACTACATCCATTCCAGTAAACACACTTGAACAGCGTGTCTACGTTTTGCACTTCAAAAGACAACAAAACGCAATTTGACCAAGAGTGCCCAAACTTTGCATACAACTGTATTTCCAGCCTTATAACCGAAACTTCCTCCTGCAAATCATACAATTGCTTCCCATACTACAATTTAGTATCTCCATTTATCATGATGAACAGACCAATAGATATGCTCCAAAGTTGCTTGAAATAAAATCTCTTTACATCAATTTACAGAAAAGTTCTCATTTTGGAGGCACTGTCTTTGGACAGTGACTATTTGTCTGTGTGGTCTGAACCTAGAAACTACTGTTAAAAGCACATACTGAAAGTCTTTTGCCCTGAAGAAGTTTTATACACAAGGATTAGGTACTGATCACAGAGCATCATTACATCAAGGGTATAAAATGTGTTGCGTATTATTTTCCCTAAGCTAGAACAGTAAACAAATATTTCCATATTTATCTTGATAGTTTTTACGTAATCTTTGTTAAGAAAATATACGAAATTTACTAAGAAAATATACTCATGTATATTAGCAACCTTCTGAAAAGCCCCCAAATGTTTGATGGACAGTGTAAAGCAAAGGAACTGATAAAATAAACAAGTGAAAAGCCAGAATGCCTACAATATTACTAATCCAGAATGTGTTATCCCACTGAAGACGCATTCTTGTGGAGCATTCGGACCATATAAGGACCACGTTACCTGATCCCTCACTGCTGACTGCTTCTGTCCAGTGCACTGCAGGGTCTGGTCAGCTCCTCTGTGGATAGCGCTGTTCCTCAGCTGCAAGGTAAACCCCTTCCACAGCCACAAAGGAGCCTGCCCATGAATGAAGAACGGCCAAGCAACGCTCCCACACAGCCTTAGGACAAAGAGCCAAGTAACAATGGAAAACAGGAGTCATGGTAGTCCCTCATTATCGTGACTGATGATGCTCTCGAAGTTTGTGATTTTGTCCCTTAAAATATTTAAAAGCGTGCTGGTTTGGTGAGAGATGTTGCCAAGAAATGAATAGAATAGTTTTTGGTTCGTGCTGAATGAAGCTGGACCTGATTTTGCCTCAGCTTAGCTAAGAGTCTGCTGATGAAGGCATTTCTGAATTAGAGCCAGGTAGCTTCTCTGCATTGTGTCGTGACCCTGCATGAGTCCAGCAACCCAATAACAAGAACATAAGCACATTTAATCGAAAGCACAGACTTCTGTTTATTGATCATTGCACGCACATGAACAAATGAGAATATTTACACAGATGTAAACAGTCAGTACCTGCAACACGTAAGAACAGAGGCTGCACATCTTGTGTCTAGCGCTCAGCTACATATCAGTTAAAAACACCACATACAAGGCATCCGAGGATCTGTCTGCCTCTTTCTGCTACTTTGGACAAGCCAAGGGTACCATAGCGTTAAGCTGTCACCAAGTTTGTTGGTGGTCATGAACACTGAAGCCAATCGCAAGTTATCCTATACAAACAGCAGAAGAGAAGTAGAGCTGGACGCAGGTTAACCCACTGTCTGTAAGTCGGTTCATTAGAACACCTGAGCCTTCACTATTCAGGACATTCAGGTTCAAATGGGGGAGGGTAAAAAAAGAAAACAGCATCATTGTAGTCCCATTCATAGACAGGGATTATCTTCATAAAATGTAAGTAATTGGACATTTTATCAGTCCAGTTTTTAGCCAAAGAAAGAAATTAACAAATCAAATAAAAGCCACACAAAAAATAATGTTTAGCACTCAATCGTTAGTATTCTAAGCCTTTGACATCTCATCTCATAAATTTGCACATGTATGCATGGGTTCATCAGAAGAGTATGAGCAACCACTTAAACCTAATTTGTTAAAAGATCATATGGCCATTGCAAGATTGCTGCTTTGGTGTCCTGACAGCATGCATTGAGAGGTGCTTGCTAACCAAGCTCTTCCTTCTGAGAACACATAACTAGAGATGGACCTCGGTCTTTTAAAACAGTAGCTCTGCTCATTCCTTCATCTGAATCACCATCAGACAATTAAATAAACAATAGTAAGATATTTCAAGCTACAACAACAAATGAACAGGCAAAAACAAGCAAAAAACAAAAGTGCAAAACTGCAAATCATACTCGACTCCTTCGCCTCAACATCGTCCAAATATAAACACCCTGTTCCTGTGGGTCATGTTATCAACAGGCATGCCTACAAGAAATCCCACAATGCCCTCTGTCGAAATATCCTGCACAGCAGGAGATAACTCTGTGTGGAAGGTCTCGGCCCGCACTTCCCCCACTATCTCCTTCTCTCTCACCCCAATTCTCCAATTCTTCTTCTCTGGACCGCCCAGAACCGCCCAACCTCTATCCACAGCAACACTGTAATTAGGGCAGTCTTGTCTGAATCGGCTGCTCCACTAAGTAGTACATGCTCTGTGCACACACGCACACACATTCAACTCAACCCAAGAGTTACCCAAATGTTAGAAGACATAAAAAATAACAGCAAAGAAAAGAGTATTCTTTATGGGTTTGCTGTTTGTTCCTCTATCAGTTTTCAGGGTTCTGTATTCTGTTTATAGACAGTGCATTCATTTTACTTACAGTTCACTATATGCATTTAATTACATACAACTGCAACAAGTGTACAGTTTTTAAACAGTTATCAGGATTGCTGCTCATCTCATCACTGCACCACACCCCAATAACCCTTGCTGACAGGAAATTATTATCCCCACCCCAACCCCCACAGACATTTTCCTTTTTTTTTTTCCAACCAAAAGTACAAATGCTAAATATCTGCTTACTCTGTCCTTTTAAAACATGTCTAAAATCAGAACCGTAACCGTTTCCCTTACATAGCCTGTGTGGTGCACTGACATCTCACAACATCTGACAACAGTTTCTCAATTAGTTATAAAATCTAAAGAAACTCCACAAAAAACATACGGGAGAACACGCTGCGATGCATCTCCACACAACACACATCATGCAGAAGTCGAACATAAAAGAGGTCACAGATCAAGCAAACTGCTGTTTTTTTTTGTTTGTTTCCTTTACTCTGTTCTTGTACTCTGTATGACTCTACTATGTGGCTTCAAACCACCAAAAAAGCACAGGCAGGAATAAAAAAGGACTTTGTTCTTGTTTGTTACGAACTATTAATAAAGACAATGGATTATGTTAGACATTCATTTTTAAACATGTCATTTCAGCCGTTTATGACTGCATGTTGAAACTAATCGGAACATTTTGAGGCTGTCAGTTTTCTGTTTTTAAAGAATGTTAAAAGAATAGGACAAATGGCCTCAGCTGTTGCCCCATGACCCTCAATAATATAACATCTCACTTTATTTATATATATGTATATATATGTATCAAGGTGTAAAACCCCCACAGAGTCACAGTCGAAGGTCAATATGTGAGAACCAGGCCCTTTAATTACACAGACTGACAGGCTTTCCTCTGTAGCCAATTACAAAATTACGACGAGTGCGCAAAAGCGAACTTCTTGAAGCCAATCACAAGCTCAGGGTTCAAACACACAGGTAAGCTCAGCCCAAAATACAAGACCTCCCCCTAGTGGACGGCAGACGGCTTTGTTTTACTCCAAGAGAAAATGAAAAACTACATTCAACAGGCACTTGATTGTAACTGCACAGCAAACACAGAGTCATCCACTTAGCATGCCTCTGTTGCGGCTCTCATACAGAGAAGCCAGTTTGAAAGTGTAAAAATCTCAAGAACTTTACCACTGACCCTACTCAAATCCCTCTCAGGCAGCTCTCACTCACCAAAAGAAAGAACAAAGTCAAAACGCACTGCAGGCTGTGCCTATTTTACACCTTGCTATACAGATGACAAGGAACTGCCGCGTCACCTCTCACAGTACCCTCTGAGATGGTGAGAAAGCAGAGCAGGCCAACGATGCCACAATGCCGCAAGACGCTGCACGATCTGCTTAGCAGCCAAGCTGCGCGAAAGAGACGCAGAACAGTTCAAGAAGAGGACGGATGGCAAGAACTGACAAGTCACACTGACACGATTAGAGGAAAAAGAAAAGTGACAAATGAGGTAGAGACATCAAACCAGTCGTGTCAGACAGAGGAGAGTGGTAGAGAGTGGTAGAAAGAGTAAGAGGCAGAGAGGGATCACTCCAGATGGTGGTGGTAAGGGGTGAGGGAGAGAAGAACAGATGGACAGGAATGCCTTAGACTCAGCTGTATCACGTGTGGTTTTGTTTTGTTTTTTTTTCTTGGGTTTTTTTTGCCATGTAGTTCAAAGCTCCCGGTGACGGTAGGGGTCCCGAGGCAGGGGGGGCTCCGAGTCATCCATGGGCAGAACTAGGCGCGTGCCCCGAATCACCAACTCATGATCGCCGAAGGCCAGCTCTTGGTCCAGAGCCTCGTCCGAGTTGACTCCGCCCACTGGCTGGCCACTGGTGCGTGTGCCTGTGGCATCCGTGCTCACGGTGATGTCACCGTAAGTCAGGCTGATGTCCCCATCATTCAGGATGAGGTCTGAATCGTCATCTTTTAGCTGTCCCTCGTTCTGCATTGAGAGACAAGGATGTGATTAGAGGAACATTTAGCTGAGCATTTTAAAGGTTACTGGCAATTTCTTGACAAATGATCAAGAGACAACCTCCACCTTGACATAAAAGTTTTACCAAAGTAATGGATTAGACTATTACTCACATACATTCTAGTAAAATATGCTGATGAAAAAAATGCTGATGAAAAATGTGATTTTCCCCATTGCCCAAAATATAGTCTATCAGACAAAAAAATGTTTGCTTTGTTAGCACAAAAATACATCACATCACTAAAAACCATCTTAGGCTTCATTCATATGACAAGCCTCATTGCTCAAATCAGATTTTTTTTTTTTGCTCAGGTCTGATCTCACTAACATGATGGTTAACATTCGCATAGGTAAATGACTCAGAGCAGTCATTTATGTGAACGAACCAGCACCCAGAAACAACCTGCATGCGCACATCCAAATCAATAACATCATGTGAGTGAACCACATCATAAACAGCAAACTAAAAAGAACAACAAGCCTTCTCTACCAAGATAATTATCTCTGATAGGCTCTCAGGTGTTCATTATTGGAGCGGGAAGGAGATGAAAAAGGGTGGGCTGTTTGTACTTCTACTGTTTACTGGCTCTAACTTCACATTTTGCTCAGCTGCCACATTGATGCTAAATAATGGTGTAGGCAAAGTGTGTGTGGGGGGGGACGACCATGAAATCCAATCTGAACTTTCCATTCATGTCGCTGTCCACAAACCGGATACAGAACCAATCTAGGACCACATATGAAAGTAAATCAAATCTGATTTGAATAAATCTAATTTTATGTGTCCACAGCATGGGGAAAAAAACAGATCTGTGTCACATTAGGGCAAAAAAATCTGATTTGAGTCACTTCAGCCTGGTTTGGTGAATGTAGCCTTTAGGCCTAAATTTCCTAAGCACTTTTGGTCCATCTGTGTCCATGTAAGCTGCACAAGCAAGTCCATTTAAGATTACCTAATGATTTAATGCAGTTTGAGGCAATGGAGTTACTGGATACCTTAGTTATGCAGTTTGCAGAATGCTAACTGATGCATGTAGTTTCTTGTTATCTGTTTGTTAAGTTAATGTAATAATTTTGCTGAACAGTTCTGTTAAGAAGATGGCTATTTTAGTGCAGAGTGTAGCGGTGCTGGCTAGGACACTGACCTCATAGGCCTGTGGGCTGGTGAGGCATCGGGCCAGAGGACCACAGCAGGCTGGCAGTGTGGCTGTAAGGGGAGGCCCACTGTGAGTCAAAATGGGCTTCAGGTAACTGTAGGACAGCAGGGTCAAGGCATCTAAAGTAGCATGAAACTTCAAATTGCCACTGTGAAAGTTCTCACTGTGTAGAGTGCTGTACAACACCAAAGTCACACAGATATTTTAGCTTGTATAAAACAAAACTCTGTTCAACCTTTGACTGGAATTTCCCATTGGAAGTGTCATTAAACTGACAAAGGATACTTGTGGTCAAAGTTGTACCAAATTCTAAATAACCAGGCACTCTCTTGTTTGGTGCTCCTCCTCTCTATTCCATCTGTGCCAATCTGCAGAAACACAGTCATAAATAGCATCAGAGGTGATGATGATAATATAGTGCATTAAATATTGTTTTGTCTTTGTGCATAATTGTAAAATTACTCACTGAGCTGTCCTGGTCTGAGTCAACTCCAACCCTGTTGCGACAAAAGAACACCAGTATGTTGAATCAAGATATACAACAACTAGAGAGGTTATCCACATGCCTAAAAGCAGGATCACAATTATGTGTTTTTTATCTGATTACAATTATTTACTTTACCTGCAATTATTTTTCCACAGTTGTTAGTTTTCACAATCATGTGTTGGCAATAACATGAAAAAAGAAATCAGGACATTTACTGAGGCATTGAGACACATCATTGGTCTTTTTGAAAACTGCAAATCTATTGACTTGTACGACACATCTTCAGAGGGCAGAAGTGAGTAGTGTTTGTTTACTTGAGCTAGAGTTGTGTGTGTTTTCAGTTGGGACCACAACGCATCAGCACTTAGGAAGCAAGAACGCTGATCTCAGAAAGTGATAGAAACATCCTGTATTCGCCTCCCTCTACAATCACTGTACATGTGGTTTTTATAAGCTGCAGCTGAAAAGCCTAGTATAAATAAGCGTCACATTAACCTAGATGTCTTCAAACTGGTTCTAAGTGTCCCCAGACAGTATAGAACTTTGCTCCATCTGTATGCATTGTAAGTTAGGCTGCAGCAAAAATGTGGACACCTCGAGGACCGGTTTGAAGACCTCAAAATTTGCCCTCCAGTACAACACAGCAGTCACAAAAACATACCTCAATTCACCAATTCTTGAACAACAATCTAAAAGCAGAGGGGGCGTCACAAAGTAGGATTGCTAAATTAGCCAGGTAATCCAGGATAAAAGTCAGAAAATCTGCTTTCTCAAACACCCACCAATAACCAAAATAAAGCATGGCTGACTGACCGGATGCGCTGGCAAGACAGCATCTGAGTGGTGCCTCCACCACAGATCCACACAGTGAAGAAGACCACCAGTAGTGTGGTGGAGAACATCATCTGACGTGCATATGTGGCTGTATCCCTGATGGAGAGGGCAAAGGTCATGGCTCCTCGCAGACCTGGGAAAAGAGAAGGAGCACTCAGTTGTGGAGCATGGATTGGAAGCTAATGGTAATGGAGTAAGCCAGTCACAGGTACCTAATTAAGCTTCCTTACATTACTAAAAATTATATGATTATAACATACCTTCACGGCTAATCTACAATGATTAACTGCCATATAATGCATACCTTCCCAACCACTTTTTATCTCCTAAAATTAAAACAGGCTGTTTATGTTACTGTGTCTATAAGACTGATACATATGAATGACATCTGTTCTTTCCTCTATTGTACCTTCTATGAAATAAATATTAGTCCATGCTGAAATACTCCTTTTTGAATGGGCAAAGCTAAAATGCTGTAGGTTGTATAGGTGGATATATGTAAATTCATTTCGTTACTTGACATTACATCACAAAAGTAGTGAATTTATAGCAGGTTAGCTTTGCAGCATACTTTCTATGTGGACTGATAACTAGGGATGCACCGATCCAGCTTTTCCAGTTCCAATACCAGCACCGGTACATAAACTTTGCACATCTGTCGAAACCCAATATCGATCCGATACCATTTTTGAATTAATAAACTGTATAGTTCACCATGTTGGAGCAACGTAAGGCCCCAGGACTGACATGAACAATACTTTACTAAGCTTACTCATACAGCTTGGCAACATGGCTCGCTCCATGTTGTTGTCATTCCTGTTGGCAAGTCAAGTCTACTGTAAGGTCTCGGGTTCCTGCAGATCCACCTCCACCCACTCGGGGGAGACAAAGGGCAACCAATGAGCAATCAAGCGGCAACCGCTAACACCTGCAGCTCACACTACTTAAGCACGAATGCGCTGGCCCTTGGTTGCTCAGTCTTGAGTTCTCATTGCCCCGTGCACATGGCTCGTTGACTAGCCGGATCAAAGGTTTCGAGCCTCTCGAGGCAGGTTGCCTGTCCCCCTGTTCAGAGCGCACTCGCGCTGCTGAAGTACCGAAATACTATATATATATATATATCCCCCCCTTCCCGGCAGCCTTTGTTTGATCCCCGTGCGTAAGTTTTCCCTTTTGCACATTGAGTCTACTCTGCTGGGTAACTGTTAGCTCACCTCGTAGCGCGTTGGTTTGTGATCACAGCTCGAGCCTCGCTGAGGTTGCTGAAGTTCCCCGTTAAATCTACAGGTACCCCACAAACATGCTGTTGATGGCATAGCACGCATCGCAAACGCATTATCCGATACCCGATCCAGCTAACTTAATATCGGAACCGATATCCGATCCTAATATCGGATCAGTACATCCCTACTGATAAGTGAATACGTTTTAAACCTCTACAGTGCTTACATACTACATCAAACTATTTCTTTTTTAGTTGGCTCCTCCATGACATAGGCTTTTTAAAACTGTACTAGTTTATCTTCTCCCAGTAATGTATTTTAGAATCTTATTTATTTATTTTTTCTTTGGTCTATTTAAGGATTAGTTGGGAATTAATCCTTAAAATAACCAGTAAGTTACCTGATTATGTGTATAATCGATAGCAGCACTCCTAAAAATGAGTTGTAATGCCAAGGTCTACAACAGTATTGCTTAACACTATTTCTGATAATATGGAACAGTGGAAAAGCAAAATAAGCTAAAAAATAAAGTTATATATAGAGAGGTTTTTTTTCTTTGCACACCAGTTTTTAAGATTTCCTTTCTACAGTGTTTTCACTGAATATTTTGTCTAAATTCTGGAAAAAAACAGCCTGGGGAAGATGTGTCATTCGAGCTCTGTCTACAAACCTGCAAACATCATCATATGCTGGAAGTTGGAGCTTATCTTGTTTCTGCGGCCCAAGTTGAGCAGGAAGGACAGAGGGTAGATATTAGCCGCACGGCCCAGGAAAACAGCCAGCTGGGAGAGGAAGCTGTTAAGGAACCACTTGGAAAAATGTAAGTAACTCAACACTGTCAACCTCTACATGCCCATCCAAAAGCATGGCTTTTTGTGTTTCCTGCCTCTGTGGTGGAAATAAGAGCTGTTTTGGAAAAAAGTTTTCTGGCCCAGTTACTCCAGAGGTACTGTACTACGGAACTGTGCTATTGCTGACCACTCTTAGCAAAAATCTCCAGCCACTCCTTTACTGGAACACACAAAAACGTATCGGATCTGCCCCAGAGTGGTCACTTCATCTCACTCACTGACTAAATCTCCACTGATCTCTGCTTAATCAGAGACACCAACTTAAATATCCATGTTTGCAAAACCACACACAGTTAAACATATTAGGTACAATAAAATGTGAATTTTGGAGATCACTGATGATCTGTCCAGAAGCATCAGCAGATGTACTTACATACACACTATACGAACAGTACTGGGACATCACTGAATTCATTCAGTCCTATTGTCACAGGTTAGGGTTAGCCATGCAGTCTGCCTTAATTTGTGAAAGAATGGGTCTTTCTAAGAAGCTCACAGTACCCACAACCATGGCACTATGATAGGATGTCACTGTTTAGGATGTCACGGTTTATGAAACTCCTTCCCTCCTAAATATTCCACAATCAACTCTGAGAAGCATTGTTGAAAAATTGAGAGTGGTTAGGAATCACAGCAACGCAGCCATAAAGTGCCAGACCACGTACAAAGTGGGGTCACAGAGTATTAAAACGCATAGAAGTTGCCAACACTTTGCTAACTCAATAACTGTTCCAAACCTTCTCTGACATTAATATGAGCACAAAAATCATGCGCCATCAGCTTCATGCCATAGGTTTCCATGGCCGAGCAGCTGCATGCAAGCCTTACATCACTGCACACAAGGCCACACGTTTGGATGGAATGATGTAAAGCATGCTGGCACTGGACTAATAATTTGGAGCTGTTCATCAGGGGTGGGCCTAGGCCCCTCCGTTCCAGGGAAGGAAATCTTATTGGCTTCAACATACCAATTCCCACAGACATACTCCGAATTGTTGTAGAAAGTCAGAAGAGTGGAAGGCATTATAGCTGCAAACCCAGGAATAACTCCATATTAATGCCTATGGATTTGGAATGGGATCTCATAAAAGCCCCCATAGGTGTAATGCGTAGGTGGCCAATATCCATCTAGTGAAAACTACTACTACTACTACTACTACTACTACTACTACTACCTATACTATACTATATATACACCTTTTTCTTTCTGCACAGCGAGAATGTTGAAGCTGAAGTATAGTATTTTTAAAATTAAAATAACATAACATATGGTTCTATAAAGGTTCTAGTACACTATCATCATTTGGGTCAGGGTAATTAATTACTCTTGGAACAAAGAATGGAATTAGGAGGGCTGAGACGTAACAGTGTTTTTCCTGAGACTAAACTGTTCTGTCAGTCTGAAAGCAGGCAGCTTTTATACAGGCATGATATGTGCAGCAATGAGTACGTTCAACCAGTGCAGCTCAACGGCTGTGCTTCTAAAACAATCTCATCTATACTGGGTAAATTTCATGTGGCATTAATAGAGGATACCAACATGTTTAAATCCTTAGTTATGCTCACATGTAGGAATACTAGCGTTTTGCCATTTGCCATAGCATTCATTTGCATGAAATAAATAAATCAATAACGATGTTTTTAAACCAGCAGTAAATAAGTTTTTATCATTACTGGTAACTCTGTCACCTCAATCCCCAGACACAGGCCTACCTTTTACCATCATACTCCCTTTATACTGCACATATTCAAAAGGTTCAGGATACAAAGGCTCCCACTATAAAGATGGGGTTGAAGACGTGGTTCTGGAAGGTGAACAGGGTGAGGCCCATGTAGGAAAAGATGAAGTTCTCAGCCAGGAAATTCAGTAGCTCAAATAACTATAAAAAAAGAGCACAGTAAAGCATTTCAAAATATTCACATCCTGACAGCACATCTTTGTTATTGGTTATTATAAGCCAGGTTTTCCAGACTTAGATTAAGTCCAAGACTAGACTAAACAGGATATTTAATGAGGAAGTTCCACTGGCATTGCAATCAACTGGCATCCCAAAAAACAGTCTAAAGGGCTTTTTGGAGAAGCAGGCAAAAACGTTTTACAATATAGCAGTAACTCTAGAGACAGAAGAAGTCCTTACTTGCTTGGTCCTGTCCTGCGATTCAGCGGAGAGGTTGTTATATGTGTAATGGGCCTGAGTGATCCCACAGAACAGAACTGCTACCACACCTACAAATACAATGCATGCATATTCAAAGGCCTGCCCTGGACATCATGATATGGTCAGAGATCTACAGTGAGGACAGGTCTAGAGACGGGTCTGAAAGCTACCTGTGAAGCCGCAGGCTTCAGCCAACAGGAATGTGCTCCAGGACATGAGGAAGAACAACGCTGTCTCCAACAACTGAAAGTCACGCAGCTTGGTGAACTTGGTGACGTGAGGAAGAGTTAAGGACACATGATACATGAGACTTTATATACAGGACTTCAAAAAGCCTAAAGACACTGGAGAAAAATTATATTTAAGGCTTTTTACATTTACATTATTTAGCTGACGCTCTTGTCCAGAGCGACTTACATGGTTAACTGTATTACAGGTAGGCCAGTGTAGTGTTAGGAGTCTTGCCCAAGGAGTGTTATTGGTGTAGCACAGCATAGTCACCTATAGCGGGATTCGAACCCCAGTCTCCCACATGTAGTGGTGGCGCCGTGGTGGGTAGTGGTGTTATCCGCTGAGCTAAACCAACCTGACCTTTTTATCTGACCATTATGTGTTTTTTTCTCTCTCTCTCTCTCTCTCTCTCTCTCTGTCTCTGTCTCTGTGTGTGTCTGTCTGTGTGTATATATATATATATATATATATATATATATATATATATATATAT
>CM067485.1:14963670-14985619 GCA_034552555.1 Semaprochilodus insignis | reverse complement strand
TCGATGAAGTCGTAGAAGCATCGGAACCACAATAAGCTAACCATGCTAACCACCCACTTCCTCTGGAGGTGTTTGAAGTGGACACAAAGTGTGAGATAATCTCTCTGCACTAGTTTACACACGCCAAGCTTAGCGAGACAGCGTGACTGCACTGACAGCTCAGTACCACAGTACAGTACTAGAAGGTCTGATGTGCACGCAGTGCCCAGAGCAGCAAAGGGCCGGGCAGTACAACGTTCCCGCAGTGAATACAGTCGGCTTTCCTGGCCATTTTTTTGGAAACCAACCGCATCATTCCAAATGAGTCCCATTTAGTGCAACACAGTATGTGACATAAGAACCAATACAAGTCAAGAGCAACAGCTGTGATTGGATTGGGTTTCTGGATGTAGCCACATCAATGTTCAGACACTCATCCATCAAAGAGTTGCACAGTTGGGCAAGATTTGGTGGATGCCTTCCCTGGCACATACACATACACATACATACATACATATACACACACACACACACACACACACACACACGCATACAAAAATCTAAAACCCAAGGATATCAGAGCCGTCATGACTCCAGTTGCTACTCCGAGAGCAAAGGAGCCACTGAAGACGCCCAGAAAGATGCCAAAGGACTTCAGCAAGGCCATGGCTTCAAATGTATGACTGTTGTTTCCCTCAGGCTGATATGCAACAATGGACCTATTAACAGAATACAGATAAAGAAAAATGCACAAATATGCACACAAGCTTTTCTCTCACACTGTGCTTTTAAGTAATTAAATTAATATTACTACCTTCCAAAGCCCTATTCGGATTGGATTTAATCATTTGGACTATATATCATCATATGTGATATATAAAGGTATGATTTAATTTTATTTCTCCTCCTCCTCCTAAAGCTCTCCCAGTGCAGATACAGACTAAGCTTTACCGCCCAGACTGAGAAAATGGTTGAGAGATGCTTCTAAATCAGGGGTGTCCAATCATATCTGCAAAGGGTCGGTGTGGCTGCAGGTTTTCATTCCAACCAAGCAGGAGATCATGTGATCTGTTGTCTGAAGGCTGAGCAGTTGATGAATCAAGTAGAATCAGATGAGCTTCTGCTCATTTGGAATGAAAACCTGCAGCCACACTGGCCCTATGCAGATAAGATTGGACAACCCTTCTCTAAACTATCTATTGCTTTGCGATTTGGGATGGGTTTAATATGAACAGCACCTGTAAAAGAGGAAATTATCCCAAGACTCATGTAAATTTAATCCCATCCGAACAGGGCTCGAACCTACAGGGTCCTTAAAGGAGCTGGAATATTCAAGTAAATAATAAACTAGGTAGGTATAGAATCCAACACAAGTAACTCTAATACTGTGTTGGCTTTGTGAAAAGTACAAATATCGGGGAAAATAAAAGAAGGCTCAGCATGCCACACCCTGGTGGCGTAATACAACAAACCCAACCAGATTATCGTAAACCAGGGCATATTTATTTTTGTGATGCAAAACTGCACTACATCTTAACTCCAATCAGGCAAATCAGTTTTCCAGTGATGTCTATCACACACCATATTCAAAATATGAAAAGCTGCCATGTAAATGCTGCACTACTGTGACATAAGGATTCTGTAGGAGATACAAATTTGTCTCTTTTTTTACTGTTTTAGCTATTCATCATTTATTACTAAGAACAGATTTATTTATTATATATGCAGAAGACTTAATTAATGTTGCTATTTTCTAATTTTGCAGTCCCCTGTTTTACAATCACAAAGCTCTTATTTAACCAATATAAACGAGGGTGAGAGTACAGTAGATAGAGGGTTGCTGGAGTAAGGAGTCATTCTACAGATGCATTTCTGGGGTCAAACCTTAACCAAACACACACCAACCACCCAGCAAATGCCCACAGTTTAGCCCCATAATTCTACTAAATCTAAACTACAATCACAATGAAAATTTGCCTGAGATGAACTTGTCTCAATGCCTCCTATAGTTCAAACACACATATATGCATGGAGTACTTACAGGGACACTGTGCTAGCTATATGAATTCTTTCTAAATAAGCTAACCGGAGGAGGGAATGAACATTCCAAACAGCCTACCCTTTGGGGTATCCGCCCAAAATGCTCATAGTTTGTCAAAATGTCCTTCCACCTTAAAAGGTACTTCAATAGAATAGGAAAATCTCACTCTAGGGACCGTTGTGGCCCCACAGTAGGCATGTTAAGTCTTTTCTATATAACAACTTAATTCAGGGGTATACAGCTCTGGTCCTTAAGGGGTCGAGTCCAGCACAGTATAGTGATCCCCCTGCTCAAACACACCTACTGGTATTTAACAGATGAGTTGAATCAGGTGGGCTTGAACAAAGAAATTATCAAACTGTGCAGAACTAAACCTTAAGTAGATCTTTCATTGTGATAAAACCACTTCATCACAAAAATTTACTTTTTTTTTTTTACATTTTCAAAAGTATATTAGGTATGCCAGTAAGAATCTGAGACCTAACTGTGGGTCATTTGCTCTGCATACTCTGGCTTACACCAGCAAATGCAGGCACACCAAAAACTCTGGTCTTCAGAGCCAAAGCTACTTGTGCAGCACACCCATTGAGGGGCGGTCTTTTCGTCTGGTTCCCGCCCTCTACGCACTGAGCAATACCTCCATGGCTATGTTGGCCCACCCCACTGTGCCTCCCATGATAAGGGAGAATTCTGGAGATGATGACATGGTCGAGCATGAGAAGAAGTGTTAGGCACATTCCACACCATGGTTAACTTTTAATTAGCGACAAATTGCAGAACAATTCATGAAACACACACTACCTATGCGCTATAGGAAAGCTAGGGTGAATGACTGAATTGCAAAGAGCTATAGTCATTCCATCTACTATACATTTCATCTACTATAAAAGCTTGCTCTGTCAATCTTCAAACACACACAAACGTCCTCAAAAACATAAAATGCCTAATATTGGAAACCAGCCTCTAAGAACTTACAAAGAAAGCCGAGCACATCAAACTCATCTTACAAAGAAGGGCACTGCGAATACGTTTTTTTTCTGGATTATTTGTCATAGTATTAAGACGTTTCTGTTTTTCAATGCATAATCGGAAAATAGGACTTACGAGGACAGTACAACAGCAACAGCATCATTCAGTACGCTCTCTCCAAACAGTAGAGCATAGAGGTCAAAATCCACCTGCAACTCATTGAAGATGGCCAGGACTGTCACTAGAAAACAGGGTACAGAAAGTTTTCATTTTCAGATTTATGACCAATCCTACCTAGAACACTTAAGTGAAGAGGTTTAATTTCACTCTCTATGACTTCTCTATTTCTAGAACTCATGGTCAACATTACATTTCAGATCCACAATATTACATTTTAGATATATAGTTTGAACCATCTGATTATGTTAACACACACCTGGGTCAGTGGCTGACACAATGGCACCAAAGAACAGGCAGTCAGTGAAAAAGAAGTCCCCACCCAACTGGCCAATCTGCTTCATCAGCGTCACACAGCCATACATCAGTAAGCTGCAAAGACAAAATCATAAATTTCAACACGGACACTTATTTTGAAGTACCAAAAAGGTCCATTCCAGAAGTATACTAACCCAATGATGAAGCAGGACACCACAGTTCCAACAAAGGCATAAGCCAGGATGGAGCCCATGTTTCTAAAGAAATGTCTCTGAAATAAAATGGGAGAGAAAGATTACGACTTCCATTAATAGATTGTTGACTCGTGTCAGCTTTAAAGTGAAATGTTAATTTCCTGGCAAGTCTTGCTCTTAAAATCTTGGAACTAGCATTTAGCCATCAAATAATGTGATGTGTTCGCTTCATGTCAAGGACTCTTAAAATCTAATAAAATGGCTACATGATGTAATCCAAGTTGGCCTGTGACGAACCAAAACATAGTTCATACCCGCTTTAAGCTGTATCCAGCATGAAATATGATCGGAGGCAGGAGAATATTGAAGAACACTTCAGGGTCAAAGGTTACCTGAAACAGCATAAGATGAGACACACTGATAAACCCGTACTATAATTAGTTAAGTACAAACGCATTACCTCAACTTTGTCATGTGATTTATTATCTCAGCTTCGTCATGTGACACTGCAGCAATCAGATTGTGACTTTCGGTGTTTGCAGTGAAAGCAAACTTAAGAGCATTAAAAGTCTACAAGAACTGTTCACTAACAATCTGAGGGATGCAAACAAAATACTTACGCAACCAATCTCATATTATACAAAGGAAAACCACAATTCAAGTAACAGTCCACATTGTGAAGGGGGATCACCAAGAAAAGCTTAATTTGAACACACAAGCAATCAATGTACCTTGCGAAGCATCTCGTTGTCCTGAACGTCACTGACTTCATTGGCACTGATCTCGCCCTTCAGTGTGTACTCATAGAACTTGCCGCTGACATTTACCAGCAGGGTGGCCGGACTGGAATTGACATGGCAACTCAATGTAACGTTGTTGATGTCTCGGGGAACATGAATTCCATAGCGCAGCACAACCCCAACAAGCAATCCTAGTGGCAAAGAAAGAATCAGTCAGTAGTAAAACACATTGTCCACTTTGGCTTAAGACATATCTTAAAGCCTAACTAACATTTATTTGCTATGTTATGTAGTATGTAGTATCCTGTAGTGTTATGTAGTATTCATTAGTGCAGCTTTGCTACTCCTTAGCCCCAGCCATTTGACAGAACTAAAAGGGCCATATTTTTATCATTTTAGCTAAGAAAAAAGTGGATTTTGTGGAAGACACTTTGTCCCTCTGGCCTGGAAACTGGAAAAAGCATAATAGGTCCCCTATTTTTTTGTATTGTTTTTACATTTTCATCCCTCAGTGTTCTCTCACTACAATACCCATCATGCATTACACAAATAGATGCCACAGTCACAGTCCCTACGGTGCTCAACAAATCCTGACTGGTAGCCAACTGACTAGAGACTATTTACTGAAACCTTTGTCTTTGTTTAAGGAACAATTCACTCAGCCAGTAAACACAAAATCAAACAGTCCACTTTGGGGTCTTTTAAACTGACTTCTACCTTTAACATAAATCACCAAAAGAGGGGGTTCTGCAGGACTCACTTTAGAGACTAGTGCAGCACTGCTGTAAGAGACAAGTAGGCGTGTGTATAACAGATGCAGCCATGATATTATTCATTTTTGTGTCCATTTTAATTCATGAAAGTTGCATGACCTTAATCAGGAATGTATAAAAAAAACACCATTTATGCTGTCAAAACGTTTTCTGCTTTGTAACACAAGAGTGTACAATGAAACTGATCTGGGACAAGTTTCCCAAAAGCATTTCAGCATTTAGATGCCTCTTGAATGGTAAAGCGACCATCACACTGAACACTCTCTCTACCACTTAAGACGATCTTAACAGTAGTATGCCTTCATGAACCTGGGCCCAGCTAGTTGCTGTTCATACTGCTATTCCACCCAATCAGCCAATGTAGAGTCTGTAATACAACATAACACATACTACAGTAAGCAAGATCAGGGGGACTGATTAAAGGAAAGGCCAGACGCTTCTAGCAATAATTAGCCAGTTTAGGTACTGATTGTCTCATAACAGGTTTTAAGATCCAGTACAGCTTCTGTGGTTTTACTGTAACAGAGCAGAAGATGATTAACTAATCGTGCGCTAGTCAAACTAACCAGAAAAATAACGTAGCTACAAAACACAGCGCGCTACTGACGTTAGCACTAGCAAGCAAGCCAGCAGATTAACCCCCTGACGGGGCACAGCCAGCCACTCAGCCAGCCAGCTTCAGTTTGCAGGCCTAATGATAATTTGGTCGTACAGACCCTCTTCCGTAACACACGGTCACCATATAAGCCGTATCGCTCTGTTGCATTTTCCGTAAGCTTAGCTTAGCTAGCGCTACAGCTAGCGCCAAAATGAATGTAAACATCCCTCAAGCAAATCCACTACATGATACATGATGGTGATGCTGCTGCTGCTGATCGTTCTCACCATATATCATAGCCAGGCCCGTTTCGTGTAAAAACCTGAAGCGGCGATGTTTGAACAGCCATATGGTTAAGATCGTGAGGGTAAGGAGCAAAATGAAGATGAGTAAGTCGGCGCTGTCTTGTCGGTGGCTTTCTTCTGCCTTCTTCTCTGTCACGATGTTCTCCATTCCACTGTCTTCAGCTCTGCAAGCGCAGAAGCAAGCGGCTAAAAGGCCCAAAGACAGCTTTCCCCAAAGGGTGTTGGAGTTCCACTTAGAGCCCATGTTGGCATTTCTTATAGGTCAAAATGTCACAGCGTTGATGACGGTTCAGAAACACATAATGGAACAGAGAAGGTGAATTTCAGTTTGTGGCAAGTAGAGGCTGTGAGGATTGTTCCTGATTCACAGACGCCCCGCCCCCCTTCAGCCGCGTCATCGCGCTGGAAAATCCTTTAATGTTCGTTCACGTTACTGCAGCGCAGACGATGCGCATTTCATTGCGGTGGCCTTAAATGCCCACTTCCTACTTTTTGTGTTTCTCTAACCTCCCCCAGATGCACATTTATAAGGTTTAAGTGGTTTTATGTACCAAAAATAATCTTTTAGTGACAATTTTCCAACTGTTTCTGTTACTGTGTCTTTAAGACGGATATGCTTGCGCTATGCTCCTCCAAACAGTATTTTAGGCCCCTTCCCAGCCAACATACAACATTGTCACAACGTTTTCTAATTTCCTGCAACGTTGCTACAACGTTGTCAAAGGTGTTGCGGTTTTCGTTGTCTTAACAACGTTGTCACAGTGTGACTACTAAGTAACGTTGTCATGCGGTATTATGACTACCTGTTGGCAACTGTGCAAAATTCCATGCAGTTTCATGCAGGAATAATGGAATTTATTATGAGGATTTTAGGAGGTTGTGGCGACACACTGACAGCCTCCTAAAATCCTCATAATAAATTCCATTATTTCTGCATGGAACTCCATGGAATTTTGCATAGTTGAAAACAGGTATCATAATACCACATAACAACGTTACTTAGTAGTCACACTGTAGCAACGTTACATTTCAATGTTGTGGACACCAAACAACAGGTTGTCACAACGTAACCGTGTTTACAGGGTTCAAACTTTTTTTTTTTTACCTATTATACATTTCAGGTTATAAAGCTGAAAGTACGTGCCAGAATGAGAAACTCTCTCCCACAGAAACCACCTTTCTCAGCTGCCTGAAACCGCTTATTGGAATTCCAGTCCTTTTCTCTGGTACAAGGTGAAATCATCTTATAACACAATCCTTATTGCCAGACTACAGAAAAGGTTAAGGCACCTTCACACAACACAGAAAGAGCTAAACAGTAAAAACTGACCACTCTGACACGTCCTGCTCTCAAAGATCGGATCTACAAACTTCTACCTGACTCTTAGGATCAGACTCTGGTTTAAACTACAGCAGACCCGATGTCATGTAAGAATAGCCAGAGCACACTGGCCTCATGAAATATTTATGAAGAGACTTTGAATTTGTTTATTACTGCAATTAAATAATAGTTATATCAAATAATTTGGGGTTATTTGTTGGGGGTATTTTGGGGGTATTTGTTTTGGCGGTATCATCCAGTTAATTTTAATATAAGATTATCGTTCAATTTATTGAAGGTAAAGATTCATTAAAATTCTATATCACACGTGAAAAAGTAATTGGCCCCTTAAACCTAATAACTAATGATTGGGCCACTCTTGGCAGTAACAACTGCAATCAGATCACTGTGGAGGAGTTTGGCCCACTCTTTCCTGAATAACACTTTTAATTCAGCTACGCTGAGGGGTTTTCCAGCATGAACTGTCCGTTTTAGGTCTTGCCACAGCATCTCAATGGAATTAAAGTCAGGACTTTGACTCAGCCACTCTAGAACCTTCATTTGGTTTCTTTTTGCAGCCATTCAGAGGTGCACCTGTTTGTGTGCTCGACATCTTTGTCCTGCTGCATAATCTAATTGCGCTTGAGCTTTAGGTGCTATACTGACTGGCGGACTTTTCTCTTTCAGGATTTTTTGATAGGGAGCAGATTTCATGGTTCCATCAATTATGAGGCATCCAGGTCCTGCAGAAGCAAAGCAGCCCCAGACCATCACACCACCGCCATGTTTGACTGTTGATATGCTGTTCTTATGGTGGAATGAAGTGTTAGCTGTACATCCGATGCAACGGTCTGTGAAAAGTTGCACCTTTGATGTTTAAGTCCACATGATATTATCACAAAAGTCTTGGAGGCCAGCTGGATGTCTTTTGGAGAAATGTGAGACGAGTCTTTGTGGCCAGTGTCTTAATGTGGAATTGTATGTGTTGAACCTAACTCAACAGGTCAGCAGTTCTTTAGATGTTTGTCTGGATGTTCCAGTTGCATAAACGATACTGAGGAAGATTTGGGCAAAAGAACACAAAAGGCAGGTAAAATCCCTTACATAACCCCAGCTGCACTGAAATACATACGCCTTATCTGGAATTTATTTCACTGAAGATGACAACTGTACACCCTCTGAGCATGGATTTTCTCTAGAGGAAGTGGCGAGGGGAAATGAGGAAGATCCTTCTTTCAGGTCAGACAGTATTTATTCATTCCAGACAGACTGTTGCTGAACCACAGCAGAGCTGCCTGTGAGAGAGTTTGGCACGCACACAGAAACTACACAGAAAAGTTCATTTTGAAGGAAGCTTTCTTGTACATCTTCCTCGTATCTCATACTTCAGCATAAATTGAGGCCACGGACAAAAGATAGGTAATCGTAGTCACAGAGGGCCACACTGCTACACAGTGAAGTGTTTCTCCTCTCAACTCATTATATGGCTATAAGAGTGATGTTATTCATTTTTAAAGATCATTTATTAAATGTATTTTTGTGATTCCTTTAATTTGTTTTCCAAAATCTGATCTGAGATGAAACTTAACGATTCTTTCGTTACAGTGGTGGTCCTAGGAACAGGGGGATATGATGTCTTTCTGTGAGGGCATTTTGAAGGCATTATACACCTCAGACACTTTAGAATAGAGCGTTTTACTTTTAACCACTCTTAATGACTTTGTTTACCTCTTAATGATTTAAACATGCAAATTAATGAAATTTTACTTCAACGTGGGTCGCCTGCTCTGGTTCTCCAGCTCGTCACCCGACATGACTACAATGACCACAATAGAGCTGCCAGCATCTAGCTCTGATCATGAACTCTATCTCTCACTTAAACAGAGAACCTATGTGATGGGTCTAATGCTACATTACTACCTCCTGGATTAATCAGACTGTATCTAATTGATGTTCCAAGCTCCTTTCCTGTTAGCTGTCTTTCCCTCTTCATTTGGGATGGACCTAAGGAGGATGGGTTGCCCCCTTGAGCCTGGTTCCTCTCGAAGTTTCTCCCTTACTCCCTTTTCCTTGCCACTGTTGCCTCTGGCTTGCTCACGGGTGGTTTGGACCCAGATTTCCTTTCCTACGTCTAAACGTGGACTCCGTGTTTTCATTTCCTTTATATGAACTGCATTTCTGTGAAGCTGCTTTGAGACCAAATTTGTTGTAAAAAGCACTATACAAATCAATATTGATTGACTGATTGAGTGATTGATAAGGTTTAAGTGTCTTCTGTTTCTTTCCTATGCTGCCTAATGAAGTGAACATCAGTAACAGCCACACACCTAAACTTTAAATTCATGCACATAAGCTACACAATAAAAAGCACTACAACATGAAGTTAATGAAAACATTGTTCCCTGACGCATATAATTAATTTAATATTTATATGCAAACTAATAAATTAATAACAGTTAAAATGTACTGGTATACATTCAATCACGTATCAGACATACATGTACGATCTATATTTTATACAGAGGTGTTTAACATTTCTTACTAACATACATGTACATTTAAAAATACAGTATATGCATGAGCCTTAATAATATACGTCCAGATTGCCCATATATCGGATCTCCGTATGGGCTTTCTTTTCTCTGAAGCCAAAGGCAATTTTAACTTAGCAGTATTTAATATAATATAATACTGAGTGTACATGAGTAAAAAAGATGGTTTTCTATTTAATCAATTCAGTCGATTAATTTATATGATTTAATAACTGATACTGAACATCTTTTACACTGTTTCTCAAGGACCAGAACATGCCCGTTCAGGACATCAATTACGGCTTCCATTTTTGAACTACTGGATATTTTCCAAAATAAGAGTCGGGGAGCTGAAGGGAGGTGTTAGTCTTAGGTTTCCTCTCCGGTCCGGAACTCTGATTTTGACATCCCGCCGGTTGCGGTCGGCTCGCCTTCGCTCGCTCGCTTTAGAGCTGCGCTCACCTGAAAATGGCTTCGTCCTTTTGGAAAGGCGTCGTTGGTCTGGGCCTTTTTGCGTTGGCCCACGCAGCTTTCTCCGCGGCACAGCGTGAGTTTAAAGAAGTCATGAGGAAACGTGTTGTGCGAAGTAATAAATAGTTGTAGTAGATGGTTATCTACCCACTTAAAATCATTTAAGTTGGCGCTGCAGCCTGTGAAGCTAGGTGGCTAGCTTAGTTAGCTAGCATTTGAGTGAAACTGCGCTTCGGGCTTAACGTTAGCAGGTTCAGCCAGTCAACCGCTTCATTAATAGACACTTAATGAGGCTTAAGTAGCAACTGAGATGAGCTTTAGGGGTTTCTTTTCTATTTCCATACGACCATACACAGCATCCACACAGTAATTAGTGTATGTCTTTCGGAGTCGTTTCCCTTTATTTGCGTTCACAAAATTCGTTGACCAATATAGTGAGCTGAGCTAAGCTACGCTACACATTGACTTGACTGGCTGTTGTGTCGCTCGCTGTTCGCTGAGGAGTGGTTCCTGCAGTGTGTTAGTAAACGTCTTAAGGGAATAACATCTTTCAATCATGCAATTCGAAATTCAGACCGTCATTTGATAGTAAATACACCGTAATTTGCATGTAACGACTGCTTTTTTGGGATGCAGTACGATGAGCCAAGTCATTATTTCAGGTTAGCTTGACTAGCTAACGTTAACGTTATCAGCTAACTATGGCTGGTTACATTTGTCAGGCCATGCCAGCATCAGTGATGAATACATTGATGGTGATGGTTTTGAGGTTGTGTCAAGATAGTAGTCTTGTTAGATCTTTATATTGATTTGTATTCGTTAACGTTTTCCTGATTTTCCTGTAGAAGACAATGTATTTTAGATAATACTACTTTTGACAGCCTAACAAACAAATCAGCATTTCTTTGAATATGTCTTTCTCTGGGCATAGAGGGAAGGGTAGAGATAAGTGCAGGTATTACAGATTATTGTTGGATTATAGTCTACAGCTGGTTTTAAAATGGTGCAGAAGTCTTTATCCTGTGAAAACATCAGATGAAAATGTATCTTTTTCTCTTTTCCAGATCGATCATATATGCGACTGACAGAAAAAGAAAATGAAACGCTTCCAATAGATGTAAGTTTTATGCATTGATTTGTGGGTTAATTATATATTTAGGAGAAATATAAGGGAAGACTTGAGGCTAAACTTGTTTTAAAAATATATATATATATTTGTTTTGTTTGCAGATAGTCTTACAGACATTATTAGCGTTTGTGATCACGTGTTGTGGAATAGTCCACATCTCGGGCGAGTTTAAAGACATGGATGCGTCTTCAGAGCTCAAGCACAAGTAAGTGTGGAAAGTCAGAAATTTGAATGTCTTGAATAAAATCTTTTTTTATTAAATATTACTTGATGATTAGTGTGTATCAGCATAACCCTTTAATGTGAACTCAATTTTGTTTTTGTTTTTTGACCAGGACGTTTGACACATTGAGAAACCACCCCTCTTTCTATCTGTTTAATCACCGAGGAAGGGTGCTTTTCAGCTCACCTGAACAAGAGCCTGCTACTGCAACTCCTCAGGCCTTGCCCTCCAATCCTATGCGGTTACGCAAGCTGGAGAACTTTCACTGAGACTAGCCTTGAAAGGGCTGCCTTGCCCATTTTGCCCTTTTTTTTCTCTGCATCAGTAAGCTCCTCCGTTGGAAAGGGAAGAGAAACCTATTTTCCTTTCATTCCTCTTTGTGCATATGTGAATATGCTGTACAAATCTGCATCTCTTCATCGATGTGGTTACTACTTTGAAGTCTACGGACTGTGCCAACTCCTTATTTTTTTCCCCCAAACGATACATTTGTATATACGTGTTATTGCTTGGGAGTCTTAAAAGTCTGACATGTACATCTGTACCCCTTCAGATGGCACACAGAGAAGAGTGATGTCATCCTCCTGTTGCACAAGGGGCACAAATCCCATTACCCATATGGTTTGGTTTGCCACAATTCCTGCTGTGCTGCCATGTTTCTCCCTGTGACCTGCTCAAAGGAGGTTAATACTATGGACCATTAATCGTACATGTGTTCACATAAGGTATTCATGACTGACGGACTTCAAAATAGAGTTTGGTATACAAATAATATTTAAGGTTAATGAAGTCACTAAAATGATGTCTAGTCAGGGAAAAGAGAAGTAAATAGGTTTAACAACAATAATAACAATACTGTGAACGCGCATCTAATGGTACACCTGTCTTTCTTGGGTGGGTGGGAGCATTGTTTTTCGGTTTTGTTTTATGTTATGATGCATCTCAATATTTTTAAGTTAATGAAATAAAACCTGAGATTTTGTTGATGAAATTGTACCTAAAGAAATTTGCTCTTTATCACCATCCATGGTGTTCTCTCCCAGGTCATGGTGAGAGGCTGATGTTACCATAGTATAACCCACTGTGCCTAGCTAGTCTTTGTATGTTAAAGAGTTCTGAAAGGCTTATATACATATGCCTGAGTAAAACACATGGACTGTAAAGGTGTACTGTACTGACTAGGGTGTACCGACAGACTTGGCCCACAATTCTGTTCAATTAAGGATGCTGGGTCCACATTTCAGCATGCTCATGATATTTTGAGCAAAATTAGAAATAAGAAAAATGATGACTCTAGAGAGATCTTGGTGCTGAGTTTACTAATTATACTAGCTCTGGGAGGCAGGAGGAGTGCTGGAAGGAGGTACAAGTAACCAGGTGCTAATTGATTGCAAATGTTGCCATTTAAACAGTGTGAGTGCATTAAATGGCATAATTAATAGAACGTGTATTCTCCACGATGCAGGTTTTTAGAGTCTTGTACTCTAATATTACAAATTCACTATGCATTGTTATACCCCTAATATGACTGTCTACCCATTGTTTCATATTTTCCAAGAGAGCACATTCAAAAGCTGAACGTGTGTTTTACTTTGAATCTTCGTGTAGCCTTTGAAGTAGAATACCAGCACTGAGCTCCAGTGCTATAAAAATCCATAAAGAACAAGTTATGCACTTAAAAATAACAAAGCACGTGGAATAGGAAATGTTTAATCCTTGTTAAGGGCTTATATGGGGGTGCATACCTGGACAATTGCACATATTTTCAAACAATCAAGTCATTGGCACACAGTTATTCAGAGTGGTTCACTATTCAATGTTTCATTGTAGAGAAAAAAAAAATAGTGGTATCTAGGAAAAAGTCTTCTTTGGGAGTATTTTGTCTTGTAGCATTCTGCATGTATGATTGATCTTTGTGTCTGGTTCTTATGAACGTCACTGTGAGTTTATATATGGTAGAGCATTTCACAACCACTCTGAATGACTAAGTCTAGTTTATCAGAAAATTTGATAAATCTGTGAAGTTTTCCCTTAAGTTTCTCCCTCTCAGCTTTTATTAGTTTGATAATAGTTATTGAATAAGAAATCTTAATATTTATAACCTATTAAAAACAATGTAGGGTTCAGTGAAACTGAGGAGCTGTGCATGTGGCAAATAGAATGGAATCAAAAATACTGAAGGTAAATCCTATTGATTTGTCAAAATGTCAGTATAATCCAGTAGTTGAGTTTCAGACAGTATCATTCAGAATTGTATGATGTGATGGTTCGTGTAGAAAAACATGCAGAATCAGATTTCTTTACAGTGGTGGCGATTGGAATCAGGGTTTGTCATATCTACAACACTTATATAGCCCATTTCTTTACTATCCAAAGCAGCCAATGAATCTATGCGTCTTCTGAGTGATTAATGTGGAAAGTAACTTTATACTGTAAAACGGGTGATTTAAAAAGAATCTTTAGGAACTTCTTCACCGTGAATGGAATTAAACTATGTTATAGGTCTAACCTTAAATCTTAAATTGTCTCTGGCATCAGACAGCTTATTTGTAACAATTCCTGTGAGGTGAGGTAGCTTGTAGAGACATAAAACCTTTTGTCTGCCTGTCTATCACCGTAACTATTAACAATTGTTTTCTAGAACACATTTCACATCAGACCACTCTGAATGACTTTAATTCTTCAATTCCATAAATACCTGAAATTCTGCTGTAATGTAAATATCAATTTTACTCAGTGCTGTACTGCTACAGTAAATTGTATAGATGTTTGTGTAGATGTTTTATCTAAGACTTTTTGCTGGCTCATTTTTATAAGAATTCAGTCCTTAATGTTTTGTTCCTAAAAGTTCTAGACCTGAGAAGTTGGCTGATCTTAATGGTCTCTTGGATGGAAGTGAGATCCAAACCTGCTGGACTGAGCAGCGTGTTATTTAGAGCAGTCTCGATGAGAAATGTTTTCAGGAAACATTTGTTCCATGCTGCTGTTGAAGGTTATTCACTGTGTAAATACATTTACAAAAAACAGTGAAATGCAGTAAGTACAGCCTAGTAGAGGCAGTAGAGGCAAATTTCTGCCCTGCACTCTGAAATCATTACATTCAACTTACCAGGTTATAATGGAATTACACCTAATGGGTAGAATGAGCAGGGTGATCATGTGATTGGTCTCCTGCCCAGTCAGAAAGCTGCAGTCTTTGGAGCTTTAACTCCTGCCAAGTAACCACGAAATATATCAGAGCTCTCCGGAGGAAGAAATGATGTTATTCTGCAAGCATCATTGAATGCTTGTTTTCTTTATAATGTTTATTTCATTTTCATTGTTTTTTTCATAAAAAATCATAAAACTTTCCATTTCATATATAATAACAAAGTTAAAAAATGTTTTATACAATTCTTAAAATATTCTTATGTTCTGGCAAGAATACCATCCAAAAATAATCTATATTATTTATGAACATCAAAAAGTTGTATACATCTGCTTTTAAAATAAACAAAACGAACAACAATGTGGTCACTAAGGTAGCTTTTGCATGTGAAGAGAAGCCAACGACAGTCTAGCAACTGCTCCTGTGAGGAACAGGTGGCGTCTGAGTGGGTGTAGACCTTCCGAACAACTACACGTTTTTCTCGCAGTTTGAATAAAAGTGACATTGTGGGGCTGGCTGATGGGCCAGCTAGTTGAGTTGAACAGCTGGACTGACCAACTTTTTCCCAGTGTTCATTGGATCCTATTGCTTCAAAGATATGTTGCATGTTGATTCGGTCAGAGCCTGGTGAAGCTCTTCATGATATAGAAATTGACTGGTCCTGTTGTGTTGCTTGACACTGCAAGTTACCATAAACACAGAAACTAACCACCTATACAGATCTCATACCAACACGTCCTAGTATGGATGGAATCACATGGGCATCAGCCTGCATCAAGAACACACAAGCAAAACCTACAGTTGTGTTATTCTCAAGAGTGTGTGTAGGAAAACTGATCTTGGCGGACTGACAGCATCGAGATTATTGCTCTTAAGTGGCCGGTAACTGGATAGTGGTATTCTGCAGTGTTTTTGAACCTAATGGAGCTGTGGGTACGTCCATGTAAACACATACCCAGCAAAGACCCTATATGTTGCCCTCTACTCATATACTATGGACTGATGTCTACAACAGTGGACAGACATCTACAGACAAACATAATTGCTTTAAATGGCCTCGCTCCTTAGCAAGTCTCTCACAACGCAGTGACCTTGCCTTCGTTGCAGAGTGCATATTCACGGACTGTCCGGTGTGGTCAAATGGTGAGGGACAATGGTGTTCCACTCAAAACCTCCTACGCTGTAAAATCGGAATCTGTTTTAATGTGAAAACTGATGTGATGCATGACAGAAGTGTTGATCTAGATTCTGCTTCCTCAAGCTTTTCTTTAAATGCCCCACTCTGTCACCTCCCTAGTGGATGAGCACATTTCACTATCTTCCATGGATGTTGTTCACTTGTGCTGGCAGCATTTGCCTCTCCTCAATCTCCTCTAGAGCAGACTCCAACTGCTGGATCAGTATACGCTTCTTAAACCTGCGAGTGAATGGGTAGAAAGAGACACATCATTTGCATGGTGTAAGAAAGTTGCATAATGTGCTTAGGTTGCTGAAAAAACAAATGCACAAGGTGTAGATCACCAAACACATGCTTGGTTTCCAGATTTTATTTCTTTAGTTTCTAGTAGTTTAAAACTGCAGCTAAAAGGCTAACGTTGCTCACAAAAAGTCAACAGTCACCCAGATAGTTTCTATTAATATGTCCCCAAAATTGGGGTTTTAACCCACTCCAACCACATCCACATATCCACCGACTTGATGCGGTGGTTACAGCACAGTATGACTGAAAATCAAGGAACTTTTGCCGTGCAGCTGAATTTAGGCTGGAATGAGATCTGAATTAAGGTCTTGAGCAGACTGAAGGAAGTTCTGGGGGTGTAGTTCTGAAAATGTTTGGGTGACTATTGACACCTAGTGTGTGTTTGCAATGTTACCCTTGTCGCTTCAGTGCTGAACTTCAATCTTGGCTGATCAACTATATCTGGTTTAAAACGTGTACATTGGATTTTTCACAAACCAGTTCCTTTATAGCCCTCTGGTAACAGAGACTTGAAAAGCAGTTAGATTTACTTTTGGAATAGTATTTTTAAGTGCTCAGAAATGATCAGTGTGTAATACAGCACATTGCTGAAGCTGAAGAGTCATGCAATAATGTAACTTTTTATAAACTGTGTGAGTGACATAGGTGGACACTGACCTGGCTGCTTCTTTGATGGCATGATAGATGAAGTACCTCTGCACTGCCACTGGTCCTTTCACCTCCTCTAGCAGCCTGAATATTGCCTTATAATCTACATAAGGTTGGGGAAATAATGTAAATAAAAACGCTTCTTTGAAATAAAAGAATAATGTGCAAAACGTTTCATGATGTTGTAGGTGCTCTGTCAAAACCAGAACAAAACAGTTCACATGTAAAGGTACACAGACACGTAGACAATGGGTAGATACTCACTGCGACCAGGCTTTCGAACCTCCTTGATGACTCGCGTGCGTAGCTCTGCATTGCTTCCCTCCAGGGGAACCATGATGATAGCAGCCTGCGTAGAGGAATCTGCCCCAGTCCCCTCTATCACCGACTCTTGTTCTGGAGGACTTAAACCTTCACAGTTCTGTGGCCGGTCAGAGGGCCTCTCATCTACACAGTCTTCTGCTAGCCTGTTCTCCAGCGAATCCTTATCCTCTCCGCCATCAGTAACTCCTGCTACTCCCCTCTCTTCCAGGGACAGAGGTGCAGTGCCTCCACCAACTCCATCCACTCCTCCAGGCCAGCCATCTCCAGGCTCTCCACTCAATACTCTCTCACCGTTGCTTTCAGCCCCACATGCTAAACTGTTCCCCTCTGCTCCTGTAGGAGTAGACACCACATATCTCTCTTTCAGCTCATAATGGCAAAATTTTTAACCCATAGACCACCCATCTGAGGAAACGCATGGTGTATATAGACAGTCCACTTTCAACACAAAAAACAGACTTGGTCTATTATGTTGTATCAAATAATGTATTGCGTTTTGCTACATCACAATTTGTAAACTGGAGTAACTTGGAACCTACCTGCCATTTGTGTATTTTTTAATATGACTGTGTTGATTTAAAAAATGGTAAGGTTTACCTCCCATCTGGTGAGTTCATTAAGCCGAACTCTCTAAGTGATATGATTACTAGATCTGTCTAAGAAGGTGACTGTATTATCGCCAATGCACACTCATTATCAAAAGACTAGTTGCACATAGAAGGAAATTGCAATGCTATTCTTAAGGCAGATAAGTAGTGTCTCTCTGTATGGCGTCAAGGGCGCCTTGTATGCTAATGCATCATGCCAGACTTCTCAGTATGGAGCCATAAAAGTTCCTAATAGTGTCCAGCGATAATCCATCCCATGTAGCTTGAATATTCTCACACAGTTCCTGCAGATTTTGCGGTAGGGGTGGAGTGCTGATAGCACGTCCAATAGCATCCCACGCATTTTCAATCGGCAGGTCTGGTGATGCAGCTGACCATGGCATAGTTTCTGTGTGTTAAAGGCAAGCTCTTGAGACAACAGCAGTACGCAGACGAATGTTGTCTTGTAGGAATACTGCACTGAGGCGTGCATTCTGAAAAGCTACTGCCACTGAAATGCAGGAGTAGCTTTGAATTAAATGAATTTTAAGTTTTCAGGTGTTGGTATACCTGGTTTACTTTATCTATTTATCTGTATACGTGTTTAAAATGAAAGTTGTCACTACTTATCCTATTTTTTAACTAATTTTATTAATATTTTATGAATATCTTACAAATGTAAAGAATCAAAACATAAACAGCCCATAGCTTATATCAATGGTATCCACAAAGGACCAGCTAAAATTAGAGTCTACTGGCACCAACCTTTGTTTTGTTTTTTTTTTTCTCATTCATTTAGAAATTTTAACTCGCCTTATTAACTGCAGCCATTTTATCTTCTCATTCTCTTCTCAAGGAAAGCGGTAGAATGACAACTGAGTAAGTTTTCTGGACTCAAATTCAAAACTACAAGGAACACAGCCTCCCCACACATTGAAAAAACAACACCCTCAGCCAGTCCAGGAGAAAGACCCAGACATCGTAACAAGGATTTGCAATGAAATAATTTAGACGAAATAATTTAAGGAGGTGATTGTGAAATGAAGTTCTGTCATTGTTTGATTTTGGGATCTGAAAGAGCATTTGGACCTGGAAATGGACATTTCACCAGACTCAGCAACGGACTGGATCATACATATCAGAGCCATCAATCAACTCTGGTAGGACCCTTATAACAAAGTAGGTATGCAAGTGCCTGACTTTTTGTGAAGCTAAATTGGTACACAAACACAACAAAGCTGTAATACAACTGAATTCAGTTCACTGACAAACATTACAGTTAACTGTAATGGCTTGCATGATGATGAAGATGTGCTAATTCTGTTTGGTCATTGGGAAGTGAGATCAAGAAGGGGAGCGGCAGCGGAGTTCATCGCGCGAAGGTGGCAGTGCCGTTGACGCGCCTGGCTCAACCACACACAGGAACTAGCCATGTTTATACAATCTATATACAATCTTTGCATCCTCCTCTTCCTCTGAGATTTGTTGTACTCACCTTTGTGTAGCGGGATGGGTTTAATGAGGCCATGTTGACTCGCAGCTACCGTAGGCCCTTTGCCCAGCACATGGTTGGTGATGATGGGTGGAGTCTGGGGCCTGCGCAGCAGAGGGGACATGCTCCTCCGCCTCTTCGGAGCTGCAGCTAAGCTGGGTTCTCCAGGGTTTGCCCTTTTCTTGTTCTGAGGGCCTGTAACAAACTCATCTGCTTCATCGATCATCATTCCCTGCAAAAATACAGAAAAATATATGTATATTTATATCCAGTGACTAAAGAGTTTTACACTTCACAAACAATCTATTTTAACCTAGGGCTGGGGACGGTATATTGACTTTTTAAGATATAAAAAGTTCCACATTTCCAGATGAGAAATAGGATAAGACAATACAATTTATATCGATATAGTTTGTAGTTTATAGTTCCTCAGTTTCTCTTTCTGTTTCCACAAACGCATTACCAGCTGTGTTAACCGTGGTCTTCTAATACACAGTCCCACGTTCAGCTCTGTCTCCTCCTCATTCACCACCACATGCAGTATTTTATTAACCCAAGATACCAGTTGCCCAGTCGCAAATATTTTTATATTTACATGGTAACGGAAAGCCTGTATTTGCATTTTATTATCACAGTCAGTGCCTGAACCATCTTGCAATTAGCCCACTTCTTAGAAAATACAGAGATATACTGTATATCGTGTATCGCCATTCGGACAAAAAATACAGAGATATGACTTTCGGTCGATATCACCCTGCCATATTTCAACAGCTCATTTAATTATTATGATATCATTAAATAATCAAGTGTTTGTATACTGTATCAAGTGCAGCTGAGAGGATATGTATTCAGGGAGCACCTTCTTGTCCTGTTTGAAAGGGTTGCCAAACGTGTGCAAACGTTTGGGCTGGTCAGGGTCGATCTCACGCAAGGGCGATGGCATCATCTTCAAATATTCCTGATAGTTTCCCATCTGACCCACAGGAATACTATGCAAATAATCTATAAAGTCAAAAGATTTTCATAATTAAACAACCGTCACTGAGAAAAATGAAAGAAATCATTAGAGAAAGAGCATTCATGCACTGAAAATCTGATTACTGAGCTAAAATCAGCTTTTCTTAAATTGAAGAAATCAGAGTATGCTTTTTAAATGACCACTTGTAAAAATTTCATAAGCTAAACAGAAGATAATTTAGATGTCTTGGATGTCTTAGGCGTTCACCTTCATCTTGGCCTCTGATGAGCTTCTGAGTAGTTCTCAAAAGGTTGGAACGCATCCGTGTGACCTGATCCAGAAGATTCCGTCGTGGAATATCATAAGCATTCCGATAGGCCTGGGGCTTTACATCCTAGCCAGGAAAGATGGGAAGAGATTTTAATGCAAAGTAATAACTCAGTTTTATGAGATCAGGTGTCAGCAGCACTGCATAACTAAAGTTTCCCGGCATGATGTTAATTCTGATTCATTCTGTGACGTTCATAGCTACAACAAATCAAATATATATATATATATATATAGTATGCAAGTGGCTTCACAGTGAGAAGAAATGTCACCTGTATGCAAATGTAGGTGCTAAAGATGTCATGCCTTCTCTCCCTAAAGCTAGTTACACCCTGACCCGAAAAACATGATCTGAGACATAAATGATTTATAGGAGTGAGGCACTGGGCCGGCGCTGCCCCGCTGCTACAGGTCATACCTTGTTGAGAAGAGCGATCTGGAAGCCAGCAAACTCTTTGAAGTTGACGTCATTGAGTCGGAGGGGCACCTCGCCGGTGATGCCCTGCAGTAGCTGTTTGAAGTCGCGCCGGTGTGCCAGAGACAACGTGTTTGAGTGATTCTTCACCTTGATGCCCGTTTCCTGAGGGGGCTTTTTACCAACTGACACGATCATCCGGTCTGACTCTATTTTAGCCTATGAGGGCAAACATGGTCACTTCATTAGAATCTTGCCTTAAAATCTGTGTATATAGAACAATGATGACTGTAATTTCTGTAAAAGATTTTGCAACTTTACCAACAAAACTTCACTATTTAAAGAGTTTAAAGAGTTTAAAGACTTTCCATACTAAGTTGTAATATCTATTTGTTTAATGATTTATTGCTAGGAACATTAAAAACTTAATGTTTTGCCATTTTGAGCTTGGCCCTTTTTTGTAAAGTGGAAATGGAATTTTTTCTCAATATATTCAATTCTGCCCTAAAACTAGACACTGTGCTCAAAAAATTGCTTTGTTCCCTGTAAAAGATGTATACTTATTTCCAATTAGAAAATCAACAACGTGTGTAATTTATCCAGGGGTTTTCATGTATGTCCTTATTTATAGTTATAGTATACACTGAAAAGTGGGACAAGGCAGAGTTGGTTTTGAGATTTAAAAATACTGCTTTGATTATTTGAAAATGTTGCTTTAATTTAATAATATGATGTTACTTAATTACTTTTAGATTAAGTAAGCTAAGTAAAACAAGTTCAGTTGCTTGTCAGGCTGAAAATTAATTCAATTTAAGTTTTTTTTTTTTATGGCTGAACTGACAAACCATTGTTAATTGTGTC